>CM076573.1:385259838-385859838 GCA_034641835.2 Pinus albicaulis | reverse complement strand
AGAGGTCTGCAATTTTCGGCCATTTGCAGATTGGGCAGGTATAAGGGTGTAATTCCTCATTTTGTACTTGTACTTTCATTTTTCCATTTAATGAAAGCAGGGCCTCCCCACTATTAGAGCAGGGCCCGGAGACGTAGTCCCTCCTGGACGAACTCCGATATCAACTCTTGTGTCTTCGTGCATGATGTTAATTGCTCCTCTCTTTTTCCGCTTATGCATTTAAAGCTTCTTGTTTTAAAAGCTACAATTTTCACATGTTAATTCTTTTATACATCTCAAACAAAAGATTTTGGATCATATAAGGAGCTAGGGCTTGATCTGGTGGAACCTTTGCAAGATCAGCCTCGCAAACCTCGACGTACGCCCATGGGGGACGAAAAGAAAAATGAGGGAGCAGGAGATCCTATCAAAATATTGCTCGAGGAGGCCCTCGAAAAAAAAAGGAACGCGATGATGGATAGCTTTGCTCAGATCCTTCAACGGCTGCCCAACGGCGGCGCATCTGCATCCAGTAGCCACTCTGGAGTTGCGACTCCCTTTAAGGTACAAGTAAATTTTGACATTCCCATATTTGAGGGTCAAATAGACGCAGATGCAGTAGATAGATGGTTGAATCTATTAGAAGGATATTTCTCTGTTCATGACTTTTCAGACCGGGAGAAGATTATTTTTGCACTCCTCAAAGCTACCCCCATGTTAAGGACTGGTGGGAAACCTACTGTGAGAACAAGGACCAGACAGAACCCTCTCTGTTCTCGGCCGTACCAACTTGGAATTATTTCTGAGACACCGTCAAGGAACAGTACTATCCCGTGGGGAGCTATGAGGACAAGTACATACAATGGACCACGCTACGACAACAAAGGGATCAAGATGTGCATGAGCTGACGAATCTGTTCCATACCCTACGCACAAAGTTGGGTATCAAAGATTGAGAGAAACATTTGGTGCTAAAGTATCGCAACTGTCTGCACAGATACATTCAGGAGGAAATGGAGTTCCTCGACATCTCCTCGCTTGGTACGGCATACCGGTATGCTGCCAAGATTGAGCAGAAATTCAAACAGAAGAAGCGAGACTTTAGATCTGCGAATCAAAAGCAAGGAAAAGGTGCTTCCAAACCGCAAAACAAAGGACAGAGCCAAGGCATGGCGGCTAAAGACAACCCGTCAAAGCCACAAGAAAAGAACAACACCGTAAAGCCAAAGAAGGACACGGAAAAGTGGTGTGAGTTCCATAAGAGCTCCACTCACAACACAAGTGAGTGTCGGGCCAAGCAGTCGCTAGTGGCCGAGATGAGGGCTTCTGAGTCAGATGCATACTTCGACTTCGAATCAGAAACTGAAAAGGGGAATGAAAAATGGAAACAGATTATTGATGCGGAGCCCAATGCCACTGTTGCCACTACAAAGATCCAGAAGGAGGAACCGGAAGATCCAGAGGAGGAGGAACGTCTCTTCCACTCCCAGATGTGGGTAAAGGGATCCCCTGTACAGTTCTTTTTCGACAATGGGAGCCAAAAGAACCTCATTTCAGTAGACGCCATGAAGCAGTTGGGTTTGCCGACCACAGCTCACCCACATCCATACACCATCTGGTGGCTTCACTAAGGACGAGATCTCCGCGTCAGCCAGCAGTGCCGCCTTCCCTATAGCATCAAGCCCTTCACGGATGAGGTATTATGTGATGTTGCTCCTATTGATGTTTCTGATGTATTATTAGGACAACCATACTTGTGGAAGCACCATGTTGTGTATGAGTCTCGACCTCGTGCTGTCATTGTTACTTTGGGAAATAAGTTGTACAGGATACCAGAGGTACCACCTCCCGCGGCTATCTCTTTGGTTAGTGCAAAACAATGAAGCAAGCTCATTTCCCAAACCAGGAAATTCGTTTTCCTGATGATCCGCCCCCAGGGCAAGAAGAAGACTGTGGCCACGACCTCCAGACAGGGCTCCTCTGCACAACAACAACAAATGGATAAGGTTGTGGAGGAGTACGGGGACATATTCACCTCACCCACAGGGGTTCCTCTGCACTGTCGGGTCAAGCACCCGATTGATCTGACCCCCGGTGCGCCGCTACCTAATGGACCGATCTATCGGCGCTCTGTTCTGGAGAATGATGAAATCAAGAGGCAGATTCAGGAGCTGTTGCAGAAAGGTCACATCAGACCAAGTTCATCGCCATGTGGGAGCCCGATCGTGTTGGTACAGAAGAAGGATGGGACGTGGAGACTCTGTATTGACTATCGGGCGCTGAACAAGATCACTATCCGGAATAGGTACCCAATCCCATGGATTGATGACCTTCTGGACCAACTCAAAGGTGCAAAATATTTCAGCAAGATCGACCTGAAGTCTGGGTATCACCAGGTACCAATTGAACCCTCTAATGTGTGGAAGACTGCCTTCAAAGCCAAGGAAGGCCTTTTCGAATGGCTGGTCATGCCTTTCGGGTTGACGAATGCTCCCGCCACCTTCATGAGGATGATGGATGACATCTTGCGGTCATTCACCAACTCATTTGTAGTGGTGTACTTGGATGACATTCTGATCTTCAGCAAGACTTGGGAAGAGCACCTTCACCACATCCGATAGGTCCTCCAAACACTGCGACAACACAAGTTGTGTGCCAATCTGGAGAAGTGCACGTTTGGCATGACCCAGGTTCAGTATCTGGGATACATTATTGATGAAAGGGGGGTGCATGTGGATCCAGCCAAGATCCAAGTCATTCGAGATTGGCTAGCCCCAACCACTATAACAGAGCTTCGCAGCTTTCTGGGTCTTGCTAATTTCTACTGGAGGTTCGTGTTGGGATTCTCTCATATCACTTGGCCCTTGAGTCAAGTCACCAAGGGAGGAGCGAGAGAAAAATTATTTTGGTTTCCGAACTCACTTCTAAGGCATTCAAGGCACTGAAAATCACCGTCGCCCCAGTGCTCACATTACCAGACTTGCAACAACCATTTGAGATCGAGACAGATTCCTTTGATTATGCTATTGGGGTAGTTCTTACTCAACAAGGGCAACCAATGGAATATCACAGTGAGACATTGTCTGACACAGTCCACAAGTATCCCACTTATGACAAAGAAATGTATTCCATTGTGAAAGATTGTCCACAATGGAAGCATTACATTTTGGGGAAGGAAGAACATCCACATTTACTCACTAGCCCCCAATTCATAAGCTGCACAAAAAAGAAGCTGGGCAGACGATCGCCATCAAAAGTGGTCCACATATCTGCAACAGTTTAATTTGAACATCAAGTACAAGAAGGGTAGCACCAATAATGTTGCAGACTGCCTGTCCCGACCACCGATCGTGGCGCTCACCACCGTTCTCAACTCTTGTGGGCACGAGACTTCTGATTGGCTGCTTCTCTACGAGAGCGACCTAGAATTCGGACACACTTACAAGGCACTCTTGGGGGGTACGCAAGTTCCAAATTTTCACCTCCAAGATGCACTTTTATGTCACTTGGGACACCTTTATGTTCCTTCAAGCGAGCGTGCCAAGATGATATGGGAAGCACACTACAGTCGAGTCGTTGGGCATTTCGGGGTCGAGAAAACAGTAGCAATACTACAAAAGTATTTCTATTGGCCGAACCTTCGAAAGGACATCGAGAAGCACATCAGATCCTGCACTGCTTGTGTCATTGCCAAACTGAACATCAAAAAGAAAGGCCTATATACTACACTACCTACCCCTAGTCGACCTTAGGAATCCATCTCCATGGATTACATGTCGGCTCCTCGCTACTAAGAATGTGAATGATCAGAGCTTTCGTGGTCATCGACATTTTCAAGATGGCCATTATGGCGGCTCCAGAAGAAGAATATCACAGCCAAACCACTCGCAAAATCTTCAACGAGTGTGGGTGTACTGGGGGATCCCAAGTCTATCATATCGCATCGAGATAGAAGTTCAAGACATTTTGGACCAAATTTTCCGTCAATGTTGGACATAAAGCTCACCAAGTCCACAACTTTCCATCCCCAAACAGAGGCCCAGAGAGTCGTCAACGTAATATTTGTACACACATTCCGCGTATGTACAATTCAAAGCATCCACGCACATGGGACGAGAGCCTCCCTATGTACAACATAGTTATAACAGTGGCTCTCCATGCTAATCGTCATAGCCCCTTTCGTGTGGCTTGGACTCTAGCCACTATGTCCCATTGACGATTGATGCCATTTGGCAAAATGTCAGCCGATTCAAATTTCATGTCCACCGGGTTGACAAAGCAAGTAGCTTCATTGAGCGCATTCAACACATCCACCAACAGGTTCATGATATATTGGACAGAGCCAATGCGAAGTACAAGCAGTACCCTGATCAACACCGGGTGCCGCACAACTTCCAGGTGGGCGACAAAGTATGGCTACATTTGCAGAAGGGGCGCCTCACTGGACCCCACCGCAAGCTTCGTCCGCTCCGATACGGACCGTACACCATCACCAAGGCTGTAGGGAACAATGCCTTCGAGCTTAGTATTCCTCCATTCCTTGGTCTGCACCCAATATTCAATGTGGATCGCCTTCGTCCTTACTTCCCACCTCTACTGGACACCTCAGACATTGCAGAACAACTCACACCAACAGAGTTAAACCCAGACTACATGGAACAGGCCACCACAGATTGTATCATGGGCATGCAAATCAAGAACACTTGACAACAGAAGATCCAACTGTATCGAGTTGTCAAAGCTGGCCAACTCCTGCACCAAGGAAAGTGGTTCACCAGGGACCAAGTTCACCAGAAATTTCCTCATCTAATGGAGGAACTTAACGCAATGGGGACCATTGCCTCCTAAGGGGGGAGGAATGATCCAGGTGGATATTGGTGGCTACCCACCTATTCCACTTGGGCCCCCACCATTGTCTCTTTCAGTTTTTCAGTTTCGGCATAACTTACTATTTTTAGCAGTTTTTCGGGTCCTGAACTTCCGGAGCCGTTTTGAGGCGCCAAACGATGTTTTTTGGGCATCGCACCCGGCGAATATCATTCCGTTCTGTTTTGAAATGACATTCATGATGAAAGTTGTAGTCCTCGGATAGAGCTTTCTAATGATGTATCATGTGCGTCAAACAGAGATAGTATGCCAAAGTTACATCCCTAGGAAGTTGAAACACCAATTTACCCAAACAGGGCCCATATTTTTGGCGCTTCATCTCCTAGGGTTAGGCTTTTGGATGTTTAGGGTTCTCCATTGTTTCTCAATAATAAATAGGCCCTCGAGCCTCATTTTAACTCAGTTCAGAGGCCTATAGCCGCCACATCTCTTCTCAAAGATAGCTACCAGCGCCCTAGCTAGTTTTATTTCCATTCTGTCTGTAAGCAAATTTCAGTTCTTTGATATTAATGAAATGAAGTGTTATTTCCACTGCATCTTTGTATTTATGGCTATATGTTTATTCTGTTGTGTTCCTGCATAAATCCGGATCACAACCCGTGCAATGTCCAGGTGCGCTTGATGTCTGCGCTGACTCGGGTGTCAGAGTCTTGAATCAGGCTGATAAGTTCTGTCCAATTGACCCCCCACTCAGTGGTTTGAGAAGTTCGAGTTCTTCTGCGTATGGTTCCTCCGAGACCGAGGCTTCTGTTGCTGGTGGGCTAGTGGTTTTCTCTACTCTGTCATCGCCTCTTATCTATAGCGGGATCAGTCTTGTGAGTGTCGTTGATTCTTTTAATTGTAGTAATTCTGGTATTAAGTGTAATAATGTAGATAGTATTATTAACAGCATAGGTAATAAGATCAATAAGGTAGATTGTAAAATTAATTACGTAGGTACGTTTGATAATAATAAGAAGAACAATAATGATAATATCAATGGAGTAGGTAGGTTTAATAATATTAATAATAATAAGAACAATATGGTTGGTAGTATTACTAATGTCGTAGATAGGTTTAATAATATTAATAGTAATAAGAACAATAGAAAAGTTAATTATAATATTAATAGTAGTAGCAATAGCAATGTTAATAATAATATTATTAATTTTAATAATAATGGGGATAGTAACCTTAATAATAATAATAATAGTATTATTAACACCAATAATAATATTAATAATAACAATAGGAATTATTTTAATATTAATAATATTAATAATAATAATAGTAATAGTAATTATAATAATAATAATAGAAATAGTAATATTAGCATCATTAGTAATAAGAATAATAATAACAACAACTGTAGTAAGTATAATAATATGAACAATCTTAGTGATTATAATAATATTAATAAGATTAAGAATAACAATAGTAATAGTAATAATAATAATAATAATAACAACATTAGTAATTATAATAATATTAACCACCTTAGTGATTATAATAATAACTATATTAATAGTAATTATAATATTAATAATAGTAACATTAATAATAATAATAATAATAATAAAAGAGTTATCAATCTTTCTAAGTTTTCTTTTGATTCTTCTGTTATTGCTTTATTAGGTAAAGGTCTTAATTTCGCTCTTGCTCCTAGGAAGATTCCTCGAGATGACATTATGTGTAGCATAGAATATGGCATTAAAGATTTAACCGAAAGCTTGCAAGATGTCATTAGGCAAGACTGCGCTGTGGCTCTTAGGAAAGCCAAGCCTCCAAAGAGCAATATTAGTAAGTCGGAATTTTTGGCTCTTAAATCCCTCAATCAAAACCCTGATATTGCGGTCCTTAAGGCTAATAAGGGTGGCGCTGTTGTTATCTTGAATAAAGAGGATTATAAAGCAAAGATGCTTGACCATCTTTGTAATAGTGGGAGTTATAAGAAGCTCTCTAAGAACCCTATTAATAAAGTATCTAAGATTGTGGCTAATGCTATCAAATCTAGTTGCACTGTGGGTTCCATAAGCTTGAAACTCATTGAAAGCAGTCCTATCACCCCTAGGATTTATGGGCTCCCTTAGATTCATAAAGAGGGTGTTGCTCTTAGACCCATTGTTAATACTATTGGTGGGCCCACTTATCTCCTAGCTAAGTATTTGGCCCGCAAGTTGAAGCCTCTGGTTGGTCAGTCCTATTCTTTCGTGAAAGATTCTGCTTCTTTTGTCCAGGAGTTGAAAGGATGGGTTTGCGAACCTAATGACTCTTTGGTTAGTTTCAATGTTGTTTCTCTCTATACAAATATCCCTATCATGGAGGCTGTAGAAGTAATCGGATGTATCACTGATCCTGATACTGTTAAGTTGGTGGAGATTTGCCTCACCTCTACCTTTTTTAGTTTCGAAGGAGAATTTTATGAGCAAACCTGTGGTGTCGCCATGGGTTCCCCGCTCTCGCCAGTCGTCGCCAACCTTTTTATGGAAGATTTTGAATCTAGAGATTTGGCGTCTGCTCCTTTCAAACCCAAGGTTTGGAAGCGGTTTGTGGATGACACCTTCATAAACCGGTCTCATGGACGTCAAGAGTTAGATGCTTTTCATCAGCACTTGAATAATCAATCTGACTCCATCAAGTTTACGATGGAAACAGAGACTGACGGGAGCCTTCCTTTCCTTGATGTTCTTATCTCTAGAAATAATAATGGCTCTTTCTCGCACTGTGTTTTTCGGAAGAAGACGCACACAGAGCAGTATCTGCATTCTTCCTCTCATCATTTTCCTGCTCAGAAGCTTGGAGTTCTGAACACCTTAGCCACGAGAGCTCTGAGAATATCTGATAATGATCATTTAGATGAAGAAAAGGCCCATCTCCTTAAGGTCTTCGGAGAAAATGGTTATAAAAAAAATCAGAGTTTGAGGGCTTTCATGAATGCTAGTAAGGGTCCTAATCAGAAAAAGCTAAATGATGATGTTGTTGGTAGGGTTCATCTGCCTTTTATTCAAGGTACCACTGACAAGATCGCTTGGATTTTAAGAAAGCATAAGATCTGTACCTCTTTTAAACCTTTAAACACCATTTGGAGTTCCCTTAAATCGGTAAAAGATCCATTAGACACAAAAAACATGAAAGGTGTTTATTTGATCCCATGCTCTTGTGGGATTCCATACATTGGTGAAACTGGTCGGTCGATTAATAAGAGGATACAAGAGCATTCTGCGGATATTAGGCATGATAGAACCAAGTCCTCTTCTCTAGCTGAGCATGCAGAGAAGATGAAGCATCACATCTGTATGGAAGACACTAGAGTCATTGCTAGGATTGATCATTTCCATCATCGTAAATTTAGGGAGGCGACTGAGATTGAGAAGAGGTCCCACACATTAAACGGGGATGACGGGTGGAAGGTCAGTAGTTGTTGGATCCCTTCTCTTCACTCCCTGTAGTGGTTTTTCCTCTTCTGGTCTCCTTTTTATTGCGTTCCTGCCCTTTTTATTCTTGTTTATTATTTATTTATATTTATATTTATTTAGATATATTTTATCTATTTATCTAATTGTATATTTATGATTAGGTTCTCTTATATTATTACTATCATTGTTACTTATATTATTACTATTATTGTTATTTAGTTTCATTTTTGTTTTACTTTATTTTAATTTTAATATATTTTATTTTAATTTAATTTAATTTAGTTATTTATTTTATTTTATTTTATATATATTTTATATATATTTTATTTAATTTTTAATTTTTAATTTTATTTATTTTATTATATATATATATATATATATATATATATTTTAATTAATTAATTTATTTTTTTACTTTTGACTTTTTGACTTTTATGATTTAATTATTGTTTTATTTTCATTTGTGTTTCTTGGGGTAGTTGCTTCTTAATTGTTATTTGTGTTTTATATTATTTATTCTTATTTTCATTTTTGAATTGGTCCTTTATAATTTTTCTAGGGTTAATTCATAGCTTTTTAGGTTGAGGTTTTTATATTTTTTGGTTTATTTTATAATTTTATTTATTTATTTTATTTTTGAACATTTTGAACATTTTTAATTTTCTTTGAGTTTTGACCGTTGCTTCTCTCTTCATGGTATATAAATGGATGGTCTGATCAACCAATCTTCATTATCCTGATGATGAACTACAGTTGGTAGTTTGAACGCGTTGGTTCCAAAAAAATTTCATGTGATTTCCCGGAATATTTAGAAATTAAAATTTTTTCTTTATGATGTTGAGAAGGGATTCTCTAGTATGGAGTGTGTGATCCACTAATTAATTCTTGGAAGCACCTAGTTAAATATTAAGTGCCTAAAAATGGCTTTTAGCCATAAACTACTTCATATGGTTCCATGATAAGATATATTGTACTACCATTCCACAAGTGGAAGTTATTGTGCCCATTTCATGGTTTTTCCTTAATTAAGCATCTCAATTATGTTTCTAGGCACTTGGCCACTTTAGTTTGACCATGTATTTAAGGGTGATAAACAATGTTCATTTTTAAATGGGTACTCTTTAGTTTAAACAACTCTAGCCAAAATTTGTTAATGAAGCTAAGGTCCTCATAAGATATAAGGGAAGTTGTCATGGCATGTAATGTAAAAGTATAATCAAGGAAGAATTAGACAATTAGGGATGGGATAAATGTATGTGATAGAGGAAAAAAATGAGAATATTTAGAGAGATTATAGATTGCCTCCATGAATATGAATTTTCTTCCTACCATTGAAAGTCCCATTATAAAATCCATAACGATGTTTGTCCATATGTGTGTTGGGATTTGTAGTACTTTTAATGCCTCTAGTAATTTTATTATCTCCCCTTTGTGTCTTTAGCAAGTGACACATGTTGCTGCAAAATCCTATATGTCATTTTCCATGCCCTCCCAAAACAAACAACCATTCAATTTGCTCATATGCTTTATGAAATCCAGAGTAACTAATTATATCCTATAGGTGATGAATGAAATTCCTCTAAGATTATTTGTTTTAAGGAAGAACGGTTTCACGGAACAATGTGTCCTTTATATCACAATGTATGTAGCTACCATGTATGCCCCTTAAGAGGGTTGGGATATTCTTGAATCCTATGTATGAGTTAAATGATAATGTCATTTTCCAACCATTCTTAATGGGCTTCCTCAAGCCAACCAAGAATGAGTAATGATAAGGCAAAGAGGGATTCATCCTCCTCAAATTGTCAAGATAAGGTATCAACAAAAATCAAAGTTCTCTGAGCACATTCAAGACTTTAATTTACTGGTTGAGAAACATCCAAGAACACCATTAAAATTCGATGTACAAATAATGGGATGGAGTATATAAACAACAACTTTAAGTAGTTATGTTTTGTTGAATGCATTAAATTTCAATGTATTGTCCCATATACTCATCATAATCATGTGACTGAATATAAGAACAAATCTCCAAAGGAAATGAAAAATTGCATGCCATAGTTTCATTCCCTTGCTCTGATATTATTGACTTAAGCCATTTATTTATTTTATTACATATAGAAGTACATCTCCCAAAAGAAGTACATTGAAGAATTATTGAATAGGCTTGACATGGTTGAATGTAACCCTCTTTCTCCTCCAATGGAACAAAATTTTAAGCTCACATCAAAACGAGGGAATGAATTTGAGGATGAAAACAAATACAAACAACTTGGTGGAAGCCTCGTCACCACCACTAGACTAGATGTTTCATTTGTTGTTGAGATTCTTTAAAATTTTATGCAAAATCCTTGTGAAGGACATTGGTTTGCTACAAAAAAGAGTTTTGAGATACTTGAAGGGATCTAAATATTTTGGACTCACATATTCTAAGGTGGATGACTTTAGCTTGATTGGATATTTTGATTCAAAATTTGATGTGGAGAATGAAAATGGAATTTCAACTTTGAGCTATCTCATGAGCCTTGGACCAATAGTGCCTCCTGGAGATCACACTAATAGTTAGTTCCAACAAATTCCACAACAAATGCAAAATATGTGGAAGCTAGAGAAGCAAAAAAGAGAATATTATGGCTTAGAAATATACTTGAATATTTGTAAGAAAAACAAGTGAATTCTACTCTTCCTCTAGTTGATAATACTTCTACAATGAATTTGGCTAAGAATCCCAGATTCCGTGATCAAATTAAACACATCAACACAAAGTACCATTTAATTCAAAATCATGTAGAGGCCAAGACTATTCACTTGAGACATGGTTCAACAAATAACCAAATTGATGACATCTTCAACAAAGTGCTCGAAAGAGAAAAGTTTGAAAAGTTCATAATGATGCCTGGGCACCCTGGAGGTTGAAAAATGGCACCTTGAAAGGCTGAGTTGTGGCAGCATGGTTGAGTTGATGACACATGGATACTAACTAGTTGTGGATTAGGTTATTGACTAGGAAAGAGGTGGAACAATCAAAGGTCACCACATGGCAACCTCCAAAATTCCAATAAGGCTCGAGATATGAGCCGCAACTGTCTATGGATAGGTATATCATAAACAATTTAAAAATAACATACAGATATAGCCAATGGGGTTTTACCCCATGAACAATGAAACCATATGGCAGTGCCCCATCAATAGGCCACGAGCTTTGGTTATGACAAGCTACATGTATATTCTATTCAAAGTTTGGTGATAACTAAGTGCCAAAAATGGGAACCCTGCAAGCTTAACCCTGGGACCTCCGTGAAATGGACGAAACCAATGTTAACTCCACCCATCAATATGACATGAATGTTATAATGTGTAACCATATATGCATGTGGGTCGAGGCATATGTTATATTATTTATGGTTATATGGTTTGGTCAAGTATAGTAAAGGATCTAAATATATATGTTTTACGACGATTGGTCTGAACCTCTGTGAGCTTGAACTTAGGGATGCGAACCCCCACACTTCATATATGTAAAAGGTTTGCTAATACCCTGCAAGTTGTGTGATTTTGAAGAGAATTTTATCTCCTTAGTTATATTGTGTGTGCTTATCATTGTTAGTTTGATAATACACTAATTTTATGCCCTTTTGGAGATTAAAGAAAGGAGATATTTGTGTGAGCAGTTCTTTGAGGCTTTGTATAGCCACATTATTGAAAGCCAACTATTGATATTGGGAATTTTGATGTAATTTGGGTTATTTTGCATCATAATTGAATAGGCCACTCCATTGGAAGTGGACCTAGAGACGTAACCTAGACTAGGTCTTTGTTACCAATATCGTTGTGTTCCTTTTATTTATCTATAGTTATTTCTTTCATTTCATAACATTTTAAAAGATTTTGTCGATTTTGGTATTTAAATTCTATTTAAGATGACAAATCATAGGCTCATAATAGAATATCTTGATCAAGTTTGGTATTAGATTTTTTTGAGCTAGTTTGATTTGGTTTTTGAGTGTGGATGATTACCAAGTCTAAGCTTAAGAAGGGAGAATGTGAACTCGAAGTTCACAATTTGGAAGTTGGTTCAAGGAGATTTACTCGAAGAGGAGAGATGGCTTCACCATGACAAGATAATCCTTTTCAATATGAGTCAGGTTTTCTCAAGGAATTCAATCTGTTGTAGTCAAGGGTGGAAGAGTTGTATAAAGAAAGAGGACTTTTACGAGAAAAAGACACCATTCATGTAAAGAATGAGGGTAATCGACGCAAAAGCACAATTAATGTAAATAATGAGGGTAATTAACTCCATTTTCCTCCTGCTTATCCT
This sequence comes from Pinus albicaulis, assembly GCA_034641835.2. NCBI lineage: Eukaryota > Viridiplantae > Streptophyta > Pinopsida > Pinales > Pinaceae > Pinus > Pinus albicaulis. Next base: position 385,847,259 of record CM076573.1, on the reverse strand, counting down.
CCTCCTTCAATACTTTCCTATCCTCCTCATTCTTCACCTCCTTCTCCTTCTAATTATTTGTTTCCATCTCCTCATAAGAAGATTGATTCGAAAAAGCCATTTTTGAAATTAGATGCCAAGTTTGACTTGAAACTGTACAATGGTGAGCTTAATGCCAAAAGGTTAGATAATTGGATTCGACATATAGAATTTTATTTTCATATTCAATATATTGTTGAAGAATAGGTAAAAATTCAATTGGCCTCTCTTCGGCTTGAAGGTACAACATTGGTTTGGTGGGAAATTAAACTTTGAGAAGGTAGCAAAAATAATGGTAAGCTCCTTTCTTAATTGACATAATTTACTAATGCATTAAAGAAATAATTTTATCCTTTATCTTATACTTAGAAAGCAATCATGGAATGGAAAATTTTGAGACAAGGAAAAGGAAAAATCATGCAAAGTTTTACTAAATAATTTATGAATAAATCATTGGCTTTAAATATTCCATTAGATTCTTTAGAAATGATTTTAAAATATATCAGTGCATTGCATAGGTACGTTAACCACAATATTTATCTATTTAATCCCACTAATTTGGATGAAGTATGTATCCAAGCTACTCATCTTGAGTCTAGGGGAAAGAATGTGTAGAGTGATTTCAAAAATAAACAACCATCCATGTTCTTTGAAGACAAATTTAAAGGAAAGAGGAAAAGTGTAACACCCACCCCACATTTACCCACTTTTACAAGCTCTCCAGGGTAAACATGTGCTAAGAGTTAGTATTCATGACCCAACATCCAAATTCCAGTTATGGAAGTGGGGTGTAATGTCCTGGCGCTTTACTGCAACCTCCCAGGAACTCCTGATCACCCAGATGTCAGACAACATCCACTGGTGATCCTTCCCTGAGATGGAACTTTCTTTTTACCTAACTTTACAACCCAGCTACAGGCATACCAAGTTGTACATGCGGTCAGAAGGCTTCAACCACACACACAAGATTCCTTTTTGTGGCTACAACCAAATTCCCCATTTATGTGGATGTGGCCAGGGACTTTGTTCTGGGTTTTTAGGCTAGTCTAGAAGGCACTGCCCAAATCTGCCCAGAACTTTGCAGAACTATGTCATCCAACTACTGGAGCCTCCAGAATCAATTTCCAGTCTCTAATCATACTCAAACTTTGTAATAACCCTATAATACTTCCAATTTTTTTTTAAGTATTTAAATGACAAATTATTGTTACATGTATATTTCCATTTGATAAGAAATTCTTTATATTTAATAATTCAAGGATTCTCACTAGAAATCCTCATTGTTCCTTATATGGAGATGATATTTGATTTAATATACACTACCCATTTGAAGAGGCTCATAATGAAAAACATATTATTTCGTCATTACTATATGTATAAGTGTACCATACTCTGATCAACCATAGATTCTGTTGGTAAAGTCATATTTTAATCTAGATTCACATCATCTCTAAATAGAACATTATACTTTACTCATTCATATGGCTATCCCAACCTTATATTTTTCAAAATGCTCAGTTATATGTTGGAAAAACTAAGTCAAGGTAATGTGTTATTTGTGTGTGTGTGTATATATATATATATATATATATATATATATATATTATCGTGTGATCCCATAAATTCAAGGCATCCACCTCATGTGTGAACATAACACATTAACCTCTTTAATTTATTTCTACTCCAACACATTTTACAAAGGATTTTATTGAAGGTTCTTGTTCTTATGTGGGATTGTATATATATATATATATATATTAGTTTCTACGTAAATCAAGCGACTTTCCAGAGTCTTCTAATCGTGGGTGGGAAGAAATATTGTTAGGATATTCCAACGCATAGGAAATAGTTAAGAATAAATTATTCTAGTGTAGAGTTAGGTAAAGTGTGTTTCTTTACCATGTACATTTGTAACTTATAATTCGACAGTAATCTCTCACCTCGGTATTAACGACACTTGATCCATGGCTTAACACCCGATTGGTCCATGATCGTTATTTAAAGAGCATGGAGGGTCATTTGTCCGGTAACCATTTATGAGAGAAAAATATGTAACTTTTCTTTTTATATTAATAAATTTCCTGAAGTGGCTGCGTTGGCTTAGGCCATGTAATATTTCCCTCTTTGAGGGTTTTAACCACGTGATTATATTGGTGTACTGATTTGTGATCTATTTGTGAGCAGTGACCTTTGATTCTTTATCTAAGGAACTTACCCTGTAAATTCCTACATGGTATCAGAGCTATTTTGAGGGCCGCATCCGTTGTTGATCAAAATCCGAAGCCGGTTTGACTGCATGTGAATGCCGTATTGTAGATATACTATTTATGAACATTTTTGGGCTTGGAGAACTGATCGGTTGTGTTTGGAGCGTTTGTTACAGTGAGGAATTCCTTTCGTTTCATGTGAAAAGGTTTCCAGCTGCCCAAGTTATGAAAGTTTAGTTCTGGAGGTATAAAACATTTGTTTTGCAACTATATTTGTTAATAGTTCTGCTTATTTCGGTTTCCTCCTTTTATTTTCGGTATTTAGGTTTTATTTATTTTCCAAATCTATACCCTCTTCTATGTGTATGCTCTTTGATGTGCGTTGCATGCGATCTCGAAAAATCAGAAATAGGAAAAGAGAATTTTTTTTGCTACGTATGCTCTTTCCCCGCGTCTTTGTGTGATCTCGGGAAATCAGAAATAGTAAAAAAAATTATAGTTGACGGTAAGGCTAACCGAAAATCTAACATTCTACCGTAAGGCTTTTCTTTTCGTTTTTTTTGCTCGGTTTTTTGTGTTTTGTGCAGGAAAAGGCACACACATCGAAGAGTAAAAATAAAACCCTTCCTCCTTTCATACAATAACGTGATCCTTTTACTATCTCACATGGTGAGAGGTTAGTTTATGAGAATAGAGGTCTTGGGTTCAAGTCTCCTTCTCAAGCTTCTTTTGTAAGAAGTTTTTGTTCAAAGAGGCGGATTTTTTTTTTTTTTAAAAGCCACACTTCATCCCGTTCCTGTAACTATTCGGTGTCTACAACTCAGATTTTTCAAAAGGCATAACTTCTTCATCCGGAAGCTGTTTTTCGAGCCGTTTTTTTTTAAACGACCTAATTATTTTAGATATTTCTTTTGGAGCAGTTAGTTTCATCTTTTCTCAGCTTCAGTTGTTTTTAAAAATGGAAAGTGCATGCCCGGTTATTCTTAACATCACCAATTATCTCCAATGGCTACCTCACATGCTAGATATACTTAGAAGTAAAGGGCTTTATAGAATAGCCACAAGAAAAGAAACTAAACCTTTTGATGATGATAAAGCTGCTAAATGGGAAAATAAACAAGATCAAGCACGAGGGTTGATAGGAATGTCCATTGCTCAAGATCTTCGATTTCATATCTTTGACATTGACACCCCTGGTGAAGCCCTAGAGAAGTTAAAAACTGTTTTTGGCATTCAAAATCAAATCAAGGCCCACCAACTTGAAAATGAGTTGCTTACTTCGGACCCCAATAATTTCTCCTCCATTGAAGATTTTTTGTCCAAATTTAAGACCCTCAGGATTCTTTTAGAAGCTTGTAAGATAAAAAAGGACAATGGTAGCCTCATCTATTGCATTCTTGCTAAGCTTGGCCCTGCATACTCTGTATTTGTTTCCGCCTTCCATTCCACCAGAGAAGCCATCATTTCTTCAGGAACCACCTACAAGAATCCCTCTTTTGATGCATTTTGTGTTTCCTTGATAAGGGAACAAGAAAAAATTTTACACCTTGGCCTTATCACTACTGGAAAGGCTTCTAAGAAAGCCTTAGCAGCCCAACAACAACCATATCAAAAGAATCCCAAGAAGCAATACCCTAAAAAATATGGTCCTAAACCAAACAAGGGCCCTAAGAAATTTCAGCCGCAAACTGAAAAATCAAATCACCAAATTAATAAGGAAAATCAAAACAAAGGGAAGAAGACAGATGGACATTGCAACTTTTGCAATCGGGATGGCCATATAGAGTCCAAATGTTTTAAGAAGATGGAAGCCTTAGAAGCAGCAATGAAGAAGCACAACATAAATTTGGAGCACTCTTCACGTTCATCTTCAGGCATGGCACTTTCTGCTTGCGGTTGTCAAGCAAGAATATCTGGTTATGCATTAAATGTGTCTTCTTCTTCTCCTTCTCGTGAGTGGCTCATTGATTCTGGAGCTTCTTACCACATGGCTGAAAACAAATCCATGTTTTCTTCTTTAAATGATTGTAACACCAAACATATTTATGTTGGTGATGATAGATCTCTTAGTGTTGTAAGATCTGGAACCATTCATCTAGATAATGGTCAGTTTAATGATGTACTATGTGTTCCTACCTTGTCATGCAACCTTCTATCTATTTATCAGATAACTCATTCAGATGAAGGGAAAATAGTAGAATTCTCACTTCATGATGTTGTAATCAAGGACCTCAAAGATCCTAAACATATTTTAGCTACTGGCATTGCTGATGATTCCACAAGGATGTATAAGTTTGACAACTTTGGGTCATCATGTCTTCCCTCTGTTTTTGTTGCTCATAATGATGATGTGAGCAAACTTTGGCATGAGCGATTTGGTCACTTAAACTATCGCTCTCTTCAAACTCTATGTAAGGAAAATATGGCGATGGGCCTTCCTATGGTATCTTGCTGAGATGGTGTTTTCTCTGTATGTGTACTCGGAAAACATCATCAGGATAGTTTTGACAAACGTGCCTCTTGGCATGCTTCAGCCCCTTTGCAGCTTGTGCATAGTGATTTATGTGGTCCACTTCCTGTTGTTTCTTTCTCTGGTTGTAAGTACTTCTTAAATTTCATTGATGATTTTTCCAGACGCACTTGGGCATATTTCTTAAAACTCAAGAGTGAAGTTTTTAACATGTTCTTGGCCTTCAAGGCCTTTGTTGAGAAACAATCTGGACATCAAATTCTTAAGTTAAGATCAGACAATGGCGAAGAATATGTTAACAACAAATTTATCAACTTCTGCACTGAGCATGGCATTCAATTGCAACATATTGTTCCATATACTCCACAACAAAATGGTGTAGTTGAAAGGAATAATCACACCTTAAAAGAAATGGTTAATTGTATGCTTCAGTCTAAAGGACTTGGTCTCAATTTTTGGGCAGAAGCCATTAACTGTGAAAATTACATTGTAAATCACACTCCTACTAAGGTTTTAAAGAATATAACTCCAGAAGAAGCTTGGATCTCAATCAAACCAGATGTAAGTCACTTTCGTGTTTTTGGAAGTAATGGTTGGGCCCATATTCCAGATGCGAAACATAAAGCCTTAGAACCTAAGACTAAAAAATGTATTTTTGTTGGATATTCTGAAGATATCAAAGGATATAGACTTCTTCAACCAAATCCAAAAATATTATCATTAGAAGAGATGTAAAATTTGATGAAAATATATCAGCCTGCGAGCCTAGTTCAGCAAGTGTGCCACCTTTGGCCTGCGAGCCTGATTCGGCATATGTGCCACCTCTCTCTCTCTCTCTTCTATTTTTAATAGCATTCATTCTAGTTCAGATGATGATAGCGAGGATGACAATCCTCCTCCACCTCTTGAAATTTTTCCTTATACTCCACCGCTTCCAAGATGGGTTCGCTCTACTTGGGATGCAGCAGGTTCTCTTGCACGTGACCCTGCTGATCGACGATGTACACGTTCTTAGTTCGAAAGAGCCTCTTCCTTATTGGCTCAAGTTCCAGAAAAACTTGATCCAAAAACCTTTGAAGAAGCCTCTGGTCATCCAGATTGGGATGAAGCTATGAATGAAGAGTATCGTTCCTTATTGGCAAACAATACTTGGGATCTTGTTCCTCTTCCAAAAGGAAGAAAACTTGTCAGATGCAGATGGGTTTACAAAACAAAGTTTGGACCATATGGAAAAGTGGATAGACATAAAGCTCGTCTTGTCGCTAAAGGTTTTTCACAAATTGAAGGCATTGACTATACTAAAACCTTCTCCCCTGTTGCCAAAATGAATTCTATCCGCCTTGTTCTTTCCCTTGCTGCCTCCTTTAAATGGGAAGTCCATCAGATGGATGTTAAATCCACCTTCTTACATGGAGATTTGCATGAAGAAATCTACATGGAACAACCCCCTGGCTTTATCCAAAAAGACTCTAGCCTTGTTTTTCGCCTTAGGAAGTCTCTCTATGGTCTCAAACAAGCTCCTTGGGCTTGGTATGCCAAAATGGATAGATTTCTCTTAGATAATGGATTTTCTAGGTGTCATTTTGACAACACTGTCTACACCAAGAAGGTGGGTAATTCCTTCACCATCCTTGTTCTTTATGTTGATGATCTTATCCTTACTGGTAGTGATCCAAACCATACAAACCATGTGAAGTCTAGCCTCAAAAAGAAGTTTGAAATGACAGACTTAGGACACTTGCATTATTTCCTTGGTCTTCAAGTCTTGCAATCCAAGGAAGGCATTACCCTCTCTCAGTCCAAGTATGCATGTGATCTTCTACACCACTTTCACATGGAAGACTGTAAGCTTGCCCCTTCTCCCTTTCAGTCTGGAGTCAAGCTTTCAGTCAACTGTACTACCCCTGAAGTTGATGCTACCTTATACCGTCAACTTGTTGGTAAACTTTTGTATCTAACCCATACCCGTCCTGACCTTTCCTTTGTCGTTGGTCTTGTTGCTCAGTTTATGCACCAACCTCATGAAAGTCATTGGAAAGCAGCTAAAAGAATACTTCAATATATTCGAGGTACAGTTCAGTTCGAGATTCATTACAGTGCAGGAGCATCTCCCTTGTTGATTGGTTTCACTGATTCTGATTGGGCTGGTGACCCTGATGATCGGAAGTCCACTGCAGGATATGTATTCACTCTTGGTTCAGGACCTATTACTTGGTCTTGTAAGAAACAAATTGCCATCTCCCTTTCTTCAGCAGAAGCAGAGTATCGTGGTGCAGTTGAAGCTAGCAAGGAAGCCATGTGGCTTCGTCAGATCCTGTCTGAATTTGGTCTTCATCAGCAGCATCCAACTACACTTTGGTGTGATAATCAGAGTGCCATTCATCTATGTAAAGATCCAGTTCAACATCAGCATATGAAACACATTGAACTTCGCATACACTTCATCAGAAAGCTCATTCATGATCATGTTCTTGAAGTGCAGTATTGTCCAACCAATGATCAAGTAGCCGATATCTTTACGAAGTCTCTCACAGAAGCGAAGTTTACCAAACTTCGATCCATGCTTGGAGTTCAGGAAAGTTGTCATTACGGGGGGATAGGCTCTAATGCCTCCTTCCTTCCCCTATTGTGTCACTTTTGTAAATCCTTCAATCCTATCCCAATTTGTTCTTAAGGGGGGATGTTATGATATTTCGACACATAGGAAATAGGCTCCTTTTGTGTCACCTTTGTAAATCCTTCAATCCTATCCCAAGTTGTTCATAAGGGAGGATGTTAGGATATTCCGACACATAGGAAATAATTAAGAATAACTTAGTCTAGTGTAGAGTTAGGTAAAGTGTGTTTCTTTACTATGTACATTTGTAACTTATAATCGGATGGTCGTGATTTGTAGTGATCCGATGGTTATCTCTCACCTCGGTATTAAGGACACTTGATCCGTGGCTTAACACCCGATTGTTCCATGATCTCTATTTAAAGAGCATGGAGGGTCATTTTTCCGGTAACCGTTTATGAGAGAAACATATGTAAGTTTTCTTCTTATATAAATTGCCTGAAGTGGCCGCGATGGCTCAGGCCATAGACTGTTTCCCTCTTTGAGGGATTTAACCGCATAATTATACTGGTGTACTAATTTGTGATATATTTGTGAGCAGTGACCTTTGGTTCTTGATCTAAGGAACTTACCCCGTATATAAGCTAGTCATGTTTATCTTTCTGTAAAATTATAATTGACGTTCTGGAACAGTTTCGAAAAAAATGAAGATGTTTATTTAACTCAGGGTTTTATGAGAGTTTGATGATCCCTTGACCTTTGACATCTTTAGTTTTCAGTTTCTTCCTGATTTTTTTGAAAACCACATCAGGGTTAGGGTTTTACCTCTTCTGTGACAACACATGTCGCATTTATAGGAGTTTTGATAACATATATGCTCCATTCCCTTATACTAGGATAATGGACACCATTTTTCATTCATAGATGGTGTAACTTCTCCCTCTGTAAACTTACAATAGTTGTTCAAAGCTATTGCCAAGGTATTGTGTTCTACCAAAGGGTCTTTGGTTGATTTTTCTATTTTAATTGGTTTCTCTTCTAATATATATAGTGTACATTTTTTTGTGTGTGTTACTTCACTGAATAATTCATTTTTATTTTTTTTAGGTTTTCATGCGAGGATGGAAACAATCGTTTTTATTCCTATGGCACCATTAATTGAGAATGTTTCCATTTAAAACTTGGGTCATTCTCGGTAAGTTATTTTTTATTACCTGGTACATTTCCATTATACACAAATATTTTTTGAGAAATTTTATTGAAATTCAATCTACTTTCTTTATTTTCCAAAATTATTTCAGATTATAGGTTTCATATGGAAATATTCTTCTCATTCTTTGGACTTTCGTCATATAAGGTTTCATCTGCAGTGCTTGTTGACGTCTAATATTTTTGATTTGTTTTTTTTTTGTATAGAATTATAATAAAAATTATATATCGTGAAGGGTTTCACTACCAAGACCCATTAGGGTTATGTTGATGGTGCTAGAAATCTGTCAACTAAGGGGTCTCTCCGATGTGAAGTCCTAATTAGACCTCATATAATTTGGAATAGGAGCCCCATTAGGAATATGATCTTGGTTGCCATGTATTCTTATAGATTTTCCTTGGATTTAAATATCAACAAGAGAGAGGAATGTGTATGTGCCTTTGAAAAGCAAGTAAGTGTGCTTCATGAGTGTTCAGTTACAAGTGTGTCAAATTTCTTCTATTACGGAGGGAAAGAGTAAAGTGAGCCACTAAGAGAGAGTTAATAGTACCACCCAAGTAGATACACATATAACAAGAAGGATCCGTCTAACATCTAGATGAAGAGTCCACAAAAGGATGCGACGGTAATTACAACCAGACAATGAGCAAGATTTATCTAGTATCCTACGGAATAGTCCACAAGATGGGACAATGGTAACAACCATTACAACACATTATCAATAAGATAAGTATTAAAATAACCGAAATAGTTCATCTACTTTAGCACAGATGAAAGAAAACACGAAATAAGTAAAAAAATCCACAGAATAGTCTTACAAATATTCATAATCCATGCACGAAGAATGTGTTGGTCTTGAAGGCTTATATTATTAAGTAAAAGTTCCAATACAAATGTATACAATGAACATCAATAGCTCCAATAGTGGAGTGTTTTAGCCATTCCTTGCTCCCCAAAAGAACTAGTTTGTCTCTCTAAATCCTTGTGGGAGGATTCAAGGTGAAAAATTCATTTTCTCATACAATGAGAGTGTATATATAACCAAGAGGTGATGCTTCACCTTCCTTGTGACTCTTTGACTACCCTCATGATTGTTTGACATCCTATGAAATTTCTAATTTACCAGACTCTTCATATTCTAAATTTGTCCTTTGGACTTCCACTTTACAATACATTTTGAATAGGTAATTACATAACCCACTATAATGATGGGGAATATGATGACTTATGATAGGACATGACATGGCACTAATGGCATGGAATGCATGATGATGTGACAGTGCCAAGTTGTCCTTCTTGCTGCTTATTTCTTTGTGTCTTCTTTAAAAGATGGTACATTTTCTTCTTCTTCCTCCTCCTTATGACTTAAAGATGAGTCTTTCACATGATATTGAACTTCATGTTATGTTAGATTTCAGTATTCCTTCATCTTCTCACCTGATGATCATCTTATCTCTTTAGCTCCATATGTGTCTTCTAGCATGTCCTCCTTCTCCATCTCCTTCTTCATCATCTTACCATAACATGATAGAGTACCTGCACCTGCAACCCATTCATGACAAGACACCATCAGTCTGATAAACCCATAGTCTAATATGGTGCATATTGATCCACTAACTGAGCTAGAGCCAGGTGACAGGATGGGAAAGAGGCTCAGTAACTACACAATTGCACAACTGAAGTAGTCAGGGGTGAAGCTTGAGCCTTGAGATTGCGCAATGCATAATTCAGGTTGGACTGAGGAAGAAGATTGCACATTTTAGGAGCTCAGTGAGTCAGGCTATAGGGTTTTGCAATGTTTCAGTCAACTGTGTATTTTTGGGAGGAAAAGTAGACCTGGTGATTGCGCAGTTGCACAACTTAAGAGCTCAAGGGTTGGGCTTGAGGTCTGAGACTATACAATGCATAGTTTAGGCCTGGTTGGAGGGCATGATTGTGCAGTTTTTGAGGCTAAGGACTGGGTTTGGTCACTGAAATTATGAAATGTGTAATTGCACAATTTAGGATCTCAAGACTGAGGCTTTAGGACTGAGACTGCACAATGCACAGTGCTAGCCTGGCTGGAGAGAAATATTGCACAATTATGGGACTCAGGGGCTGGGCTTGAGCACCGAGGTTGCGAAATGCATAGTTATGGGAGGCAGAGACTACAAATTGTATAGTGCCAAGAGACAAGGTTGTTGCTTGAGGGATGAGACTATGCAATGCATAGTTCAAGAGGGTTGGATTAGGCTAGGTTTTTCAGTTAGGAAGTTTTCCAAATTTGGCTAAGTGTGGGATCCATGCAACTGATGTGAACAATGAAAATACTTGGTTTTGATCGCACACTTGAAACACTTTGATGACACAACAACATAAATCATCCAAAAATCATCAACAACATATTTCCCTCAATGCGACAACTTTGTGACGACTTTACGACAAGTGCGACATTAAAGGTACACGTTGCGACGGTCGTGACGACACTTGTGTGGCATTGATTAAAATTTTGGGGATGAGTGAAAATGATGTTTACATGGTTAGAAAAACTCATTCACACAAATATAACCCCTTGAAACCACCAGAACGAGCATAAGTACATTGTGTGATAGCTAACATGCGAAAATATGACAATTGATAAAGTGCGAACGACTCTTAAGATATGTGAATGATAGTGAAAGTAAAACATGCCATAGAGAGGATAACATGAAAACACCACTAATTAGAGTAAATAAAGTGAAAGTGACAATCTAAAACATGAAAATGAAACTTGCAAAACTGAAGGTTCGCAGAAGTGACAGTTTGCAAAGTAATCGAAATGGAAGTACAAACGTAGCTATAATGTGAGAAACTTATTTTATTAGTGCGCACTGACTGTTGACATGGATTGGAAATCACACACACATAGTCTTTATGGAACATGTTATGCTTGTCTAATATTTTGTGAAAGAATGCATTCATGCACTTGTTACAGATTGAGCATGTGTGAGAAAGTGAATTTGACACTTCCAATCCAAGAAGGGAGCTCAAAAAGCATCAACTGAACAAGAAGTGATTACAGAAAGACCGGTCGTAATATCCATAGTAGGATCCAAAATTTGAGTGTGCGAAAATTTTTGGAGGGTGTTTGTCGCAATGATAACACTTGGCGACATTCTGCTAGAACACTGGCTTCTCTGCCTTAGTCAATTCTTTTGTGCAGGGTCTAGTTCTTCAAGAAGTATTGATACGTCGTTAAAATTACCATGGATTTCCCACTTACCCCATGCATAAACATAGTCCCCTTCGTTCCTTTACTCGATTAAACACAAACATAAGATCAAAGATCACCCAATGTTTCGAATTAGGATAGGTTGATAAAGTTCATGAGCTTTATATTTTCATAGTATAGTTTTTTATCTCTAGTGTTTCTCCACTACTAGCAGGCCTTGATAGTACCCCGATGGAGTCACTTTAAGAACACAAACATTTCTCTGCTACCAGTGAGCCTGGATAGTACCCCGACAGAGTTTCTTGCTTCACCTCTTTACGCAGGAAGTCTTTCTCTTCTTTCGCATTTATTTATTTATTTATTTATATAAGACTGTGCATCAACACTTATTTTTTTCATGGGCGGAAGAGGGATCTCGAATTATTGCGAACATAAGAGGTTTTGCCTTCAGAGAAGCATATATAATACCTCTGATATTGGTCTGCTCGTTTATATTTTCCCCTTGTCCTGCTCTACTTTATTGGAGCATCCTGAAAACAACGAAACATAAAAATCTGAGTGTAGGCATGAGGTTTCCATAATATACATGGAGGTCATGGTTTGACACAAGGCTTTCTTAACGCAAGGATCATATTTTCCGTCAGAACATCATCGACCAAAATATGTAACCAAGACAAGGAAGAAAGAAAGAGAGTTAACCTAATGTTGTAGTGTCACAAAGTCCTTTTCTATTTTTCCATGTCTCCTTTTGAGCCAACAAAGCATCTTCATGCAAGGTCTTACTGATAAAACAAAAGAAAATACACAATACAAAAAGAAAGCAGAACCAAATCATAATGCAAGAGAAAATTAAGAAAATACAAGAGAGACCAAAGAAAAAAAGCATGAGATGAGTGCAAGAGAGGGAAAACTAGGATGCAACTAATCCTACTCCTAACCTTACAACTATAAGGTTGGGATCACGTATAATGAAATTTCCAGTGAGGCCACCGTAGTTTTCTTGACTTGCATCCAAAAAGATACAAACAATTAAAATAGATATAAAGTAATGTGAAACAAAAAAGATAATAACTTAAATAACTTTCACAAAATATTGAAGGTCTTGTCGTTAGCAGAAAGATAGGCCATAACCACTGCTTCTAAAAAGTTTATATTATTACCTTTTCGACGAGAATGATCATTCAAAAAACCTCAGAAGCTTCTTACGGATGTGTCTCCAGATACATCAAGCTCCTTAGCAAGCGCAAGGAAATATCGAAACTTTTATTTGCGGCAAAGCTTTCTAGGTAAGATTGTCCCAACAATTCAGTGTCTGGATCATAAAATTCATGATAATCCTCTTGAAAACCTCGGAATATTTGAGAAGATGAATTTTCAATTAGAGGCACAGGATTATGATGAGAATATTATGAGGAAAAATAGATTTGATCATATTCAGTAGTTATGTCAAGATAGTGAGGACCTGACATAACCATAAACAAAGGTTGAAGTGCCTCAATTGCTCAACAAGTATCTGAATAGTGAAATGTTGAACCATAAATATCAAAGGATGGAAAAAAAAATGTCATCAAATGTGTTGATGGGAAAATGATAAGCTGAATGACAGTCATAAGAGACAAAATAATGATTAGATGGGTTGATTAAAGCATTAGATTCCCAGTTTGTAATTGAAAAATATAAATAAATTTGAACATCTCTCTAGATTCTATGAACAATCGAACCAACTTCCTCGCAGGCCGAATGTGTCAAGCCATTTTCCTGTAACTGGTGACAAATTGTAAAAGCATCGTAATAATTGAAATAATTTAAAAGGGATGCCAGCACAACAAAAACATGAGACCAGTTAGGACATAGTAAATGGAGGATAATTTGATTCGCGCAATGACTTGTGCATTCATTATAACTCAAGAGGATTTTAGGTGCGATGAAGGAAAATATTTGCAATATAACATTCGCAAGAAAAATTGAGAGCTGACTATTAAGATATGAATTTGATAGGCATGATTATTTTGGCCAAAGATAGTATTCAAAATGATCAACTTCGCAATCTCATGATCCTATGAGAGATACACATTCCAAACCTGAGTTTGTTGCAAGATATTTGCATGAATATGAATGAACTAAAAAATATTCATGAATCCGGTCAAAAGTAAAATCTTGGAAATTTGAAAGATCACATTTGAGATACCAAAAAAATTTCAAAAGTAATTTTTCATCGAGTAAAACCATGCAAAGAGAAGGAATGTGCGGGAGAAACCAGATATGACTCAGTTCATGGGGCTTACCAGAGACACGAGATCCTGACATAACCATCAACGCAAGTTGAAGTGCCCCGACTCTCTGACAGGTCTCGAAACTTTCAAGGATTGTAAAATAGGATTTTGAAGATTGAACCAAATCGTGCATGGTGTGTGGATAAATGCTACCATTGGTTTCAATAAGACCACTGCTCATTGGATGGAAGCCATATTGGTCACTAATTTGACAAGTTTTTTCAACTTCAACAACCAGATTAGTCTAGTCAAAAGATTCATCTGATTGAAAATTCGAAGATGAATGAATCGGGAAAATTTCATGAGCAAGATGATTTGAAGAGTTGTCTTCATGAAAGTGAAGAGATGATTGGTGATGAAAAGAGCACTCAATGATTTTATTATTTTCATTTGCATCATGGATAATCTCACCACCTTGTTCCAATTGAGAATTTAACTCATTGGATGAAGGACTTGAAGAGCATGGAGTATCTCCAATGCAAGTAGATGCATCACAAATGGTAGAGCATAAGGGATAGTGAGATGAAGAGGAATTTTTGATAAGTACATCTTTGGCCAAATCAGATTTTGGATCTAAATTAAAATATTCATGTGAAACCAAAACATCATTTGATGCACATGGTCATTCGTGATAGCATACATCAACAAAGTAATCATCATCGTAATGATTGTTTCCTAGGGCTATAGATTGATTGAAAGAATTGATTGCATTTGATTCACTACCAATATTAGCAGACTGAAAATCATTTAATAATGGAAGAACATCATCTTCACATGGATGATTTTGGAAAATAGAAGAAATATTGAAAGCATATTCACCTTCTTGCTCCTCTACCTGTGTAATGGGACCGCTTTGTATCTTATCACAATTTGAACCAACAACACGAAAACCAAGAGTGTGTGAAAAACTAGCTGGTGGAATAGATTGCTCAAGTGGATCATGGTACAAAGAGTCGTGGCTTGTAGATGATAGGGGATAAAATAAATCAAAATAGGATTTGAGACCAAAATTGTGAATATCAACATAATCCTGCATAATGTAGGACTTATTCTTCACTATATGCTTCATGAGACAATTTGGAATTTACTCCATTGAATCTGAATTGTGAAAAGTGGAAGAAGAATGAGAAGATGGATTAGGAATTTTATTTGCAAATTTCCCAATTTTATAATCACTACAAGGAGTCACCCACATTAGGACTGGAAAAGGAGGAGAATAAGGAACAAAAGGAATAATAGGTTCCTACTCTGAAATTAGAGGTGTCTCATGATTCACAAGAGTTTGGGAAGTGAAAACATCACGGGGTTTAGATTCAAACTAGTTCAAAGAGATTTGAATCAAATGTTCAAACTTTTTCTTACAAAAATCTTGATCCATATATTTTTCAGGAAAATCATAACATAAATGAAGGAATCTATTAGAAAAACCCTCAACTCATTAATGAGGCTCCATTATAATTTGATTGATTTTTTTTTGAACATCCTGGCAATCATACCAATTGAAAGCTTGATGAAGATCGTTAGTAAAATGATGAAGAGAATGAATGGAAGCAGATGGTAAGGCATGACACCAATGCTTAACACGACCTTCGAGAGTGAGGGTGAATAAAATACACATAACATATTCATCATCGATTTGGAAAGTTTTACAAAACCCAAGAAAATCATTTATGTGTTTGGATGAAAATGTACAAGCCTCGCCACTAAAATTGAACTGAGACAAGGCATGAAAAATTTCTGCTCAGATTGAAAGTTTTCGAGAGTTAGGTTATAGAAACACTCTGAGATTATGATTTGGAAAAGATCCATTTATGATAGGAGAGTCAAAACAGATTCAACGGGCACAAATTTTCACCTGTCCCTCCTTTTAGTGCCATTGTTGACGGTGCTAGAAATCCATCAACTAAGGGGTCTCCCGATGTGAAGTCCCAATTATACCTCACACTGCTTGGAATAGGAGCCCCATTCAGAATATCGACCTGATTGCCATGTATTCTTATAGATTTTCCTTGGATTTAACTGTTAGAAAGAGAGAGGAATGCGTATGTGCCTTTGAAAAGCAAGTGGGGCTAGTGAGTATTCAGTTGCAAGTGTGTCAAAGTTCTTATACTACAGAGGGAAGGATTAAAGTAAGCCTCTAAGAGAGTGGTAATAGTACCACCCAAGTAGAGACACACGCAAACAAGAAGGATCCGTCTAACATCCAACATAATAGTTTGCAAAAGGATGCGACAGTCATTACAACCAGTCAATGAGAAATATTTATCTAGTATCTTGCGTAATAGTCCACAAGGATGAGAAATCGATAACAACCATTACAACACATTATCGATAAGATAAGTACTAAAATAACCGAAATAGTTTGACTACTTTAGCATAGATGAAAGCAAACATGAAATACAAACATCCGCAAAATAGTCATACAAATATTTATAATCCTCGCATGAAGAGCGTGCTAGCCTTGAAGGCTTCTATTATTAAGTAAAAATTCCAAGACACATATATACAATGAACATCACTAGCTCCAATAGTGGAGTGTTGGAGCCACTCCTTGCTCCCCAAAATAACTAGTTTGTCTCTCTAATGCCTTGCGAGAGGAGCCAAGGTGAAAAATTCCTTTGCTCTTGCAATGAGGGTGTATATATAAGAAGGAGATGATGCTTCACTTTCCTTGTGACTCTTTGAATACCCTCATGTCTGTTGAATTCCTATGAATTTTCGAATTTACATGACTCTTCATATTCTAAATGTGTCCTTTGAACTTTAATTTTACAATACATTTTGAATAGGTAATTACATAATCCACAATAATGATGTTCCATATGATGAATTGTGACATGAAATGACATGACACTGATGACATGAATTGCATGATGATGTGACAGTGCCAAGTTTTCCTTTTTTTTATTCTTTCTTTGTGTCTTCTTGAAAAGATGGTACATTTTGTTCTTCTTCCTCCTCGCTATGACTTGAAGATGAGGAGTCTTCCATGTGATCTTGATCTTCTGCTAGATTTCGGTTTTCCTTCGTCTTCTCCCCTGATGATCATATTATCTCTTTAGCTCCACATGTGTCTTCCAGCATGTCCTACTTCTCTATCTCCTTCTTCATCATCTTGTTATAGCATGATAGAGTACTCGCATCTGCAATCCACTCATGAAAATATGACATCTGTCCGATAAAACCCTACTCTAATATGGTGCATATTTATCCACTGATCTGAAAATGAAAGTATTTGTAATGTTGTGCAAAGTATCCATTTCCATTAAATTAAGTGTGCAAAGAGTTTATCATGTCTTGAAAATTAAACAAAGTGTTTTTGGTAACTTTTTTTGAGTTTATGTGTGAGGGAATGTTAATTGAAATTACTGTTTAACATCTTAAATCAGAAATACAAAGCAACTTAACCATAACAACACAACAACATGATGAGGCAGTTCACCTCTCCTGGTCTACATCTGCCAGGTCCAAGGTTCCTAATGGGCATGTCCTTGTTCTATTAAGTTGCTCAAATTGGTATTACAGTGAGAAAAAGGCCTAAACAGGAAAAACTAGCTGTGAAATTGAATTTAAAAGACATAAATAAGCTAAGAATGGCTTTTACTTCACCTCAAATAGTGAATTATAGCCCAATGCAGCTCCATTTCCCTCATGGCCATGAGGGCTCTCCAAGCTTCCCTGAAGAAAAAATGGCTGAACAACACCTATGTTGGCTCTGCAACCTATCCCAATGACTCCAGAATGCTCAGAATACCCAAAATTGACCAACATTTCGTCCAAATTGGTCCAATATTGGAGAAGTTATGATAAAAACAAGATTCTGCCCAATATCAAGTGAAAACCCCACTAAATGTGGGAGAACTGCAGATAGGCACTCCAAAAATGGCAGACTTTGACAAAAAGGTGGAATCCGCCCCAAAACTGTTGGCGGTCAGTGCAATGGCATTTAATGTGGGGGAAGTACTGGTCACATGCACCAAACCCGCAGGAATGTTGGATAAACTATTAACATAATCGTGGCATTTAATATAAATGTTACGCTAGCCACATGGCATTTAATAGTTAACGGTTGGTGCAGATTGGTAACCACTGGCTTAGCTCCTGGACGTGGGCTCTGGTCACGTGAAACGTGGCGGCTGGCCCCCATTTTCCGCCACCCATAGTTCGTTTAAACCATAAATATGCGTGGCTTCCAAAGAATATTAAAAACTAAACCTTGTGGTGCGTTCGAAAGCACTTGTGCTAGCGGCTATGAGGTCCGAGGTTCAAACCTCGCGGGCTCACAAAATTTTTGGAATGCCTTTCAACTGTGGGCTGGGGGCCACGTGGTGGCCTTCGGGCCTGCCACGTGGTAGCCCATGATTGGCCCGCCTAATAAATGTCAAACCAATGTCGAATAAACATATGCCACTTGTCATCATCGATACGCCCAAATGGAATATTCCATGGAATATTCTAAGGATTATTCCCAGAATATTCATTTTTTTTTAATAATTCCAAAGTCAAAGTCAACCTTGGTTAAACTGGATTTTTGAAGGATACTGTAAACTTCAAACCTGCATAACTTTTACGTACGATGTAGAATTGGAGTGTCGTTCATGGCACCAGAATCGCAGCGATGATGCCTATTCAGTTTTTCAGGTTGCAACCAATTCTAAGCAATTCTATTTTTGAGCATTTTTTTAACTTAGGACATGATCACTTGATCACACCTCCTAAATGGGACGATTTTGGACCCCAAAAGCTCTTTGATTTACAAAAATTGAAGATGAGGAGACTGATTCTCCACTCTTCCAACCTTGAACCACTGAAATCTTCCTGACTTCATCAAATTGAGCTTCTCATAAAAAGATAAATTCTTCCTTGAATCCACTGACTGACTGTTGCTAACCTTGACTGAGTCATAATGAAAATTTTTAAAATTTTCTGAAAAACAACTATAATTTGCAAAAATCATACTGTTTCTACAATGGTCTAACTTCAAAGGAATTTGAAATTGAGATTCACCTTGCCAACTGTCCTTATGGTGAATTTTTGACAAATGAGCCATGTACTTGCGTCGAATCTCAACCAAGTTTTCTTGCCATACCAATCTGTCATTCTGAAACTAGCATCGACCCATGCTAAACTTTGTGTCCTCTTTGTTTGCATGCCTTTCCACCTTTTGGATTCTTGCACCACTTTGCACCGATTGACACCAAAGTTACTTTCTGCAACTTCTTGTCATCTTTTTCTAAAGACAACCTGCTTTCAGACTGAAACATATCATCATTTACATCAACAATAACATGAAAATGATTATGTACAAAATATTTTTGATTAACCATCAACAAAGTCGGATTTTGACTTGCATTGACAAGCCTTTTCAATTGCCCTGCATTCACTAAAGACGATTCTAGCTTCTTCTGATGTGCTCTCACAATAAACTCCTTATCATCCTTGAACAGATGATACTTGTTCTCATGGCGATAGAAGATCGATTTTCTCTCATATAAATAAGGACTACCCAACACCACACCTGTAATGTCAAGCGGTACCACATCTAATTCAACCCAATCAACATAATGAGCTATTATGGCGAAGCGCAACATGCACTTTCTTGAGACTTGTAAATTAGCATCCTTGCAAATCCATCCAATTGGATATGGCTTTGGATGAGGTATGGTCTCAAGTTTGAGCTTCTTGACTAAGTTTTCTAAGATGATATTCGCTTGTGACCCACTATCAAATAGTGTGTCTATCTTTGTGTGTTTGGCTATTATCCTCACATGAAACAACTCTATCCTCCTCTCTTCTTTTTGAGATTCTATGTGATAGTTTAACATGCTAGAACTGGGATTTGTTTCATTAAAAGTATATTTTCCCTTTATGTTTCTTAGTACCATGGCTATTCTTTTGGTTTTGTCACCTGATTCAGACCCTAAGTCTTGTTCAATAGTTGCAACAATTTTTCCCTTTTCTTTGGCTTTATCTTTTTTTTTTAAATTTCTCTGGTTTCAGCTCTAGATGAAGCTTCCAACAATGGTCTTCATCGTGGCTTGTTTTGGAACAGTTTTTACAAAAGAACTTTCCTTTTTCTTTCCTAGAGTTTTCATTTCTTTTCCTCCCTTTGCCTTTAAATTCACTATCCATATTTCCATCAAAAGATTGTTTCCCTCTAGCCTCTAAATGCGTAGCTTGTACACAAACTTCATCTAGACTAGTAGGATTGAACATAAGGATAGTATGTATAAGGTAATTGTGTAAACCACCTATATATTTCAGCAAGGTATCTTGACTATGCAAATCAATTCCAAGTAATAAAGCCCTTATTATAAACTCTTGAATGTATTCTTGAACACTCTATCCTTAAGTTGTCTAAAACTTTTCCAATTCATGATAGCCTTTTGTAAATGAGCTAATGGATAAAATTGCTGCTTAATTGTGGAAATAAATTCAGCCCATGATAAAGTGATCTTACCATGTTTTTTAATTTCATCCTTGGTCTTGGCTTCCCACCATACCAATGCTGCTCCTTCGATTCTTAAAGAGGCTAACTGAATCTTGGTGTCGTCTTCATGAGGGTTTTGTATCCTCAAGTAAATTTCCAACTGTCTTATCCAATTGTCTAGTTTCTCTGCATTGACTTCACCGTTAAACATAGGCAACTCAAATTTAACATCAAGCTTTAAAAATGGACTTTTACCAGTGGTTTTAGACTTGTGAGATTGATTCACCAAAGTTGGGGATGACGATGTAGAGGAAGAGGATGAAGATGGGGATGGTGGATCACCATTTCCTTCGTGTCCTTTCTTTGATTTTTCATCACTTTTCTTTCCTCTTGAAGAACCCTCTCCTTCTTTCTAGTTTTTAGACCCTTCTCCAACAAGCCTATCATTCCTTTCTTGGTAGAGTATCCTCACCATCTTTGTCATGTCTAGGAAAGCTTTTTGGAATACTCGTTCCTCTTCTTTGGGATCCATATCTTTAGGAGTTTCTCCCTCTCTTGAAGACATGCTTGAAGCTACTTCTATGGCTCTTGGAGGTGGCTCTCTAGCCCTTCTTGGTTGAGGATTACTTTGTACACTAACCAAGTGTCCTTCACCTCTTTTGAGTTTAAGCCTAGTAAGCATCAAAGCTTGCAAACAATCAACTATATCTTTGCACAAAACAAATTCTGAGTAAAACTCTAGCTCCTAAGGCTCAAATCCTTAGCTTTTATACCATCTGATCTGAAAATGAAAGTATTTGTAATTCTGTTCAAATTATCCATTTCCATTAAATTAAGTGTGCAAAGTGTTTATCATGTCTTGCAAATTAAACAAAGTGTTTTTGGTAACTTTTTTTGAGTTTATGTGTGAGGGAATGTTAATTAAAATTACCGTTTAAAATCTTAAATCAGAAATACACAACATCATAACTTCACCATAACTACACAGAAACATGATGAGGTAGTTCACCCCTCCTGGGCTACATCTGCTGGGTCCAAGGTTCCCAATGGGCATGTCCTTGCTCTATTAAGTTGCTCAAATTGGTATTACAGTGAGATAAAGGCCTAAACAGGAAAACCAACTGTGAAATTGAATTCAAAAGACAGAAATAAGCTAATAATGGCTTTTATTTCACCTCAAACAGTGAAGTATAGCCCAATGCAGCTCCATTTCCCTCATGGCCCTGATGGCTCTCCAAGATTCCATGAAGAAAAAATGGCTAAAAAACACCTCTTTTGGCTCTAAAACCTATCCCAATGACTCCAGAATGCTTAGAATACCCAAAATTGACCAAAATTTTGTCCAAATTGGTCCAATATTGGAGAAGTTATGACAAAAACAAGATTCTGCCCAATGTCAAGTGAAAGCCCCACTAAATGTGGGAGAACTGCAGATAGGCGCTCCAAAAATGGCGGAATTTGACAAAAAGGTGGACTCCGCCCCCAAACTATCGGCGGTCAGTGCGCTGGCATTTAATGTGGGGGAAGTGCTGGTCACATGCACCAAACCCGTCGGAATGTTGGAGAAACTGTTAACAGAACCATGGCATTTAATATAAACGTTGCGCTGCCACATGCCCATTTAACAGTTAATGGTTGGTGCGGATTGGTAACCGCTAGCTTAGCTCCTAGATGTGGGCTCTGGTCACATGAAACGTGGGGACTGGCCCCCATTTTCTGCCACCCATAGTTCGTTTAAACCATAAATATGTGTGGCTTCCAAAGACTATTAAGAACTACACCTTGTGGTGCGTTGGTAAGCACTTGTGCTAGCGGCGGTGAGGTACGGGGTTCAAACCTCATGGACTCACAAAATTTTTGGAATGCCTTTCAACTACGGCCTGGGGACCACGTGGCGGCCTTCGGGCTTGCCACGTGGCAGCCCATGATTGGCTTGCCTAATAAAAGTCAAACCAATGTCAAATAAACATATGCCACTTGTCATCATCCGATACGCCCAAATGGAATATTTTGAGGAATATTCTCTAAATATTCTTTGGAATATTCATTTTTTTAATAATTCCAAAGTTAAAGTCAACCTTGGTCAAACTGGATTTTTGAAGGATACTGTAAACTTCAAACCTACATAACTTTCACATACGATGTCAGATTTGAGTGTCGTTCACGGCACCATAATCGCAGTGACGAGGCCTATTCGGTTGTTCAGGTTGCAACCAATTCTGAGAAATTAAATTTTGAGCATTTTTTTAACTTAGGACATGATCACCTGATCATCCATTCACTAAGCTGGAGTTGGGTGATAGGCCGGGAAAGGGGCTTAGTAACTGCATAATTGTGCAACTCGGGTAGTCAGGGGCGAAGCTTAAGCCTTGATACTGTGCAATGCGTAGTTCAAACTGGACTAAGGAAGAATATTGCGTAGTTTAGGAGCTCGGTGAGCCAGGATACAAGGTTTTGCATTGTTTTAGTCAAATGCGTCATTTTTGGAGGAAAAGAAGACTTAATGATTATGTAGTTGCACAAATAAAGAGATCAAGGGTTCGGCTTGAGGTTTGAGACTACATAATGCGAATTTTAGGCTTGGTTGGAGGGCATTATTGCGCAGTTTTGGAGGCCAAGGCCTGGGCTTGAGCACTGAAATTGCGAGATTCCTAATACTTAAAGGAAAAGAGGCCAAATGATTGCATAGTTGCGCAGTTCATGAGTTCAAGACTAAAGCTTGAGGACTGAGACTGCGTAATGTGTAGTGCTAGCCTAGCTGGAGAGAAAGTTTGCGTAATTCTGGGATTCGGGGGCTGGGCTTGAGCACCGAGGTTGCAAAATGCACAACTCTGGGAGGCAAACACTATGCATTGTGTAGTTCCAAGAGAAAATGTTGTTGCTTGAGGGCTAAGACTACACAATGTGCAGTTCAAGAGGGTTGGATGAGGCTAGGATGTTCGATTGGAAAGTTTTCCAAACTTGTCTAAATGTGGGATCCGTCCAACTGATGTGAACAATGAAAAGGCTTGATTGTGATCACACACTTGAAACACTTTGATGACACAACAAAATAAATCACATAAATCATGTTAACAACATATTTACCTCAATGCGACAACTTTGTGACGAATTTACGACGAGTGCGACACTAAACGTACACTTTGTGATGATCGTGATGACAATTTTGTGACAATGATTAAAACTTTGGGGATGAGTGAAACTGATGTTTACATGGTTATACCAACTCATTCACACAAATATAACTCCAAATTTTCAGAATAATCATGCCCATTGTGTGACAACTAACTTGTTGTGAAACCAGCTCAAAATTAGAAGAAAAGAGATATCAATGCCTTAGAAATAAGCCACTTCGAGGAGGAAACCTCCAATAAATTACATGAATGAAAAATTCTTGGATAATACAATTGAAAAAACCTCCTTTCTATATATAGGATTCCATGGGGCCACAATGTAATCCTAGCCGACCTAACAATAATAATGTAAGGGAACAATAATAACAATATGGGGTTTACAGGGGTACAAAAATAACAATAAGGGGGCTACACTAACATAATAAGGGACTACACTATTAATATAGGGACTTAACATGCCCCTCTCCTTCAAACAAGTGTTGTCCTCAACGCTTGATTATTTCTTGATGCTTTTATATAAAATTCTCATCCTCCCATGTGGAATCTTCTACAGGAAAGTTCTTCCACTTGCTGAGATACTCTGAAATTGATCTTACTTGTCGAGTTCTTGTTTCTGTGACTACTTCAGAACTTCTTTCGATGTGATGTTGATCTTCCTGTGGTTTCATTAGATTCTGCACCAAATTTAGGTTATCCTTTGAGAGTTGGAGAACGTTTTGTTGATGCTTAATGTGATATTCCACTAATTTACCATCCATATTATATTTTATTTGATCCTTCAAACCATCCAACTTAGCCTCCATTTATGCTTTTAAACCATCTATTTCATCTTCGGTTGCTCTTCGTAAGATCGAAATTTGTTGCACTTGGTACCGTAATTTTGATATCTCATACTACAATTCTTCCTCTTCAGACATCATAGTATAGCTTTTTGAGGGCTTTATGGGTATGGAATTATTTTTAGGTGGAATTTTAGAACCCAACATTGATATCTATGCTTCAATATGCCCTTGGAATCACTTCAAACTGATTTTTCACACAAGACTTACGCAATTCAAAAAAACAAATACACACATTTTTCTTGCTTTTGAGGAGCTCGATATTGAAACTGAACTATCTTTGTGATTTAGGATCTTCAATATCTGAAATTTTTCTCTGAGGTAGCCCTCTGAAACCTCTTTTGAATGCCATAGGTCTGACCTGATTTGGATTCTTCAAGACAAAGTTATGTCCAATCTCCCACAATGACATAATTATGGACTTGTTCAGTAGAGCGAACTTGTACGACTTGCCACGTGTCATTGTTTGCTCCTTTGGCTCTGAAATTTATAAAAAGAAAACTATAGTTCATTTAATTCTAGTCACTTTTTACAGAATTCCAATCTGATGCTCAGAGAGAGAGTTATGAAGCTTTTCCCACAATCACCTCTTTGAGATGAAATTCAAGAGCCTGAAAAAGACCTAACTTCCACAGATCATATCTCCAAAAATGTTGCGAACCAAGATCTGAAATTTTGCGACGATGTTCCTCAGGATTTCAGCTACGTGCTCAAAAAATTTCAGCTTCTGAACCTTCGTAGAAAAAAAATGTTAGAGCGAAAATTCCGTGCTAACCTTTTTAAGTGAAATTCAGGAGCCTGCAAAAATACCTACCTTCCACAGATCATATCTTCGAACATATTTCGAACTAAGCTCTGAAATTTTGTGACGATGTTCCTCAGGATTTCGGCTTCGCACTCTAAAAATTTCAGCTTCTGAACCTTCTTGGAAAAAAAGTTATAGCATAAATGCCACGATGACTTGTTTGGAGCAGCGAAACCCTAGAATCCAAAGCTCTGATACCAAATGATGTGAAACTAGCTCCAAAAATAGAAGAAAAGAGATATCAGCACCTTAGAAATAAGCCACTTCGAGGGGGCAACCTCCAATACATTACATGAATGAAAAATTCTTGGATAATACAAATGACAAAACCTCCTTTCTATATATAGGAGTCCATGGGGCCACAATGTAATCCTAGTGGGGCCACAATGTAATCCTAGCCAACCTAACAATAATAATGTAAGGGCACAATAATAACAACATGGGGGTTCCAGGGGTACAACCATAACAATAAGGGGGCTACACTAACATAATAAGGGACTACACTATTAATATAGGGAGTTAACATAACATGTGAAAATACGACAATTTGTAAAGTGTGAATGAATCTTGCGATATGTAAATGATAGTGAAAGTAACACATGCCATAGCGAGGATAACATGAAAGAGACACTAATTAGAGTGAAATCAAGCGAAGGAGACAACCAAAAACATGAAAATTACACTCGCAAAAACAAAGGTTCGTGGAAGTGACAGTTTGAAAAACTCACCGAAATGGAAGTACAAACCCCAACTAGAATGTGAGAAACTTGTTGTTGTCAGTGCACACTAACCATCGACATGGATTGGACATCACATAGGGTATAGTCTTGATGGAACGTGTTATGCTTTTCCAAGCTTGCATGAAATAATGCGCTCATGCACTTGTTACAGACTGATCATGTGTGAGTAAGTGACTTCGACACTTCCAATCCAAGAAGGGAGCTCAAAAATCATCCACTGAAAAAAAAGTGACTACAAAATGACCGATCGCAAGATCCACATTTGGCTCCAAACTTCGAGTGTACCAAAAATTTGGAGGGTGTTTGTCATAGCAACAACAAGTTAAATGAAGTTTTACTTCCTTCTGTCGAACCTTACGGTTCTTAACTCATGGTTTGCACTTATTTATTAAGAGGGATACTTGCTTTTTCCATAAGGTCATTTTCCCTTCAAGTACATGGGAAATTTATAAGACAACTTTACCATCATAATTACGTTGTATCATTTATTTCCGCGTTGTTTTTTTATTATTTGTTTTGTTATTGCACAATATATTTCTCCATAACATTTGATGTATTTTTTCCTCTAGAATAGTGAGCTAGAGCGATTCCATCAATTTCTAGAGGTGGAATTTCATACTATCTGTCTCTGTTCCAAAATCACAATTCTCTAATGAATTTTTTTTAAAACTACAAGTCTTTTAATTTTGTAACAGGTATTCGACGATTGTGTCTCCTCGAATTCATTTTATCCCTTTTCAGCTTCAACTCTTATCATGGTTTTCTTCATTAATTAATACGACTTCTCGATTTTTCTTCTCAGGTTGGAATTAATCTTTTCCACCTTTTGGTTCTTCATATTCATAGCGGTTTTCTATTAAAGGAGAATTGCATCTTATTTCGTTATAGATCCATTTTTAGTTCTACTTTGTCGTTGGTTATGGAGTCCCAAACTTCTTGAAGATATTTTGTTTTAGTTTTATATTTTTATTTAAATTCTTAAAATCATAGAACTTTTACTACTATTATGTAACCTATTTAAAAAAAAAATTCCGAAGGGTTTCCAATAAACTAGAATTATTTTTTAACTGTATTTGTATACAGGAATGTTTCTTTTTATACTCATATTTTATAATTCCATTGTATTTGTGTCCTCTAAACTATTAATTATTTATGGTTTATATTATTTCATGGAGGACTTCTCTAGGAGTTCTCCTCATTCTCACTTTGTAATATGTACTGTACATATATGACATCGTCTCTTTGGGACATTCTACCCTATTTAGCACATAATTTGATACTTTTTCTTTATATTTATTCCTTATTGTGGTTGAGTTAACCGATAAAATATACAACCTGCTCATATATTTTATTTACTGAGAATTTCATTACTATATATATATATATATATATTAATTTATCTCTAAAAGCAAGCTATTATATTCATTAATTTAACATAATGATGGTCGTACAAGAATTCATGTTGATGATTCCAAGAATAAGGATCAACGCTGGAATGAACCTCCTCCAAGGAAAAACAAATTCAGAACATCGTTTTACTCTCCCATGAATAATAATATATTTCTTGGTCATTGTTACTCTTGCAAAATTTTTAGGCATAAATCAATTCATTGTAAAATCAATACAAGATGCAATTATGCAAGGAACAAGAATAATTATGGATTCAGATTTAGAAATGTACATGTGTCTACCAACAAAAACTACAATCCATATGAGCCACTAATGAATTAAAACATTGTATGCTACAACTGCAATAATCTTGATCACAAGGAATAGGATTGAATGCTTGTGAAAGAGAATGCTCCATTCTTGCATATAGAGAAGCCAACTATGACATGGGAGAAGAGAAAGAAGGAATATTGCAATCTAGAATTGATTGTTGAAGATAAAGAATATGAATAGTACATAGATAGTGGATGATCGACACATATGACTGAAGATCAAAACAAACTGGTTAGACTAAAGGGAAAAAGTGGCAATGTTGTGTTTGGAGCTAACTCTTTTGTCAAGGTACTTTGAAAAGGTGTAGCAAGTCTTGGAAGCAAACATATGAAAGAAAAAAATGTTTTGCTAGTTAAGGATTTGAAGCACAATCTTCTCAGTGTTGGTAAGATGTGTGATCAAGGGTACAATCTCTCGTTTGAATCCCAAAAGTGTGAAATTAGAGAAGAAGACTTAAGAAAATTCGTTACAACAACCATAAGAAGACCAAAAAATATATATTTTCTAGACCAATCAGAGTGAAAGAAATTTCAGCCAAGAAAAGGAGTCGAAAGAACAAAAAATAAGGAAAGGACGAGAACAAAAAAGTAGTTTTGAGTGCCCTACATTCAGGGGGAACATCCCCAAAGACATAAGCTACCCTTTCCCATTGATATCAAAGTGGGATAGAAATTGAAGTGAAACATAGAGTCAAAGGAAGTGAAGCATGGAGATAAGGGGAGCATGATGACAGGGGGAACATAAGTGTTGACATCAATGAAAAAGGGGAGATTGTTGGAAACATTGTCATTGACGTTAAAGGGTGAATGGAAGAGAATTTGTTTGGTGATTTGTGTGCACAAATCAAGTGAATTTGGGTACAAGGATCCTATATATAGATAGGCCGTGTCACGTCATTCCGTTTGATAGGTGGAACGCCTTGTGGGTCCTCTTGGTTGGAGAGATATTAATTTTTGAATTTTGATGCCCTAGGGATGGGTTTAGCTCTAGAAAATTTTCCCCAAACTTTTATGACCTCATAACTCCCTTGCTACCCTAAAATAAGGTCTAACATTGTAAATTAAATTTCCCTAAAATCATTATCATTGCTTGCCTCAAATCATGTACTTTGAATAATACAAAATTTAATTTTATAAAGGGATACAAGTGTCCTCTTACGGGTTGGATCCAACAAAAGGTGGTGTCTATTAAAGGATTATGTCGACCCATAATAGGTCCCTTCAATGTGTATAAATATGACCTAACCATGGACATTCATAGCATGGAATTCATGAATAAAAAGGGAAGATCTGAGGAGAAGAACTGAAGCAAATAGAAGGAAGAATTTCAGGACATGAAGGACATAGACCAAGGTTAAAAGGAGTAAGGTTTTATTTTTTGTGGATACAAGGCTTATTGGTCAAATTTCTTAAGGGAATTAGGGCACTTGTGTATCATAACATCATTTAAAACTTCACTGAAGAACTTTGTGGAGTTTGTTGAAGACTCTTTTGAGTTTTATTAGGATTATTGTTTTATTATGACTGCTTCTTACTAGGGTAGAGGCACATTTTGAAGTCTATTTGAGGTTCAGCCCTCTGAAGCATAGTCCCTGAGGTTGAATTTTGGCCTCCCTTTTAGGATATTTTTTTACCTTCCTAAGGCCCATCTGAGGCATGTTTTAGAGTGTAATTTGAACATGTATTTAGCCATATAATCAAACCTTGCATTGACCTTAGTCTCGATCTCTATCATAGGATATTTTGACCCTCTTAAAGAAATAAAGGCGAGTTGTTTTGAGGATTTTTTCCGAGCCCAAGTTATGGAAATTTTGATCTTTTCTAAAGGTTTGTTATAAGACCATAAAATCTATAGGCCTAAGGTTGAAAAAGGTCGAGGTTACGCACAGAATAGAAACAAGCCCAATCGCAAGAGAATAGAGTATCCTAAACCAAGTTTAAGATTGTAACATACATTCATTTGACCCTATAGCAACCAATTTTGGAGCATGTATTGAAGTCGGACTGGTAGAATTTTGGAGAAAAACTTGAAGTTAGACTTGTAGAAGTTTGGAGTAGACCTTGGTGCTTGTATAAGTATCTTGTATCAGTCTTGAAGCAGACCTTAATGTTTGTAGTAGACCTTTTCTAGAGCATACTTTAGAATTTTTTTTGAAGAAGATATTTGGTATCACTCTACATATTCTAGAACATTTGTTTCAAGTCTTAAGTAACCCTTGCTGAAGCAGAGATTGGTATATGTATTGATACTTGTAGAATCCTTGAAGCAACCCTCTAATAGTTGTGGAGCAAAGTTTTTGATTAAAACTTGAATAACTTGTGAGGAAAATCAAAGGTAAAGAAACGGATCTTTTATTGATGAGCTGAGGAATGGAATTTTTATTATTGAATTGTCTACAATATGATTTAATACAATGTGCATGTTAAACTTGAAAAAGGGGAAAAATTGAACTTATTTGAATGTTGTTGTAATTGGGTCATTATCCATGGTACGAGAGCACAAGAAGATTCTATTTTATCTTTTGTACTATAGGGTGGAAGGGTGGTGCTAGGGAAGAAAGTTGTAGCTTTCTTCAAGAGGTTGTCACCTCCTTCCAGTGGAAATTGGTAAATCTTGGGGTTGTAGATCCCCTTGTAATATAAATAAAGTGTTCATATAATTCTTATGTACTCTTTGTATGATATAATTGGTTAATTATTGTGATACTTAAATTGTTGAGATTTATGAAATATTTATTTGCCTATCCTCTCAATATTTCCAACAATGGGTATTAGAACAGGTTACCCTCTAACAGTCTAATCACTGGAGGGAAAATTATAAACAAGCATGGGTCATATGGAAGGCATCTCTTCAAGGAAAATTCAG
Source organism: Pinus albicaulis (assembly GCA_034641835.2). Classification (NCBI taxonomy): domain Eukaryota; kingdom Viridiplantae; phylum Streptophyta; class Pinopsida; order Pinales; family Pinaceae; genus Pinus; species Pinus albicaulis. The sequence continues at coordinate 385,816,799 of CM076573.1, read as the reverse complement.
ATATTTGATGGAAATTATTGTCCACTATGGAGCAGTTGCATGGAAACCTACTTGAAGGCTATAGGAGTGGATGTTTGACCCTCCATTGTAAATGACTAGAAAGTTCCTAAAAATCCCCCAACTGATCATGATGAGAAGAAGTTGCTCAGTTGCAATTCAAAATATCTTCACGCCATGATAGGTGGGTTTTCAAGAACCATTAAGTCCAAGGTGATGTCCTTCACCACAACCAAAAAGGTTTGGGATAAACTTAGACTTTGTATGAAGGTGATGATAAGGTCAAGAAGGTCAAACTTAAAAAAAATTAAAGCTCAATTTGAAAACATGAAAGTGGATGAAAAATAATATCTTGCAACATATTTGCTCAGAGTAGATGAATTTCTCAAATCCATCAGAGGATTAGGAGAAATTAAATATCCCTTGATTGTACAAAATTTCTTGAGATCACTTCCCTTGAGATACGATGCCAAGGTATATTCCATAGAAGAAACCAAGGACTTGGCTAAGATGGCAATGGAAAAATTACATAGCACTCTTACAGCATATGAAATGAGAATGGATACAGAAGATGAACCATAAATAGGAGAATTATATTTTAAAGCCACAAAGAATACAAGAAAAAAATAACTCAAGGTAGAAGGAACTCTAGTTTATGAATCAAATGTAGAAGAGGAAAATTTCATTAGGAAGCTCAGAAGAGGAACCAAAAACACAAAGTTAAGTTACTTTTAAATGTTTCGATCATGGCATACACAGTCATTTTTCTATGCTAAGAGATTTCCTTTTAAATAAAATAAAAACTTCTAGAAGAAAAATATTTAATCTAAAGAAGACAACAAATATTCAGATGAAAGTGATAAGAATAACCAAATATAAGAGAAGTTCTCTTCATAACCCAAGAAAATCAAGACAATGATCATGATGATGAATATGTCAAAGATTCAGATGATGAAAACCAAATATAAGAATATATTCTTTTTGGGGACTAAAAAAATATTCAGATGCTGAATATGAAGATGTAGAATAAAAAATCCTACTTGAAAAACACGATGAAGAAAATATATCCTTAAAGGTCCAACTTGCTTTAGAAATATTGAAAGGGGGTGAACCAATATTTTACTTACAATTAAACAAATTTTCTTTTTATAGCATTAATTATTTCATTATAAAACCATAAATCAATAGTACATAGAAGACAATTGACACCATATTTTTAGGTGGAAACCCTTCTAGGAGAAAAATTAGGGAATGCTTAATAATTTTATGAGTACACAATGCTTCAACTCCAATTGAAAGGTAAGCCCCAACTCTCTAGTACTCTAGAGAAATAATCCTAAATTTATTAGGAAGCTCCAACTCCTAAAAGGATGCTTCTACACCTCGCTTTACCAGAACCCACTAGAAGTATACTCCAACGTCCTGCAAGCTCCAACTTTCCCTCACACCAACTCACCACCTTGAAGTATTTTCAGGCTCCAACCTGAAGTTGAATTCAACCACTTTCCTAGTACCACCCAACCTCCTTGAAAATTATAATGAAATTAACACACTAAAATGGGCTCTCGTACTAGGGAAAATGACCCACTTACAATGAACAAACTTCTTCAAACTATTGTGGGCTCTGATACTAGGGAAAATGGCCCACTTACAATGATCTTCAAGAAAAATGTTTACATCCAATATACTTTAGAAATACAAATATATTTATACAGTGAAACCCCTGCTCCAAAATGACAATGAAGCCTTTACTGTTAGATTGGGAAATTGTTCCAACAACAATGAATGCAAAATACTGCAATGCAGTACCCTTACTACTGTAACCACAGACTTCATCAAATGATTCCCTACTAGAATGTTCTGAGATTTCAATACCATTACTATTGTATAAACCATTGAGAACAATCTATTGGAAACATATTCTGAGATGATTTATAGAAGCTTAAGAATGGATGATTTATAAGTCTGCTAACATAACAACATTACAAGACTACCTTTTGTTCTACAACCATAGGATTGTCTTCCAAGGAAATTTTTTACATCAAAGTTGTTGAAATGCACACAAAAATGTAATAAAAAACCCTTTTGGAACAACAAGTTGTAGCTTCAAAAGAAATACATACTGAAATGACTATTCCCAAATAAACCCTTGCACAAATTCTCATACCGTGACAGGTTGTAGATTCATCTGACTAACTAGGGTATACAAATTACAAATGTTACTGAAATCATCTAGCAAGATATTCATACATGCCTCAGTTCAATAATGCCTTTAAATAATCATAAATAGACAAATTTGATCTAAATATTGCTGACTTAAACACTTCAGGAGTAAAATCTCAAATGTCCTTTGATCACTTGGAGCTCTTTCATTATTTTCCTTGTTTGCTTTAAATTTTGGAACATAGGTATTTACACATTTTAAGCTATTAAATTAGTTCGGCTTGGTGATTGTTCATAGGTTTGTAGGAATATATATATATATATATATATATATATATATATATATATATATATATAGGAGAGAAGTCATACAAATGAATACCTCGACATCTTTTGGGGAATCTTCAACAATTCAATTTGTTTGATCAAACCCTAGTAAGGTTATAGTGGATATAATGTTTTCTAACAAAACATGTACTAATAGGCTCGGATCGTATCGAGCTAACCTCAGATAAAAAATAATTCACTCAAGACCTTTGATCAAAATATAAGGAATACCACAACAGAACTCGTTGTCACAGGTCAGACCGAATACCATCTAAGGTCGAAAGTAAGCATAGTACAATAGTGTAGGATACTTTATTCAACTCATCTTATGAATGGCTGAAAACAATCAACATTTCAAGAAAACTCGCATTCCTTTCGAGCAGATCACAAAATATATCATAAGGAAATACGTCAAACATACCTTCCTTGAATGCTTGCAGACCTCAGATTAAATGTTTCCTTTTATCAGTGCAAGATCGATACAAAAACAAGGCTTCAAGATTCTTGATGTGAGCTCTCTATGAGGTTTGAAACAATCTCATGAACCAAGGATCAAGCCCAAAATTTCATTTCGTTTGATCTTCTTCTTCTCCACAAGGCTGAGGGAACAAATCAAGACAAGAAATAAGTCTTCGTTCAAGTGCTTGTTGCTCGATCTCATAAGAGGCCGAAAGGTACAAAATAGAACATAGTTGAAGCATCTTCACAATCCAAGTATACCATCTCTTGAGACAACTGAGAGTCCCTCATGTAATGAATTCAAACAAAAAATAGATCAAACCTCTCGTAGGATAAAAATATTTTCCACAGGTCTGAGATAATTCAGAGCCAAATATCACATAAGTTGTTTGTTAATTGCTTTCCTTTGAGGTGAAATTAAGTCACTTTATATAATTTTTGAGGAGCTTAGAGTAGGGTAGTCGACTTACCATATTTTGGATGGAAAAACCCCATTCAAATTATTTTTGGACCAAAACTAAAAATCCCTTTTGAAAATCGATTTTTGTTTATCAACAAGCATTGATAAACCCGTCTTAGCATTTTAGCCTTTGGACCAGAGAATAATCAAAATGCAACTGCCATGTATAATTAGTTATAAGAATTATTTCCTTGGACCATGCACGATAAAGGAGGCTTTGCACTTGGGGTTATGAACCAAGATGATAGGTCATTATTTTTAAAAATTCATATCTTCGTAATCATGCAAGCCCACAAGACGTGCCATATAGCATCAGAAGAAGAATGATGAAGACAATCGAATAAAAAAATCCCTCTTTGAAAAACATGATTTTCCATGTCTTATTGGCCAACAAAGGCAGGGCTTCTTCCGATGCTACTTGGTCGACATAAATGACTACCACAGTCCAACAAAATATCCCTTTGTCATTGATGGCAACATGTGTACTACCCCTACGATAATTGCTCCCCCTGACTCCATGCATATGATATTCTTGACCTATTTTCTCTCCCCCTTTGTCATCAATGGTAAAGGGTGTCTACCCTTGATAATATACCTATCACTTTTTACCTGTAACCTACCTCTTCTCCCTTAGTTTACTTGGTTGGATTAAAAACATTTCAATGTGAACTTGCAAGAATCCCAAGTTTTCGTCAAATATGCTCAAACATCTCATGCAACAAAGGTTTGGCGAAGATGTTAACTATTTGTTCCTTTTTCCCAATGTACTCAACCTTTATGTTCTTATCTACAACCTGGTCATGAATAAAATGGTATTTAATATAAATGTGTTTTGTTTTGGAATGCATGACTAGATTCTTTAAGATACTTATGGCACTGGTGTTTTCAAAGAACATCATAAATGGGCTCATCAACCTTCACCTGTATATCCTGCAACATTTTTTTTCATCCAGAGGACTTGAGTACGTCGTGTTGTTGTTGTTGCTATATATTCATCTTCTGTTGTAGATAAGGAGATTGAAGACTTATTTTTACTCAACCACGATAGAAGACATCCACCTAAGTAAAAGGCTCCTCCACCAGTGCTCTTGCGAACATCAATGCAACCTGCCCAATCTACATCAATTTAGGTTGCACTGATCCATTCATTCCCTTTAGGATACCACATACCAAAATAAGTTGTCCCTTTGAGCTATCTAATGATACTTTTTACAACAAGGATATGAGATTCTTTTGGTGCTACTTCAAATCACGCAACTTTTCCAACTGCCTACATTACACCTAGTATGGAAGTGTATAATAGGCTACCCATGATGGATTTATATAATATTTGGTCAAATTCCTAAGATTCATCGTCCTTGCTTAAATTGCATCCTGTCACCATGTGAGTGCTAACTGGTTTGTAATTCTCCATTTGAAATTTCCTCAACATCTCTTTGATGTACTTAGATTGAGAGATGAATATTCCATCTTCTTGCTCAAAAATTTAAAGTCCCAAGATGAAATTTAATTATCCAAGTAAGGACATCTAAAATTCCTTTTGTAACTCATCACTGCAAAAGATAATATCATCCACATATACTTTTATGAGAGTCAAGCTATCTTCTTCAAATCTTAAAATATAAGTTGTTTCCAACACTTCCTCTTCTAAAACCTTTCTTCTGCAAATATTTGTCCAAGTGGGCATACCATGCTCTCAGGGCTTGCTTGAGACCGTAAAATTCTTTCTTTAACCTGAAAACATAGTAGTTCTTATTAGTAAGTATATATCCTTTGGTTTTCTCTATGTAAACTTCTTCCAAGTCTCCATTCAGGAAATTTGATTTGTTGCTCATTTGATGTACATTGATCTTTCTTGAGAAAACATATGCCAAGAACATCTAAATGGCTTCCATTCTGGATATGAGAGTGAAGGTCTCTTTGAAATAAATTCCTTCCACTTGTGCATATCCGTTATAGACCAATCTTGATTTATTCCTAATAACTTGTCCACTCCCTCCATATTGTTCCTAAAGGTCCATTTTGTGCCTATGACATTTTTGTCCTTCGGTCTTGGCACCAGTTCCCATGCGTCATTATTTTCAATCTGATCAAGTTCTTCATTTATGGCCTTGAACCAATGTTCATCGTGGCTATCTTCATCAAAGATAATAGGATCAAAGGCGGATAACAAGGAATAATGTTTTTCGTCTTCCACATGTGCTTGTTGTCTTATTCTAATTCCAATTCATGTATCCTATGTTTCCATTTATCTGCTCTGACACATGATTTTTTTGGTACAATTTATTAGATGCTTTGGAAGGTGCTTGAGGTGATTTCTGGCCAGTCTCTACTTTCTTTACTCCTCATTCCTCTGGTTTTTCTTCCAATGACTCTTCCTTCACATTCTACTCTTTCCTTGGTTCTTTTGTTTCTTGTTCTTCTGAATCTTATTTGGTATGTGTCTTACAACCTTCATTGAATTTCACATTGATGTTTTCCACTATTTTGTTGAGTCTCAGATTGTAACACTTGTATGCATTGATTTTGATGGATTACCCAAAAAATATTCCTTCACCCACTCGGGAATCTAACTTTTTACCTTTTTACTCCAAAAATGGTGAATCATTCCCCATGGTTGAAATCATCATATTGAATCCTACTGGTTCTTATAAAGTTGATTTTTGTTGTACATTTTTGTTTTGAGGCTCATTTTTTACCTTTAAATTTCTCTAATTGTCATTGTTACTCCTAATCATTCCTCTATTTAGAATATGAACTATGACTTCAACTGCTTGGACCCAAAAGGTATTGCATAATTTTGAGTCACTTAACATGGTCCTAGCAATTTCAGCCACAACCATGTTCTTTCTTTCCGTTACTCCATTTTGTTGAGGTGTCTTGGTTGCTGAGAACTGCCTTTTTATGCCATGTTCTTAACAATATTTTTGAAATTATTTAGATGTAAATTCACCATTGTTGTCCGATCTTAGGCACTTTATGTTCTGGTTAGTTTCATTTTTGACCATTTCTTTGTATATCTTGAAATGATTGAAGGCACCATTTTCAACCATTTCTTTGTATACCTTTCAACCCTTTAGTTATCATGGGTCCACATAAGTCAGAGTGCACTAGCTCCAATGGCTTTGATGTAGAATTTTCCTTAGTCTTAAATTCAACCCTTGTCTGTTTTCCATGCTGACAATGTTTGCATGTGGCATTTTCTGACTTTATAATTTCAGGAATTTATTTGACCCATTCTTATGTGCCATAACAAAATTTCATATTTCTTTCCAATGAAACATGTTTCCTTTCCAATTTCATCTAGATAATACAAGTTATTATGTCCTAAAGATGTTGTAACGACTAATTTACCTATCTCTTTCTTTCTCATTTCAAACCTTTTGAAGTAAAAAAAAATGTGTATCCCTGGTCGCACATATAAATTATACTCAAAAAAATGTGATTCAAATACTTAATGAGCAAGACATTTTATGCCTTGGCACCTTTACCTCCAAGATTAACTATGCCTTTTCCCAAAACTTTGGACGATCCATCATTTCCAAATGATATTGTTCCATGTTTGTCCTTTTGCAAGTCTATGAACCTGTCCTTGTCTCTTGTCATATTATTTGAGCAACCGTTGTCAAATAACCATTCATGTTTCTTGCATTCTATAGTGAACACAATGTTGCATATCTCATCTTTCCTTTTCCATACTTTCAAAGGAGAATTGAATTTTGGATTTGTCTCATTCAAAGGTGTGCGCATCTGACAATCTTGTGCTATATGTCCAAAATTATTATACTTATGGAATTCATTTCATTGTTCAGTAATGAAAAACTATTGTATTTTTCATTGCAATATTCATGAGGTATCCTGACATAGTTATCATAGGTTCTTTTGTTTATAGCATTGCAATTCACAACTTTGTGCCCAAAATTGTTGAAAGAATAAAAAACACCAAGGAAAATAGTTTGAATATTCTCGGTGGTACAATTCTCCATGAACCTTCCTACGAGTTGTCATTTGGGTGCTGCTCGAGAATTCTTCTATTTGGATGATCTTGATTTGAAGATGGTTGTTTCTTCTTGATAGATTCATTGATAATTCCGTCATAAATTTTTTGTTCATGTTCTTTCCCTGTCATGGAACTTGATCCATCAAAAAAGTTTGTATTATATCCTAACCTGGTTTTGTCATCACATGACCTTTGATTACCTATGATATCTTCCAATATTTTTAAGTTGTTCATGAAGTTATGCTGAGCATTTTCTTCTAGGCTTCCTTCCGGAGGGAGACTATTTTTGCTTCTAGTCTTTCTCTAATCTTGGAGCTCTCTTCCAATTATTTTTTGAGTGTTTATTCAATATTATTCACTTCTTCTAAATTGTTTTTTAGATTTATGATGATATTTTTAGATTCCTCGGATTTTTCTTTCAATTTACTTAGCTCCTTTCTCAATTTCTTGAAATTTTTCCTTCTTTCCTTCAAATCATCAAGAACACTTTTCAATTCTCCTTTCAAATCAAATTCTCCCTCCAAATTTTCTTTACCTTGAAGGGCATATTAATTTTCTAAATCCCTATGCAATAATTGCTCTGAATCATTGTCGCTATCAGTATCACTGTTAGATGTAGTGTTTTTTTCCTTAGAGTAAATTCTTCTCTTAGGCATTTTATTTTTTGCCTTGTTTCTTGTTCACTTTTCTATTTTTATTTTTGTTGGAAGCTTCATCTTCTTCATCACTCATTAGATAAATTTTGAGGTCTAGAATGGGCGTCCTAAGAAATATTATAACATAATAGTGGAAATAATAAAATAACATTAGATTACATCATCAAAATTTAGAAGGAAAAAAAAAAAAAAAAACTATTTTTTCAACTCGCATTTTCAACTTATCTCCCTATGGTTTTACTCAAATTTCGAGTGGGAGCACTCATTGGATGCATAATTTAATTATGTATCCAAGGAGTACCCATGTTACATACTTTCGATGGACTCTACTACATGAAAAAACATTATTGCAATCACATTTTTCATGTAGCAAGGTCCATCGAAAGTATGCAACATGGGTACTCCTTGGACGATTAATTAAATTTTGCATCCAACTAGTGCTCTCACTTGAAATTTGAGTAAAACCGTAGGGAGATAAGTTGAATATATGAATTGAGAAAGTAGTTTTTTACATAAAATCATTATTACATGAGACATTATGAAGAGTGAACTTAGTTACATATTTCAACACTCCCTCTTAACTAGGGAGGTATTCATAAGACATACACGGTACATGGACATTGTCATGCTGAAGAATTCTCATAAGAAGATTCAGATTGGTAAGCCATATCATAAGTTATATTTTCATCTTATATCAGTGCATCTCATCATATCAGCCAACATTGTCATATAGCAAGGCCTTGACTAACAACTCTATCTCTCCACTAGATTACAACATAATGTTGGGGGGGGGGGGGAATGATTTATAGGCACTTTCATCATTGTCTCTCAAGGTACATACACCATTCGGTTTTTCATAAGGTATTTCCTTTTAGGGACATTCTCATCTTGGATTTACACATCTTCATGGAATTTCCTCTTCGACTATTCTTACTTAATTCCCTACCTCATCCTCAAAGAGTATCGGTATCATTCTCAGATACTTACCCAATCCTCCATTCTTTATTCATATAGAATACATGAACGATGTGTCTATATTTCCCTCTTAATTAGGGAGGATTGACTCATTCCTATAAAAGGAATATATCCATGTTCCCTCTTAAATATGGACTTGCCCAAGCTCCCTATTAAATAGGGACTTGTTTACAACATCAACTATTTACCCTTAGGTGGAGATCATGGTACTATCAGTGTCTTGTAGAGCTACCTGTTTCTACAACATCATGTAATGAATGAACTTCAACTTCTTGATGATGGAGCCATCTCCTTCCAGAACTTCTTCATAGGGCATCGACCATATTCTCCATGACTTCCCTTTAATGAAACATAGTGTTGAACCAATTATAGTCAAGTCATCCTTTTATTCATTGGAAAGTGACCTTCTTGTCATCATATGACTATCCTTTATAATGCTACCATGTCTAAGATGTTTCTTTCAGGATATTCCATCCAATATTATGTGTACTAGTTGTAGATGAATTTCTGCAACCCATTTTGATAGCTCCGTTTCAATCCAACCATATGCTATCTTTCAAAAATAAAAAATGAACATAAAATCAATATTACCTCTTTATGATGGCCCTTTTTCATGACATCTTCTACTTCTAACATCAACATCCTTTCACACACTGTATGGATCCATCTCCAAGACATATATTACCAAGGTTCTCCTTCTCCACTATACATATCAAGGTCTTCATACCTTATCCATGGAGATGTCACAACTAATCCTTCTTGTTATCAGATGTTGACCACTTATCTTATCTTATGTGACTAGATACATCTTTCACAGACTCTTCTTTCACCTTTCTTCACATATTTTTCCCCAATATTTTCTATACACAGTTTCTTTATCATAGGAACCATAGTTTCCAACCAACTCATATTCTTCATGAGGTCATATCTTGTCATCATGTAGAAGAGTTTGAGGCACATTGTATTCATGCCTCCATGTATCATATAAAAGGAAGAGTTCCTGTTTCTTTCATCATGCTTATGAGATAGAAAATTATAACCATTTTATCTTTAACTATGTGATGACATGAATTTATCTATCTATTACAAAATATAAACGTACCTATTCCTTCATGTGTTCATCTAGAATTTCTTCTAGCAACTTCCTTTACTTGCTTGAAGTGAAAACACTTCAACCAACTTGACATGCTGCACATCTTTGTCATCATACCACCATCCTTCTAAATTGTGGATCCGACACTATGTGGAGCGTAGACCACCTATGTGACGCTTTCTTCTTCTCAGTATAGGTGAATATTTTCAACAAAGATTCTATGGAGGATCTTGGGGTAGAAATGTGAAGTTGGGCTACACTTTTGTGAGAATTTCCAGTGAAAAATTTGTGATTGTATCTTTTCGGCCGACCCAAATTTTTTTCGGACGAAAAGTTTAATATTAAAGTTAACAAAAACCTCAAATTCCGTGCAATGAATTTTTGGCCAGTTGGGGGAAAATATGACCACTAAGTTTTTTGGTTGAACAAATTTTTTCGGCCAAAAATTCATTTATATATATTAGGGTTGTGACCCCGTTGCAAAGTTTTCACTCTGATTTTTCTACATAGTTTCCCATTGAAATATTACGACCACACTTTCATTTTCATTTGGTTTTGGTGTTAGTGTGAAGGCCAAATTTAGTGGAAAACTATGAACACTTTGATTTTTATTTGGTTTTACATTTAGTTCTAGTGTTAGGGTGGGGGTTGGTTTTAGCCTTTGGTTTTAGTGTTAGGGTAGAGGTCACATTCATTGAAAAACTACGAACATTATGTGATTTTAATTTGGTTTTGGTGTTAGAGTGGAGGCAATTTTTTTTTTTTTTTTTTTTGGTCTACATTGAAGTTTTCAAGTTTTTTCATATCGACGTTCTGTTATATATATATTTTTTTTTTGCAGGTTTGTTGGGTTGGACAAGTTTGGCGCTGGTTTGTTCAGCGCTGCAGCAGTTTGGCGCTTGTTTGTTCGGTGTTGCAGGAATTTTGTCAACCACTCAATAGTAATTTACATTTGTCAAGATTCATTAATCACTAAAAAAACATGAAAATATATTGTAATGTCATGTTCTTACAAAACACTGTAAAAATATAATAACATGAACAATAAAGATATCGCCACTCCATACAATTTGTTGGTCACGGTCTGTGTTTTTTTAGGTGCGCTTGAATAAGGAAATATTTAACATGATCGGTTGAACTATTTTGTCACATCAAAAATAATAAATATAGTAAATTTCCAAATTTTTATCATAGCTTTGAGTGGGTAATTAATCCCCTGTTGTCAGGATAGCCATTAATCCTTGATTTCGTGAGTATGAAAATAACTCCAACAATCTCAAACTCTTTGACTTGCTTCCATGCTGCTTAGTACACCATGTCTCTATTTTGTCAAAAGATCCTATAACATTGTAACAAATTACCACACCATATCACCATGACATATAATTTCTATTGATATGAAAGCTCAAAGATTGAAATGGGTATGCTCAGATTTGAGCTAGACATTATAAGTTTGATTTTAAGTAGATATAATTAATTTATGGGCATTCATCTGGAGTTTCGGGAATAAATATTTGATTTTAATCATATGAAACAAAAATGTATCGTACAATGTACACTCTGAATTTGGTGCTACTTATTACATCACCTCTTTGTTTGGTTAAAATATCTCATAACACTGTAAAATATTACATCTCCATGACATATATGCTTGTATGGAAAAGTGCAATGAGAACAGAAACGGAAAGAGAAAAAAAATAGATTAGCGTTCACTATACACTCTGAATTCGGTGGGATTTTACCAACATCATTTAAATGATATTTTGAATCATAGTAAACTTATATATAACACCGTAAAAATCTCGAACAAACCTAGTCTTTAAATCAGATTTCATTTCCAAAGAGTGTGTGCACCAATTGGGATTTTTGGTTGGCATTCTATTTCCAAACAGTGTGTGCACCAACTGGATTTTTTGGGATTTATGCCATCATGCATTTCTGTGAACATTTCTTTCTCTAGATCTAGGCCAACAGATTAAATTTGTGGCTATGAATTTCTACATATCTCGTAAATTGATATTGAATTGTGGATGAAATATCTATAAACCAATAAATATATAGAATGCATTTTGTCATATGTAATATCTATAGACCAATTTTATAGCAACTAAGTTTAGCGAATTAAAACCTCCTCTAAAACATCTCATTGAGCTTTAGTATCAGACCTAGTGACATTTTTTGATCTTCAATAGATGCAAGAATATAATGTTTGTTTACATACAGTTTGATATATATTTTCCTAGTCAGTTTTACATTTAGTTTTTTATCTATGGATTAGAAAAATGGAAAATACCCATCTTAAAAAAATTGTCGCACAATGAACTGTTAGTTGTGTTCTACAATAAGTGAAATGTTGTTTAATGAACTGTTAGTTATATTCAGTGGAATAGTGAAACATTTGCAGATTTTATTATGCAAATGTCTCTCGATTATGATATTACCCGATTTTCCAAATAGAAACCTTCATTTAATTTATAATTATTTTAGCAAAGGATACATCTAATGTAACTAAAGATCATTGATCAGTGAGTTAAGGGCCATGTTAGATGTTATTTTGGAAAAATGTTATTTATATGTGTGTTAGTGTGTTTGGCGCACGAATGTACCAAATAAAACTTGCTTAAGAGGGGTGTTTTTTCCCTCTTAAGTTATTGGTCACAAGCATAAAATATGTGGAGTCAAGCAAGTTAGTGGAACATGCTAAAACATAAACATACTAGATAGAGAAACAACATGTATATTCAAACATAAAAACTAAAATAAACTAAAACAAGTAAAACAAAAGCTCTAAATAGAGTAAAAAAACTTCAATAATCTAAACAACAACGATTATGTCCCCTCTTATTGAGTGCTGGTAGGAAATGAGGATGAAACTTTAACCCACTTGCCAAGGGGCCCTTGGAACTATGGAGCTCCAAGTCTCGATGCAAGGGTGTCTTTACTTCCGAGCTACCTTGGCACAAAGTATCCCTCTCTCTACTATGGTGGACTGGAGTTGTTGGATGGCCAACAATTGAGTCACCTCTATCTTTGCTACGGATCACACACTGTTGGTATTTATTGGGGAAATTCTGGCCAGCATAACAATGTGTTCTCCTATTGTTCATCTCTTGGTAGCCTTTTATAGGAGAATTCAAATCCTCCTTCCCTCTCTTGGTACATTGTGGATGATGACCCAAGAGAGGAGGGTGATTCCATTGTGTGCCAAATTTATTCCATTGTGTGCTCCCTTGAGGTCCTAAGGAGGTTAGGGCAGCTCTCCTTAGGCGGCCTCAAGTGTGGGATCAATGTCCCAGAGTGTGCCTTATGGTCCCGGAAAGTGACTTCCGCCACTTTCAAGGCCACGCAACTTTTTGAGGAAAATTCGTGCAAGGCGTTCTTATCAAATAATTGTGCACGCAAAGGCGCATTTCATTGGTTCCTTTAGTGCACAACTTCATTTTTCCTTTTAGACCTTAGATATTTTTCAATACTTCAGATTCTCTAATGTCTCTCAGCCCTGTAAATCCTTTTGCCTAACATTAAATAATGTCATCTTTGCTTGTTCGATTTTCTAGTGATAACAGTTGCCCTCTAATGTGTGAGGTCTAGGAAGAACTGTGTAGCCAAAATACATTATAGTTTCTTTTCTGTGTACTGTGTGGAGATAGAGAGAGACCTATGTGTAGCTTGGAGTTGGAGACACCTTGCACCGGGTCGAAGAGCAACCATGTCCTGTGGGATCCCTGCAAGCAATGGTATGATACAATATATACAAATTTTTTACGAGGGGGGCATGTCCCATGCTCATGATGCTTTAGCTAGTTAAACAAATCTATTCGACAGATACAGATTATGTCTTTGTCACTAGTATGGTAGTGATATGTTGGTTGATGATGACGACTGCTGACACACTCAGGGGCGTTTTTTCTTTGATGATAAGTGGAATACGGTACCCATATGCATGAAATTGGTATGGCATATAAATGCACATTGTATGCATAGGCACTGGCCAGGACCTTCCCGTGTAAGAATTGCTTAAAGAGACGCTTATAAAGGCACAGGTCTTCGATGAATTTAATCAAAGTGCAATGGTTATAAGGTACGATACCATCTTGACATGAAAGCTCCATTGTAGTCAAATGTTAGGAGGATCGATGACATCTGTGAGCAATGATGTCTCCCACAGTGCCACCCGAGGGTGCCCATTTTGTGGAGAGGGGTGATCCAAGGTACCGCTTCTTTTTTGGAAAAGAGGTGTTGATATCGACAAAAAGGAAGCCTCAACCGAACGAGGGGGTCACTGATACGGAGGATCAGGATCCTGGATGTGATGGGTTTAACATGGGCATGATGGCGAGGGGTGACTAAAAAGTGATGATGGGGATTCAGTGGCCCAAGGTCAGAGTATAAAATGAAGCTTGGTGACATTCATAACTATTTCTGATGGGGAAATCCCTAGAGTCGGTAGGAATTCCAGGGTGGGTATAAACTGGTTATGAATGTCATGGTGGCTTTTGCGTGAGGGTGTGATATTTCGACCAAGGGTGACCAGGGACTGCTGCCATGGGAGAAAAAATGAATGGGTGGGTGGGGGACATAGTGCGTTGTTTGTGGTCTTTGTACACTTACCAAAAGAATAAAATAATGGGGTTTCGTTTGTACAAAACACAAAGACGGGTGCCCCAAAATATGAAAGTGTTCGCTCACTGATGATGTGAGGAAGGTGTTTTGCTGAGGGTGGGGGCCCCATTGGTTGGTCTCATGTGTGAGGTTGATGAAGTGAATGAAAAAATTTCGCAGATGGGTTATGCTAATGGAGGTATGGTAGGCCAAATGCGAGGTGCGGTAGTTCACTTCAATCTGCTTGCACAACCTAGTCATCCGGGAAAGGGGTTTTATTTTGATATGGTAAAACTTGACTTGATGCATGGTGAGTGAATGGGCATGAGGTGCTTCCTGGACTACAGTGGTATGGCCATGGCATCACTATTGTTGTGATATATGGTTTACTTTGGGTGACGAGCGCCATGGAGGGGAGGATCTACCGACCAACGAGGATGCTTATCATGTGCAAGGTGAGGTGATGATAAACATGGTCAGGTGTCTGGAACCTATGGATGATTTCTGATGGAGAAATGATGTCAGAATATGTAGAGTTTTTCTGGGACTCTATCATGCTGGGGGTAGAATGATACTTACTCTGAAACTTTCATTGGATGGAGCTGCGAATGGTTTGCACACTACCCCTAAAAAAAAAAAAAACCCCAAGTGAAAACATCTTCTTTATTCAAATATTATTTGAAATACATGTGCTTAAAAAAGAAGATGAGAGAGGGCATACCTGCCGACGCTGAAAAAAATATTTTTTGGGGTTGCAAATGTGTGGCACCGCCCTTGGGCATTATAGAGCGCTGATCATAATGTTGCTTTCGGTTCGGTGACTGGGCCTTCTGACCTCTAGTTATGGTCCTCCAAAGTTTCTAAAAAGGGAGACATATAGGCTAATGTGGCTCAATTCAGTTCATTTGTGTCTTTTGAGTGTTGAGAGGCCAGAGGATTTTGCGGAGTATTTCTTATCGTTGCGGTCAGCCTAAGCACCCAGGATTAGCGATTTTTTGGCCAAGTAAGCTCCATGACATCCTGCATTTTAATTTTCTTAGTGTACTAGTGCCGGGGTCCATACAAGATGGGTTTGTACGGATTTTAGGTCAAATTTTACATTGACTGCGTGGGCGATCAAGGTACAGGCACACACCTTGCGCGTGAAAACTAGGTTTTGCATGCTTGTCCTAAATCTAGGCGCGCCTTTGGTGTGTCTGTGAGAAGGACAGACACGCCCTCCTCGTGCCTATCTAAAGATCAGGCATGCAGAGAGCTGAAGCTTCTTTTGCCATTTTTTTTGGAAATTTTGTCTGTTTTTAGTATTTTCAGTGTGGCTGATGTGTTTCTGTTTTGATGACAGGATGTTGTGGAGGGAGAGGGATTGGCCCTATCTCCATGCTACCTTAGCTGACGACGGTCACGCGCGCCAACAGTTGGCACAATGGGGTCTCATCAAATTTATGGAGGATGACCTACTTCGATCACATGATCGACTTTTGTGCTACCTGTTCCGATGCTAGAACAGGCAGCGCAAGGTGATGGTGCTACGTGGGTGTGACCTTACTATCTGTCCTGAGATAGATATCTATTTTGTGACTGGGTTGTTGCCTCAGGGTGAAGCGCTTCGGTATTCACTTCCCTCTGGGAGGGTGGATCTCAAGGCATTTTCAGCACGTCACTGTGGCGGGGCACCCATTATGGATGGGTGTATAGCTATTGCTACAGTGACATACTTGGACGAGTAGTGTGCTCTAGAGGCCATTGTGCGACTGGCCGGATCGTTTGCTCCTCATCGGGCATCGGATCCGCAGATTGGTGTCTTGCGCCGGCTGAGGGTCGGGCACGTTTTTTACTTTGCCTGTTTCTATTATGAGGGGATGTTGGCACAAATTTACAAGGTATGGGATGGATCGAAGCTATTTACTTATGCCAACATCCTATGCAGCATCATGTATGAGCGGGTGGTACTACTGAGACCTACGGTGGCAGTGCCTACTGGGGGGCCACAGGAGCCTCGCATGAGGAGGTGGGCCCTTGTGATGCCCCGAGGAGGTGGGGGTAGGGTGGGGAATTATTGGAACGCCACCACAGAGGCTTGGGTTGAGGCCAACCCTCAGATGTTCTTGCCTTTCCCTTACGCAGGGATGGACTTCCGAGGGGATCCTGACATGGGTCTACCCGATGGATATGCTTGGGTGTCTGCAAGTATGTTTTTGTGTTTTTTGTGTTTACTTGAGTATATATGTTTATATGTGCATTATGATGACACTGAAATAGTTTTGGTTACTCTTGCAGATGTTGGCGAGGTTGGTCGTCCTATAGCTCAGTTGGTTAGGCACCAGCCAATTTGACGACCACAAGGAGCTTGTGGGGGATAAGGAGGAGCTCCTGCATAACCCATGGGTGGAGCACCAGGTGGTGAGGCTGGCCCCTCGGGGGAGGGTAGTAGCTCGGTTGTTGCCGAGACCGCTGCTGAGCGAGCTCGTGCTGATGCGGCAGAGGCTCGTGTTGCTGAGCTGACCAAGTAGGTGGCAGCTTTAGAGGATGCCTAGGGTCGAGTGGACCACTAGAACTAGGGGATGCCTACTGGAGGCTTTGTGGATGACCTCGAGGATGTATAGCTGGAGACCTTGATGGGCCGGGAGAGGGGCTATTGGCCAAATTTACATAAGGTGGCGATCTCAATGTTGACGCTAACTCCAGTACTGGTACCAAGAGCAGCAGTGGATCTAGGTGCCCCACCTAGGGGAGCACCGCCCTAGTGTCTTTTTGTATGCGGGGAAAGCACCCATTATGAGGATTCCTCCCCTTCTTTTTTTCGACTTATATGTATATCTTTTGGGCTGAATTATGGGTCAGAGACACCATTTTTTGTACTCATACACATACCTTTTTTTTTGGTTTATATATGCGAGAGATATTTTTTGCGGCTCTACATGGTGTGCCCCTTGTTTCTGTTTATGGATTATGTTGTGCTAATGGATATGTATTTTTTCTATGTTTTTGTTTTTATGTATGATGGTTTATCCGAGATGCATTCCATTAGAATATTGTTAGCTATGTGATCAGTTGTTTGGTTTTGACTCCTTCGTACATATGTGAATGTAATGTAGTCAAATTGTCTGCTTAATATTTTTGCACGCAAGTATTTTCTAAATAGATGTGAATATAGTATCTCAAATGTTTGGTTTAATTGTGACACTATTAACTAGGAATCAAGGTAGATGTGTATATGGTGTATGCCCTGGTTGAGGGCGTCGCACATAAGTCCGATGACGATGTCATATTCTGCCTGATTGTTTGTTTCTGAACCGATACAAACACCATTGGTGCAGAGTGGTGATCGGTCAGGGTGATAGATAACCCATGTGGCTGCTGCTAAACTTTGAGACCATCGTGAGGCTCCATCAACAAATCCAAAGAAAGGGTCGGGTTGGTAATCCATTGTGACACTCGAGCGCATTTTTTAACAAGTCTTTTGGTCAAAAATTTAAAGTGGTTGGGTTTGTGTACGTTCACTCTAGGGTAGGGCCTTCTTGGCCCTTATGGGTAGAATTTATTGAGGTAAAGGCCATTGACGGGGTTGCTAAGGCATGTTCTGTCTAGCTCAGTCAAGATGTATGCCCCCTTGAGGAGGCAATGCTTTATGATGTAGGGTCCTTTCCACAAGGTTTCGAAATTTCCTGGCCTTAGGGCTTCTTTTGCGACATTGTAGCAGACGACTATTTCTCCCTCAGTGAATGAGCGAGGGTTGATGTGGCAGTTGAACGATGCTTTTACCTGTTTCTTGTGGGCCTCGTTGT
The DNA here is from genome assembly GCA_034641835.2 of Pinus albicaulis. Lineage (NCBI taxonomy): Eukaryota > Viridiplantae > Streptophyta > Pinopsida > Pinales > Pinaceae > Pinus > Pinus albicaulis. The sequence goes on along the minus strand of CM076573.1, from coordinate 385,798,282 downwards.
GTTTCAACGACTGCGGTCGGATTTCGTCGATGAAATATAGCTGTACTAGACGCTGTTATAGAGGTTGTGTATCATCGAGGAGTTTGAAGGCGGCATGTAAATTCGGTATCTCACAAAAATCAATGCAAAAGCATAGGGTACCCTGCTTTTTTACGATGGGAACAGGGTTGGGGACCCAAGACGTGTGGGATGCCCAATTCCTAGTTCTAATACACGATGATACAAATTGTATATGGTGTATCATGTCGTCGACATTTTGTGGGGGGAGAATATCCGTGATGGGAGCTTGCGTGAGCGCAAGGTTGGGTCCCCTGTCCGGATGGTCAATTTATTGTCAGTGGAAATTATGCCTGGTGCAGAGGTGCCTGAATGTTTCCATTAGCGGGCATGCCTCTAGTTCGTGGTTATGGCCAATGAAAATGGTGCATGGTACCAATGTGCCAATTGAGTGGATTGTATGGGAATCAACACTACTCTTCGTCCCAGATGTGGACGCTTGGAAAGGATCTGTGGTAGAAGATGAGAGCTTCTGCTTCCATTTCCAAGTTTTTGGCATGGGTGTGTCTAGCTCTTTTGGGGAGTGTAGAATCAATCCTGCTCTTGCCACTCTAAGCTTCGGGAGATGTTCACATTTAATTGTATGATGAAAGTGTGGACAAATCCGGCAATAAGTATGCGTGATTTTCTCTTGGTTAGAGAGAAGTCTCTGTGGGAGAGAAGAGACTATGGGAAATTTTTTTTCTAGATGCTTCAGTTCTTTGCACTGATTGACCCAGTGGCCAACCAGGTCGCATAGTCCGCATGTTATCCTAGGTTGGACTTGGGTCATGCTTGGTCAGTGCGCCATCCTATTTTTCCTATTATGCCAATGCGAGTGTGGGGTTGCTGGATTGGGGGTGATATACCTTCTATACCGATTGAGGAGATCATCGCGTTTCTTTTCTAATGTATGTATCATATCAATTAGAGGATGAAATATCAGAATATAGGTACAATGCTGTTCATGGTGATTTCTCTAACATACTAGGAAACATATCCTAGATATGGGGTCCCCGTCCTGCTCACTTGGTGGCGTGACTGGGTACCAACGGCATAACGCGTCTAAGTCAGGGCAAGTGGCGACTACATGATTGGGCGTTTTGCATAACGCGCATGTTGGTCTTCACTGTAGAGGGCGGTTGGGGGTAACTAAGGGTTTCTTGATTGGTCGCTTTTCAGCTGACAGAAAGAGGATGGATTTACTCGTCACATGTTCTTGGGTTGTCGAGCTGTTCATAGATTCCGAGTCTCAGCCATCTTCTCGGGAGAGGTGGACTATGGTTGAGCGCAAACTAGCCAGCGCTAAGTGGAATCGGGGGATATAGTGGAAATTTTCTAAAATGTGGTTGTCGGCACATAAAGGACATGTGAATTGTGATGCCCGCAAACCAACATAATAAACGTGCTCGATAGGATACCATCTATGGATGAGTTCCAGGGCTGTGCACTCCTCGATGAAGTGACAACGTTCATCACAAAACATGCAGTGTATGATAGGAGGGGGAAAGATGAACATGATTCTTTCTGGTGACTGTCATTCCTCTTGTAGGTATAGAATAGTGCGAGGTTCATCTCCATACGACTGGGTGGAGGGATCCTCTCGATAGTGTTGCTCGATGGCGTGTAAGGCGTCCCTATATCACGGGATTTCTAGGCAATAATGGGTATAGTGTCCATAATTGCTGTAGATAGCACATGCGTGATTGGTACGCAACACTTTGCCTTGGGTTTTGGTGGCAGGTTCCCTTTTACGGGAACTTGGAGCCACGATGCCTACCGTAGAGCTAAGGAGTGGTTTTAATTCATCCAACTCTGGGCAGATGTGGGTAGGGTGTCCTATTATGTCACATATGGCGTAGTGTGGTGATTCCCGTTGCATGGTGGGACTCACCACCTTCTTTCGTAATCATCAGTTTTGTAATGGGGATTTCCTTTGCATGGATGTTTGCGACCGTCTCCTAAATGGCTGGGGCCGGTCCAGGATTGATGGGGATTAATGCCGTAGAGGTGATGTGCATGACTCCCATTGGAGTGGGTGGGACTAGGTACCAAATTGGTATTACAAATGATAAGTTTGGTAGAACCACTGTGGCCATGACCTGCTGTGACACAAAACCAGCTTGGGGGAAGAGGAAAGGAGTTTGGGAGGTGGCATAGGCTAGAGAGGTTACCGTGGCCGAGGAATCGGTGTCATTACTGCTTGTCTCCATGTCTTGAATAGCTTCGGTGCTTTATGTGGACATCATGCACACCTGAGCCCCTATGACATCAGGTGATGACTCAGGTATAGCAAGGGGATCTCCTAGGAATGACCCTAGGATGGAAGACGGTTTGAACTGGCCGAGGCCATATTCCTGGTGCCATGTAAGCATGTCAGCAGATGTGTCTACAGAGGGTAGAATGGCATCGGTATTTGTTAGGGGCCATTTTTTGCTATGTGTCAACTGGTTGACAGTAACGATGCAATCCTCATGGGGGAACATCATAGTTCGGAAGACGGAGGAGGCGATGGTTGCATGGCCTACATATAACTTCGCCCAAGGAGTATATTGTAGTCCAATTGGGCGTCCAAGACTTCAATGTCTCTAAGGACCGTCTTTTCGGCTAAGCAGACTGGGACATTTTGGTAGAGACTGACAGGGGTTGAAGGGCGACCATCATATGCTCTAAGCATGATGTCTGATGGCTTTAGTTTAGGAGACCCTAAAATTTTCCAAACATTCTTTGACATGATGCATGTGGATGCACCTTCGTCAATGATACATCGGTGAATGGTAATGTTTTGGACCGGTACTGGTGTCTGAAAGGTGACCATTGAAGGAAGCCTAGGGGTGGATTTATCTAAATCAAAAGCCATCAGGCGCAAATCGGCAGGGTCAATGGCGCCTAATGCGGAAATTAAGTCTTTCCTCTGCTTTGGGCATGATTGTAATACCTCCAAAGCTGACATAGCGGCAGGAGATTGAGCTAGATCATCCACAATGCTATAGTTATGGGCCGCTTTGGAATATTTTCCTACCCACCTAGTTGGTCCCTTAGCTATTTTTGGAAAAGGTTCAATAGGCATCTTTGATATGGTCAAAGGTGTTGTTGGTGCATTGGTACTAGCCCCTGACGCGTTAGTGTCTGGTGGGGCATCGTAATTTTGATTCCATGTCTGAAAAAACATTTCTTCGCCAGTCATGTAGATTTCGTGGCTATTTTTGCGGGAATCGTAGGGAGTTTGTTGTTGCGTGCTAACTATCCCTTGATGGGGGAAAGACTCATGTATGATTGATGTTTGCTGGGAGGATCCCCCTGTCCAAGGTTACTCTGTAGCTTCTTCAACTCAAGGGGGTCGAGATAGTGGTGAGTGTAATGGTCATACTCATCATAGGTTGAACAAGAGTAGTTCGTACGAAGAATTTCCCTGTTGTTCTGCCTTTGGGGGTTGCTTGGCTCTTGTTTTTTATTTCAGTTGGAGTTTCCTCTAGTCTGAGATCGCAGAGGGCGTTGTTGATTGTTTCTCCCTTGTCTAGGATTTCCTTTAGGCTTTTTTTTCCTTTTTTCTTAACCACATTAGGAGGATAATTTAGATTCTCCTGATTATATGGTTGGTGTGGTTTGTTTTTGGAAGGTTGCACAAAGTTCACCTATTCATTATTCTACATGGGCGAGTCTTGTGCTAGATATTGGGCGTATTGCGGTCCCTGGTTTGTAAATGGATGCTGGGGGAGAGCTCTTTTGTCAACATGTCTAGCTGCGTACTGGGTCTCCTGAGCCAGAGGTTAGGGTCCTCCATGCTGATGGTGGTACGATGATGCCCTACTGGTCAAATTTTGCAGAGGCATGGGATGAATTTGGTAGCCGGGTTGTGGTATGTTATAGGTAGAATCATACACGTAACCGGGGTATTTAACGTTGCTTCTTAGGTGATTTTGGGTCAATGACCCAATTAAATCGTCTACAGAGTTCGACGTGCCTGGAAATTCTTTGTAATTTTGCAGGCGCGGGGCATTTGGCAGGATATTGTAAATATACCCTAATTGCGTATAGATTAGTTTGAGTTGTTGGGCCTTACTGATGGCATCCTTTTCAAATATGGGCTTTTGTTGTGCCACATCCTTTGAAATATCTACGGTGAGAGTTTTCAGGAACATGTCTAACAAAACTCGATCGTCGAGTTTGGCTTTGCACAAACTATGACGTTGCCGCCATTCGTGGAGATGGTCTGAGATATGAAAGGCGGGAGTTTGCCTAAAGTGGGTCAGTAACTCCATTCCAGAATCGTGGTGGATGGGTAACTGAAAACAGGTCAGGAATTTAGTAGCGAGGGCGCTAAAGGTTCCATGTGTAGTAGAGGGATGCTACACATACCATTTCACTGCTAGTTCGGTTAGATTATGGTGAAACAGTCTTAGTCGAATAGTATCATCAACGATGCTATTCGATGAACACCATAGGTGGAAAGTCATAACATGATTTCAGGGGTCTTCCGCTTGCTTACCTTCAAATTTTGGAATTTCCGAAGGGAGTTTCGTGGGCATGGGAGGCCATATGGGGTTGTTTGCAATGGGGTCAATTGTCAACTTGGTTAGATTTAACGAAGCTAGAAAATGTGACTGCGAGTTCGTAGCCATTGAAACTTGTGAAACACAATGTTCTAGTTAGGAATAGGGTTTGTCTGTGATATACCTTGTTGTGTGTTCACCTGGCTTCTCGAATGGGTAGCACTTCTCTACCAGCTAGGGGTTGTGGGAGGATTGTTGTGTGGTGAGCATGTGGGGGTGTTCACCAGTGTGGCGTTGGGAGACTGACTAGGGTTCCCAACTAAAGATGCCTCAATAAAGGGTGAACCAATAATGGTGGTCGTGTTCTGTCTTTGATGCCTAAATGGTGAAAGACCTGGAACCCCTCTCGGTAATGGGGGGAGGTCCAAAATATATCTAGATCGAAGAGGTCCTGTTGGGTCCGTTCTGGCATCAACTAGGTATGGTTTTGGAACTATTTGAGAGGATAGATATTATAATTAAAGAAAAAATCCGATCGTATACATAAAACAAAGAGAAAGTAAAATAAATTTTCACTTTAGATTAATCCTACGTGATCAAGCAATGAAAAAAAATATGTTTTTTTGTTGTTTGCATATGATACTCAAATCCTAGAAGACCTAATCATCCTCACACACTCAAATGTAAATGGGCCTTAAGAAGATATCTTGCAAATGCTAGCACAACATCCTAAAAGAGTTGGCGACACCCCTAATCAATCGAATAAAATCCACCAAGGTAAGGGTAGAGGATCTAGTGATTCCCGCACCATCACCTATAGGGAAAGGATGCCCTAGTTTTGGCCACTAAGCACCACAATCCCACGTGAGCATTCTAGTCTTATGATTCTTGGTAGTTCAACTACCAGTATCGAGTATCAGACAGGTCAGGTAGCCCCGAATGATACCGCACGCACTGGGCCTAAGCCTAACCCCCTTTGAATCAAGTCTCTACTGCGCTCAGTTTTTCTTTGCCGTGGGCGGATAGGCAGATTTTAAAGTTCCCTAAATAATCAACTTCTATGTTTTCAAGATGAAGAATGACCAAGGCGGCTTATTGGATGCCTACCCCCTTGGTCCTAACTTAGACTATAAATTATTTTTTGGCCCCTGTGGGGAGAATTAGTGAGTTTTGTTAAGTTAGTTTTAGGTGTCTTTGCTTTACTTAGGGTGTGGATGTGTGTGAAAAAAAGGTGAACAAGTAGATAGTTTGAACGTGTGGATATGCGATGATCCTTTTCAAAATCTCCTATTTAAATTATGTTTCGTTGTTCCTTGCTCAAAAGAAAAACATGCGCAAATATGGGTCAGTTTCAATTTTTCCTAGTTAATCTATATGATCAACTATACGGAGATGGTGAGTTTTTAATAGGGAGTGTTCATATGCTTGCCTAGGATCACCTGAGGGTGCAAAGGAAACATATATTACTTTCTGTTCTACTGACAATTCGATATTGGTCTTGACATCCTAGTGCAAAAATTGAACTAAACTACAAACTTTTACACTAGAAAATTGAAAGAGAACTAGCTAAGTATGCGTGGACTTGGGCCACTTACTTTTGGCTAATTATCTAGGTGTTTTCGTACCTAAATTCGCAAAACATAAATTATTTCAGAATGCAAGTTGATTTGCCTCCTACTTAAACTATGTGTTAACTTTGCGAAAATCAACTTGAAATAAAACTCACACATAAACTACTAAAAGCAGCTAAAAGTGAGTTTTAACAAGTTGTGAGGCACCTCAAGCAGTGCTGGCAGATGTATTATGGGCTGCCAGTCAATTTTAAAAGCAAGAAAAGATGGAAATAGTGGAAAATATCCCACTTCTGGTTTCTGCACAGAAAAAAATGAAACAGGCGCGAAGGTCGCACACAGGTCACCATTGAACGCGCGCACTGGGACATGTTTGTCTGTAAGAAAGCCGCACAATTTTCCTGCAAAGTAATTTTTTGTAGCTCTTCAGCCTCAGCCTGTCACTAGGGATGAACCAAGCAGTGAAGGAGAGAAAGGGGGTAGTTCCAGCCCAACTCCACAGTAAAGACGAAGGTCTCTCCAAAAAGGCACAACCACATAAACTTGGAAATAAAAGTTAGTAGAGTCACCAATCATGTGTTAGTGTGTTTGGCGCACGAATGTACCAAATCACACTTGCTTAAGAGGGGTGGTTTTTCCCTCTTAAGTTATTGGTCACAGGAAAAAAACAGATGGATTCAAGCAAGTTAGTGGAACATGCTAAAACATAAACATACTAGATAGAGAAATAGCATGCATATTCAAACATAAAAACTAAACTAAAACTAAAACAAGTAAAAAAAAAAACTCTAAATAGAGTAAAAAAAATCAATAATCCAAACGACGACGCTTACGTCCCCTCTTATTGAGTGTTGGTAGGACATGAGGATGAAAATTTAACCCACTTTCCAAGGGGGCCTTGGAACTATGGAGCTCCAAGTCCCAATGCAAGAATGTCTTTACTTCCAAGCTACCTTGGCGCAAAATTTCCATCTCTCTACTATGGTGGACTGGAGTTGTTGGATGGCCAACAACTGAGTCCCCTCTATCTCTGCTCCGGATCACACACTGCTGGTATTGCTTGGGGAAATTCTGGCCAACATAACAATGTGTTCTCCTATTGTTCATCTCTTGGTGGCCTTTTATAGGAGAATTCAAATCCTCCTTCCCTCTCTTGGTACATTGTGGATGGTGACCCAAGAGAGGAGGGTGATTCCATTGTGTGCCACATTTATTTCATTGTGTGCTCTCTTGAGGTCCTAAGGAGGTGGGGGCGGTTGTCCTTAGGTGGCCTCAAGTGTGGGATCAATGTCCTGGAGTGTGCCTTGTGGTCTCAGAAAGTGACTTCCACCACTTTCAGGGCCGCGCGGCTTTTTGAGGAAAAGTCGCGCAAGGCACGCTTATCAAAGAATTATGCACTCAAAGGCACATTTCATTGGTTCATTCAGTGCGCAACTTGATTTTTCCTTTTCAACCTTAGAGATTTTTAAATACGTTAGATTCTCTAATGTCTCTCAACCCTGTAAATGCTTCTGCCTGAAATTAAATAAGGTCATCTTTTCTTGTCCGATTTTCCAGTGATGACAATATGATTGGAATAGTGAAATATTTGCTGATTTTATTTTGCAAATGTCTTTCCATTCTAATATAACTTTATTGTGTAAATAGAAAATTTATACTTGCTTTATGACTATTTAGGAAAGTAATTATTTACAAGAATATATATATATATATATATATATATATATATATATATATATATATATATATATATATATATATATATAAGAGAATTTATAAGTAAGAAGAATGTTTTGTTTTGTTTGTTTGTTTTTTTGTTTTATAAGATTAGGTATATTATATGATTGCAAAAAACACATTTACAATATTGATAATTTGTGAAAATGGATAATTTGAAATCAGTTTAGATAATTGATTTCAAATTATCCATTTTTCTCAATAAATTTCCCAAGTCCAAGGAATGTGGGGAACATTGGTGTTGGGGGCGTGTCTTTCTGGGAGACTAGAATAAACTAGGAAATCTAGATCGTGTCCAAGAATTTAACAACATGTAATACTCAATCATTATTTTCCCAACATATTTATAGGACTATGATATGAGATATAACATATTTTGTTAACATTAAATTCATCAAGATTCACATAAAACTTAAGACCAACATCTTTAATCAGGGCTTTATTGACTTTGTCTCAAAGGTTCAGTTAAGTTTAATCCAATTCTCAGTAGGTGCCTCCTTTTATCACAAGACAAATACTTGCAGATTCAACAAGGGAGAGGCTAGACATACAATCAACAATACCATCGAGTCTAAGCTTGAAATACTTCTCCCCTCAAAAAATTCAAATGTGTTAAATACATTCCTAAAATTTAACTTTGATACACAAGTCTAGGGAAAATGATGGATAGATACAAAGGTGAAATGTTGCAGTATCTAAGATGCTAAAATTTTGTGATAGAATTAGGGGTGATCACAAAAACCCTTAAGATGATACAATACCATCTCTAAGCTTGAAATACTTCTCCCCTCAACAACTTCAAATGTGTTAAATACATTCCTACAGTCTACCTTTGATACAGAAGCCTAGGGAAAATTATGGATAGATACAAAGGTGAAATGTTGCAGTATCTAAGATGCTAAAATTTTGTGACAGAATTAGGGGTGACCACAGAAACCCTTAAGATGAGATGTCTTCAAAACTAGCTACTCAGTTAGTACACATTTTACAAAGGAGATGAGGAAGTAGTGTTAAATCTGCCAAAACTAGAGCTTGATTGCACTAGCCTAAAGTTGAAAAAATTTAATATTATTAAGTAGTGCTTCCAAGCCTTCAGAAAAATCCATGCCATATAACATACTTCTATCATCAAAATAGGCAATGACATTATCAGCTTTCCTTCAAGTATATCGTGGGAATTCCTCACATCAAATATGAGGGTTAACCCTTAATATTTTCCATATAGACCTTCATAATAAAATAAAGCCAATTCAATAAGAGTTTTTATTGTTTTGTATTCGACACACACATATAACCTACACATGTAATCCCTTTCAAGTATTCCCTAGATGCACCAGGTCATTTATCCCTTTCAAGTACTCCCTAGATGCACCACATCACCTCTTGTCATTTCAACAATATTGAAGGTCATCTCTTTAAGTCTCTTGTAGAATTATAGTGATATTAAAAAACAATCCTTTAATGGGTCCCCTACTATGAGAAACTAAGAGGATTATATGACTCTAAAATGGGCTTAACTTGGCTAATATAAGAAATAGAATTTGAATTACAAAATTACACTCATGTTACCAAGAGTATCGCGATTACGATGACTGTAATGTTAACTCAGATCATACTTATTTACTACTTTGAACTCAATGAAAAAAATAATAACCATATTCACTAGTTGTTCGGAACCAAAATTTGCCAGTTTCAAGTGCTATATTGGTTTTCCCTTTGCCATTTCTTTTGAAAATGCAAACACCTAAGTAATCCAATTTGAATAATAGATATGATTCCAACTATAGTTAAAAATAAAATGAGAAATATGCCAGCAAGAAGACTAGTAACCACTTTTCGCAGTCAACCCTATCTAATCATGCCCTAAGATCGATGCCAAACCAATTTTCAACTTCACCTAGGAATAATCTTGGACTTGAATTACTTGCATTAACTATAATGGAATGAAGATTCTAAAATGGTGGGAAGGGAGTTGGTACTTTGCATGTTTATAAAAAAAACTAAATTTGAACTTTACATTACTAAAAAATGACGAGTTTGATCTCTACACTTGAAACAAACAACCAAAGATAATGTTTCCAAAAGGAAGTAAAATTCGAATCCTCGCCACTTGCCATGCTAATCATCTGCCTGGTTCTTAGAATGTATTCCACGATAGAGTTTGATTTTAGATATTTATTTTTCATCATTCTCCCATAAAGTTCTTGATCAAACTTTTTATGCCCAAGGTATTTCCAAAAAAGAATTAGATTATTCATTTTATTGATAATTTTTTTACAAGGATCAAGAAAAACCATTAAACATGGTTGAAAAATTGACATTATGCATTGAATTTTCTTGTTATCCCAATCCAGGACAACCAGCGATTGCGTATGTGATATACAATATTGTGATGAACAAAGTCATCCAAAGGAAAATGGATGTATCTGGAAGGACAACAAACAATGAAGCATATTATATTGCACCGATAGAGGGCTTAGGAAATACTAGGGAATATGGATTCAATGGAATTGTAGCGTTCCCCAATTCTGAACTTGTGTTCAACCAGATAAAAGACATGTACCAAGTAAAAAAGTAGAAGTTAAAACAATTGCATAGAGAAGAAAAAAATATTCCTAGTCAATTTCAATCATTGAGTGTAATTCATTGTGCAAATGTTAATAGAATGTCTAGTTATCTATTGTATGGGGCAATTCCACTTTATGATTTGTGTGTAAAAGATGAACTGGTGTCAAGAACAACTCCATCAAAATTTATTGATGGACATTGTAAGATATATTTGATATGTGTGTGTGTTTTAGTTATAAATGTGGTGTCTTTAATGACCATGTGTTTCTTTCAATACTATACTAAGTGTGCCCCCACTGTGTAATCACAACTTGGTGAATTATTAGGTGAATTATCAAGGTAACAAGATTCAAAAAATTTTGTATTTAATTCTCAAGATGTGCACATTAGCATTTGTGTTTTTTGTTTTGAGTATATTTGAAATGAATAATTTACACCAAATAATTTTGAAGAAACCCTTAGATAGTTACATTTATTTGTCTTATTAAATTTTTGAATTCTTAATCTTTTTAAATTGTAATTTTAAATATTTTTAAATGCATGAGGTAACTTGAGTTTTTTTAAAGATCATATATATATATATATATATATATATATATATATATGGATCGAGGGTATGGATCATCACGTGAGCAATCACCACCTGATTGTTAGAGGTGTAAACGTGACAAAGCATCAACTCGAGGGTGAATTTGATCTAGATTTATGGAAGAACGCAATAGAATACACATATAACCATAAATACAAAAATGTAGTGGAAATAACACTTGATTTCATTAATATCAAAGAACTAAAATCTATTTATAAATAGAATGGAAATAAACTAGCTAGGGCGTTGGTAGCTTATCTCTGAGAAGAGATGTGGTGGCTACGGGCCTCTGAACTCTGTGTTACAATGAGGCTCGAAGGCCTATATATTATTGAGAAATAATGGAAAACCTTAAACATCCAAAAACCTGACCCTAGGAGATGAAACACCAGAATATGGGCCCCGTTGGGGTAAATTGGTACATCAATTTCCCGGGGTCGTATCTTTGGCATACTATCTCCATTTGACGCACATGATACATCATTAGAAATATCTATCCGAGGACTACATCTGTTGATGGCAAATATCAATTCTAGAACGAAATATTATTTTCCAGAGAAGTCGTGCCCAAAAAACATCGTTTAGGGCCTCAAAACGACTCTGGAAGTTCAGGACCCGAAAAACTGCTAAAAATAGTAAACGGTGCTATTATTAAGGAAACTGAAAAACTGAAAGAAACAATGGTGGGGCCCCAAGTGGAATAGGTGGGTGGCCACCAATATCCACCTGGATCAGAATTTCTATCCATGTCGACGAGATTGGTCATGGATCGAGGAGAGTATCGAATGAATCATGGGAGGGCCATCATTCATTACATTATCATCGTGGTATATATATATATAAGAAAAATTAAATTGTATTTGTAGAATCATATGTATATACATATTGAATTGATTTTGTTAATTTCGCTTTATTAATTTATAATAAATTTAATCCTTTTTAGGAGCTCTATTACTAGGGCAATGAGAGTATCAAATCAATCAATGGAGGACCATCGTTCACATCATTGTGGTATGGTATATATATATATCTTTATGTTCATTTACTTAAATTATGAATTGGTATAATCATATGTACGTATATATTGAATATATTTTTTTCAATTTAATGTAGGTTTTAACCTTGTACATAAATTACTTGCAAACGAATTCTTAAAACAAAAAAATAAACAATGGCGAGAACATAAAACAAATAGACACCGATATTTCCCCCTAGATCCCAAATCTGGGACTACCAGATTGATTTTTCATTATATTCCTTTCAATGTTACAATACACATATATACATGATGAAGAATTCATAAACCCCAATCCACTAACCCTAGATTATAACATAAACGTAGTTCCATGACCAGATCTACAAAATACCATGGGAAGAAAACCATCATGCCCAAAACCATGTGTAAAACCCATACATAAAACCATGTGCAAAAACCATGCACAAAATCATGGGTAGGTTTGCCCACCGTCTTTGGGCCCACCCCCCATCTTTGACTGCGCCCAACTATTATTGGGTCCACATAAAAAAAATCCTAGTTGTGGAAAGAATATAACACATACCCAACATTATCCCACTTCTTGTTTTCTTTTCACACATGGGGTTATAGGAGAGCTTAGTCATTGGTCCAACCCTGCAATTCCCATTGTTTCTCTACACCAAGAAAACTTCTCAGTGCTCACAGACTTCGTCAATGTATCTGCAACATTCTTCAAAGTATCCACATTTATCAACAACACCTTTTTGTCCTCAACCATATCCATCAAAAATTGATACTGAAAATCAATGTTCTTTGTCTTCGAATGATAATCAAGGTTCTTTTCCAAACAAAATGCACTTTGGCTGTCACAATCTATCCTGTACCAACCCCATACTTGAACACAATATTTTCAACCAAACTACTTCCTTGCTTGCACGAGTGGCTGACATGTATTCAACCTTTTTAGTCGAAAGTGCCACTACAAAATGCCTCTTGATCATCTAACTGACTACTCCTCCAAATAGGTTAAACACATACCCACTTGTAGATATCCTTCGATCCAGATCTCCAGCCTAGTCTTCATCAAAAAATCCATGAATGTTCGAAACTTTGTCCAATCATGGTCTTCCTTGGTAGCAAAAACAATAATCACTAGTTCCATGCAAATACTTAAAAACCCGATTCACTATTATCCAATGATCCTTCCATGGTTTTGACATAAACCTGCTCAACACTCCCACTCCGTGTGAAGTATGGATCATCACATGAGCAATCACCACCTGATTATTCGAGGTGTAAACAAGATAGATCATCAAGTAAGTATTGAGCATCAACTCGAGGGCAACTTTATATCCATGTCAATGAGATTGGTCGTGGATCGAGAAGAGTATAAGATGAATCAGGGGAGGGCCATCGTTAGTTACATTATCATCATGGTATATATATATGTTAATGTGAAAACTTAAATTGTATTCATAGAATCATATGTACATACATATTGACTTGATTTTTGTCGATTTCTCTTTATTAATTTATAATATTTTTCATCCTTTTTAGGAGCTCTCTCACTAGTTCGATGAGAGTATCAAATAAATAAATGGAGGACCATCATTCACATCATCGTGGTATGGTATATATTATGTTTATGTGCATTTAATTAAATGATAAATTGGTAAAATAATATGTACATACATATTGAATATATTTTTTTTCAATTTAATGTAGGTTTTGACCTTGTACAAAAATTACCTGCAAACGAATTCTTAAAAAAAAAAAAAAAACAATGGCAAGAACATAAAACAATTATACACAGATATTTCCTTCTGGATCCCAACATCGGGACTACCAGATTGATTTTTCATTATATTCCTTTCAATGTTACAATACATATATATACCTGACGAAGCATTCATAAACCCCAATCCACTAACCCTGGATTACAACATAAACGTAGTTCCCATGAGCATATCTAAAAAATAACATGGGAAGAAAACCATCATGCCCAAAACCATGTGTAAAACCCATACATAAAACCATCTGAAAAACCCATGCACAAAATCATGGGTAGGTCTACCCACCGTCTTTGGGTTCGCCCCCATCTTTGGTTGCACCCAACTATTATTGGGTCTGCATAAAAAAAAAAATCCTAGTTGTGGAAAGAATATAACACATACCCAACATTCTCCCACTTTTTGTTTTCTTTCCACACATGGGGTCATAGGAGAGCTTAGTCATTGGTTCAACCCTGCAATTCCCATTGTTTCTCTACACCAAGAAAACTTCTCAGTGCTCACGGACTTTGTCAATGTATCTGCAACATTCTTCAAAGTGTCCACATTTATCAACAACACCTTTTTGTTCTCAACCATATCCCTCAAAAATTGATATTGAACATCAATGTGCTTTGTCTTCGAATGATAATCAGGGTTCTTTTCAAAATAAAATGTACTTTGGTTGTCACAGTCTATCCCGTACCAACCCCATACTTGAACACAATATTTGCAACCAAACTGCTTCCTTGCTTGCACAAGTGGCTGCCATGTATTCAACCTTTGTATTTGATAGTGCCACTACAGACTGCCTCTTGATCATCTAACTAACTACTCCTACAAATAGGTTAAACACATACACACTTGTAGATCTTATTCTATGGGGTATCTCCATCCCAGTTTGCATCAATAAAGCCATGAATGTCCAAATTTTTTTCCAATCATGGTATTCCTTGGTAGCACAAACAATAATCACTAGTTCCATGCAAATACCTAAAAACCCACTTCAATGTTGTCCAATTCTCCTTCCATGGTTTTGACATAAACCTGCTCAATGCTCCCACTCCATGTGAAATTTATATTGGTCTAGTAAAAACCATTTCATACATCAGACTAACAAAATTCACTCACATATGGAACACGGGACATGTCCTCTTCCTCTTCTTGTGTCTTGGGACATTGTTCATAAGATAAATTTACACCTATAGGAATAGGAACCTTCACCAGTTTACTATCATGCATATTAAACCTTTGCAACATCGTCTCGACATACTTCCTTTGGTTTAACCAGAGCTTCCACTTTGCCTAATCTTGTTTAATTTCCATGCCTAAAATATAGTTTGCAACACTAAGATCCTTCATCCGGGTACTCCCTTCAGCCGAACTAAAATAATAGTTAGGCGGACACTAAGATCCTTCAGTCGAAAACTCCACCAAGTCCCAAGCCTCATTTTTGTCCAAAGATACCATTTCATCAACCATGTCCTCTTTCCAAAGTTTGCTATCTTCTGAATCCACTGCCTCTTTGATAGTTCTAGGATCATCATCAATAATAGATAAATACAAATTTGAACAGAAATAAGATGGACTATACCTTTCTGGCTGCCTTCTCTCTCAAATTGATCTTCTCAAAATTGGAGTATGTGGATATTCTTATTTTGATTCTTGTTCTGTTGTAGAGTTTGATTCTTCCTCCTTCAGTTCAAACTGTAGGAATTCTTTTTTAATAACATTCTTCCTCTCTAAGCACCACATATTGGTTGTACACAAACTTCTTTGTTTTTGGGTTCCAAAGCTTATAAATTTTTAAACCATCCTTATATCCAATAAAAATGCACCTTTCAGATTTACTATCCAACTTGTTTCTTTTCTCCTTTGGAACGTGTACATATGCATCACAACGAAAGACCCTCATATGTGAAAGAGAGGATTTCTTACCAACCCATACCTCATGTGGATTATTATCCTCCAACGCTTATGAAGGTGATATGTTAACCAGGTAACATG
Source organism: Pinus albicaulis (assembly GCA_034641835.2). NCBI lineage: Eukaryota > Viridiplantae > Streptophyta > Pinopsida > Pinales > Pinaceae > Pinus > Pinus albicaulis. The sequence continues at coordinate 385,782,536 of CM076573.1, read as the reverse complement.
CAAAATCCGTTGCCTCTACCTAGAATTCCTTCCCTAATCCAACGCCACTGAGCATGGTTATTTATTTTTCCATCAACACCTTGTTCATTCTTTTTGCAACTCCATTTTTTTGAGGTGTGTATGGAGTAGTCTTTTGTCGTGCTATACCACACTTCTTACGAAACTCTTCAAATTACTTCTTGCAAAGCTCTCCACCATTAATTGTCCTTAACACCTTGATCTTCTTCTCTATATGATTTTCCACAAGATCCTTAAATTCTTTAAAATTTTCAAATACTTCAGATTTCTTTCTGAGGAAATATATCCATGTATTCCTTGAGAAGTCATTTATAAATGAGACATAGTACATAGAATTACCCAATGATGGAACCAACACATGTCCAAACACATCAATCTGCACAAATTCTCCTATCCCTTTCCCCTCTTAGCACGAGAGGGGAAACTCACCCAATTCTTCTTCCCATATACACAATGTTCACAGAAATCGAAATCCAGAGAGAAATTAGACATACCTTCTACCATACCATTACCATACCATATTCGAAGTCCCTTCTCTCTAATATGTCCAAGCCTTTGATGCCATAACATGGACTTTCTCCAGAGACCACTAGGTTTTCTACTCCACTTTCAGGAACCACAAAATTGTTGCACCCATCAATAATAATGCTACCTAGAAGCTTGTACAAAGTTCCAATTTGAACTCCCCACATCAATATCAGTTCCAATTCCCCAAACCATCTTGCAAGTATCTTTCTTGAGCATTTTTTTTACATCTTCATCATCCATCTTTCTTACATAAATCATATTTTTGGCCAATGCAAGAATATGTAGAACACCACGAAGTGTTATAATCCTTCCACCTTGCAAATTTAGCTTTAATTTTCCATGTATGATGATTTTATACTTCCTATCACCCACTAAAAGGAATCACCACAATCATATTTCTCATACTCGCAGAATCACTCCCTATGGGGAGTGAAGTGAAAGGATGCACCTAATTCAATAAAACATGCCTCATGATCTACATGTGTACTTGAATAAGAAGCCAAGTACACATCCCCACCTTCATTTGAGCTGGTTTTCGCTTTTTCAGAAGGAGCATCATAAAATCCCTTTCCTTTCTCAGGAGCTTTAGATCGACAATACTTTTTGTATTGCCCTTCCTTTCCGCATTTTAGGCACACATTTATAGGTTTTACTGGAGATTTTGATCTCCCTCTGGATTTAGACCTCCCACTCGAGGACTTATTTTTGTTTATATTCTGTGATCATCCTCTCACAGACAAGGCATCTCCATTCTTGCTCTCCATATATTTTTGCCTCATCTCTTCCAACAAGAAGGATGATACTATTTCATCAAAATTCAAGGTAGTTGTATTGCTACATATTGCAACAACCATACTATCCTATGAATCCGTTAAAGAACACAACAAACCAATGCACTTATCTCTATCTAAATTTTTTATATCTACATATAACAATTGTATTACCACAGTATTAAAGGCATTCGGATGCTCTCTCACCAAGTCTCCATTTTTCATCCTCAGGTTATACAACTTTTTCCACAGGAACAATTTTTTCACCAAAAAATTAGATTAGTACAAAGTCCCTAAATTGACCTAAAAAATAATTCACCTTAGCTTACCCTGATTGATTTTTCATTATATTCCTTTCAATGTTACAAAACACACACACACACACACACACACACAAACATGCCAAAGCATTCATATAACCCAATCCACTAACCTTGGATTAGAACATAATCATAGTTCCTTGACCAGATCTACAAAATACCATGGGCGTAAAACCATCATGCCCAAAACCATATGCAAAACCAATGCATGAAACCATGGTTAGGTCTGCCCACTACCTTTGGGTCTACCCCCCATCTTTGAGTCCGCCTAACTATTATTGGGTCTACATAGACAAAAAAAATTCTCGAAGAATTGCCACGAACCCCATGTAGGGGGGTTACTGCCCCCCTACAAATCCCCTGACAAGAGGGGCTTCCACCCCCATGTTGCACCCAACACAACATATAGCGCGTAGGACTAATCATGAAAATAATATTACACATACCTAACATTTAACATAATTAATTTATCATTTCTATTTTTTTAAAAGCATCTATCACTAGGTTGTCACGTTAGGGTGCTCAATCAACTCATGTACTTGGGTGTGATGGTGTTCAACCCTCTTCAGGTGGTTGTGAATCTCAATTGAACCACGATCCTCAATTTGGTACGGGTGATACTTTTGCTAATATATATATATATATATATATATATATATATATATATATATATATATATATATATATATATATATATTTTATTTTTTTTTATGTTAAAAAAAAATTGTACATACATAAATTGTATTTACATATATGTGTATGCCTATTTTGAATGTATATAAATAGATTGAAATGTTTTAATATTTATGTAATTATATTGAATCAGGGGGTGAAAACGTTGACCAAAGTCAACATAGGCGAAGGAGGGTGATTCAAGAAGAAGACCATACACAAATTACCGCCTATTCATCTGATATTCCTAATGAGCTTCCTTGAGAAACAAATATCCAATAGTGTACGCTACAAAGATGCAAAAATCATTATTCAAAATTGAAGAATGATCTTAGGAGGTTGGAGCCCCCTATAGAGAGTTGAAAAAACTTAAAAATAGTTTTGCACTATCTAAGTACATTTATTGATATTTATAGGAACCTCGGGCCAACAACTGATGGATTTATAGATATGATGAGGAATAGAAAGGAAACAATGGTGGGTCTTGATAAATGGGTTGAGGTAAATAGGAGGGTTTCAAAATCACATGCCAAATCTATGTTTAATTTCAAAGAAGGGGCATAAAGAAAGATGTTGAAGTTGCAATATTTCAAGCACCTTGAAATAACCCACCATTTGTATGATAGGTTCCTTGTAGTGTATGGAAATTTGCCATGGAATGACGAGGTTCTACATTATTTTGCTCGATTATTTTATGTAGAGTTTTTTTTGGTATGAAACCTGATTATAATAACCTTCCACTTGAATTTTATGGTATTGGGAAAGGTCAGACATATGAACGTAACAGTGCATTAAGGGATACTTTATTACCTTGTCCTTTGCCTCCTTTGGTACCTCAACCTCCACATCTAGTAGATTTGCACTTGAAGATGGATGCCACTTCTCTGATTGGTCGAGAAGCAAGGGATTTCGTTATAGACAAAATACAAATTGCATTAACAGGAATTGAGTCTAAATCAACAAACAACACGAGTTGATGCACATGCTAATTTTGCATTTAAATCAGATTTGGAAATAGATAATATGAATATTGAAGAGGTTAGATTGTATGCAAAGGCTTTTCGTGATGGTTGGCAAAGACCTGATTGGTCATGAGGAAGAGGGCTTGGGATCGGTATGTGTTAATGTTTAGGGTTAATATTTTAATGTAATGTAATGTATGTGTTAATTTTGATTCACATAAATTTTGTAAAAAAATTCAGATATAATCTAACATGAATGTATCATATGTTCACCATTTAAAGTTAAGTTGTTGAATGCAAATTTTGATGATATAATGTTGTCGGGTTCATGTTCAAATGAATATATGTTGAGAGATGTTAGTTTTTTTTGAAAAACATGTTCATATTATTATTATTATTTTATTATATCAGTATTGTGAAGACATTTTTGTAAAGAAATAATTACATAATTAAATGTTAACAGATTTCCATTCCATTCGACATTCTAGAAACAACATGATTCTCTTCCTCCCTATGAGGAGATGTGCTAGAAATTGGCTTGTCACAAGTATTAAATATTTCAATTTTGTTTTGTTATAAATTGAAGCAAGTTTCGTTAACAAATGAGATCTATCTTACAATTTTAAAATTTTTGAATTTTAGGTTTGTGGAGATAGTTTCCCTTCTCCATGGACGTTAGCGATGGAATCAACTATGGGGACAGGATTGTATAGACATTTTGAAAAAGTTGTTACAATTTTTTTAATGTTATGAGTTTATGCATTTTCATGTGCAATTTTAAATTTTTAATATGTACATGTACATGTGTTGTATAGGGCATCCATGAGGGTGTAATGCAGGGGGAACACCATGAGGTATTTCATAGAATTTGAAACCTGAGTCAACTATGGGGATTATATCGTCTAGACAATGTTATAAGTTTTTTAATATTATGAGTTCATGCATTTTCATGTGCAATTTTTAATTTTTAATATATACATATACATGTGTTGTACAAGGCTTCCACAAGAGCGCAATGGTGGGGGGACACCATGAGTTATTGCATGGAATTTGAAACCTTTTATAATTTTTCTTTGATGATAAAATTCTCATTTACTTTTAATACATTAAAATTCAATTTAGAAGTACACAATCTTATGTATATATGGATATTAGACATATTTTGCAGGGCACCCATGAGGATGAAGATGATGATAGGACGAGGATGATGATAAATTGTAGATTGCAACAAGATTCACTTTGATGCATATTTTATTTGACAATATTTTTATTATATTTACTTTTATCATGATATAAATTTTGGACACATTTTAAGTAAAACTATTTATTATGAATTGATCTCTTTGATGCATATTTTTATTTCACAATATTTTTATTATATTTACTTTTATCATTATATGAATTTTGGAAATATTTTAAATATAACTCTTTATTATGAATTGATCTTTGATATTCAAATTTTGGAGCTTATACATTTTGCATAATGATTCTTAAAATGTTAGTAAAAGATAATATGGATTTGGGTTGATTCTTATGTTTTTTCAAGTTGTTTAATGAATAGTAAAATTGTAAATTATAAAACACGGTACATTTTGCATTCATGAATCTTATCATGGTGTGGATGTCTAAAAATGCATTATAAAACATGGTATACATTTCACATTCATGAATAGAGCACCATTTTGTATAGAAGAGCTACTATGGATGTGGGTTGACACTTAACTTATAATATAAAGTTGTTCAAAGAAAACGTGCTATAAAATTGCATAATAAAACATGGTACATTTTGTATGATGCTTAAAGGTTTTACATTTAAGTTCATGAATATGAAGCAATGAAAGTAAATTTGCATTTAATTAGTACTTTGTATGACTGACATATTTAGAGTATTAGAACCCAACTTTTGATGCTCTTTGTAATAATTATTGTGTTAGTGTGTTTGGTGCACAAATGTACAAAATCACACCAACTAAAGAGGGGTGGTTTTCCCTCTTAAGTTATTGGTCACAGACAGAAAATAAATGGAGTCAAGCAAGTTGGTGGAACATGCTAAAATATAAACATACTAGATAGAGAAATAACATGCATATTCAAACATAAAACTAAACTAAAACAAAAACAAATGAAACAAAAGCTCTAAATAGAGTAAAAAAACTTCAATAATCCAAATGGTGGCTCTTACGTCCCCTCTTATTGAGTGCTGGTAGGAAATGAGGATGAAACTTTAACCCACTTGCCAAGGGGCCCTTAAAACTAGGGGTTCTAAGTCCTGATAAAAGGATGTCTTTACCTCTGAGCCGCCTTGGCGCAAAGTCTCCCTCTCTCTACTATGGTGGACTGGAGTTGTTGGATGGCCCACAACTGAGTCCCCTCTATCTCTACTCCGGGTCACACACTGCTGGTATTTCTTGGGGCAATTATGGCCAACATAACAATGCGATCTCATGTTTTTCATCTCTTGGTGGCCTTTTATAGGAGAATTCAAATCCTCCTTCCCTCTCTTGGTACATTGTGGATAGTGACCCAAGAGAGGAGGGTGATTCCATTTTGTGCCACATATATTCCATTGTGTGCTCCCTTGATTTCCTAAGGAGGCTTGGGCGGCTGTCCTTAGGCGGCCTCAAGTGTGGAATCAATGTCCTAGAGTGTGCCTTGTGGTTCTAGAAAGTGACTTCCGCCACTCCCAGGATAGTGCGCTTTTTGGGGCAAAAGGCACGCAAAGGCGCATTTATCGAAGATTTTTGCGTGCAAAGGCACATTTGATAGTTCTTCTTGTACGCAATTTGATATTTCCTTTCAGACCTTAGATATTTTTAAATAATTTCAGATTCTCTAATGTATCTCAACCCTGTAAATCCTTCTGCCTGACATTGAATAATGCCACCTTTGCTTGTACGATTTTCCAGTTATAAGAGTTGCCCCCTAATGTGTGAGGTCTAGGAAGAATTGTATAGCCGAATACATTTGATGAAGAGCGAAACCCACTACAAGCAGGTTCGCCTTTCTTTTACCAAAATGAAACTGCAAACTTAAACTGTATCAAATTGCAAGCTCATAAAACCGATACTTGTTCTTTAGCCCTGTGGGTTATGACCCACTCTGCTTCCGTCGTGTTACTTTGATGGTTACATATAACATATATATAGAACGCAAATTTCAAACGGAAATCTATGCTCCAATAATAATCCATGCAGCCCACTCAACATTTAATTATATTGGAGGTGGTTAACAAAACAATACCCCCCATAACCTTTAAATCAACGAGACCTGGTATTGACTGCGTTCAACTCAGAACTTCATCGTAATTGGCCATTCTTCTCCACTACGACGTTATGAATCGATCTTCGTCGATTCTTCTTCAGAAAAACAGGGGTCAATACAAATTTGAACATACCCAATAACAGAGTTGCGCCTTTCATCATATAATATCTAAGTTCACTGATTTCTATGGCCGAAAGGATCAAAACGACATGGACTCTATCGAACCCCCATACCAGCTTAATACATAGGCGATTTCATAAATAAATATCGTGCATTCAAAGCGTTCAGTTCTATATATAATGCCACCACTCTCTCTTGTTTATGACTTAATGGAATATAAATCGATTTTGTTATCTTCACAAAGGAATAGGAATGGATGCTACGGTTTTTACTGCAGAGCTTTAACATACTTAATGAAATAGAGATTTTTTAAATCCTCCACGCTCCAAATTTATCTATAGCACTCTGGACAGGAACGCCATCGACCCTTACAGTGGTCGATGGGTGATAAATCAACACGACAATCTACTGTAAATATAACTCATAGACAAAAGCATCTTTGAACACACAGAAATTCACAAGCAGCACATTCTATTTTGTACAACACAGGATTACACCTAAGGCATTTCAGCCTTAGCCCAAATTCTCTTAAGATTACATTGCATTCGCTCCCCTCTGTCCCTCACGCACACAAATTTTCACTTATATAGAAATTTCCAAAGATCATGAATCGGTCGAACTTCCTCAAACAAATCTGGCAGATCATCAATTACAAAATTTTAATTATGTTTTAACAAATTTTTCCCCACTTTTGTGTGACCGTTCGCATACCCAGCTTCAGATTCGAACTTGAATTCGAATCGCTCAGATTCCCCTGCATCAGACTCCCAAGGCACACAAATTTATGACCTCCTAGTCATATGTCTTCTTTAACTTTCAGAAATTCTACCCACGTCGTCTGTGGGACTGCTCCTTGTGATCTTCCTATAACAGCATGCTTGAACAATTCTCACCCGCATCCTCTGCAGAATTGTCCTCTGTGAGTTGCAACAAAACCTCTGCAATAGCAAGTCCTCCCTGCTACCAGACACCTCACCAAGCTTCTCTCCTGAGCTCCGGCTTTTGGCATCTCTCTGGTTCACTCTTGTGGAACCAATTGAGCACTCGTGCTCTAGGCTGCTGCAATCTTCTCAACTTCCTCTGCTGCTACCTTCACAAAACACAAAAATCACAAGCTTAACAAAACTTCACAAAACTGTACCTCTTCTTCCTCTGTACGTGAACTTCTTCTCCGCAGGAAATCATTTTCCCGCTCTGATACCACTTGATGAAGAGCGAAACCCACTACAAGCAGGTTCGACTTTCTTTTACCAAAATGAACTTGCAAACTCAAACTGTATCAAATTGCAAGCTCATAAAACTGATACTTGTTCTTTAGACCTGTGGGTTATGACCCACTCTGCTTCCGTCGTGTTACTTTGATGGTTACATATAACACATATATCAAAAGCAAATTTCAAACGGAAATCTATGCTCCAATAATAATCCATGCGGCCCACTCAACATTTAATTATATTGGAGGTGGTTAACAAAACAATACCCCCCATAACCTTTAAATCAATGAGACCTGGATTTGACTGCGTTCAACTCAGAACTTCATCGTAATTGGCCGTTCTTCTAAACTACGGCGTTATGAATCGATCTCCATCGATTCTGCTTCAGAGAAACAAGGGTCAATACAAATTTGAACATACCCAATAACAGAGTTGCACCTTTCATCATATAATATCGAAGTTCACTGATTTCTATGGCCGAAAGGATCAAAATGGCATGGACTCTATCGAACCCCCATACCAGCTTAATACGCAGGAAATTTCATAAATAAAGATCATGGATTCAAAGTGTTCAGTTCTGTATATAACGCCACCACTCTCTCTTGTTTATGACTTAATGGAATATAAATCGATTCTGTTATCTTCACAAAGGAATAGGAATGGAACCTACGGTCTTTACTGCAGAGCTTTAACATACTTAATGAAACAGAGATTTTTTAAATCCTCCATGCTCCAACTTACTCTATAGCACTCTTGATAGGAACACCATCAACCCTTACAGTGGTTGATGGGCGATAAATCAACACAACAATCTATTGTAAATCTAACTCATAGACAAAAGCATCTTTGAACACACAGAAATTCACAAGCAGCACATTCTATTATGTACAACACAGGATTACACCTAAGGCATTTCAGCCTTAGCCAAAATTCTCTTAATATTACATTGCATTCACTCCCCTCTGTCCCTCACGCACACGCAGATTTTCACTTATATAGAAATTTCCAAAGATCATGAATCAGTCGAACTTCCTCAAACAAATTTGGCAGATCATTAGTTACAAAATTTTAATTATGTTTTAACAAATTTTGCCGCACTTTTGTGTGACCGTTCACATACCCAGCTTCAGATTCAAACTTGAATTCGAATCGCTCAGATGCCCCTGCATCAACATTATAGTTTATTTTCTGTATACTGTGTGTAGAGAGAGAGAGAGACCCGTTTGTAGCTCGGAATTGGAGACACCCTACACTAGGTCGAAGAACGACCATGTCCTGTGGGACCCCTGCAAGCAATGGTATAATACAATATATACAAATTTTCTACGAGGCGGGCATGTCCCATGCTCGTGATGCTTTGGCTAGTTAAACAAATCTATTTGACAGATACAAATTCTATTTGTGTCACTAATATGGTAGTGATCTGTTAGTTGATGACAAGGACTGTTGACGCCCTCAGGGGCATTTTTCCTTTGAAAATAGGTGGAAATTGGCACCGATATGCATGAACTTGGTATGGCATGTAAATGCGCATTGTACGCATAAGCGCTGGCTAGGACCTTCTCATGTAAGCATTGCTGAAAGAGATGCTTATAAAGGCTTGGGTCTTCGAAAATTTTTATTAGAGTGCAATGGTTGTAAGGTACAATACCATCTTGACATGAAAGCTTTTGTTGTAGTCGAATGTCAGGAGGATCGATGAAATTTGTGGGTAATGATGTCTCCCACAGTGCCACCCAAGGATGTCCCTTTTATGGAAGGGGCGATACAAGGTACCGCTTCCTTTTTGGAAAAGAGGTGTTGAAGTTGAAAAAAAGGAAGCCTCAACTGAATGAGGGGGTCACTGATACGGAGGGTCATGATCCTGGATGTGATGGGTTTAACATAGGCATGATGGCGAGGGATGACTGAAAACTGATGATGGGGATTCAATGGCCCAAGGTTGGAGTATAAAAAGCAGCTTGGCGGTAGTCATAACTATTTCTGATGGGGAAATCCCTGGAGTCAGTAGGACTTCCAGGGTGGGTTTAAACTGGTTATGAATGTCATAGTGACTTTTGTGGGAGGGTGGTATACTCCGACCAAGGGTGACCAAGGAATGATGCCATGGGAGAAAAAATGAATGAGTGAGTGGGGGACATAGTGCACCGTTTGCAGTCTTTGTACACTTACCAAAAGAATAAAATAATGGGGTTTGGTTTGTACAAAACACAGAGACGGGTACCCCAAAACATGAAAATTTTTGCTCACTGATGATATGAGGAAGGATTTTTGCTAAGGGTGGGGGCCCCATTGGTTGGTATCATGTGTGAGGTTGATGAAGCGAATGAAAAAGTATCACAAATGGGTTATACTGATGGAGGTATGGTGAGCCAAATGCGAGGTGCAGTAGTGCGCTTTTGATCTGATTGTACATTCTGGTCGTCCAAGAAAGGGGTTTTATTTCATATGGTAAAACTTGACCTTATGCATGGCGACTGAATGGGCATGGGGCACTTCCCAGACTAAGTTGGTATGGCCATGGCGTCACTATTGTTGTGATATATGGTCTACTGTGGGTGACGAGCGCCATGTGGGGGGGGGGGAGGGGCTCTACTGACCAACGAGGATGCTCATCTTGTGCAAGGTGAGGTGATGATAAACATGGTCGGATGTGTGGAACCTATGGATGATTTTTTATGGAGAAATGATGTCAGGATATGCAGAGTTTTTCTGGGACTCTATCATGATGGGGGTAGAATGATACTTGCTTTGGAACTTTCAGTGGATGGAGCTGTGGATGGTTTGCATACTACCTGCAAAAACAACTACCCCAAGTGAAAGCATCTTCTTTATCAAATATTATTGAAAGACATGTGATTTAAAAAGAAGATGGGAGAGGGCATACCTGTTGGCGCTGAAAAAATTATTTTTTCGAGGGTGTGAATGTGTGGCACTACCTTTGGGTGTTATGGAGTGCTAATCACAGTGCTGCTTTCGATCTGGTAATTGGGCCTTCTGAGCTCTCATTATGGTCCTCCAAAGTTCCTAAAAAGGGCAATATATAGGTGAATATGGCCCTAATTCAATTCATTTGTGTATGTTGAGTATTGAGAGGTTAGAGGCTTCTGCGGACCAATTCTTGTCGTTTCGGTAAGCCTGAGCACCAGGGATTAGCAATTTTATGGCCAGGTAAACTCCATGACGTCCTGCATTTTAGTTTTTTCAATCTGAGGGTGCCGGGGTCCGTACAATACAGGTTTGTACGGATTTTGGGCTAGTTTTACGCTAGATTGCGCGGGCGATCAGGGTAAGGGTGCGCCTTTTGTGCACCTTATGTGTGCTTTTCCCATCATTGGGCGTGCCTTCTGCTTTCCTGTGAGAGATACAAGTGCACCTTCCTCACACTTGTCTGAGGGACAGGCGCACGGAGAGCCGAGGCAAAAGTTTTTGGAAATTTTGCCTCTTTTTTGATGTTTTCATGTTGCTGATGTGCTCCTATTTTGTTGACAGGATGTTGTGGAGGGAGAGAGATTGGCCCGAGCTCCGCACTACTTTAGTCGCTGATGGTCAGGTGCGCCAACAATTGGCATGATGGGGTCTCCTAAAATTTGTGGAGAATGACCTTATTCGGTCACAAGATCGACTCCTATGCTACTTGATCCAACATTGGAGCATGCGGCGGAAGGTGTTTATGCTACGTGGGTGTGACCTCGCTATCCGTCCTGAGACGAACATCTACTTTGTGACTGAGATGCTGCCTCAGGTTGAGGCGCTTCAGTATCCACTTCCTTCTCGGAGGGTGGATTTTGAGCAGTTTCGGGTGTGTCACTGTGGCAGGGCGCCCCTTATGAAGCGGTGCATAGCTATTTCCACAGTGACGGATTTGGTCGAGCAGTGCACTTTAGTGGCCATTGTGCCGCTGTTAGGGTCATATGCTCCACATCGAGTATCAGGTCCACAGGTTGGTGTCTTGCGCCGGCTAAGGGCCGGGCATTTTTTCGACTTTGCCCATTTCTGCTATGACGGGGTGCTGGCATAGCTTTACAAGATCTGGGATGGATCGAAGCTGTTCACCTATGCCAGTATTTTATGCAGCATTATGTACGAGCGAGTGGTGTTATTGAGATCGGTGGTGGAGGTGCCTGTTGGGGGGCCACGAGAGCCTTGTATGAGGAGGTGGGCTCTTGTGATGCCTCGAGGAGGTGGGGGTAGGGTGGGCCATTACTGGAACGCCACCATGGAGGCTTGGTTTGAGGCCAACCCCTAGATGTTTCTGTCCGTCCCATATGCAGGGATGGACTTCCGAGGGGATCCAGACATGGGTCTTCCTCCTGGATACGTTTAAGGGCCAATAGGTATGTCTTTGTGTTTTCTGCATTTATTTGAGTATTTGTGTTTATATGTGTATTTATGATGACACTGACATAGTTTTGGTTACGCTTGCACATGTTGGCGAGGTTGGTCGCCTTGTGGCTTGATTGGTTGGGCATGATCTTATTTGGAGACCTCGGGAGATCTTGGGGGGCTGGGAGGAGTTCCTGCACAGCCTCAGGGTGGGGCACTCGGTGGTGAGGCTGGCCTTTTGGGGGAGGGCAGCAGCTCGGCTGCTACCAGGACTGCAGCTGAGCGAGCTTGTGCTAATGCGGCAGAGGCTTGTGTTGCTGAGATGACCAAGCAGGTGTCAGTTCTGGAGGATGCCTGGAATCAAGTGGACTGCTTGACTTACGGGATGCCGACTCGAGGCTTTTTAGATGACCTCAAGGAGGTATGGCTGGAGACCTTCATGGCCCAGGACAGGAACTATCGGCTGGTTTTACGTCGGGTGGCGGTCTCGGTATTGACGATAGCTCCAGTAGTGGTACTAGGAGCAACAGTGGGTCTAGGTGCCCCGGCTAGGGGAGCACTGCCCTAGAGTCATTTTGTACATGGGGAAAGCACCCATTATGAGGATGCTTCCCCTATTTTTTGACAACTTATAAGTGTATCTTTTAGGGCTGACCAATGGGTCAGAGATACTATCTTTTGTACTCAGACACATACATTTTGATATATATATATGAGAGATATTTTTTGCGGCTCTACATGGTGTGCCCCCTGTTTCTGCTTATGGATCATGTTATGCTGATGGATATCTATGTTTTCTATGTTTTTGTTTTTTATGAATGATGGTTTACTCGAGATGCATTCCAGTTTAGAATATTGTTAGCTATGCGATCAGTTGTTTGGTTTTGACTCCTTGGTACATGTGTGAATGTAATGTAGTCAAATTGTTTTCTTAATCTTTTTGCACGCAAATATTTTCTAAATAGATGTGAATCTCGTATTTCAAATATTTGGTTTAACTGTGACACTACTAACTAGGAATCGAGGTAGATATGCATATGGCATATGCCTTGATGGAGGGCGTCGCTCATAAGTCCTAATGTTGTCATATTCTGCCTGATTGTTTGTTGCTGAATCGAGGCACACGCCATTGGTGTAGAGTGGTGATCGGTCAGGGTGACAGATAATCCAGGCGGCTGCTGCTAAAATTTGAGTCCATCTTGATGCTCCATCAGCAAATCCGAAGTAAGGGTTGGGTTGGTAATCCATTGTGAAACTTGAGCGCGTTTTTTAACAAGTATTTTGGTCAAAAATTTAAAGTGGTTGGGTTTGTGTACGTTGACTCTAGGGTAAGGCCTTCTTGGCCCTTATGGGTAGAATTTCTTGAGGTAAAGGCTGTTGACGGGGTTGTTAAGGCATGTCTCGTCCGGTTCTGTCAAGAAGTATGCCTCCTTGAGGAGGCAATGTTTTATGTTGTAGGGTCCTTTCCACAAGGTTGCAAACTTTCCTGGCCCTAGGGCTTCTTTTGTGACATCGTAGTAGAGGACTAGCTCTCCTTCAGTGAATGAGTGAGGGTTGATGTGGCAGTCGAACGATGCTTTTACCCGTTTATTGTGGGCCTCGTTGTGTTGCAGCGACTATCGCTAGCTTTCGTTGACGAGCTCTAGCTGTACTAGACGTTGTTCTAGAGGCTGGGTATCATCGAGGAGTTCGATGGCGACATGTAAATTTGGGATCTCACGGAAATCGATGCAAAAGCGTAAGGAACCCTGGCCTTTTGTGACAGGAATAAGATGGAAAATCCTATGACGTGAGGGCGGCTTCAGTCCTAGTTCCGATATATGTTGATACAAATCGTATATGATCTATTGTGTCGTTGGAGTTTGGTGGGGGAAGAATCTCTGTGACTGGAGTTTGCGTGAGCACAAAGTTGGGTCCCCTGTTAGGATGGTCAATTTCCTGTTGGTGGAAATTGTGTCGGGTGCAGAGGTGCCTGAATGCTTCCATTAGCGGGCATGGCCAAGACCAAATGGTGCATGGTACCACTGTGCCAACTAAGTAGATTATGTGGGAATCAACACTACTCTTCATCCCAAATGTGGATGCTTGGAAAGGATCTGTTGTAGAAGATGAGGTCTTCTGCTTCCATTTTCGTGACGTTGGCTTGGGTGAATCTAAATCTTGGGGGAAGTGTAGACTTAACGCTGCTCTTGCCGCTCTTAGCTTAGGGAGATGCTCACATTTAATTGTATGATGAAAGTGTGAACAAATCCGGCAATAAGTACGCGTGATCTTCTCTTGGTTAGAGAGAAGTTTCTGTGGGAGGGAAGAGACTGTGCGAAAACTATTTGCGAGGTGCTTCAGTTCTTTGCATTGATTGACTCGGTGGCCAATCAGGTCGCATAGTCCGCATTTTATCCTAGGTTGTACCTGGGCCATGCTTGGTTGGTGCGTTGTCCTAGTTTTCCCATTGCGTCGATGTGGGTGTGGGGTTGCTGGTATAGGGGTGACATACTTTCTATACCATTTGAGGAGATCATCCTCTTTCTTCTCTAATGTGTGAATCATATCGATCAGAGGACGAACTTGCGGGATATAGGTACAATGCTATCCACAGTGATTTCCTTGACATACTGGGCAAAATAGCCTAGATATGGGGTGCCCGTCGTGCGTAGTTGATGGCATGGCAGGGTACCAACGTCATAACGTTGCTAAATCAGGGCAAGTGGCAACCACATGATTGGCATTTTATATAACGCACATGTTGTTCTTCTTTGTAGAGAGTGGTTGGGGGAAACTAAGGGTTCCCTGATTGGTCGCTTTTCAGCTGACAGAAAGAGGATGGGTCTGCTTTTCACATCTTCTTGGGTTGTCGAGCTGTTCATGGATTTCGAGTTTCTGCCATATTCTTGGGCGAGGTGGACTATGGTTGAATGCATACTAGCCAGCGCTAATCGGAATCGGGGGATATAGGGGCAATTTTCTAGAATGTGGTTGTCGGCACATAAAGGACACGTGAATTTCGTTACCCGCAAACCAATGTAATAAACCCGTTTTATAGGATACCATCTGTGGATGAGTTCCATGGATGTGTATTCTTCGATGAAGTGACAACGTTCATCGCACAACGTGCAGCGTATGATAGGATGGGGAAATATGAACGAGAGTCTTTCTGGTGACTATCTTTCCTCCTACACATACAGGATGGTGCGAGGTTCATCTCGAAATGACTGGGTGGAGGGATCCTCTTGATATGATCACTCGATGGCGTGTAAGGCGTCCCTATATCGCAGGATTTATGTGCAATGATGGGTATAGTGCCCATAATTGTTGCAGATAGCACATGCGTGATTGGTGCGCAATGCTTTGCCTTTACTTTTGGTGGCAGGTTTCTTTTTACGAGAATGTGGTGTCGCGATGTTTGCCTCAGAGCCAAAGAGCGGTTTTAATTCGTACAACTCTGGGTAGATGTGGGTATGGTGACTTACTACGTCACATATGGCGCAACCTCATGATTCTCGTTGCGTGGCGAGAGTCTCTACCCTCTTTCGTCTCTCGGCTTTCTTAGTCGTAATCATCGATTTTGCAATGGGAATTTCCTTTGTAGGGATGTTTTCAATAGTTTCCTGAGTGGGTGGGGCCTCCTTAGGATTGAGGGGCTTTAATCGTGTGGCGGTGATGTGCATGGCTCTCGTCCCAGTAGGGGGAACAAGGTACCCAACTGGTATTGCAAACGATATGTTTGGTAACACCACGGTTGCCAAGACCTGCTGGGATACGAAACCAGCTGGGGGGTAGAGGAAAGGGGTCTGGGAAGCGACGTAGGCTAGAGAGGCTGCCCTGGTAGAGGATTCAGTGTAATTACTACTTGTGTCCGTGTCCTGACTAGCTTTAGCGCTTGACGTTGACATCATGCACACCAGAGCCCCTTTGACATCAGGTGATGACTTAGGTATAACAGGGGGATCTCCTAGGAATGATCCTAGGATGGACGACGGTTTGAACTGGCCAGGGCCATATTCCTGGTACCGTGTAAGCGCTTCCACAGATGTATCTACGTAGGGTAGAATGACATCGATATTTTTCAGGGGCCGCTTTTCGCTATGCGTTAATTGGTTGACAGTAACGATGCGGTCCTCATGGGGGAACATCATAGTTCGGAAGATGAAGGAGGCGATGGCTGACATGGCATACATATAACTCCAACCAAGGAGTATATTGTTATCCAACTGGGCATCCAAGACTTCAATGTCTATAAGGACTGTCTTTCCAGCTAAGCAGACCAGGATGTTTTGGTAGAGGCTGACGGGGGTCGAAGGGCGACTGTCGTATGCTCTAAGCGTAATGTCTGATGGCTTTAGTTTGAGGGAACCTAACTTCTGCCAAATGTTCTTTGACATGATGCATGTGGATGCACTTCGTCAATGACACATCGGTGAATGGTAATGTTTTGGACTGACACTGGAATTTGAAAGGCGACCATTGAAGGAAGCCTAGGGGTGGCTTTATCTAAATCAAAAGCCATTAGATGCGAATCGACAGGGTCAATGGTGCCCAATGCAGAAAGTAAGGCTTTCCACTACTTTGGGCATGACTGTAATACCTCCAAAGATGACATAGTGGTGGGAGATTGAGCTAGATCATCCACAATGCTATAGTTATGGGTTGCTTTGGAATAGTTTCCTACTTTCCTAGTTGGTCCCTTAGCCATCTTTGGCAAAGGTTCAATATGCATCTTTGCTATGGTCAAAGGTGTTGTTGGTGCACTAGTACTAGCTCCTGACGTGTTGGTGTCTAGTGGGGTGTCGTAATTTCGATTTCGTGTTTGAGAAACATTTCCTCGCCAGTCATGTAGATTTCGAGGCTGTTTTTTTCTGGAATCGTCGGGAGTTTGTTGCTGCATGCTAACTGTCCCTTGATGGGGAAATGTTCCTGCATGACTATTGTCTGTTGGGAGGATCCCCCCTCTCCACGGTTACTTTGAATTTTCTTTAGCTCAGGGAGGTCGGGACAGTGGTGAGTGTAATGGCTGTACTCACCACAGATCGAACAAGAGTGGTTTGTTCAAAGAGGTGGAATTTTGTTCTTCCTTTGGGAGTTACTTGGCTCCTGGTTTTGATTTCGGTTGAAGTGTCCTCTAGCCTGAGATCGCGGAGGGAATTGTTGATTGTTGCCCCCCTGTCCAAGTCTTCCTTTAGGCTTGTTTTTTCCTTTTTCTTAATTGCATTAGGAGGATAGTTTGGATTCTCCTGGTTATATGGTTGGCGCGATTGGTTTTGGGAAGGTTGCACGAAGTTCACCTATGCATTATTCTGCATGGGCAGATCTTGTGTTGGGGACTGAGCATAATGCAGTCCCTGGTTTGTAAATGGCTGCTGGGGGCGAGCTCTTCCGTCAGCATGTCTATCTGCGTAATGGGTTCCCTGACCCGAAGGATAGGGTCCTCCATGATGATGGTGATATGACGACGCCCTACTAGTCAAATTTTGTGGAGGCATGTGATGACTTTGGTAGCCGGGTTGTGGCACGTTCTGGGTAGAATCATACGTGTAACCGGGGTATTAAACGCTGCTGCTTGGGTGACTTTGGGTCAATGACCCAATTAAACCATCTGCAGAGTTCGACGAGCCTAGAAATTATTTGTAAGTTTGCAGGCGCATGGCATTCGGCGGGATATTGTAAATATACCCTAACTGCATATAGATCAGCTCGAGCTGTTGGGCCTTACTAATGGCGTCCTCTTCGAATATGGGCTTTTTTTGTGCCACATCTTTCGAAATCTCTATGGTGAGAGTTTTCAGGAATAGGTCTAACAGAACTCGATCGTCGAGTTTGGATTTGCACAAAATACGATGCCACCGCTATTCATGAAGATGGTTCGAGATATGGACGGCGGGGGTTTGCCTAAAGTGGCTCAGTAACTCCATTCCAGAATTGTGGTGGATGGGTAGCTAAAAATAGGTCAGGAATGCAGTGGCGAGGGCGCTAATGGTTCCATGTGTAGCATAGGGTTGCTCCACATACCATTTTGCTGCCACTCCAGTTAGAGTGCGTTGAAACAGTCTTAGTCGAATAGTATCATCAATAATGTTGTTCGACGAACACCACAGGTGGAAAGTCATAACATGATTTCCGGGGTCTTCCGCTTGCTTTCCTTCGAACTTTGGAATGTCTGAAGGGAGCTTCGTGGGCATGCGAGGCCATATGGGGTTGTGTGCAATGGGGTCGTTTGTCAACTTGGTTAAATCTGGTAGATTTAACAAAGCTAGAAAAGGTGATGGCGAGGTTGTAGACATTGCGACTTGTGAAAACACAATGTTCTGGTTAGGAATATGGTTTGTCTGTGCTGTACCCTGCTACGCGTTTAACTAGATTCCCGTATGGGTAGCACTCCTCTGCCCTCTAGGGGTTGTGAGAGGAGTGGTGTGTGGTGACCTTGTGGGGGTGTACACCGATGTGGCGTTGGGAGACTGACTAGGGTTCCCAACTAAATATGCCCCAATAAAGGATGAACCAATAATGGTGGCAGTGTTCTGTCTTTGATGCCTAAACGACGAAAGACTTGGAACCCCTCCTGGTAATGGGGGGAGGTCCAAAAGATGTCTAGATCAACGAGGTCTCGTTGGGTCCGTTCTAGCGTCGACTACATATGGCTTTGGAAATATTTGAGAGGATATAGATTATAATCAAAGAAAAAATCCAATCACATACATAAAACAAAGCAAAAATAATTTTTTTTTCCCTTTAGATTAACCCTATGTGATCAGTCAATCAAAAAATATGGTTTTTGTTTGTTTGTGTATGATACTCAAATCCTAGAAGACCTAATCGCCCTCACACGCTCAAATGTAATTGGGTCTTGAGAAGATATCTTGCGAATGCTGGCACAACGTCCCGTAAGAGCTGGTGATGCCCCCAGTCAACTGAAGAAAATGTACCAAGGTAAGGGTAGAGGATCTAGTGCTTGCCTGCACTGTCACCTATAGGGAAAGGATGCCTTAATTTTTTCCACTAAGAACCACCGTCCCACGTGAGTATTCGAGTCTTAGGCTTCTTGGTAGTTCAACTAACAGTACCGAGTATCAGCCAGGTCAGGTAGCCCCAACTAATATTGCACACACTACGCCTAAGCCTAACCCCCTCTGAATCAGGTCTCTGTCGCACTCGGGTTTTCTTTTCCATGGGTTGATAGGTGGATTTGAAAGTTCTCTAAATAGTCAAATGCTATGTTTCAAGATGAAGAATGATCAAGGTGGCTTATTGGATTCCTACCCCCTTGATCCTAACTTAGACTATAAATTATTTTGTGGCCCTTGTGGAGAGAATTTAGTGAGTTTTGTTAAGTTAGTTTTAGGTGTTTTTTCTTTGCTTAGGGTATGGATGTGTGTGAGCAAAAAGTGAACAAGCACATAGTTTGAACGTGTGAATATGAGATGATCATTTTCAAAATCCCCTATTTAAACTATGTTCTATTGTTCCAAAGAAAATAACCCACATGCCAACTCTTACATGTCATCATGACAACATAACATCATTGTTATCACAAAATTATGCATGTCATAAATATATACACAATTACCACATGCTTCACATCATAATATTCTCATAAGTTATAACATCAACATATAAACATCAAAGAAATATAATCACATAATAAATGAACCACGTATCAATATACCTTATATCATAACATCATAATCCCTATGCATATCATATTCATCATAAACATACAACATCATCATTGTAACAACTATATAAATAAGAACCACAAGTACATCATTATCCCCATACTATCATATCATGAAACATCATCAATATGATAATCATATGAACACTTATCAAATATAGAACAATAATACACTATATGCATTCTTATCATGATTCATCAGAAAAATCAATATCATCTGCTTGTATTAAAAAAATGAATACCAATGATAAAATAAAATTGTTCAACTAGGTTATCTCATCAACACTATTAGTGTCATGTTTTTCATCAAGATACCAATTGCTTTTCAATAACCATTTCTTGTTCTTTTAACTATGAAGTTGACTATTTACACAGTATGTATAGTTGTTCGAGTACACCATTAAACTTCAAATGAGCATCATCATTTTGAGACTTAATCCCTTTCCTAATGGTATTTAGTAAAATTCATCATTAAGGTATTACTGGTCGTATAATCATTCATTAAATCATCAATATCAAATTTAAAATCTTGTAGTTTTACATTAATTAATTTACACCTTTGGCTTACCGATTCTAAGACCGTTGTATGCAATTTCATATAACACTAAGTCATCATGGTTTATTATTTTCTCATGCTTAACTCACTCACACAATGGGTAGATTTATCCTTGTTGATTTATCCAGCCATGCTAAAGGCTACTGTGGCCCAGGCCAAGTGTGATCCCTAGGTGATTTATCCATCAGTTGCTTAGTTATTGTTGCTCACCCTCCAAAATTTTCTTATCTCCTCAAATTCCCATCTAAATACCATTTGATATTTGTTATTGTATATTCACCGTTCTTCAACTTGGACTAGGGATTCTTTGACTTCAATTTTTCCTTGTTAAATACTGGTTTAGAATTTGAAGTATTGAACTACCACCACCATTTTCATCCACCAAAAGGTTTTATGTGCTTGGTAATAACTTTTTCATTTCCCATGGTACATCTTTGATAAATTTCTTCTACAAACCCCTAAATATATTATCAATCTAGTCATGAAACGATGAGTACAAATTACTCAAGTACACCCTCTATTAGTTGATTCTCACTTCTTTTGCATATTCCTTCTCCAGGTCTTGTTATAGAAATTTCATTTACCTTTCTCCTTACACTTCATGCTAGGATTTTTCTCATTAATCTTCATAGTCTATTTCATTTGCCAAAATAGATAGTTGCTTCTATTCTACACCTATTGCATGTTGAGCTTTTCAGGTTTACTTGACCTAGATAAACATCTCATACTATAGATTCCAGGGATTAACCATGTATATTACAATAATTCATGTATATTAATCATCATGCAATGTAAATTAGAGATCCATAGATGCAGGAAATTTCCTTATGCGAGCAACTTATACTAGATAGCTCAATGAACATTATAAAGCTACATGGCAGCACAAAATTTTAAAAAGTAATTGTCAACACTTTTGTTGCTAATTAATCAAACTCTTATTACCATTGTTTCCCCTCCATGAAATTACTCACGTAAAAAGAAAATGTTGATCCAATATTATTTCAATATGCCTAATAGTCTCCATAAATCCATCTTATTTTTATTTATCTTAGTCTTTCCTTGTAAACATGGTTTCATCCCTATATATAAACATTCCCTCCTTGGACATATCTTAAATTAAGATTTTTTTGTTTTTGTTTTTTGAAAATTATAAAAAAGAATTAACAATTTTTTAAAAAACTACTTACCCAAAATTTTAACCTTAACTATAAGCATACCTCCTATGTACCAATATTAATATTATATTTGAAATTCCTAAGGAAGTGATCACAATGACAAGTCTTTATTACCTAGGAGATATTTGTTTGAATATGAATATATTTGCTTTCAAAGTTGCTTATTTATTTATTTTTATTTCATTATATTATGAATATTTATTTTTGTAAGCTTGGCAGGACCTTTCATTTTTCTTGTTTCTCTTTTTTTTTTTACTCCATCTTCATCAACATGTCCAAGTACATCACCCCGACCGGGGAAGGGAATTGAACCTGTTATGAATGCCATAAAAACCCACCTCATCACCGTTTAACCAAGACCCCACAAACCATTATATCATAAATATTAATAGACAAGTCTAGCTCATTAAAATTATTTATATATAAAATAAAAACTAAGTTTATTCATTATTCAACATTTATAAATGTATATGAATTTAAAAACAAGTAAATTAAACAATATTAAAAACAATCTCCCAAAAATTAATAACATAACTTATTTAACATTCAATATAATCAATAAAAATCATTTCACGTTCAATAATTATAAATTATAAATATAATAGTTTACATAACTACTATAATACCATTATATTAATACATTTATAGTCATCATAATCTTCAATTATTATTAATTAGAAATATAATAGTTTATATGACTATTTTAATACCATTATATTAATACAAATGCATTTATAGTCATCATAATCTTATAGTCTTATAAAAAATAATAATAATTCTTTCCAATGTAATTTTATTTTAAATACTGTTAAATTATTTAATATATATCCCTCTTCGTTTATGGAAAAGGTTTATATGTCCTTTTTCATGCCCATTCAACCACATCAATAAGTAAATTAGAAATATAATAGTTTATATGACTACTCTAATATCATTATATTAGTACAAATGCATTTATAGTCATCATAATCTTATAGTCTTATAAGAAATAATAATAATCCTTTCCAATGCAATGTTAAATTATTTAATATATATCCCTTCTTTTATGGAAAAGGTTTATATATTCCCTTTTCATGCCCATTCAACTACATCAATAAGTAAATTAGAAATGTAATAGTTTATATGACTACTCTAATACCATTATATTAATACAAATGCATTTATAGTCATCATAATGTTATAGTCTTATAAGAAATAATAATAATCCTTTCCAATATAATTTTATTTTACAATTAATTTATTTAATATATATCCCTTCGTTTATGGAAAAGGTTTATATCTTCCCTTTTCATGCCCATTCAACCACATCAATAAGTATAAGAGTAAGGTAGGCCCAGATTAATTGATCTTCTAAAGTGTTCGGGTTTGTTTATATGCTCTTTATGGAATCTATTATAATCATAAATATTTTTGAACTCAACTTAACACTAACACAAGCAACTCCATGTTGACTAAACTTAAATGAGGGGTATATGCTCTCTATAGGATCTATTATAATTTGCCAGATATTTTTGAACTCGACTTAACACAATCACAAACATACAACTCCATGTTGATTATATTTAAATGAGAGATTTTGTAACATCGTAACTCAACTTAACACTATCACAAACAAACAACTCCATGTTGACTAAACTTAAAATGAGAGGTTTTGTAACACCGGTCTTCAGCTCAACAAGGAAGATTTACAACCAAACTTAAGTCGAAAAATATCTTTCGCAATTGGAAAAGTTTGCCAAGAAATATGATGGAACCTAAATCTTACAATTAACCTTCTGCATTCAACATTACATATTATCTATTTCAACCCACTATTCATCACATTAAGTTATCGGTGGCCTCTTTGGTTTCCACATCAAGTATATATATATATATATATATTTCCTGGTTTTGGCATGTAACCACACGAGTGTTTTGTGAGTTATTCTACTTATAGTTTTTATTTGGGTTATTTTCTAATTATAGTTTTTATTTGGGTTATTCTATTTCAAATAACAGAAAGGTTAGATATCGCACCATAAATGGGAAATCCCTGACCTTGATTTAGGTATAAAACCATCTGACGACCTCACATTATAACTGTATTTTCCACGATCGTGATAACTTGTAATTATTGAAGTGTAGTTTTGAATATAATATATATAAAACCGAACTCTTATATCAACAATTTTATGTAATTTGAATTAAACGTGACGACATGGAAATAGTCAGGAAATATTTTCAGAAAATGCCCTTGTAATTAAAGGGAAGAATATTACCCACGTCAAACTCAAACAAATTTGTCTGTACAAGGAGCAGTTAGCGGAATCAGACTCTAGCCTGGCAAGCTTTTGCAAGTCATGATGGATCTGATTAAAAGCAACAAAACGATGCAGAGGCCTTAGAGAAGGTTGCCTGAGAGAAGGTTCCGCTGCTTATTAATCAGATCACCACCAGTTGAAAAATACTTATTTGGCTAAATTAACCTTGCCAGAATGAAATCGAACAGTGGGGTGCGTTAAAACTAAATATTACAAAAGGAAGCAAATGACCACCTTTAATAAGCTAAATTGTATGCATATGGAGTTAAGACTCACCGGTTTTAGCCATCCATTATATTTCCTCCAAGTATAGTGAAATTAGTTGTTTTAGCAAATATCCACGAAATTTCATCCAACGTATAATATAATTTTCATGTGCCACTACACAAGTTCGTAGTACTCTCATGATGAGAAATTAAAGGGAGAAATTAAAGGAAAGCTTAATTATTTTTGAAGTGGAAAATGTTTTCAATTTCTTTTTTATGTTCACAATTTTTGTTTTTTTTGTTTTTTAATTGTAATGAGGGGATTTAATTCGTGGTGTTTATTAACTTATTGGTTATCTAAAATAAAATTTATAATTCTAATTCTAATTAAATAACTAATTTATACTTTAAAGAGGGCATATATATAAGTTTGATTATAATGACTTGTAAATTTAAACAAATTTATTTATTTATTTTTTAAATTTTAATGAAAAATATCAAGGTATTTCTCTAAACAATTAAAAAATATGATAGATGTCTTTAATTAGATTGAGAATTCAATTTACATAACGATTTTTTTTTACTAAAATAAAACATGCGTGCCAGAATTTAGAATTGAAGCTTCAAGTATTGTAACTTGCCTATGATACGTAGTCTTCAAGGATTGTAACTTGCCTATGATACCATATGTAACATACTCGATTTAAAATATACAAATAATTACATCAATTTATATGATTAATAATCAACACCCAATTATTCAACTATTTAACATATAATTAACATGAGTAGAGACAACTTACTTGTATCAACGATATTCCTTGTGATTTTGGAGTTGAATGCTCTTTGAATTATGCTAATAGCAACAAATATTTTTGGCACAACTCTTCACCCAACCGTAGGCTCAACTACACATAATCTTTCTACAGCTGACCACCCTTGAGCCCTCAATCAACGTACTACTGCGAAGGAATCATTTGTCTCGCAACACTTTTCTCCCAAGAGAATGGATGAATCTCATTCTCCACATCGTCCATTAAATAGACCAAAAAATGGAAAGATGTCCGCATGCACACATTCCATGTATCAACACGCAACTTTTATTTTTTTATTTTGAGTTTTACTTAATTGAACTCTTTCTTATTTATTCTTTCTACTTTTTGTTAACTTTAATTTTTTTTACTATTTTTATAGTTTATATATATATATATATATATATTATTTACTATTTTATTTATTTATTACTATTATATTCTCTTCATTATTTATTATTACTATAATTTCTTTATTTTTTACTATTTATTTACCATTATTATATTTTATTTATTTACTTATATTTTAATATTATTTTATTTAATTATTATTACTATTAGGGGACATTACACTTTGCATTTGTGTTCTAGGGATTGTTGAAGAATGTAACTAGGTTCGGTTTTCATCATTATTGTATTTGTATAAAGAATTTATTATTATTATTAAATGACTTATTAAAGCATGAGTTTCATGCTTAGGGTATATTTAAATTAAGGTCCCAATTGTGGACTTCTAAATTAGTTGTTAGAGATTTAAATTGATTCTATTCTTGGGCTTTTAAATCATGTAACATTAAGTTGTCAAAAGGCTCATCCATCAAGTCACCTTCTTCAAGGTTATCATCCTCTGTCTTCAGCAAAATCTACTTCAAAGAGAACCTTCAATTCAAGTAATACAAGTCATCAAAACTGCCTCCTTAAGTTGGCCTCAATCAATTTTCAAGTTGGCTCAAATTATTGACACATATATTCAAAAGTACAAGTCGTCTCATTTATGGAAGAACAACTATAGCCCAATGTGATTTTGCATTTTAGCACTCAAATTTTAGACAATGAAACAATTCGAACTTCTCTGCAATCAAGGTGCAAATTACAGGCTCGATGAAGGAACAATAATACAGAGGTTTGGTGAGAATATAGTGGTGCAGTGACTCATTGGTATGATGACAATGCTTGGTAGTGTGACAGTGATACATTAACTTGGTGATAGAATGTTGTAACATGATGATATTCTCAGTG
Organism: Pinus albicaulis; assembly: GCA_034641835.2. Classification (NCBI taxonomy): domain Eukaryota; kingdom Viridiplantae; phylum Streptophyta; class Pinopsida; order Pinales; family Pinaceae; genus Pinus; species Pinus albicaulis. Next base: position 385,756,391 of record CM076573.1, on the reverse strand, counting down.
CTAAGTGGTGACATGATGTTGTGTTATGATGTCTCTATTCTTGATGCTATGGTACATAAACTCGATGCTACAAGAACTTGTTATCTCATTCATGATATGATGCTATTTCATTATGGTGCTCAGTGCTATGGTGCTACCTCAACCTCGGTCAAAGTGATGAGGATGAAGTCTTAGTGCAAGCAAGGGAGATCTCAGTGCTATCACAGTGAAGGGATGACTTGATGGAGAAAGCCTACAGTTTAAGGGTCTTGGTTGTCTCATCTTAAATATAATGAAGGAAGAATTTCGATTGGGTTTTCCCCAAAGAGTGGGGTTTTGCCCTGGCATGTGACTACATCTTGTGTCTTCTTCTATTAGTTCATTGGCATTATTACTCTTGATGATAGGAAAAGATAAATTGTAAAATCAAATAATAATAACAAGATATCACAAGATAATGTCATGATAAGAGAAACTATTTAAGTGCTATTTCTCTAACAGGGATCTACCTTCCAGTTGTAAGGTTGAGACTGAGGGCACATGCTCTGATTCCAATTGTTGGAAATACTGAGGGGGGGTGAATCAAAATACTGAGGGGGGGTGAATCAATATTTATTTTAAATTATTATTTTATTCTAGTTAAGATCATTTAATAAAACCAAAACATAAAATGTAGAATAAATGAATAATTTATATTATCAAAACAACAAGAACTCCAATACTCTTTTACAATAATAATCTATACAAATACTCTTATTATCTCTTTAGGGCTCCAACCCTTGATGAATACTCCAATCTTCAGACTAGGCTACCCATCTGCTTCAGTTCTTCAAGATGGGTACAAATACTGCTTCAAGGCTTCCAATATATTTTTCAACAAGTCCCGATGATACCTTCAAGATCGCCTTCAACAATGGTCCAAGATCTGCTTCATTAATTTGTCAAGTATGTGTCTCCACAACTCTTCATATCACCCAAACCGTCTTCTCGAAGGTTACTCCATAAGGGCTTCAACAATGCATCATGATGTTTTCAAGAATGTCTCCAGGATCAACTTCTACAAGTCTTCAACCATGCTTCAAGGTGTCTTCAATAAGTTGTCCAAGATACTATCCAAGGTTAAGTTGCTTCAACAAATCTGCAATAATGGTGTCTCCAAAATGAGTTCAAAGGATGTCTTCAATGATCCTTCAACAAGTCTCTATAGTGCCCCAACAAGCCTTCAAACTATGCTCAAGGAGGTCTTCAACAAAGCTCAATGATCATGTCTTCAAGGGTTCTTCAATACTGCTTCAAGGTGCTCACAAAATCAAAACAATGCCTTCAAAACCAGCGCTCAAAACAAGCTTCTGTAACCAAGTTTTTCAACAAGCCTTCAAAAGGGGCTTCAACTGATCTTCAAAGTTGTACTCCAACAACTCCCCAATGGTGCTCCAACTATACTGCTTCCTATGCCTCGTTATAGCTTCAATAGTATTCAAAGATTCGGTACCAAGTTTTCTAGGTCTCCTTCAATTGCTACAAGAGATCTTTCAAACTCCTTTTAATTTTGCTCTAGTACAACTTCAAAATGTTCATAAGCCCTCAAGTCTGCTCCAAAGTGGCCTAAAAATAGCTTAACAAAGGCAATACCAAAGTGTCACCACATATCCAAAAGACTCGCACAATTCTCTTCAACAAAAGGAGCTTAAAAGACCAAAAATCTTGCTCAAAGATCAACTTCTTGAGATGGTCAAAGTATGCAACTTACGAAGTGTGAAAATTTCAATCAAGAAATTCTACTGCAGTGATAGATTTATTTCTCCTACTTATTTTCACGATAAGTTATTTACATAATTCTTCCAGTAAATTTTGAAATAAGCACTACTGTAGTAATCACTCAAGTATATGAAAAGAACAGAACAATAAATGCAAGCAAAAAATCAATCACAATGACACAGTTATTTTTGGACAATTGTCCTCAGAAAAACATAATGCAAGAAAACCAGTGCAACAAATGAGAGTTTATATATTATCTTCAACAGTAAATTCTTTACAAGGAAAGACTGGCATATTAACTGAGAAAATTCATAAGAAAACACCTGAGATAAATTCTCATCAACCCTCTGGAGAATTCCCGACACTTGGGGGACTCACTGCCCCTCTCTGAGTCACCTCTATGTGTCTCTCTGCGCAGAGCCTGTGTGAGACCGCATCACCTTGCGTGAGCTCTTTGCGCCGCTGCTCTGTGCTGCCCTCTCCGGTCCTCTGCATCCTTCCCTCGAGCCCTGACACTACTTATGCCCTGCAACTCTCCCTCTGAAATCTAATTCTATTCCTTCAAAATCGACTTCCTTCGGGATACTGAGTGTATGCCTGACTTATTTTCCAAATGACCCTCAAGTCTTCTTTTACAATCTTTCATTGATAAATCAACGGCTCAAATTAGAAATATAATGAATGGCTAAGATTAAAACTTGACTTGATCTTCGTACTCTAGAAGATTCACACTATGTTTTATTAATACCCATTAATTATTTAATTTCCCTAGGTTTAGACTCAGGGTCTTCATTAAATAATTAATTATTTCAATAAAACATAAACTGAGTGGAATTTCCACAAACGATTTATGTGTTCTTTAGAATGCTGGTGTCCAAGCCTCCTCACAAAATTTGAGACTTAGATCACTTTCCGATGCTACAAAAATCAACAAGAAGACCAAATCTGCAACATTTTCTGAACTGAACCAAAATCTACTACAAAAGAGTAGGTCCAAACAACAGTTTTATATTCACAAGTCTGAGGTCTACTTCTCTGAGGTGGCTGAGGTCTGTTCACTGTAACAAGGCCGGAGTTTCAGATCTGTAGCAGGCCTTCCACAGGGCCGAGTTGCAGGCTGAGTTCTCCACAGAAAATGCCTAAATAGAGGGCCTAATCTGCTCCTCCGTGCTCTCCAACAAGAGTCAGGTCTGAATTTGGCAACAACACTAGGCTGAGGTCTGTACTAGGCTTCTGCAAAAAATCTGAGGTAAACTAAAATGCTGAGCTCTATTGTATGCCAAGTTAATATGCCTAGATCACAAGAAGAACCTTTTTTTCAAAACTCAAAGAACCCAAAACAAAAATGTATCTTAGCTTATCAACCTTCTTCAAATTTCGTCCTCTATTAGGTCTATTCTGTTCTTGTCCTTGTTTTCTCTTATTCTTCTCTCAGACCTGAGTTGGTCTTCTTCACAGGTTTTGTTCTGCGCTTAAACTTCTATGACCGAATTGATGCCATAACCGAACTGACCTGGGTTTGTATATATATTTGTTTGTGTGTATAACAGACACGTCTCTTAAGGAGAGCCAACCTTAGAGCCGACCTGTGTATTAAGGTCGACCAATGCATTAATTTATTTAAATTAATTGTTTTTCTAAGCAGTAAAATATAGGTATTTAGAAATACCATCAGTCATCAAATAATATAATTTCTAGACAGCCACATCTCTTTCCCAGTGCTTAGTTTCATTGTCACCTACCTTCCTAATGTGAATTAAATGAAATTGTTCCAAAGCATAACCACTCGGTTTATAAATGAAACTAAAAAGAATGCGTTAGTTCTTGTACATTGACCATACACACCCTCATCACTTGTACAAAACTGGAACTGATGAAAGTGAAATAGTAGATACCAACATTTCATATATAATGCTCGTAAATCCCATGAAAATCTGTCCTCCTAAATACTCTTTAACCAAAGGAAACACTATCCATGATCTACATGTAATGAATGGCAATGACACGGGGAAAACTGCAAATATAAATTGGAAAAAAAATGCATAATGCACCTGGACTAATATATCAAAAGAACAAGACTGTGCTGAACCATGAACATGAATCTATCTCTTCCATATTATTCAATTGACACCGCTTTCTTAATTAGCATACCTTGTGAGCCTCGTACATTGTCTTCACATATCAAAGTACAACTTCAACATAAATCATCCTATCTTTCAATTACATTTTAAATAGACTATCCTATCTCGTTGTAATTAATTTTCTGAACGGTAATGAAAGATGTATACGGGCCAGCCCAAACACTTCAAAAAAATTTAAATATATAAATGAATAAATTGAATGCCCTACATTGTCCTCTAATATTATATTGCAACGGGTGCTTTTATATGCTCCGTTGCTTGAAGATATACCGTACAGATATAGTCTGCAGTTCTGTAAATCATTCTTTGTTGAAACGGCGAATTGATTTCCTCTTGTTGACATCCAGACATTTTTTCCTCAATCGCACTGTTTTTGGTGTAACCTGTAATCAAATACTCTCCACATTATTCTCTCAAAAGTTATTCAGAACATACTGAAATGATAGTTATAATGCAATGCATGCATGTCATGGAATCTGCTAGCCTCTAGGTTTTTTGGTTTTTAAAATGCTAAACAATAACCTAAACGTTTACACCATATGATTACTGCATATGTCTCCATGAAAAGGAAATAGACACATGACCAAGGATGACAGAGTTAGTGGATCTGAAGATCACTTGCCTCAATTAGCTCATCAGCAGCAACATACCCAATTGCTTCCTCCAGAGTCATCTAAAAAGAACAAGTATCAATTAATCCGTATATACCTGACTCTGGATAATAAGTTCATGTTGATTCTTCAAGACAGCAACTTTATCAGCATACTAAACTAACCATATTTACAGCAACTTTAATATGAATAAATATAACCCCATAGAAACATAGCAATAGATCTTGATGAAACTAATATTCTATATTAGTTAAAATGTATTAGCATCCCACTACAATAGAGACCCACTTCCCCTACTAAAAGCGCTTATCTCAACTGCATTTCAGTTTTTGCCAATGAACTGGAGCTGTAGTCTATTTAAATTAACAATGTTTGACAGAAGAAATCCACGACTTCTGGTCTGAAATATAACCCAAGACTCCGAGAGTTACAAAAACACAGAAACTCAGCTACCAGTTATGCTGATGTTGAAGATAAACAAATTAAGGTACCAATGTAATACCAACGAAAGGATATGCTGACATCTATCAAGTAAAGCTGAAATTACCAAATCATTGATTTTCTTCAATTCCACACAGTGAAAGAATCCTTCTGCAATTTGCAAAAGAAATTGGAAAGATCATGGAATTCATTAACAATATATGACTGATGAATGCAGCAAATTTCGGGGAAATGGGCATATACTGTTCAATATTTCTGAATGTTTTATGCAATTACTTGTGGCCATAGCAGATGCAAAAAAGCATATCCGAGGCCATGTTTCCATTAAAAATTGCCTAGTCTAAGGGTTAGTCACATAAAATTATAAAATATCAGTAAGAATATAATCTGGACCATAAGAACAAACATGACAAATGGAGATGGGAATTTGTCTGCTCCCATATCAGATAGTGGAGATGTTTAACTCAATATCTAAAAGCATGCTGTTTTTTTTGAAAAACAAACAAAACCACCAAGTTTCTAGTTTTTGAAAAATAGCGGGTTCGGTAATTTTCTGAAAAAATATGATTTATCAGAATTAAAAGAAAAGAAAAAATTGCCAAGCTTTCCATGCCCCAAAATATCACATTTTTTTCTAATAACTTGTGACTTACAGATGAATTCCAAAAAATGCATATAAAGGTGATTTCTCTCTACGTCTCGCATATCACCCTTTCTATTTGCATGGTTTGGAAAAAAGTGACAGTTCCCGCATGGTTCAAAGGGTCAAACTTTGAGTTTAAATGGTCACAACAAATCTTACATGCATCAGGCGTGGATTTTCATTCATTTTTTTCAAATTTCAAGCAATGTTCTTGCTTTTTTAGTTTTTGTTTGCAGATTTATGCCACAAGGATCGAGTTTGCATAGCTTTTGCCGTTACATTTTCCAGCAGGTTTGTTTTAGATATTAGCTTAACTTCATTAAATTTGGATTAAATTTATTATCTGCTGACATGCCAAAGGCTTTGGATAACCCCCTTGAACGGAATAATAGTAACAAGCTAAATGACAAGCATCGTTGAAAGCTTATGGTCCAAGGGGTCAACTATTTAAAATTCCACCTTGCAAGAATCCCAGATAGAGATTGGGGCACCCGTCCAAATGTCATGCTAGACGTTCAGCAACAAGTATTTGAAGCTATTGAAACAGGGATAAAGAAGAAGAAAGAAAAAAACAACTATGTCTTGAAAGTTGAAACTACTGTTTGTGAAATAGCAAGAATTACAAGCATATTGTGGAAGGAGGGAAGGAGAAGGATTTAGTTTCATGTGCCTTCCACAAAAGCCACATACCCATTCTTTGTTCTCGGAACAAAACATGGTACACAAAATTCCGGCCATTTTATTATGAAAAAAAGGAAAAGGAAGAAGCAGATTGGTTGTGAGCATGAGTTTCTTATGGACTGCAATCTGCGAGCATGTGTTTCTTATGGACTGATATAGCCATTAGTGATACCAAGAAGAATCTGTTCGACTAGGAAATGTGGGATGTTCTTCTTGTTGGACAGGTGCGAAGGGCAGGACCCTACGAAAATTTCTTCGCAAATAGTCCCAAGGATTCCACATTTATTAAATATGTTGATGCATTTGACAATGTTAAAACTTAACAATGACATGTTATCTAATTTGTTGGATGAGCTCATCCAAGAGATAGGTGCACAACACAAGCAAGTCATAACAAATAACAGTCAATTATGTGGCAGCTAGAAAAATGTTGATGTTGATTTTTGTAGCATCGTAAAGTGTTCTAAGCCTCAAACTTTGTAAGAAAGCTTGGACATCAGTATTCCAAAGACCCAGAAACCGTTCGTGGAAATTCCACTCGGTTCATGTCTTATAAAAATAATTAATTATTTTAATGGAAACCCTAAGTCTAAACTTAGGGAATTTAAATAATTAAAGGGTATTAATAAGACAAAGTGTGAATCTTCTAGAGAATGAAGATAAGTCAAGTTTTAGCCATTGATTAGACATCTAATTTGGGCCGTTGATTCATCAACGAGAAGATTATAAAAGAAGGCTTGAGGATCATCTGGAAAACAAGCCGGGCATACACTCGGTACCCGAAGGAGATCGATTATGAAGGAATAGAATTCGATTTCAGAGGGAGAGTTGCAGGGCCGAGTCGCAGAGGTAGAAGGAGAAGAGGGAGTCAGTAGTGACAGAGCACGAGGACAAAGGGACACAGAGGGCCACATAAGGCAACACAGAGCTGCAGCACAGTGAACCCACACAAAGTGATGCAGTCTAACGCAGGGACTGTGCAGAGAAACACGCAGACAGACGCAAAGGGAGTCAGAGGCTCTTCCAGGAGTTAGAAAATCTTCGGAGGGTCCGAGAATTTTTGTCTCAAGTGTTTTTCTGAATATATCTGCCAATGTATTCCTTGTAAAGATTCATTTGTTGAAAAATAATAATAAAACCCTCATCTGCTGCACTGGTTTTCCCACATTGGGTTTTTTCGGGGACAATTTTCCAAAAATAAGTGTGTACATGTGATTGGTTCTTATGCTTATGTTCCTTACTATTCTTTTCTTTGCATATGTAATTGTGAATGTTGCAGTAGTATTTATTTCGAAATTTTCTGATAGATTTATGTAAATAACTTACCGGAATAATAAGAAGGAGAAATAAAGCTATCACTACAACTGTATATTTCTAGATTGAGGATTTCACATGGTATCAGAGCCAGAGACGAGTAATAGGAATGAAGAACCGACAAGTGAACGGAAACCTGACTTTGCTGCGGCAGCTCGGAAGGGTTCACACAGTTCTCCAAAGAGGAAGAGAAGCATGGAAGAACAGATGGATCATGAGATTTCTGTTCTAGCATCCAGACTGGAAGAAGAGTTTGCTTGTGTGCCAAGCACTGCTTCTCTTGAAGTTTGGTACATTGACAGTGGGGCTTCTGCTCATATGATGGGAGTGCGGGAATGTTTCTCCAACTACCAAGAAGAGCAGATGAAATTTTAAATTACCATGGGTAATAAAGAAAAATGTACCCCTATTAGAAGATGTACCGTAGTATTTCAAACCGAGGCTGGGAATAAGCTTCGGGCCACTAATGTGCTGCATGTGCCTGGGTTGGGGATGAACTTACTCTCAGTGTCTCAACTTCAAAACAAAGGTTACGACGTTTACTTCATTGGAAACAGAGTTTACGTCAAGCACCCCAGTTGGAAGAAGAAAGCACAGATTAGCGTAAGGAGCAACAAACTATATAAGTTATAGCTCGAATCTCCAATGGCACTAATAGACAGCATGGATGAAAAGGACTTGAATGAACTATGGCACAAAAGAATGGAACATTTGCATCATGGGGCTTTAAAGATTCTAAGGAAAACTGTCACAAGAGTTCCAAAACTGAGCACCAAAAGAGACGATGTCTGCAGAGGTTGTGTGTTGGGAAAGTATGGCAAGGCAGCATATCAAAGGAGCAACAATAGGGCTAAGAGTGTATTGGGCTTGATACACTTGGATATTTGTGGACCAATGTCCACTAGAGCTCTTAGCAGTGCCAAATATTTCGTCACCTTTATTGATGACCATTCCAGGAAGACTTGGATCTACTTTCTGAAGAGCAAGGACGAAGTCTTCAGTCGTTTTAAAGAGTTCAAAGCTCTGGTAGAAAATTTGATAGGAAAACAGATCAAGGTGTTGCGTTCAGACAATGGTGGAGAGTATACTGATAAGGAATTGACAGGGTTCTGCGCAAGAGAAGGTATCAGAAGAGAGAGGATCACTCCATATAATCCAGAGCAGAATGGTGTGCTAGAAAGGAAAAACAGGACTATTATCGAGGCTGCAAGGGCAATGCTGTATGATCAAGACATGCCCAAATTTCTGTGGGTTGAAGCTTGTAATACAACTATCTATGTTCAGAACAGGATTCCTCACAACGCATTGGGTAAGATCACGCTAGAAAGTGTCTTCACTGGCAGCAAGCTTGAAGTGAGTCACTTTAGGATCTTTGGCAGTACGACATATTGTCATGTGCCCAGTGAAAAGAGGAAAAAGTTGGACATGACTGCGAAAAAGAGGTATCTAGTAGGATACAGCGAGAATGCAAAGGCTAATTGCATTTACATTCCGGAGAGCCGGAAAGTTGTAGTGCGGAGGGATGTGAAATTCATGGAGGAGAGGGCCTTCAGAAGATCCTGAGAGTTGCCTTCTGCTACACAGTCCGAGGAGGATCCGCTGGTTCAACCACAACGACCTGCAGTAGATAATTTAGCTGCCTCTCCAAGGCATGGGGGTCCAAGGGACATTACTCCCGAGGACTTGCAGGAGGGAGAGCAAGTAGATCCACCCACTACCAGTGGGAGAACGAGCAGGGAACTACAACAAATTTTGAGGGACGCAAAAGACTTTGTTGGAGTTCCCTGAGATGTGAACAGATAACGCGGGTAGCCTGAGAGGTACCAAGCCTTGGTTGCACAGGTTGGGGAACCTTCTAGTTTTCGGGAAGCAACTCAACACCAGGTATGGGTAGATGCGATGGTGGAGGAGTACAGTTCCATCATGACGAATGATGTCTGGGAGGTGGTCCCCGGACCTCAGCATAGATCAGTGGTAGGTTCAAGGTGGATCTACAAGATCAAGTATGCTGCAGATGGCAACATTGAGAAATTTAAAGCCAGCTTTGTGGCTAAGGGGTATGCTCAGAAGGAAGGGATAGATTATGAAGAAACCTTCGCCCTAGTAGCCAGATATACTTCCCTTAGATCCTTGATATCCCTTGTTGCGCAGATGGGATGGGAGATTCACCATATGGACGTCAAGACTGCATTCCTAAATGGAGTGATAGAAGAGGAAGTGTACACTAAAAACCAGAGGGCTTCGAGACGCATGAACAAAAGACTCATGTGTGCAGCCTTAAGAAAGCCTTTTATGGGCTCAAACAAGCCCTAGAGCTTGGTATGGTTGAATTGACAGCTACTTGCAGAAGATGGGATTCGTCAAGAGTGACGCAGATGCCAATATCTACTATCTAAGGGTAGGGAGTGAACCCCTGAAAACATAAACAGAAATCTTTGGTGCTGAGATCAGTGGAGTCTGAATATATGTCAGCTAGCATAGCTTCATGTGAGGCCATATGGCTTTGGAAACTACTTGTGAACCTACTGAAGGAGAAAATGGAAGCGACCAGTATTCTATGTTATAATCAGAGTTGCATCAAGATCTTTGAAAATCCTGTGTTTCATGATTGGTCAAAGCACATTGACATCAGGTGTCACTTCATCAGAGACTGTGTCCAATGAGGAGATGTACACTTGCAGTACACTCCAACAAGATAACAAGTGATAGACATTCTCACGAAGGCTCCGGGGAAGACCAAGTTTGTCTACTTCAGAGAGAATATGGAGATGATCAAGAATCCATTTTAGTAACAGGAATGGATAGGATCACGATTCAGAGGGAGTTGTGTGAAAATTTCAAATCTGAAATAGTACTGTAGTGATAGATTTATTTCACCTACTTATTATTATAATAAGTTATTTACGAATTTCTTTCAGTAAATTCTGAAATAAATACAACTGCAGTAATCACTTAACCAGAAGCAAAGAATAGAACATAACACATATAACACAATAGAAACAATCACATGGACACAGTTATTTTTGGACAATTGTCCCCGAAAAAACCCAATGCGGGAAAATCGGTGCAACAGATGAGTGTTTGTATTATTCTTTAGCAATGAAAATATTTTACAAGAACTAGACGAGCATATCTCTTAAGAATACACCTGAGATAAATTCTTTGAATCCTCTTGGAGAATTTTTGACACCCGGAAGACACCCTAGCTCCCTCTATGTCACTCTGCGTGATCCTTTGTGTAGTCCCTACGTTGGACTGCGTCACTCTGCGTGGCCACTTAGCGCTGTCCTCTGTCGCCCTCTGCGTCCTCCTCTTGCCTTTCTCTGTCACTGTTGACTTCCCCATCCTTCTTCTGCCTCTACAACTCTGCCTTGTAACTCTCCCTCTGAAATCGAATTCTATTCCTTCAGAATCGATTTCTTTTGTGAGTGTGTGCCTGGCTTGATTTCCAAATGACCCTCAAGCCTTCTCTTATAATCCTCTCGTTGATTAATCAACGACCCAGATTAGATCTCTAATCAATGGCTAAGATTAAAACATGACTTGATCTTTGTTCTCTAGAAGATTCTCACTCTGCATTATTAATACCCTTTAATTATTTAATTTCCCTAAGTTTAGACTTAGGGTCCTCATTAAAATAATTAATTATTTTAATAAAACATGAACCGAGTGGAATTTAAACAAACGGTTTCTGGGTTCTTTGGAATACTGATGTCCAAGCCTCCTCACAAAATTTGAGACTTGGAACACTTTCCAATGCTACAAAAATCAACACTCCCTCTCAGCGAGGAAAATGTTCTAGCAAAATGCCAACTGCATCTGCTTTGACCTAAAGCATCTATTACGTCGCTACCCTCTATACTGCGGCCCATGACACCATCACTGTCACTGCCTCATCCATACTGCAACTCCCTCTGAATTTCGAGCCTATCCATTCCTCCTATTGGAATGGATTCTTGACCATCCCCATCTTTTCTCTGAAGTAAGAAAACTTAGTCTTACCTAGAGCTTTCGGGAGGATATCTACCACCTGCTCTCCTGTAGGAATGTACTTCAATTGTACAGCTCCCTGTTGGACATAGTCTCTGATGAAGTGACACTTGATGTCAATGTGCTTCGACCGATCATGAAACACAGGATTTTCAGAGATCTTGATGCAACTCTGATGATCACACAAAATGCTGGTCACTTCCATCCTTTTCTTGAGTAAATTCATGAGAAACTTACGAAGCCATATGGCCTCACATGAAACTGTGCTAGCTGCCATATATTCTGCCTCGGCTAAACTCAGCGCCACGGATTTCTGTTTCCTATTGCACCAGGAAGTCATTCTTGACCTGACACTGAAACAGTGCCCATTGGTACTCTTCCGATCTACTGGACTTCCAGCCCAGTCTGCGTTAGTGAACCCACTCAACTGGATGTCATTGCCCTTGGTGTACCTCAATCCAAGCTCGACTGTCCCCCTCAAATACCAGAGAACATGTTTGGCTGCTGCCCAATGAGCCCTCCTTGGTTATACCATGAATTGACTGAGGGTATTCACAACATAACAAATGTCTGGTCTAGTATTGACCAGTGACACCAATGATCCTATGAGTTGCCTACACAAGGTAGGATTAGCCTCATCATCCTTAGACGTATCGATTTTCTTCTAGTTTGTGATCATTGGTGTAGCCATCGGTCTACAGTCCTCCATCTGAAATCTCTTCAGAATCTTTGTAGTATATCTTACTTGGCCAAGGAAGATTTCTCCATTCTGTTGCAAAATGTCCAAACCCAGAAAATAGTGCATCCGCCCTAGATCCTTCATGTAGAATTCTATTGCTAGATTTTCCTTGCAGTCTTTGATGAGCCTAGATGATCCAGTCAGAAACAGATCATCTACATATAGCACCAATATTAGAGGCTCATCCCCTACTCTCAAATAGTAGAGATGTGATCTGCGTCACTCTTGACAAATCCCATCTTTTGCAGGTCGCTGTCAATTCGACCATACCAAGCTCTAGGAGCTTGCTTCAATTCGTACAAGGCTTTCTTAAGCCTGCACACATGAGTTTTCTACTCATGCGTCTCAAAGCCCTCTGGTTGTTCTACGTATACTTCCTCTTCTATCACCCCATTCAAGAACGCAGTCTTGACATCCATCTGGTGAATCTCCCATCCCATCTGCGCTGCAAGGGATATGATGGATCTGATTGAGGTATACCGAGCTACTGGGGCGAAGGTTGCTTCATAGTCTATCCCTTCCTTTTGAGCGTGCCCTTAGCTACAAACTTGGCTTTAAATTTCTCTATACTACCATATGCAGCATATTTAATCTTGTAGATCCATCTTGAACCTACAACCGATCTGTCCTGAGGTTTAGGAACTATTTCCCATACATCATTTGTCATGATGGCTATACTCCTCCACCATCGCATCTACCCACGCCTGATGCTGAGCTGCCTCCTGAAAACTAGAGGGTTCTCTAACTTGTGCTACCAATGCCTGGCACTTGTCTAGTTGTCTGCGCTACCTCTTCTCATTGCTAGGAGCTCCAACAAACTCCTCTGCATCCCTCAGAGTTTGTTGTAGTTCTCTGCTCGTCCTTCCACTGGTGGTGGGTGGATTTACCTGCTCTTCTTCTTGCAGTTCCTCGGGAAAGATATGCTTAGGATCCTTGTGCCTTGGAGAGGCGCTAGAGCCATCTTCCGCAGGTCGTTATGGCTGGAGTGTAATGATGGACAATGTTGACGAATGTCTGGTTTTCTCAAGCGATGAGCTCTTGCTTCCCATATTTTAAAAAGATCGTGGAGCATCTTCTCGAGTTCAATCTTTTGGTGAAGTGGATAGTGACAAGATCTGATATTTACAGGGTCAGATCCTATTCCTGGTACTGCTGGTGATTCTCTTTGTTCCTTTTTAGATTTAGAGGTAAGTTACCAACAATTATTGTCTGATGTAACTTCTCCTCATCATCAAATGCTTCCTTCCTAACAACTGTCTGCTTCATCACTGAAGGCCTTAACAGCTTCTGGTGCTATATCAGTGGCTTCGGATGTGTTTGTCGCTTCACATGTTTCGTTAAATTCTGGGGATGGAACATTTTGTTGTTTATAAACATCTGTATCTTCATGGTGACGTGGGGAATCGAATTTTTCCTGATGCTCTTCTGAGTTCCCTGAATCTGTAGAATTGTTTTGTTGATTTTGTTCCATGTTAGGAACTATTGGTTTTTGCATTAGATTTAACTTGTCCATGATGGCATTAAATTTCTGCAATATTTTATTCTCATTGTCCTTAGCCTCCATTTGTTTTAGCCATATTTGCCTTTTTATCTGATCAACTGTCATCATTGATAAAGACACATTGAACATGTATGAGGTGGGAAATATTTTTCTACCAGTTCTCTTTTCCCCTTTTTTTTTTTTAAATTAATTAATTAATTAATATTTAATTAATTAATTAATTAATTTTTAAACTATATAATTATTATATATATATATAATTTTTAATTAAAAATTATATAATATATATAATTTAATTATATAATTATTATATATATATAATTATTAAATGAGAATTATATATATAAATGAATTATGTAATTATAATATATATATATATATATATATTAATTGAACTATATATTATATATTTTATATAATTAAAAAAAAAATCGTGTTTTTTTTTTAAAAATGTGCCGGTTCCGTTTAAACGACACACTGCTTCTTATAACTTTTACAAATCGATTTTTATTTTTATTTTTACAAACCGGCAGTTTTTTTTAAACAATCGTAATGTATCCACCAATGTATACTTACAAAGCCGTTGTCCGACTGGTATTTAAACCGTCAAGATTTACGCCCTGTATTAATGCAGTCGTCCAAAATTATGCAGCTGTCCACCGTATATTTTAAAATTGGTTAATTTTTTAAAAAAATCGTGTTTTTTTTTTTAAAGTGTGCCCGTTCAGTTTAAACGACACACTGTCTCATATAATTTTAACAATTCGATTATTTATATATCGATGCTTAGCCGTTTAAAACGACACACCTGTTCATATACTTTTAACAAATCGATTTATTAATATATCGATGGCCCGTTTAAAACGTAAGTTTTTGTTGGGCACGAAAAATTTGTTTTATCCGGCCCGGTGGACAGTAATCGACACACAGGACCGGCGGCGGAAGATGACGGTGGTGACAGTGTGGTTTTTATATGCGGCTTATATATCGATTTAAATACCAGACGTCACACACTATTTCACGATTTTCCAAAGCGTATTTTATTTGTTGGCATCTGTTTCGTCTGCGACTGTGGTGGGGCACGGCAGAGAATAGGTTGCTGACCACGTAAACCTGTTTCACGATTTACAAAACATTATTTCCTTGTTGGCCGGTTGTCGGGGTTTCGATGGCTGTTCCTGATCTAATTTATAACCCGAGCTCCACAAGTGACTGCTCTCACTGGTCTGATGCTTCAATGACCCTCCAAGTTCCAACAAGTCTGAAACTAGGCCTTCGGGCACTCAACAGATGACTGTTCACACGTTTTTTAAAGTGGTCCGAACCTAAATAAATGTGATTGTCCCTCTGTTCTAAAGTCTACACCAAATCCGAGCTTGAAAGGTTACTGCTGTTATGAGGAGCCTTCCACAGATTTAATACTACCGAGCTGAGGTTACTGTTGTTATATGAGGAGCCTTCCTGCAATTTTTCGGATTGCTGTCGCTTCTTTCTGCACCACAGATGCAAGTTTTGAGGGAGGTACGAGCTTCTTTAGCAGGTCTGCAATAGTATTTACCCAAAAACGCTGGAATTTTAATCTCCTCGGTAAGCGTCTGTGCGTAGGCGGGAAGGGGCCAAGGGAATGGACCAGAGTGGGAAGATAGCGGAGTGTGTCGATGAGTGTGAGCGGAAAGAAGGGGCGGAGGTCTGAGAGGTGAGGGTGAAGAGTGGGAAGGGTAGGGGACCGGCGTGCAGAGTGGGAGTGAGGGGGTTGGGTAAATATCTGCACAATGCAGTGTAATGTAGTGTAGTGAGATATGTGAGGGGGAGGGCGTAAGGAATGTAGTGTAGGATTTTGCTGTGTGTACGGAATGTAGTGTAGTGTAGGAACTTCCAATAAATAAACTGCTGGCGTCTTCAATTGCAGAATTTAAAATTCTGAAATCGCTGCTGAACAGTTCGGAAAGTAATTCTGCACTTGTTTAAAAAAAATTCTGAAATTTCCTTCGAATTTTTTTTAACTTGATGATCACACAGATCCAAAAAGCGATGGCTCTGATACCAATGGAGTGTAAAAACTCTGGTAAACTTGATAAATATATATTATTAATGATGATAGATGAAAGATGATTACAATGAGGGATCACCTAGGCTTTAAATATAGCCTCAAGGTGTCCCTTGGCGAAGAGGCATGATCTTTGATCATGCCCTTTCAGTTAATAAAACCTAACATAACTATATCTAACTAATAATTAATAAAATATTCATAACAATGGCTAGACTAGCAGATCCTCCTCAGATTGCGTAGCTGAAGACATTTCTCGGGATTCCCTGAAGGCTCTTTCCTCCATGAACTTCACGTCCTGTCTCACTACTATCTTCCTATTCTCGAGAATATAGATGCGGTAAGCCTTTGCATTATCGCTATATCCCACCAGATATCCTTTCTTTGTAGTTTGATCCAACTTCCTCCTCTTCTCATCGGGTACATGGCAATACACTATACTGCCAAATATCCTAAAGTGGCTCACTTTAGGCTTGCTGCCAGTGACTACGCTATCAAGAGTAACCTTACCCAATGCGTTATGAGGAACCCTGTTCTGCACATCCACGGTTGTATTACAAGCTTCAACCCACAGGAATTTGGGCATGTCTTGATCATACAACATTGCCATTGCAGCTTCGACAATAGCCCTGTTTTTCCTCTCTGCGATTCCATTTCGCTCTGGATTATACGAAGCGGTCCATTCTCTCTTGATGCCTTCCCTTGCGCAGAACCTTGTGAAGTCCTTGTCAATGTACTCTCCACCATTGTTTGATCGCAATGTCTTGATCCTCTTTCCTGTTAGATTCGCCACAAGAGCTTTAAACTCCTTGAATCGATCAAAGACCTCGTCTTTGGTCTTCACAAATTAGATCCATGTCTTTTTGGAATGATCATCAATGAAGGTGACAAAATATTTTGCACCACTAAGAGCATTCGTGGACATTGGTCCACAGATGTCTGAGTGTATCAATCCCAACACACTCTTGGCCCTATTTCTGCTTCTATGATATGTTGCCTTGGCATACTTTCCTAATACGCACCCTCTGCAGACATCGTCTCGCTTGGTGCTAAGTTCTGGAGCTCTCGTGACAGTCTTCTTGAGATTTTTCAAGGCTCCATGATATAGATGCCCCATTCTTATATGCCATAACTCATTCAAATATTTCTCATTAGCACTGTCTATCAGAGCCATTAGGGACTTGAGCTGTAACTTGCACAGTTTGTGGCTCTTGACTCCAATTTGTGCCTTCTTTTTCCAACTTGGGTGTTTGACGTAAACTTTGTTGCCAATAAAGTAAACGTCGTAACCTTTGATTTGAAGATGAGACAAAGAGAGTAAATTCATCCCAAACCCTATTACATGCA
Organism: Pinus albicaulis; assembly: GCA_034641835.2. Lineage (NCBI taxonomy): Eukaryota > Viridiplantae > Streptophyta > Pinopsida > Pinales > Pinaceae > Pinus > Pinus albicaulis. The sequence continues at coordinate 385,739,199 of CM076573.1, read as the reverse complement.
ACACATTGGTGGCTCGAAGCTTGTTGCCAACTTCTGTTTGAAATATTATGGTGCCTCTTCCGACAGGGGTACATTTTGCCTTATTCCCCATGGTGATTTGAAAATTCATCTGCTCCTCCTGGTAGCTTGAGAAGCATTCTTGAACTCCCGCCATATGAGGAGATGCTCCACTGTCAATATACCAAATCTCTGGAGAGGCCATACTTGACACACAAGCAAATTCCTCTTCTAGATTGGATGCCAGGACTGCGATGTCATGATCCCTTTGTTCCTCCATGCGTTCTGGAGAACTGCGTGAACCCTTCCGAGCTGTTGCTGCATCAATGTCGGATCTTCGTTTCATTGCAGAATGTCTTCTTCAGTTACTTCGTCTTTCACTCTGATACCATGTGAAAATTTCAAATCTGAAATACTACTGTAGTGATAGATTTATTTCGCCTACTTATTATTATGATAAGTTATTTACGAATTTCTTTCAGTAAAATCTGAAATAAATACAACTGCAGTAATCACTTAACCAGAAACAAAGAATAGAACAGAACACATATAACGCAACAGAAACAATCACATGTACACAGTTATTTTTGGACAATTGTCCCCGGAAAAACCCAATGTGAGAAAACCGGTGCAGCAGATGAGGGTTTGTATTATTCTTCAGCAATGAAAATCTTTTACAAGAAATAGACGAGTAGATCTCTTAAGAATACATCTAAGATAAATTCTCCGAATCCTCTTGGAGAATTTCTGACACCGGAAGACACCCTACCTCCCTTTGCGTCACTCTGCGTGGCCACTCAATATTGCTACTCAAAGATGTCCTCTGTGGCCCTCTGCATCCTCCTCTTGCCTTTCTCTGTCAATGCCGACTTCCCCTTTCTTCTTCTGCCTCTGCAACTCTGCCCTGCAACTCTCCCTCGGAAATCGAATTCTACTCCTTCAGAATCTATTTCCTTCGGGTACTGAGGATGTGCCCGGCTTGATTTCCAAATGACCCTCAAGCCTTCTCTTATAGTCCTCTCGTTGATGAATCAACGACCCATATTAGATCTCTAATCAACGGCTAAGATTAAAACATGACTTGATCTTCGTTCTCTAGAAGATTCTCACTCTGTTTTATTAATACCCTTTAATTATTTGATTTCCCTAAGTTTAGACCTAGCGTCTAAAACATGAACCGGGTGGAATATTCACAAACGGTTTCTGGATTCTTTGGAATACTGATGTCAAGCCTCTTCACAAAATTTGAGACTTGGAACACTTTCCAATGCTACAAAATCAACAAGCTGCACTACAGATGAAGCAGTGACAGTGGTAGTGTCATGGACAGCAGTACAGAAGGTAGCAGCGCAACAGATGAGGGGCAACAGCCAGAAATCAGCAGCGCAGAGGATGCTTCAAAAGTAGAGCAGCATGCAACAGACATATTGCTAGAACACCTTCCTTGCTAAGAGGGAATGTTGATTTTTGTAGCATCAGAAAGTGTTCTAAACCTCAAACTTTGTAAGGAGGCTTGGACAACAATATTCCAAAGTACCCAGAAACCGTTTGCGGAATTCCACTTGGTTCATGTCTTATTAAAATAATTAATTATTTTAATGGAGACTAAGGGTAAACTTAGGGAAATTTAAATAATTAAAGGGTATTAATAAGACAAAGTGTGAATCTTCTAGAGAACGAAGATCAAGTCAAGTTTTAATCTTAGCCATTGATTAGACTTCTAATCTGGGTCGTTGATTCATCAATGAGAAGATTATAAAAGAAGGCTTGAGGGTCATTTGGCAAGCAAGCCAGGCATGCGCTCAGTACTTGAAGGAGATCGATTCTGAAGGAATAGAATTCGATTTCAAAGGCAGAGTTGCAGGGCAGAGTTGCAGAGGTAAAAGGAGAAGAGGGAGTCAGCAGTGACAAAGCACGAGGACAGAGGGACGCAGAGGACCACATAAGGCAACACAGAGCTGTAGCACAATGAACTGACGCAGAGTGATGCAGTTTAGCACAGTGACTACGCAGAGAAGCACGCATATAGACGCAGAGGGAGTCAACGGCTCTTCCGGGTGTCAGAAAATCTTCGGAGGGTTCGGGAATTTTTGTCTTAGGTGTTTTTCTGAATATATCTGCCAGTATATTCCTTGTAAAGATTCATTTGTTGAAGAATAATAATAAAAACCTCATCTGCTGCACCAGTTTTCCCACATTGGGTTTTTCTTGGGACAATTGTCCAAAAATAAGTGTGTACATGTGATTGGTTCTTATGCTTATGTTCCTTACTGTTCTTTTCTCTGCATATGTAATTGTGAATGTTGCAGTAGTATTTATTTCAAATTTTTCTGATAGATTTCTGTAGATAACTTATCAGAGTAATAAGTAGGAGAAATAGATCTATCACTGCAGCTGTATATTTCAAGATTGAAAATTTCACAGTTGATGGGTAGGCATTACACATTGCTTTCAACTCCATCTGCAATCTGTTTCACCCTCATCGAAGTCACCTGATACGGGGATTCGGGATTCGTTGGATACGGGGATTCGAGATACGGTGACCCCCGGAACAGGACACTTCTGGGATACGATACGTTATATATTATTTTATTACAAATATATATATATATATATTAAAAATTAGATATTTTTTACACAAATTCATACAAATTCATTGATTCAAACATAGATTTAAGATCTTAGATACTCATACATGATACATTGAAATTTGATACATTGATACCTCATACAATAGTAAAATTTACTCAGAAAGACAAGATAGTAAGACACTGTAGTTTTCTCATTAAGTCATCAGAATCAAAATGTGTTACATAAGTACACTGCCAATGAAAAATAGAAATAGAAAATACAAAAAAACTACAGTCTACAAGACTACACTTCCGGGATACGATACATTATATATTATTTTATTAATATATATATATATATTTAAAAATATATATATATATATATATATATATATATATATATATTATTTTATTAAATATATATATATATATTAAAAATTAGATATTTTTACACAAATTCATACAAATTCATTGATTCAAACATAGATTTAAGATCTTAGATACTCATACATGATACATTGAAATTTGATACATTGATACATCATACAATTGTCAAATTTACTCAGAAAGACAAGATAGTAAGATACTGTAGTTTTCTCATAAGTCAATAGAATCAAAATGTGTTACATAAGTACACTGCCAATGGCAAATAGAAATAGAAAATACAAAAAAACTACAGTCTACAAAACTACAAGCCTAAAGCTTCAACGAGTCAGAGTCAATGAGTCAACAATCCTCATCATCATAATCAGCATCAATGTCCTCATCTCGATCATCATGCTCACCACTGCTCTCCTCTGACTCTGATGCAAAATATAGAGGGACAGTGCACTTACCGGATGCTCGAATCTCTTTGAAAAAACTCCCTTTCTTCTTGCAAACCCTTGCTCCTTGCTCACTTCACAAACACAAATCGGTGAGAAAGAATGAGTGAAATCGGTTTTTTATAACCAAAAATAGCACTTTTTGGCACAGCAAATCCGGCCGTACGAGATTCGGCTGTATCCGTACAGGGTACGGTTGGGATTTGTTGTACCCTGTATGGATACGGCCGAATCCGATGAATCTGGTATGAATCCTGGAGCATCGTATCCGATACATAGGATTTGGGATTCAAGGGCCTTGAGGGACGAATTTGGTTTCTTAGCCCCTCATGGGTAATACTTCCAAACCAATTTTCTCCTCTGGATAGAAGATAATCTTGCCTCACATCGCTCCGCAGATTACTTAGCCATGGTATATCAGCTCTTTCCCTTACATCTCAAATGGCATATGCATTAGTAGATGTACACTATGCTTTCATGCACACGGTCATGGTATGCTGGTTTAGCTTGTTGATTTCACTTGCTATGCTATGTTCTCAGGTATGGGTTTCATACTTAGACATGGTGTTGTAGCTTCTTATCTAGTTGTGAATGTGGTAAACACTAAAGTGTGATCTAATGACAATCCCTAACATTAAAATTTTATTATTTGTCTCATTGTACCATGGGGGCCATAAATTTCCTTTAGGTAAGTGTCATCACATCTTGTGTCAAGTATTACTATTAGAGATCTAGTTAAGGTAGCATATTTCATATCCTAACCATACTTAACACTTTTGTTCTTTCCCTTTTCCACTTCCATCCCATTCATAAAAATCTATTCATGCTCATGCTTGACTTGTCAATTGTCATTCAGTAAGGTCTAGGCTCTAGCTAAGCAAATTGAAGACCCAATGTAAAAGCCTGAGTCAAATAGAAGCCAAAAAAGGCTAGAGGTGTCCCTATGCAAAGTGAAGGTTGTCTTCCCATGGTAAAACTTTGGCAAATCTTAAAATTAACATAAGTCATAATATTTCTAGAAAAGGTCACTTGGTATGCCTTGGCTAATGATTTCTAAAGAGGTCAAACTCACCACTATAAGTGGGCACTTTGCATTGGTATCTGTGTACATGCATTAGGGGTTGCATCTATGCCTTGGGATCCATGTAGTATGGCTCAGATACATGTACTTGCTTCAATATTTGCGACATTGTATTGGAATCCATAAGACAACCTTGGGATCCATGTACTATGGCTCAGATACATGTACTTGCTTCAATATTTGCGACATTGTATTGGAATCCATAAGACTACCTTGGGATCCATGTACCTACACAAATAGATACATATACATTGAGACACATTGGGGTTACAGAAAGCAACTTATACAAGTTGATGGGAAAACCTATTAGGGCCTTGGTACATGATAGTGACAACTTGTGTAAGCTATGGCACAAGGGCTTGGGACGCTTACACTATAGGGCGTTGTCGATCTTGAGGGAGATTGTCCCTAGTCTCCTAGAGTTTAGTATTGAGCAAGTAGTAGGTGGATGTGTCGAGCCTAAGCCTGAAGTGGAAGCTAAAACTCTTGGGGAAAAGGTGGAAGATGAAGTGGGATGTCACCGGTGTCATTCTTCCTCTAGAAGTAGTAGGTTGATGTGCCGAGCCCAACGTTGCACGAAGCGGGGACAAAGCGGGGACGTTTTTTGGAAGCGGGAACGCAGAAGCGTCATTTTCCAAAAATTTAGGAAGTGAAGCGTTTCAAAAGTGTCTACTATATATATATATATATATATATATATATATTTTTTTTTTTGCATTTATATTCAAAACAAACATCCCAAATACCAAATTAGTTGTAGAAGACATGTAAACATGCATATTTTTACATAAATCAAGATAGATATGACATCCATGATTCCATTGTACATCAATAATTAATTATTCGAGGATCAACCATCTAGATTCTAGATTCTAGATTCTAGCAATTACAAACATACGTCAAATTTTTAAGCATATTATAAAACATAAAATGATAAAACATTTAAGCATACTACAAAACATAAAACATTTAAGCATGCTGCATATCATAAAACATAAACCATTTAACCATATTATAAAACATAAAGCATATTATTTAGCAAGTGAGCAACTGTCAACATTGGTCATGTCCAAAATTCAAATAATAATGTTTACAAAATAGGCCACTTGGCCACCACCAAGACAAAAAAGTTCAAATTCACAACAAGCCTACAAGTCTAATCTACAACAAAAGCAGTAAATTGTGAATATATCTACTAATCTCTCCTCCTTCCACCGCAAAGAGTACATGGCGGTGGGCCTCCACATGGTGGCAATGAAGAAGATGGTGGCTGTGGAAGTTGTGGCACTGCAATTGATGAAGACGAAGCCCCTGTGGTTGGTGTTGAAACATGGAACCTGGGAAGCAAGGGAACAGATGGGGGTGGCATGTCAACTCGATCACCATCATCATGGATAAGAGCATCCTCTAATTGCTCTAATCGCAACACTCCATCCTCCAAATTGGCCTCCTCTGGATACCTGTCCCAAACCTTAAGGTCTTTATTACTCTTTGCATCATCACAATAATGGGACAATAATCGCAAGTTGTAATGAACATAAACCAAGCTCTCTGCCGAGTCTAAACTCAGCCTGTTCCTTTTAACACTGTGGATGAAAGAATAAGAGCTCCAACACCTCTCTGCGAAAGAAGTGTTTACCACTTGTGATAGCACTCGCAATGCCAAAGTCTGTAGAACCTCCATGCATGTCCCACCACTCAATAGAAGAAAAAGTCTCTCGATCTCTAATTGCATGCATGCTCCCAAATGGACCAGTGCAAAGCGTATAGTTCCTCAACTGTTTCCGTACCAAGGCAGCCTCCTCCTCATCAGGGACTAATCTAGTCAATGCAATCATATATTTTTCTAGAACCTCTGGATCTAGGTGTGGTTTTCTCCTGCTACCCCCCTAGGTGTTGGTGTTGAAAGCCATGATGGATGATAGTATTTAGGTGTCAAAACATATGTTAATGCATGCAATGGAACATTTAGCATATCCCATCGTCTTTTCACCTCTGCACGAATATAACTGTACAAGATGATATCTCTAGGCTCAACAATGTCTTTAATCTGCCCCAACATGTTATTCATTTGCTCATACACCTCCCCAATTATTGGCCGAACTGAATCTGCAAACTTGATCATGTAATAAATTGGTCTGGTGAATTGCAAAACATATTTACCTATGACCAAAAGTACATGTCAAGAATAGTGTCCTTGGCTACATTAGCACCATCTCTATCAGTGTTAATTTCCTCCCATGATTCAGCGGTGACCATATTAGTTAAAGCTTGTCTCACCTTCACTAGCCACCTAAAGGTCAGGTAATAACTTGCAAATCTTGTTTTTGCAAGTTTAAGCAACTGCAACTTGGAGTAAGTGCCATAGAAGTAGTTTACCCTTGTATGCCCTATGATAAATTTAACAAGTTGCTTCCCTCTCTTGTAAAGCTCATGAATCCACCCACATTATTTATGCTTCACAATATCCTGCATCAAAAGGTTCAATGTGTGCACCAAGCACCCAGACCAAAATATTTGTGGATGAGTATGCTCAATAATTTTTCCTGCTCCCTTACAATTTGCTACATTATCTGTAATCACTTGAACCACTTTACTAGGACCAACATCTTTGATTGATTGCAATAGGAGATCTACAATGTTTTGGGAAGCTGCACTGACGGAGGAGTCATGGCATGTAATAAATACAACACCACTAGCAGAAATACCAAGAACATTTATCAAATGTTGGTTTATGATATTTGTTCGCCCATTTGATACAATGGATACCCCACAATCCACCCACTCATTTGTAAAACGTGTCAAAGCTATTTGAACCTTTCCTTTTTCTCTTTCTAATAACATTGTTCTAGCTTTCTCATAGTTGGGGGACTTGTACCCTTTTGGGGCTTCATTGATGGCCTTTACCATTTCATGCCAATAGGGAGAGCGAAGCACATTGAATGGTACACTGCAAGCACAAAGAAATCAGACTATCTTTGTATCCACATCATCCCTCCCCGTAACATTAAGGAAATCCCTTATTGTTTTTTACCTCTAGAGCTTGTAGAAATACCATGAGGAGATGAGCTACCAAATCTAGAGGTTGCACTTGATTCAGATTGAGTTTTTTGTTTCTTATTTTTTTGTTGTGTAGCCTCCTCTATTTGGATGTATTTTCTTCTTTGTTCATTTGAAACCTTTAGGAAAATTGCTATCCCCACGACACCCTTTTTTTCATCATTGTCCATCACCCCACAAAGATGCCTCCTCACACGGGTATATGAACCACTATATGGTTTTCCTCCATGACAACCATGAGGGCACAAAAACTTGTAGCTTCCACCACCTTTCCCCCTTCAAGTTTGGTCACATAGTTCCACAAGGGTGTTAATGCAACTTTCCCCTCTAGTGTGTCAATGTTCTCATCAAAATTATCCCCTTCCTCCTCATCATACATTGGGTCATAGGACCACTATGTTGTTCTTCTTCTTGTTCTTTTCTTCTATATCTACTCCCCCTTGCGATCATGAAAACCAAGAGTGGAACGATACATAGAAGCCAAAAAAACATCATCTTTGAATATGAATATAGGTGGTGGACAACCTGCAAATAAATGAGTAAGAAGAAAGAATGGGAAAGTGTAGGAGAGGGAGGAGAGAAAATACAAAAAACAATGACAAAAAAATGAGAAAGTTTGGGGTTTGCACTTACCTCTTTAGTTCTTGTAGATGGAAGCCCTTCTTTACTCCTCTAGGCTCTCCTCAACTCTCTCTTCTCCAAGCTCTCCAAAAACACAAGTAAGCAAATGAGAGGTGAAAGTGAGATTTTAACTTTTTCATCTTATCCCTAACTCAACACTAACCCACCCCCTAACCCAACTAAAGCCAACAAAACAAAAAACAAAAAATAAAAAAATCCATATGGAGTGCGCAAGTCGGATCCGTCCGCCGTTGTACGAAAGCAGTCGTGATCCATATGGAACCGCCTCCGAAGTGCGGCGTTTCTGTATGTCGATCCGCCGTACGAAACGCGGATCCGATGTACAGAAACGCAGATCAGTTTGGAAATGGCAGGAACAATTTTTCCACCCAATCTGCATTTCCAAAATTCGGATCTGCGTTTCGTATGGTGGATCCCGTACGATTCTGTACAGGACGTAGATCGAGCATTGGAGCTGTGGGGGCGGTTCCTGCAACACTGGTCGAGCCTAAGCCTGATGTGGAAGCTGAAACTCTTGGGGAAAAGGTGGGAGATGAAGTGGGATGTCTTCCGCCTCTTCCCCTAGTTGGCAGTCTTTATAGAGGTGGTCGTGTTGTTGGTTATGGCAAGGGAAGGATCCTAGAATGTGAAGGTGATCGTGGTGTTAGCATTCTGATGATCCTTGCTCAAAATCTGTCATGGTGTTAGCTTCTCGGATCCACGGTTCGACGTTTTGGATCTTGGAACGGGTACGAAACAACCTTGAAATGGCTTAAAAACGCATATGTACCAATTCAAAATTTCGGAAATGGCTAGGGAAAATCGTAAGCCATTTTGGAGAGGTTTTTCCGTTTTCGAAATGGATCTGGGAAATTTCGAATACGTATTGGCTATTTGGAAACGAATCTAGCGTTTTTTAAATACGTTTCACATATTTTTCAGTGGTTGCCGGAAATGGGGGGATTCAACTGCTGGGAACGGATTTTACGATTAGGTCATTTTTTTTATAGGTTATACATTTAAGTTTTTAATTTAAACTTTACCTTCCCTTTGACTTCTGTCGACTTTTGTCGCCCGAGACTTCCACTGACTGTTGCCGCTCGAGAGTCGAGAAAAAGTTCCATTATTCCAACTTCTGCCGAATTCCATTGCTCAATTGCGGTCGCCGACTGGTCATTGTTGTCACTGCTCTTCAATTCACAGTTCAGACTGCCCAGTGCGGGTAAGTTACTCATGATGAAGGTTGAAGCTTGTCAGTTGTGTTAATTTTAGTTAACAATGGTATGTTCTATGCTTAGCACAATTTACTTCAATGTTCTTTTCTTCCCAGATACGAGACAACCAATAATTCTAAAATGAGAAACATCAGGTTTCTTACCGGTGAAAACTTCTTCGGGTGCCTTGAAGTCCAATGCCTGATGTGGGAATCTATTTTGAACGTACACGATAGTGTTGGCAGCTTCTCCCCATAAGAACTTTGGTAGGCCTTGGTCATGAAGCATGGCACGAGTAGCTTCTATGTAAATTTTTGTAGATGTTCTATGCTTGAAGCAACTTTACTTTTCTTACAGCAATCACACAAATAGTTAAGTAAAATGCTGATAGAACATATAAGTGGATCTTATAGAAGACAAACCAGAAACAGAAAAAATGTGATGGTGCGTTACGGCGGTCAACAGGTGCTTCAACTAGCAAAGTCTCCTTGATCAGCCAACCCAGAATGTGTCACAACAATCCTCCAATCAGCAACCGAGTCAACCCAAGTCAACTCCAGAAAAGTCAACGCTGTCCAGAAAAGTCAACGCAAGGCAGCAAGCTAAAAGTCAACGCAGCAACAGTTTGGTCAACCCTTTGACCTCGATTTCTGTGCCAATGTGTACGGCCTCTCAAAATCGAACTCTCCAATAAGTTTCAACCCTTTCGGACCATGCGTTGACAAAAGTCAACGCTGGTCAAACTTTCTGCAAAACCCTAGCTGCACAAATTCGTCCTTCCTCTTGGCCGTACAGAAATTCGTCCTTCTTCTTCACACGTGTGGGCTAGAAATGTCCTCCAAGGAGCTCGTACTAAATCAGATGAGAGAAGAAGATGTGTGTTGAGTTGTTGTTAAATGCTCTCCAACTTTGCTTGTATTTATATCCATCATTGGGGTGTGTGACACATCTGCTGGGGGTGTGAAACCTTAAGGCCGACCTGCACATATAATTTATTATAAATAATAAATTCAAAATAAATGTTCTGCTCATCGGATTAAGATATATTTTATATGGATTTTACACCTCTCCGAAAGAGGAATCCAACAAAATTATCAGTATCTTAATCTGAGCATCACAACATGGAGTTTGGACCTAGTTGTCCAAATTTAACACTCCCTCTCAACTAGGGAGAACTCCATCCATCAGTGCAATCAAACATCGTGCGTCATCCCGCCGTAACTTGCTTTGCTGGCCTCTTTATTTCAGAACAGAAGTGGGTCAGTCACAAAGACATCATCCCCTGACTGACATAATCAGTCCAGAGGTTCAAAACCTCTATCAGACTCACAAAGAGTCTCCAACCAACCCGAAGTTGGTTCATCTGACCCGAAGTCAGGCAGAGGTCCCAGACCTCACTAAACTTGATCCCACATCAAGTGGTTGGACCGTGCCATCCTAGATAGAGAGTACGGCAATCTCTGATGCGTCCATCAGTCTTTGCTAATAGTCTCTAGCTTTTCCCACCTCATTGGCCAAATGAGAGGTACTTCCCATGAGCCCCGAACTCAATGGGTAGGATGCATACGGGGCACAGATAAATGAGAGGCGAACCAGCTCAATAATCACAAGGGTGGGGCAGAAGCATTATGAGTGCTTATAGCTCCGAGAAGCTATCCCCAAAGCCCCCCAGAGCTCCCAGAGCTCATCGTCCAACAGAACCCACATCATAGGGTCTTTCCACGACACCAAGACTCTCACGGAAGGTTAGGAACTTGACCTTCCCCAGGGGCTTAGTGAGAATATCCGCGACCTGCTCATCAGTTCCTATATGATCGAGCCTTACGGCGCCTCGCTGTACCATATCCCGGATAAAGTGGTACCCGATATCAATATGCTTGGATCGGTCGTGGAACACAGGATTCTCAGTCATACGAATCCCACTCTGGTTATCACAGAGTATCACAGTGGTATCTAGCACATGTCCAAACAGCTCACTAAAGAGCTTACGCAACCAAACTGCTTCACAACAGGCCATACTTGCAGCAATGTATTCGGCCTCACCGGTGCTCAAAGCCACCGACTTCTTCTTCCTGCTCATCCATGAGATCGAAGCAGAACCAAGATTGAAGCAGCTTCCCGATGTGCTCTTACGATCCACCACACTGCCAGCCCAATCGGCATCAGTATATCCACGGAGTGTCACACTCCCGGCAGTGTATTTCAGGCCATGGTTTATCGTGCCCCGAAGATATCTCAGAAGATTCTTGGCACCAACCCAGTGAAAATGATGAGGCTCAACCATCTGTTGACTCAAAGTGTTCACTGCAAAACATATATCCGGTCGGGTGTTCACTAAGAACATCAAAGCTCCTATGAGTTGACGGTACTCAGTAGGATTGGCCAAGATAGGCCCAGCAGCGCTGCCACTCAACTTATTAAAGTTGAGTTCCATCGGTGTTGACACAGACTTGCAGTCCACCATACCAAATCTCTCTAGAAGTTTCACAATGTATTTTCCTTGAGAAAGGAAAATCTCTCCAGGTCTCTGCCAGACCTCCAGGCCTAGGAAGTAGTGCATCAGTCCTAGGTCCTTCATCTCGAACTCAGCAGCGAGCTCCCTCTTACATTGATGAATGAGAGGGTCGGCACCTGTCAGGAAGAGGTCGTCCACATACAACACTAGAATGAGAGGCTTCTCCTGCACAACCTTGAAGTAAAGGTTCGAATCAGCATTACTTCGAGTGAAGCCCAACTTCATCAAGTAACTATCCATCCTCTCGTACCAAGCTCTGGGTGCTTGCTTTAACCCATAGAGGGCTTTCTTCAACCTACAGACATGAGTGTCTCGATCCTGAACTTCAAATCCCAGAGGTTGTTCCACATACACCTCTTCCTTTATTGCACCATGCAGAAAAGCGGTCTTGACATCCATCCGATGAAGACTCCATCCTTGCGTAGCAGCAAGGGCTATGATTGATCGAATGGTGGTATATCGTGCCACAGGTGCAAATATGTCATCATAGTCTATTCCTTCCTTTTGAGAGAAGCCACGGGCAACAAATCTTGCCTTGAACTTTTCAGCACTCCCATCAGATCCATGTTTGATCTTGTAGAGCCATTTCGCGTGACAACAGATTTGTCTTTCGGTCTCGGGACCACATCCCAAACATCATTCTTCATTATGGACTCATATTCTTCGTGCATAGCATCCTTCCAGACTTGATGCTTTACGGCTTCCTCAAAAGATCCAGGTTCAGATTGTACAATAGTACTCATGGCAACCAGATACCCTTGGTATCTACACGGCTTCTTGCTTTCTCGGAATGTCCCCCTCGGGGCAACATGTCCCTCGGCATCTTCGAGAGTGTCTTTGAGCCATGATGGTCTCTTTCTTAGTGAAGGAGATGGATTGATTAGGTCCATTGGTCCTTCAACATCAAGCATTGTCTCATCCTGCGGTTCTTCTTGATTTCCAGGCCTTGCTTCATGATTTTCCTCAGATCTCGGAAGATCTACTACTTTCTTCAGGGAAGCATCTTCGTCAAAAGTGACATCATGGCATATCTCTACTTCCCTTTGACCAGGTACATAGACTCTATAGGCCTTAGAGGTTTCGCTGTAGCCTACAAACATTCCTTTCTTTCCAGAAGCATCCAGCTTACTTCTCTTTTCTTTTGGCACATGAAAATAAACAGGACATCCAAAAATTCTAAAATGTGAGACATCAGGTTTCTTACCAGTGAAAACCTCTTCGGGAGTTTTGGAGTCCAGAGCGGAATGAGGGCATTGGTTTTGAATATACACAGCAGTATTTGCAGCTTCTCCCCACAGAAACTTCGGTAGACCCTGGTCACATAGCATGGCACGGGCAGCTTCCACAATAGTCCTATTCTTGCGTTCAACAACACCATTCTGCTCAGGAGTATATGCAGTAGTAGTCTCCCTCTTAATGCCAGCTTCTCTGCAAAAGTCTTTGAACTCATTTGACTCATATTCAGTGCCATTGTCGGTTCTCAAAATCTTGATCTTCTTTCCGGTCATATTTTCCACCAAGGCTTTGAAGGTACGGAACCACATGAAAGCCTCATCCTTCTTCTTCAAGAAGTATATCCAGGTTTTGCGAGAGAAGTCATCAGTGAATGTCATGTAGTAAGAACATCCTCCTAGGGATGTCACAGGCAACATACCATATAGATCAGAATGGACTAGTTGCAAAATATCAGATGTCTTTGTGACACTTGAGGGGAAAGGTCCCCTTGTATGTTTTCCTTCGGCACAGCCCTTACATACACCTTCATGATTATTTCCAAAGTCAGGCATCCCTGTCACCACCTTCCTTGCTTTGGGAAGGGCCTTGTAATGAAGGTGTCCAAATCTTCGGTGCCATAGTTCGGTTTGTCGGATAGTATCACATGTCATTGCTCCCAGCGGACTCCCTCCAACCTGGTAGAGTGTGCCAACTCTAAAACCAATCGAGATAGCTTCCTTGAAGCTCTTCTTCCACATGAGCACCTTTCCATCCGAGAATGTTACATTGAACCCTTTGTCTTCCATGGCTGATACAGACACAAGGTTCTTCTTCAATTTTGGTACATAGAGTACATCTTGCAAATGTAGGACTTGTCCTCGAGACAAGTGGAGGGTCACAGTCCCAGTCCCTTTCACGGGATATGTGGCATTATCTCCAAGGATAATTTCTAGATTAGTATCCCTCTCAACCATGTCAGAGAGTGCTTCCTTGAATCCAGTGATGTGTCTTGAGGCACCACTATCGATTAGCTAGACATCCATAGTGTCGGGCGGAGATGTAGCAGAGAGAGCAGATACAAGAATATACTCATTTCTTTTATCAACAGCATTAGACTCCTCATACCTGGTGTTCCTAGACCTTTTAGAAGGTTGATTGTTTCCACCAAAGTGAGCCTTCCTCTTTCCTTTGGATTTGTCGTTTCTTCGATTCCCATTCCTTTGGTTGTTGTTGTTATCATCACTATCGGGAGAATCCTTCTTGAAGGGGCATTCTCTAGCATAGTGACCAGGCCTATGGCAAGTGAAACACTTACCCTTCCTTTCTTGAGCCCTTGTTCTTCCTTTGTCCTTAGAACCACCAGAGTTCTTCTTTCAAGAATGAGCACCATAGGCAGCATTTCTGTCATTATCGAATTCCTTCATCCTTGTTTCTTCTTGCATACATCTAGACAGAAGCTCATCAAAGTTAGGAATGGTATTATTATTGAGAATGGTAGTTGTGAATACTTGCCATTCATATGGGAGTCCTCCAAGTGCGGTGAGAACCATCTCACGATTAGCTATTGTCTCCCCAATAGCCAGCAGATTGTTCCTTGTTTCGGTCAATTTCAGAAAGTAAGTTTGAACAGACTCATCCCGGCCCTTCTTGATATTCTTCAACTTATTTTTGAGGAATAGCACTTGGTTCACATTGTTTACTTTGAACATAAGGATCAATTTATTATACATCTCCTTGGATGTGCCTAGTTCAGATATATAGGCAACCAGACTCTTATGTATGGATTCCCTGATCATCAACTTTGCTTTGATCTCTCTCTTTTTATACTTGTTTCTAACAGCAACGGTAGCATTGGATGGAGGTTCTTGAATCTTACCCAGCACATGATCCAAGAGATTATGGTCTTCCAATTTGAGATCTAATATCATCTTCCAGGCATGGAAGTCATCCCTTCCAGTCAGCTTGTCATTCTCCTTGAATTCAGAACTTGTGGAACCCATTTCTTCTGATGGTGATTGCTAAAGATAGGGCTTGTCTTCACCTCACCTCTGATACCATGTAAATTTTTGTAGATGTTCTATGCTTGAAGCAACTTTACTTTTCTTACAGCAATCACACAAATAGTTAAGTAAAATGCTGATAGAACATATAAGTGGATCTTATAGAAGACAAACCAGAAACAGAAAAAATGTGATGGTGCGTTTACGGCAGTCAACAGGATGCTTCAACCAGCAAAGTCTCCTTGATCAGCCAACCCAGAATGTGTTACAACAATCCTCCAATCAGCAACCGAGTCAACCCAAGTCAACTTCAGTCATACATGTGACCATCTTCCTTCCATCGGGTAGGGCTTTATAATGAAGGTGTGCAAACCTCCCGTGCCATAATTCGGGTTGAAGAGAAGTGTCGCAAGTCATAGCTCCCAAAGGACTTCCTCCAACATGATAGAGACCTTCAACCCTAAATCCAAGTGTAAAAGCATCTTTCGGGTTCCTTTTCCAAATACGTACCTTCCCATCAATGAATGCTACCTTAAAGCCTTTGTTTTCCATCGTAGAAATAGATACCAGGCTCTTTTTCAAGTCAGGTACATACAATACATATTGTATATGAAGGATTTGACCTTGATTCAAATGAAGAGTGACAGTCCTATCCCTTTCATGGGGTAGGTGGCAATGTCTCCAAGTATGATCTCCAAATTAGTCTTCTTTTCAATCAAATTTCAGAGTGTTAGGTCCCTCTAATACTAGTGTATCCCCTTATTGTTGTTAGTGTAACCCCATTATTGTTATTGTTGTACCCCTGTAGCCCCCATATTGTTATTATTGTTTCCTTACATTATTATTGTTAGGTCGGCTAGGATTATATTGTGACCCCATGGACTCCTATATATAGAAAGGAGGTTTTGTCATTTGTATCATTCAAGAATTGTTCATTTATGTAATGTAAAGGAGGTTGCCCCCTCGAAGTGGCTTATTTCTAAGGCGTTGATCTCTCTTTGCTTCTATTTTTGGAGTTGGTTTCATAACATTTGGTATCAGAGATTTGGATTCTAGGGTTTCGCTGCTCCAAACAGGTCATCGTGGAATTTTCGCTATAACTTTGTTTCTAAGAGGGTTCAGAAGCTTAAATTTTTACCATGAGAAGCCGAAATCCTAAGGAACTTTGTGTAAAAATTTCAGATCTAGGTGCGCAACATTTTCGGAGATATGATCTGTGGAAGATAGGGTTTTTGAAGGCTCTTGAATTTCATCTAAAAGCGATGACCTTGGGAAAATCATCATAACTCTCTCTTTGAGCATCGGATTTGAATTATGTAAAAAGTGGCCGAAAGTACACAAACTGTAGTTTCCTGTGTATCAATTTTAGAGCCGAAAGAGGAAACATGGACATGTGGCACGCTGTACAATTTCGCTCTATTGAACCAGTCCATAATTAGGTCATTGTGGGAGATTGGGCATAACTTTGTCTTGAAGCATCCAAATCAGGTCAGACCTGTGGAATTGGAAAGAAGATTCAGAGGGCTACTACAGGACCAAATTTCAGATACTGAAGATCCGAATTCACAGAGATAATTCAGGTTTAATATTTACTTCCTAGAAAGCAAGAAAAAGGTGTGTATTTGTTTTTTAAAATTACATAACGTTAGTTTGAAAAAGCAGTTTGAAGTGATTCCAAGGGCATATTGAAGAATTTTTATCAGTATTAGGGCAGCATCCGCTGTGGTCTAGCTCCCAAATTTTGTGGAAGGACTAGAATACACTTGATCTACAAGACCCAAAAAGGGATTTGGGAAATTTTATCTGGTTTAGGAGATATTTAATTAATTAATTATTTTAATGTATTTCCTAAGTCTAAACTTAGGAAAATTAAATAATTAAAGTTAATTAAATTAAACATGTGATGAAATTATCTTGAGTCACACGGATCAAGCTTTCTTTTAATCTTAGCCATTGATGCAAGATCTGATCATGGTCGTTGGTTTTCCAACAAGAAAAATATAAAGGAAAGGCTTGGGGTCATTTGTAAAGACACACAGAGGCAAAGCACTGAAGCTAAGCTAAGATTCTAGGGCGAGTTTGCTAAGAATTCTCAGAAGTGTTTCAGCTGCAGAAAGGGGAATTTAGACCAAGGGGATGATTTGATCCCAGGGTCTAGAATCAACAAGAGGCAGAGATCACCTGAGAGAGGCAGTGCAAAGAAGCAGCAGAGAGGGCAACAACTGTCCTATGCAGGTGCTGCGCAGTCCCTCCTAGGGCAGCATGATTCAGCTGGAAGCCCTCAGGGGCTACATAGAGACCTTAAGGGGCAGCGTAAGGATTGCGTCACCCAGTCTGGGGTAACGCAGCCCTTTCCAGGCCAGCGTTGAGGGACGCAGAGGCCTCAGGGGCAGCACTGGGGTTTCTAGGGCCTAAGTTTGGCTGAGTTCTGTAAATCGCATTTGAGGGTGTGGATCAATCATTATTTTGGCTTCAGAACAACCAGTGAGCTGTAGATCTATTATTTCTCTGTCGGGTTTTCCAGATCTGGAACCCAGATTTGCTGTATTCAGAAAATTCTTAATAATAAAACCCTCCAGCAGCCAGCAGACCGGTTTTCCCGCATTGGGTTTTTTCGGGGACTTTTTGTCCAGAAAATAACTGTCACTTTGTCTATGTGTGCATGTAATTTTTCTAGATCTAAATTGGTGAAAGTCTGTTATGTGTTTTTCTTCGATATTAATCTGAATTTTTAGCTGAATAACTTAATTAAGTAGGAGGAGCATAACCAAATCTAACAGTAGATTTTTGCATAAGTGCAACATTCAAAAATTTTCACATGGTATCAAAGCAATTGCAGATCTAGGAGGGTCACCAGCAGAAGACTGAAAGTTCTAGCTGCAGAAGGGTAGATCTAAAGGGACAACGTAGTTTTCAAAAGCAAAATCATGCAAAGGCAACTTAGAAACAACGCTGGATTGGTCTGAAGCCAACCAGTGTGACGCAGATCTGAATCTGTCAGATCCAGAAAAGACTGAAGCTTTACTACAGAAATTTAAAAGGTGCTAGTGGGGTTAAATTTCTGAAGTTTTCAGATTTTTAGCCTAAGCACTAGTCACAAAGAGCGGGAGGAGATCAACTTCTCAAAGAGTTTCTAGCCAAAGAAACTTGCAGATTGATCAGAGGATCAAAGAGAATTGAATCATTGTTGATTTGGTAGATTTCCAAGAAGGGAAATCAGTTGTCAGAGGGAGCAAAAGGTGCATGTTTCGCTAAGGGCCTTAGATCCAGTTCTCTAGCAAGGAGAAAGGGAAGTTTCAACACATTTCTGAGCAGATGGCTCCTCATGGACTGCGTGATCAGGACAGATTGGATGGCCTTCCCAACTTCTTAGTTTGGAAGGCTAGGATTGTGATAGTCCTAGAGGCATATCATCTAAGAGACCATGCAGAGCAAACTCTGGCCACAACGACCGATGCAGATCTCCTAAGGAAGCATAATGAAGTTGTTGGGGATGCCAAGAGATGTGGAAGGCCTTAACTTCTCTATATGAGGGAAAGTCTGTCCAAAGGAAGATGTTGTTGGAGACTCAGATGAGGTCATTCATGATGAACATGGGAGAAGTCATGGAGCATTTCCTCTTCAGATTGCAGTCGATCAGAGATCAGTTGACTGCAATGGGTGCTAAGGTGGAAGACGATGTGATGGTCAGGACTGCTCTCAATGCAGTCACAGATGAGTGGGAAACCTTTGTCCAAAGTATCTTGGGCAGAGCGAACCTCCTAGATTGGAACAGCTTGTGGGTAATTCTACGTCAAGAAGAACTCTGCAGATTCACCAAGAAGTAGTATAGCATGGGATTGAGCAAAGTGAAGAAGGAAGATGACGAAGATGCAACCTTTGCATGAAAGAGACAGCAGGGAAAGAAGAAGAAGGATCTGTCTAAGATCAAGTGCTTCCAGTGTGGTGAATAGGGACAAGGGACAAGGAAGCTTCTTCTTCCAAGGCTGATGTGGCAGATGATGGGTCGGAAGATGATGCAGCCATGAGCGCTCATGAACCACGAAAGTGGGGCGACATGGATCTGTAAAGCAGCTACAGAGTGAAGGCGGGATCCTTGAGTAGCTCATCTCTTGGATCACATGCGAGCTACGATAGCCTTAAGACAATAGCGGGACAAGTGGAAAAGTGGGTGCATAGATCACAGATGAAGCAAAGGCAGATTTGAAGGTTGGAAGGCGCAGCACAGTGCAGATGCAACAATAGTGTAGAAGCAACAACAACGTAGGGGCTGATGTAACTTCAGCAACACAGACCAGAGTTGCTTACGCAGAGTAGAGCTGCAGTAGCATCGAGGCTTTAGGAGTACAGCGCAGCACAACAGCAACGTGAGGGATTTCAACACAAGGGGCTGATGTGACTTCAACAGTGTAGAGGGAGTCTGCTTACGCAATGCAGACCTGTTGCTGTGCATCACCCTTCAGATGCCAGCACAGTTCAGCAACCTATGGAGCTTCAGTAATGAGGATGCAGCCCAACTAACTTGTCTGTCAAAGATTAGGTAGGAGATTCAATTGTTTCTCCCAAAAATTGAAGTTGCAGTGCAGCAGATCAGCAGTGGTAGTGTTATGAGCAGCACAGACGCAGCAAATTGAGAGGGAGTTGTAGTACAGATGTTGCAGTGGTAGTGACAGCGTCATGGACAACAGTACAGAATGGCAACAACAGTGCAGAGTTGAGTGGCAACAGACCAAGCATCAACAACACAGAACCAATGCCCAAAATCATGTAATCCATAGTGCAATGTATTGCTAGAGCACACTCCTGATGCTAAGAGGGAGTGTTGAGATTTTGTGTATTTGGGGTAGCATCAGTTGTGCTCTAGCTCCCAAATTTTGTGGAAGGACTAGAGTACACTTGATCTACAAGACCCATAAAGGGATTTGGAAAATTTCATCTGGTTTAGGAGATATTTAATTAATTAATTATTTTAATGTATTTCCTAAGTCTAAACTTAGGAAAATTAAATAATTAAAGTTAATTAAATTAAACATGTGATGAAATTGTCTTAAGTCACACGGGTCAAGCTTTCTTTTAATCTTAGCCATTGATTCAAGATCTGATCATGGTTGTTGGTTTCCCAACGAGAAAAGTATAAAGGAAAGGCTTGGGGTCATTTGTAAAGACACACAGAGGCAGAGTACTGAGGCTAAGCTAAGATTTGAGGGCAAGTTTGCTAAGAATTCTCAGAAGTGTTTCAACTGTAGAGAAGGGAATTTAGACCAAGGGGATGATTTGATGCCAGGGTCTAGAATCAACAAGAGGTAGAGATTAGCTCAGAGAGGCAACACAGAGAAGCAGGAGAATAGCAGCAGAGAGGGCAGCGACTGTGCTATGCAGGTGCCGCAGTCCCTCCTAGGGCAGCGTGATTCAGCTGGGAAGCCCTCAGGGGTTACGCAGAGACCCTAAGGGGCAGCATAAGGGCTGCGTCACCCAGTCTGGGGTAACAAAGCCCTTTCCAGGCCAACGCTGAGGGACGCAGGGCCTTCAGAGGCTGACGCAAAGGCTTCAGGGGCATCGCTGGGGTTTCTAGGGCCTAATTTTGGCTGAGTTCTGTAAATCTCGTTTAAGGGTGTGGATCAGTCATTATTTTGGCTTCAGAACAGCTAGTGAGCTGTAGATCTATTATTTTTTTGTCGGGTTTTCTAGATCTGGAACCCAGATTTGCTGTATTCAAAAAATTCTTAATAATAAAATCCTCTAGCAGCCAGCAAACCGGTTTTCCTGCATTGGGTTTTTACGGGGAGTTTTTGTCCAGAAAATCACTGTGTCACTTTGTCTGTGTGCATGTACTTTTTCTAGATCTAAATTGGTGAAAGTCTGTTATGTGTTTTACTTCGATATTAATCTGAATTTTCAGCTTAATAACTTAATTAAGTAGGAGGAGCATAACCAAATCTAACAGTAGATTTCTGCATAAGTGCAACATTCAGAAATTTTCACACTTCCATGCATGATAAATAGATTTATCATTGAGCTTATCCACATATTTGAAGTAAGATGAGGAAGCCATTGAGTTTTTGTCCTTGTCCAACAAATCTTGGTCATTGATTTTCTCTCTCTTGCTTGGGCTTTGCCTTCACCTGGCTCTGATACCATGTTAATTTTAGTTAACAATGGTATGTTCTATGCTTAGCACAATTTACTTCAATGTTCCTTAGTAGCCTAATATTCAACCCTAGGGCCATACTAATGCTATGTAATTAATGATAATGTTAAGGATATGCAATGTAATTAATGGGAATGTTAAG
This sequence comes from Pinus albicaulis, assembly GCA_034641835.2. NCBI lineage: Eukaryota > Viridiplantae > Streptophyta > Pinopsida > Pinales > Pinaceae > Pinus > Pinus albicaulis. The sequence continues at coordinate 385,717,812 of CM076573.1, read as the reverse complement.
GATGTTTGCAAGTGGTTTGACCTCATTAGATTTTGTTAAAATTGGAAACTAGGGCCAAATTCCACCTTGGGATAACTCATATGATGGAGATGATATTTTTATTGGATTCCTCTTTTCGAGAGGTCCAAGATTGATTTAAAGATCATCTCATTCGGACAAGCAAAAGTACGATTTTGAATTTATTTTCACATGTGCAAATTGGCAAGGTCGAACTCATTCAAATGTAGGCTCATGGAGCCCAATGGATGTGTCTCTTCACCCACAACGAAGTGTATAAATAGGAGTGACCTCTCTCATCATTTAATCATCATTCACTCACACATTCTTCTCTCTCTCCACTTAAGATTGGTTCGTACAACCTGGGTTTCTCTCTCTCTCTCACACACGTGTGGCAATAGGAGGCTGAAAATTTCAGAGATCAACTGCAGGCCGAATTTCCAGATTGTAAACTAGCGTTGACTAGCATTGACCAGGGCTTATTTGACCGAATTTGACTGCGTTCTCTTGGGAAAATTTTCGATTTTTGTAGGCCGTACTTGCTGGCACAAAAATCAAGGAGATTGCCTTGCTTTGACCGCAGGGTTCACTGAAGTGTGCTGAATTTGGCCAGCGTTTCAAGGATTGTTTTGGGTTGACTTTGACCCTTCTTAGAGGCCGAGTTGACTGACTTTGACCGAGTTGTTTAGGGGATGAATTGTCGCTGATTTGACTAGCATTGACTTTCTGGTTAGGGCCACAGGTTGACTACTGTTGACCGTTGTTTTTATAGGGCTGATTTGAGAGTGTTTTGGACAAGTGAATTTGACCTATGTACTCTCGAGTCTCTCTCTCTTTGCTGAACTATTGATTAATAATAAGAAGAATTGATCAAAAGTATTCCCCACATTGGGGTTTTTCCCTCGCATCCGCCAAATATTGTGTCCTCTTGTCTTGGCTTGTCTTCTGCATTTTGTTTATGTTCTATCTAAATTTACTATCAATGTGATTAAGTTAATGTGATTGCTACTGAAATAATTGGTTGATATTAGGCTACTAAGGAACATTGAAATAAATTGTGCTAAGCATAGAACATACCATTGTTAACTAAAATTAACAAGTTACCACAACTCATTTTAATGGTTTAGTACAATAATTTATAATTGAATTTTAAAATGGTGTAATTGAATTTTCTTCTTAATATATCAATATGGATTTCAAATACTAAATTTGATTTGATATTAGCCTTTGCAACCTCAAATTACTAGTTTCCATTGATCTGCTATGCATCACCCTTTTAACTGGGGCCTTGGGTTATTAGGCCTGAAAAATAAACAACCCTTAACTATTTTCAAGGACGCTACAACTTGACAAGATGTTTAAATCTCTATTGATAGGGGAGACCTCCATAGCTAAAGAGTAAGCCAACATTTATCTTTAAAAAGTTTGCTTTTACAAAAAACTCTGAAAATACACATTGCCCTTCCAACTATGGCCAGATACATTAGACACAAAATAGTAAACTCACTTTTGTCAATTAATTAGATTATAAGTACTAAACAATGCAAATCGATTTATTGAACCCCATGTATTTGGTACGTAGTATATAATATACATATTACAATCATTAATGGTATCAGTCACGTTAAAACTTACTGGTCAAGTTAGATAAGATCGCTGTTTATCATATGGTAAATGTTGTAAGTTTGTAATTGCCCGATCCGCAACTGTTGCAACTGTCCAATCCACCAAGGGCTAAACAAATATTCATGTACTAGATTTACTGAACTACTTTTCTCATCTCTAAAGTAACCAATGTCCACCTACATCAAGCCCTATTCTTAATAATGCAAACATGTAAATCAAGACCTTCCCTTGCTGCATTCCTGAGCGTTCCATATAAAATACCCCAATATATCTGATATAGAAATATGCTTTCACCTTTTAGATTAAAATTTTCAAGGAGCATATAATTCAATATCTATCAATAAATCTAAACATGAAAAAATGGCCCACAATAATGACATATTCTATTAACTTAGTAAATTTAAATGGTTTCCGCCATCCGATAACTTAGTATGACAGGTTATTTGAATGGATTCTAATGTTCCCAAATGTGCAAGCAGTACTAAGACTCTGTTATTGACAACAACATTTTTAGGAGAGACCTTAGACTCCTAGAGAGACCTTAGTTCTTTGCACAATATTTACTATTTTTTATTTTTATTTCTTTTGAAAAATATGTTTCATATTACAATGAGAAAATGTAAATATTTGTGAATTTGTGAATTTTATTTTGCAGTTTCATTTACATCATCGTCATCACTCATGGCGACTTCAAGTTCAGCCAGTCTTGAGGCACAGGAAGTGGAATACAAAATTGAATCTGCCCCTAAAGTTGATCCAAAGTCATCACTTTGGAAATATGTAACTATTGTTGGGAAGATCCAAGGAGGGGGATCATTGGCATGGGTTTCCGGTGAGTGAAAATGAGTATAAGGGATCATACACATGGGTCAAAGCATATCTACTTGGGTTAAAAGTCAGTGGGGTTCAAATATGCAGTGGCCCACCTAAAGAGAATGAGACAAATGGAAATGGTTTAAACAAGGCAAAACTTGCAAAATATCAGAAAGAACAAGACGAGGCAGATGCTAAAGCAAATGAGGCAAATCCAACCTCTCAATTAAAACACCCAACAAGGTTGAGAGCATCTTCATCAAAGCCTCCACTTCATTCTCATAGATTTGTTGGTTCAAAGTGGTCTAATTTGGGACCGCTTGAAAGGAGTTTTAATAATGATGCTCGAGAGATGACAAATGTAGCTATAGGTCAATGCATTTATGCAAATGGCCTTCCTTTTAACCTTGCGCGATCTCCTTACTAGGCAAAGATGATAAAAACAGTGAATGAAACCCCAAAAGGGTTTAAGAGCCTTGGATATGAGAAGGTCCGCACCACAATGTTGAGTGTTGAAAAGTTAGATTTGGAGGCTAAATCAAACCCCATTCATAATTCATGGCACATTTCAAGGGTGTCCATCATTTCTGATGGATGGAAAGATCAAAACAATAGGCCTTTGATCAATGTAATTGCTTAGAGCCTAAAGGGGGGAAATGCTTTTTAAGGCAGTGGATTGCGAGGGGCAGATGAAAGATTCTCAATTCATTGCTGGCATTTTGATTGAAGCAATTGAATTCGTGGGGCCAGAAAATGTTGTTCAGGTAATAACTGACAATGCAACGGTGTGTAGAGCAGCAGACCTAATTATTGAAGGCAAATATCAGCACATCTTTTGGACCCTTTGTGTTGTACATTCATTGAACCTCATGTTGAGTAAGATGGAGAAACAAATTGAGTGGATTCATGCTATTTTTGAAGAGGAAAAATGAATCCAGGCATTCATCACAAAGCACCACATGTCCCAAGGCATCTACAGGGAATTTGCGAAGTTGGAGCTCCTTAAGGTACCTAAACTTTAAAGTTTATTTCATAAATTCTAATTTTTGATTCTATTCAAATATGTAAATTGGATTCTCAAATGTCATGATTCGTGAATCATAATAGTTATTCAATCAAGTTATGATTTTTAATTTATTGAAACATTGGGAACTTGGCACTTGCAGGTTGCCGAGACTCCATTTGCTTCTCACATCATAGTCTTAACCAGGCTTATGTAGGTGAAAGATGCAATAAAATCAATGGTATGCAGTTCTCTTTGGAATCAATGGAGGCAATCTCAATCTGATAAAGCACAAGTAGTGAAAAGGTTGGTTGTTGATGATGAATGGTGGGATAAGGAGGTGTATCTGTTGGCATTTACTAAGCCAATTGTGGATTTGCTCCATATGTTTGATACAAATATGCCTAATTTGGGAGAGGTGCATGAGGCCATTGATTCCATGATAGAGAAGATAATGGTGGTTATAAATTCCAAGGAGAATGACCCAGATGAATTATTTTACAAAGAAGTAAAAGATATATTGACCAAAAGGTAGAACACTATGTTGCACGGAGACCCATCCCCACCAAAATTCATGGTGTTCCCGTCGTCCTGACGTTTCGGGTACTTTGGAACTCGTTGGAAACTTCCCCAATTGGACGGGGAGTCCATTGGGGACTTGGGGACTTCCAGGCCATCCTTAAAAATATCGGGGACTTTAGGACGTCCCCCAATATCATGCACATTAAAATTTAAAGAAATTAAATTAAAAAAATAAATTTGAAAATCTAAGTTCTAAACTTTAAAGTCAAAAAATTAAAAAAACAAACCATGTCTGTAACAAACCTTTTCTTGCCACGAATATTTGAAATTTCCCTATGCCACAATCACCATGACTTTAATACCATGTTAAATATATGCAAGATACAAGTAGGAGAGACTAGATGAGAGATAAGTTGATATATCAATGTGCTACTGAATTACTAGTGGTGTTGTCAATATAAGTAGCAAGTTCCATTATTCATTTTAGGAACCAATCAACTAATCCCTGAATACACTAACATAAACATCATTTATTATATATAATTTATTTCACTTTATGACATTACTACTTTTGTACATAACATTTGTTACTCCTGAAATAAACCTTACAATGGCTAACTCATCTTTAACGGTTAGTGTTAGAAGGTAAATAGATGGGACGGTAATACCCTTTGTGCTCTATAAATAATAGTGATTCTGAATGATTATGATATACATTACACTGATGATAGGTCGCACGAGGTTCTTAATTTCTAGACTCTTAATTTGGGATTTATAATTAAATTTTAATGACTTGTTCATGTTTATAGTTTTATTAAATTTTACTTTTAGCCTTTAAAGTTTAGCTGCTATTTAAATTGTGAAATGATTCATCATGCATCATAGAATGATTATGTAGATAGTAGTAGATTGTAGGTTGTAGCAGACTAATAGTACTTCTTAAGTTCTTAACAATGGACAATGATGACAAGATTTTTTTTTGTGATGCACAATGATGATTAGATACTATTAGACATTAGTATTTTATTTTGTAATTTGAATTTCAAAATTAGTAATAGTTCAAATTTTTATAATTTAATTTATCATTCATATTTATGTTGAAGAACTAAAATTTATTGTAAATTTAAATTTTTAATAAGTATAAAAATAGCTACTGCACTTTCTGCCCCGAACTTGCTGTCCCCTGAAAATTTTGGGGTGCGCTTTAGCTGTCCCGGAAACTTGTCCCCCCGTCTCCACAACAAGATGACCACCCTATTGCACCTTTTGGCCTATGCAGTGAATCCAAAATATTATACTGCAAAATTGCTAAGTGATCCAAAAAGAACCGCAGCAAGAAAAGACCCAAAAGTCTCACAAAGATTTAAAGAGGATTTTAAAAATCTTTTTGTAGATCCTGAAATTAGGCTTCGGATTCGTTCGGAGTTTGCTCATTTTGTGGGATCAGAGGGTTGGGGTTTTGATATTGATTGTATGTGGGACAAGAGGGAAATGAGTCCAATTGAATGGTGGATCTACTATGGTGGAGAACTTCCACATATCCAAAAATTAGTCATCGGAATCTTATCACACGTTGCGAGTTCCTCTTCAGCAGAAAGGAATTGGAGTACATATGGCTTCATCCATTCGGTGAAGCGAAACAAATTGGGCTCTAAGAAGGCTGAAGAACTAGTGTATGTTCATTCAAATTTTCTCCGTCTGTCACACAAGAGAGAAGAATACAAATTTGGGGCTGCCAAATTATGGGATGTGGAACTAAAGTTGTCTGACTTGGATATGACGTTGAATGCCAGGTCTCATATGTCTTTGTTTGATGCGGAGTCACCAATAGGTGGATCTTCAAGTGGAAATGGCAGCAATGTTCCCACTTCTGGAGAGAATGTGGAACTTCTTAGTGACAAGAATGAACTTGAAGACATATTTGATGATATGTAAATGTAATTTATGATGGTGTTTTAACTTTTAAACTTGTGAACAACTTATGAATTATGAATGATGATAGTAGACTGCCAATCATAGTTCATTTTGAACTTTGTACTATGTAGTGTGCATTATTAATTTTGGTGATGATGTTGTATTTGTAAGTTGTAACTTGTCATAGTGATGATTGAAAATTGAAACAAAAACTTCATGATATGTTGAATCATGAATGTTATAATAATCATTAATGATGATGACAATGTTTATGCTGAAATGATGATGATGATATATGATAATTGATTATGCATATTTAGATATAATCTAGATTCTAAAAGATGAATGGTAATATGAAATTCTTATATATATATATGTGTGTGTATGTGTGTGTGTGTGTGTGTGCCGTTTCCTGCCATATCTTATCCAAATTTTTTGAAAATTTGTCGTATCTGTTTTAAACTCCGTATCCGTATGCGTTCCCGTATCCGTATCTGTTCCCATATCCGTTTCAGTGCAACTAAGATGTAAACTGGCTGTATTAGCTTTGCAATAGCTGCTCTTATAGAAGCTCATAAGTTTTTCGCAAAGGATTGCAGAACCCCACAGCATTTCTCTAACCATTTCTTCTGAATTGTCCTATAGTGTTATTCCATGTAGAGGTAACTTAGAAATACACAACATGATCAGCTAATTTATACAATGTTACAATAAAATCAAAGAGCTTCCGATCAAAAATAAAATAGCAATACAAAATAAAGCAATGAACAAGAAAGGGTATACCTGACGAGGAGGTGCTAAGCGAACATTTTCATCCTTGTTTGCAGAACGCATATTAGACAGCTCTTTTGCCCGCACAGGATTGACCTACAGAAACAGAGTTGCAAACACATATGATTTGAGTCTCTTGAAGCCTTAACTTTAGATGCATCTGCTATTTGGCTGAAAAGTGGTTGGCATAGTCGTAGGCAGTCAAAATGAAAAGGAGAGAATTAGAGATAGAAATCTACATCTAGATCTGAATCCCTTGAATGTTCACCAATTATCATCCCATCATAAGCCTGCAAAAGTAATTACAGTATGAATTTATAACACTGAATATGTGTTTTGAATAGAAATTAATGATAAACATTTGGTGAGATACTGGAATTTATTTCAATAATTTACATTACAACTAAAATATGATATTTAAAACCAAGACAGCTCCAAGGATGAAAAAATAATCAAAGAAAACAAATAAAATATACACACGCAAGGCATCATTAAAAGAAGAGCTTAACAGAAAATGAAGGATACAACTAATTATCTTTCACACCTCCCTATACGACTTCCACATTTTTATTTCATGCTTACTACTAATCTGATAGAGCGACCTGCAATGGATGCTTTCGAAAAAAATCCATTTATCTACTACTCATAATGATTTGCTAGTGTCATGCGCTACCATCTCAAACACTATGTTTTACTAGATAAAATGCATTTTTACTAGAAAAGAAAGCAGATGAACACCTCCATTCCTGGTGATACAAATAAGATTCCACGTGCTTCCAAGCCCATAAGTGAATATGCAGTGATCATTCCAGAACCCATTGATACCTGGCAGCAATATGAAATAAGCACAATAACAAACATCATTTCAGGCATTAGTGCAGGAAAGGCAGAAGAAAGACACTAAACATAATACAAACTTAGGACACAAACAAACTGAATTACACGTAATTCAAGGACTGTGTTGTGTGATAAATTTCTTTATCTCAATACACTTCGTTTTTCTCTCTTTGATGATAGATCTATATTAAACTATGTGGCATCGAGTTTACAGGATGGCAAGGGTGGGTGATGGGTTTCAGGGACAGCTGGTAGGTGCACAAAGATTTCCAAGGGATGGGTTCAAGTAGGCAGCAAATGAAAAAAAAATGAAAATTTTCAAAAAAATACCAAAAGAAAACAGAACTCCCAGAAAAGCCTACCTGGGAATCTTAAACTTAAACTTGATACATGTAAATTTTGAATAGGAATTGATTTTATAAAAAATGAATATGCATGATAATTTATAAATTGATCATCAACTAAAATATTTAACAATTCCACGAGAAAGAGAAACATCCATAAACCAATACCAATCATGCTTTCACAAATTAAATGTTAAAATCTAAAAACTAAGAAAAAAAATTATTAAATAACATTGAAAGAGTATATAGTCCATAATGGTAAAGTGCCTAAAGGCTAAAATAGCACATACTAAATATTCCCAGATGGAAAAATGCCTGAAATACCGGCTCCCTACTCAATGCACAAACTAAACACTGAATAACCGAGATTATCATAAATTAGAATCTACTGCTTCAAAGCATGCCTGAAGGATCTCACTTATTTTTTCATGTGAACAAGTACACGTTTCCCATAAACTGCAGGAAAGTTTTTTCCTTTTTTAGATTGAAGAGGTTGTCTCTCTCCCTCGACTTTAAAGTTAGTTTGACTTAACAAGGGCTTGCTGCCCAAAATTAAAATCACTTCAAAATCACCAGAAAATAGTCAAAAGAATCTAGAGATATATAAATAATATGTGGGTCTGAAAATTAGCTGCTAATTTTGGGCAACTAGGTCCAAACTCCATGTTGTACGGCTGAGATGATGATGCCAATATTTTTATTGGATTCCTCTTTCGAAGAGGTGCAAGATTGATCTAAAGATCATCTTGATCAGATGAGCAGAACATTTATTTTGAATTTATTCCACTTATGTGCAAGGTCGGCCAGAATTGTAATGTAGGCTTGGAGCCCCAACAGATGTGTCACACACCCTCACAGATGGACATAAATTGGACAAACATGGAGGTCATTTCATCATCCACTCATCACACACTTCTCTCTTGTGTCTGATTGGTTCAATCACCTTTTGGAGGTTTTCCTTCTCACACGTGTGGAACAGCATCGAGGGTTTCTGTACGGATCTGTCTAGGGTTTCAGCGCAAGCTTGACCAGCGTTGACTTTGGTCAACGCTTGGTCCTTCTGACCTCAAACCTTCACCAAACTTCCGATTTCTGAAGGCCGCATTCATTGGCACATAACCCGAGGCTAGACGTGGACCTTTGACCTGCTCATTGACTTTTTGCTGCTGCTGTTCTGTGTTGACTGGACAGCGTTGACTTTCATTGACTTTGGGTTGACTTTTGTGGAGCTGCCTTGCAGGTTGTGTGACACTTCTGGTTGGCTGACCGTGAGGAGACTTTGCTGGTTGAAGCATCCTGTTGACCGTCATAATGCACCACAACACATATTTTGCTAATCAAAGTTAAGTGTATTTTTGGCTTGTCTTCCGTCGATCTATTGGTATGTTCTATCAGCATTTCACTTTCATGTTTAAGTGATTGCTAGTTGGTATCGGGTTTGAAGTAAATTTGCATCAAGCATAGAACATCTTAAAAAATTTACATGGTATCGGAGCTAAGGTGAAGACAAAGCCCAAGTTTGTGTTGAGAGCAATCACCGAAGAAGTAGCATTTGTCAAGGACCCATGGGTACCTCAAATTATAATGGCTTCAAAGCTGATGATAAGTTGAGTGGCAGGTCTGACTATCATGTTTGGAAGATGTCTTTGGACTTGGTCTTGGAAGATCAAGATGTCATGGACTATGTGCAGGGAAAAATCCAAGAGCTTCCATAATCTGCACCCGCTGCCACAAAGTCGAAGTATAGAAAAGGGGAAATCAAAGCTAAGCTGATTATCCGGGATTCCATCCACAAAAGTCTGGTTGCTTACATCTCTGAGTTGGGCACATCTAAGGAGATGTATGATAAGTTGGTCAATCTGTTTAGGGCTAACAATGCAAATCAAGTTCTTTTCTTTAAGAACCAATTGAAGAATCTCAAGAAAGGCAAGGATGAATCCGTTCAATCCTATTTTCTGAAGTTGACCGAAATCAGGAATAACCTTCTCGCCATTGGGGAAACAATAGCTGATCGATAAATGGTTCTCACTGCACTTTGAGGTCTCCCCTCTGAATGGCATGTATTCATTACTACCATTCTCAATAATAATGTGATTCCTGATTTTGATGAAGTATTGTCAAGATGCAATCAAGAGGAGACAAGAATGATGGAATATGAAAATGAACGTAATGCTGCCTTCACCGCTTGTGCTAAGAAGAAGAACAATGGTGGTCCGAAGAACCATGGAAGAGCAGGGGGCAAAGGAAAGAAAGGAAGATGTTACACATGTAACAAGTTTGGCCACTATGCTAGAGAATGCCCTAATAGAAGGGATTCTCCCGGGGATGATGATAACAACAACAACAGGGGAAATGGCAATCAAAGGAACAACAGGTTCAAAGGAAAGACTCAAGCTCCCTCTGGCCGTAATGGAAATGGGCAACCTTTCGAAAGATCAAGTCCTCCGTTTACAAGATGTATTGTATGTACCTAATTTGAAGAAGAACCTTGTGTCTATTTCGGCCATGGAAGACAAAGGTTTCAAGGTGGCATTCGTTGATGGAAAGGTACACATCTGCAAGAAGAGTTTCAAGGAAGCTCTCACGATTGGTTTTAGAGTTGATAGACTCTACCCGGTTGGAGGAAGTCCATTGGGGGCTATGACATGTGATACAATTCGTCAAACCAAATTATGGCACCAGAGGTTTGGACACCTTCATTACAAACTTCAAAGCCCTTCCCGAAGCAAGGAAGGTGGTGACAGGGATGCCCAAATTAAAAAATGATCACGAAGGTGTATGTCAGGGTTGTGCCAAAGGAAAGCATACAAGGGACCTTTCCCCTCAAGTGTCACAAAGACATCTGACGTCTTGCAATTGATACATTTTGATTTATTTGGTATGCTACCTGTGACATCTTAGGGAGGATGTTCTTATTACATGACGTTTATAGATGATTTCTCTCGCAAAACCTCGATATATTTCTTGAAGAAGAAGGACGAAGCATTCATGTGGTTTCGTACCTTCAAGGCCTTGGTGGAAAATCAAACAGAAAAGAAGATCAAGATTTTGAGGACCGATAATGGCACCGAATATGAGTCAAACGAGTTCAATGACTTTTACAAAGAATCTGGCATTAAGAGGGAGACCACAACCGTGTATACTCCTAAGCAAAATGGGGTTGCTGAAAGAAAGAATAGGACCATTGTAGAAGCTCCCCGTGCCATGCTATGTGACCAAGGTCTTCCGAAGTTTCTATGGGGAGAAGCTGCGAACACTGCTGTGTACGTACAAAATCAATGCTCGCATTCCGCTCTGGACTCCAAAAATCCCGAAGAAGTCTTCTCTGGTAAGAAACTTGATGTTTCCCATTTTAGAGTTTTTGGTTGTCCTGTTTACTTTCATGTGCCGAAAGAGAAGAGAAGCAAGTTGGATGCTTCTGGAAATAAGGGAATGTTTGTGGGCTATAGTGAAACTTCGAAGGCATATAGAATCTATGTGCCTAGTCAAAGAGAAGTGGAGATATGCCACGATGTCATCTTCAATGAAGATTCTTCCCTCAGGAAAGTGATAAACCTTCCTAGCTCAAAGGAAGACAATCATGAAAGAATAGGGAAGCAGGAAGAGCCGAAGAATGGGTTGATGGCCGATGTTGAAGGACCAATGGACCCTATTGATCCACCAAGACCCTCATGGCTCCAAGATACTCTCAAAGATGCCGAGAGACATATGGCCCCAAGGGGGACATTCCGTGAAAGCAAGAAGCCGAGTATAATCGTACAATTTCAGCCTGGATCATTTGAAGAAGCCATAAAGCATCAAGTTTGGAAGGATGCTATGCACGAAGAGTACGAGTCCATTATGAAGAATGATGTTTGGGATGTGGTCCTGAGACTAGAGGACAAAGCTGTTGTCACCTCGAAATGGCTCTATAAGATCAAGCATGCATTTGATGGTAGTGCTGAAAAGTACAAGGAAAGATTCATTGCTCGAGGCTCCTCTCAAAAGGAAGGCATATATTATGATGATATATTTGCACCTGTGGCCCGCTATAGCACCATTTGATCTATTATTGCCCTTGCTGCAGCGCAAGGATGGAGTCTCCATCAGATGGATGTGAAGACCGCTTTTCTGCATGGTTCGATAAAGGAAGAGGTGTATGTGGAGCAACCTCTGGGGTTCGAAGTCTAGGATAGAGACTCTCATGTATGCAGGTTGAAGAAAGCCCTCTATGGATTGAAGCAAGCCTCCAGGGCTTGGTACAAGAGGATAGATAACTACTTGATGAAGCTGGACTTCACTCAAAGTACTGTTGATCCAAACCTTTACTTCAAGGTTGATAGAGAAAAGCCTCTCATTCTAGTTCTCTATGTGGACAATCTCTTCCTAACAGGTGCTGACCCTCTCATTCATCAGTGTGAGAGGGAGCTCGCTTCTGAGTTCGAGATGAAAGACCTAGGACTGATGCATTACTTCTTAGGCTTGGAGATCTGGCAGAGACCTGACGAAATTTTCCTCTCTCAAGGAAAATACATTGTGAAGCTGTTGGAGAGATGTGGTATGGTGGACTGTAAGTCCGTGTCGACACCGATGGAACTCAACTTTAAGAAGTTGAGTGGAATCGCTGCTGGGCCTGTGCTAGCAAATCCTACCGAGTATCGACAACTCATAGGGGCCCCGATGTTCTTAGTGAACTCCCGTTCGGACATATGTTTTGCAGTGAACACTTTGAGTCAACACATGGTTGATCCTCATCGCATTCACTAGGTTGGTGCCAAGAATCTCTTGAGATATCTTCGGGGCACGATAAACCATGGGCTCAGATACACTGCCGGGAGTTTGAGACTCCATGGATATATTGATGCCAATTGGGCAAGCAGTGTGGTGGATCGCAAGGGCATATCTGGATGTTGCTTCACACTTGGGTCTGCTTCGATATCTTGGATGAGCAGGAAGCAGAAGTCGGTAGCTTTGAGCACCGTTGAGGCCGAATACATTGCAGCGAGTATGGCCTGTTGTGAAGCTATTTGATTGCGAAAGCTCTTTAGTGAGTTGTTCGAGCATGTGCTAGATACCTCCATTATCCTTTGTGATAACCAGAGTGGGATTTGTTTGTCAGAGAATCTCGTGTTCCACGATCGATCCAAGCATATTGATATCAGGTACCATTTTATCCAGGATATGGTACAATGAGGCGCTGTAAGGCTCGATCATATAGGAACTGATGAGCAAGTCGTGGATATTCTCACAAAGCCCTTGGGGAAGGTCAAGTTCCTAACCTTCCATGAGAAACTTAGAATCGTGGAATGACCCTATTTTGAGGGTCTTGTTGGACGATAAGCTCTGGGAGCTCTAGGGGGCTTTGGGGATAGCTTCTTGGAGCTATAAGCAACCACAGGGCTAGGCTTGTCGAACCTTGTTGGTGTGCTTCCGCGCCACCGTGATGATATTGAGTTGGTTCACCTCTCTTTGATCTGTGCCCCGTATGCATCCTACCCATGGAGTCCCAAACTCATGGGAAGTACCTCTCATCTTGGCTAATGAGGTAGGAAATGTGGATAGAGACTGATAGCAAGACCGATGGACACATTGGAGATTGTCGTACTCTCTATGTCTAGGATGGCACGTGTCCAACCACTTGATCTGGGATCAAGTCTAGTGAGGTTTCGGACCTCCAACTGACTTTGGGTCAGTTAAACTAACTTCGGGTTAGTATGAGACTCCTTTGAGTCCTCTAGAGGTTTCAGACCTCTGAGTTGACTTTGAGTCAGCTAGGAGTGATGTCTATGTGACTCACCATTTGAAATAAGGAAGCCAACAAAGCAAGTTATGGCGGGATGACGCACGATGTTTGGATGGCACTGGTGGATGGAGTTCTCCCTAGTTGAGAGGGAGTGTTAATTTTGGGCAACTAGGCCCAAACTCCACGTTGTACTACTCAGATGATGATGCCAATATTTTTATTGGATTCCTCTTTCGAAGAGGTGCAAGATTGATCTAAAGATCATCTTGATTGGATGAGCAGAACATTTATTTGGAATTTATTCCACTTATGTGCAAGGTTGACCAGAATTGTATTGTAGGCTTGTTGCCCAAATAGATGTGTCATACACCCTCACAGATGGATATAAATTGGACAGACTTGGAGGTCATTTCATCATCCACTCATCACACACTTCTCTCTTATGTTTGATTGGTTCGATCACCTTTTGGAGGTTTTCTTCTCACACGTGTGGAACAACAGTTAGGGTTTCTGTACAGATCTGTCCAGGGTTTCAATGCAGGTTTGACTAGTGTTGACTTTGGTCAACGCTTGGTCCTTTTGACCTCAAACCTTCACCAAACTTTTGATTTCTGAAGGCCGCATTCATTGGCACACAAACTGAGGCTAGATGTTGACCTTTGGCCTGCTGCTTTGACTTTTTGTTGTCGTTGTTCTGTGTTGACTGCGTTGACTTTCGTTGACTTTTGTGGAGTTGTCTTGAGGGTTGTGTTACACTTCTAGTTGGTTGACCGTGAGGAAACTTTGCTGGTTGAAGCATCCTGTTGACCGCCGTAATGCACCACAACACATATATTTTGCTGATCAAAGTTAAGTGTATTTTTGGCTTGTCCTCCGTCGATCTATTTGTATGTTCTATCAGCATTTTACTTTCATGTTTATGTGATTAATAGTTGGTATCGGGTTTGAAGTAAATTTGCATCAAGCATAGAACATCTTCAAAAATTTACATTAGCACTGCACAACATGAAATTTTCATCAAAAATTTTGCCCAACATATCAATAGCACTTCCAAGGCTTCTAAATGGCTAATATAGTCACTGCAAAACGAAATTATAGTTGCAGCTAGCTTTCTGGTTCTTTTGTGCATTACAGACTGTTTCCCTTTCAAAATAATCTCTGATCTCCTTAGTTGAATCTCAGATCTCCTCAAGGCTGCAGCGCTTCCTCTGCATGGCACTGCGCTGCCTCTGCATAGCTCCTAAGCTGCCTCTTCTGCATACTACCCTTTGCCTTCTCTGTTGTGTATTCCCGACTCAGGAAAAGACCTTCCAACCGAAATTATCACTGCCCCTCACTGCAATCGAATCAACTCGATCAAATCCTCTGTGTGAAAGTTTCAAAACAGAAACCCTACTACAGTATCTAGATCTACTTCACCTACTTGTTTAATTAACATTAACAAGTTATTTTACTAAAGTATTCAGAAAAACATTAAAGTAGACACTAACTGCAGCCTACACATCTACAGATCATTTACTGAACAATACACACATGTGACAAGATTACACACGATTTTTCGAACAAATGTCCCCGGAAAAACCCAATGCAGGAAAACTAGTGCACCATCTCTAAAGGGTTTTTATTATTATGTAGAATCTAAATACAACATTCTGGGCACCAAAAATGTCCGGCCCTACAGAGAAATTACACGGCAGTAAGTACCTTTCACTCGGAGACAGAAGATGTGGCTGTATCACACCCTCAAATGGGATTTACAGATCACAGGCCCCTTCTAGCCCACTGGAACCCTCAGCGCTGCCTCTGCAGCCTCTGCGTCAGCCCGCACTGTCCAGCGTCCCCACTGCGTCACCCTGATTGGTGTTGTGCTGCCCTGGTTGGGACTATGTCACCCTAGCTGGTGCTGCGTTGCCCTTGCATTTCACTAGTTGGGTTTGCGTCACTCTGGTTGGGCTTACTCAGTCTCTGCGTGGTGTTGGCTGAACTGCGTCCTCCTGGCTAGCTTTGCGCTGACTGGTACTTGTTGCCCCTCTGTTGCTACATTGTTGGCCTTGGATTCAGATCATCCCTTGCCGATCTCTGCCCCTCACTAAACTGCAAACTCGCTTCGAATTTCTCAGCAAACCCCGCCCCAAAAATTCGACTTAGCTTCAGTGCTCTGCTAGTGTGTATGTATCTCCAACTGATCCCAAGCCTTTCTCTTATACTTTTCTCATTAGAAAACCAACGGTCATGATCTAATATCTAATTGACGACTCAGATTAAAAGACTGCTTGATCCACGTCACTTAGAACATTTCATCACATGTGTTTAATTGATTCACTTTAATTTTTATAATTCCCTAAGTTAGACTTAGGGTCCTCATTAAAAAAATAAATAATTATTGGAATAACTTCACCACCAGATGAAATTTCTCCAAACACATTCTGGGTTTTGGAGGTCTCGTGTGTCTTAGCCCCTCCACAAAATTTTAGGGCTAGAGCACACCCGATGCTACCTCAAAATCTCAACACTCTGGCTTCTCTGCACTACTCACTTGAGAAATTCGATCTCTACACTCACTCGGTGTAATTTCCAAATGCCCCATCAAGTCCTTATAATCTTCTCGTTGAGTCTTCAACGACCAAGATTAAATCGCTAATCAATGGCTAATATTAACTTGACTTGATCTCCAACTTTTTCTAGAAGATTTACACCCTGTTTTATTAATACCCTTTAATTATTTTAATTTCATAAGTTTAAACTTAGGATCCCATTAAAAATAATTAATTATTTTAATAAAATAAAATGCAGGTGGAATTTCCCAAAATGCTTTCTGGGTTCTTTGGAATACATGTGCCTAAGCCTCCCCGTAAAATTTGAGACTTAGAGCACATCCAATGCTACTAGAAATCAACATCTACAATGGCAACATTCTTCCCCTTCACTTGCCCCTTCCCTACTACCCTTGATTGAGCCATGAATGTTGTAACAATATAACGAAAAAATGCACAAATTTGTAAAAAAAATGCACATGCAAACTGTTCTAATAAAAATGAAAAAAATAGAGACAAAATGCACTTACCTATTGCTTGAATCGCCTCCAAAATGCTCCCACCTTTTTCTCTTCGCATCCACAACAAACCCACATCAAGAGAGTGAAATGTGAAGTTGAAATGGGCCAAAACGACCCTTTATGGGACACGATCGGACACTATCCAAAGGACACATGTCCCACAGAATCGTGTCTGATTCGGGACACGACGGGGCTGAGGAACGAATCTAGTTTCATAGGTTATAATTATTAAGCAACAGTGAGAAATTCTCAGTACAACTGGATGTCGAAATCTGACAATCCTACATAGAAAAATACTAGTGAGGCATTTTCCTCATCCCACAAGCAATACGTGTTCAAACTGTCAACTCCAAGTGAGTCGTCCAAACAGCCCTTGCACAAGCCTAGATCACCCTAGCGCAGTCCCTTCCACACTGTACCTGAAATAACTGCTCCTCAAGTCGTCATGTTTGTTGTTGACTGAGAAATTGTCTCTTTGGTTTGAAAATTCCATCAAACTCAGGAATCCTACTGCAGCAGCTGATGGAGAGTCTTCTATTCGTTATTTATTTAACAAATTATTTATTGTTTTCCATAAGCAAATATCGAAATCCATTCACTACAACCTACACAATTAAACTGCGGAAGAAATACAAGTGTGGAAACAAATCTGAACACACATAGATTACACAACCATTCGACACAATTATTTTTGGACTAATGTCCCTGGAAAAACCCAATGCGGGAAAATCAGTGCAACAGATATGAGGGTTTATATATTATGTTGTAAATTCTGAGTACAAATCTATGATTGACGAGATTGTCAAATCATACAGAGGAACTGATAGAAGAGATCTCGTGAGACAAACCTCACTCCTCCACGAGAAACTAGCACTGATTTGCACCAAGATTGGACTGCCTTGTGTTGCCTCTACGCAGCAACTGCATCACCCATGCAGTCTCTGCGTCAACACTACGGCTACCCTTCTGCCTCTACGCTGATCTCACTGCTGGCTGGAAACTGAAGCCTACTGGACTCCGCAAAATCTCTCTGGGATTTGACACTGGCTCTACGTTGTTTCCTCAGCAGGAAAACGTCTTTCCCTCTAGCTTTGTGCAGTAACTGCGTAAGCATTGCGTTGATATTGTGGCTCTCTCTGTCTCTGCTGCTATGTACTCTCCGACTCAGGAAACCTTCCAACCGGGACTACTGCCCCTCACTGCAATCAAGAATCACTTAGATCTGATTTTCGTTCGAGCACTTGCTCCGTCAGAAAAATTCGATCTCTAGATCCTCCATGTCTCCACAAATGTATTTTCCAAATAACCCTTCAAGCCAATCTTATAGTCTTCTCGTTGAGACTTCAACTACCCAGATTAGATCTCTAATCAACAGCTAGGATTAACTTTTGACTTGATCTGTTTCTTCTAGATCATATTAACTCATATTCTATTAATACACTTTAATTATTTTATTTTCCTGAGTTTAGACTTAAGGTACCTTTAAAAATAATTAATTATTTCTATAGAATACACTCTGAGAGGAATTTAACCAAACGATTTTTGGGTTATCTGGAATACATGTGTCTAAGCCTGTACACAAAATTTGAGCCTTAGAGCACATCCGATGCTACCCCAAATCAACACTCCCTCTTAGCGAGGAATGTGTTCTAACAATATGTCGCGCTGCATAATGTTCTGACCCTGAAGCATCTCCCTTTGTGTTGTTGATGTCTGACACTATTGCCCATCAACTCTGCGCAAATGTTGCATCTGTACTGTTGTCAACTCTGCCACTGTCAATACTACAGCCGTGCTGCAACTCCCTCTGAATTATGCATCCGTGTTGCTGTTGACTCTGCCACTGCTAACTGCTACTGCACTGCATCACAGTTGCTTTTTGCAACTGAAAAACATCCAAAATTGGACAATTATACCGCATATCGGTGATGAAGATCTGACTACTACTAGCCTCTGCACTGTCCCTCTGAAGCTGCTACTGCTGTGCACTGCGTCCCTCTACACTACTGCAACACTGCTTTTCGTTGTTTAGACTCTAGCGCTGCTAACCACTGTGCTTTCACTTTAGCACTCCTCTGCACCAACTAGCACCCGTCCATCCTGCTACTTCTGTTTTGGGCTCCCGTAGCAAGGTGATGATCTGAGAGGTGGACTTCTCAAGGATCATGCCCACTCTTGTAGATCTCTGGGTCTACAACTTCAAATCAGCCCACCACCATCTTGGAGGTATATGAGCAATCATAGCAAACTCCTCCTCCTCTATCTTCGCTACTCCGGCCTGAGCATCATGCTTCTCAACCTTGTCCTTCTTCTTGAGAAGACACTTTGTGGCGTAATGTCCCATCTCGCCACACCGGAAGCATTTGATCTTTGACAAATCCTTCTTTCTCTTCCGCTGCTCTTGCTACCCCTTTGATGCAAGGGTTGCATTCTCATCCTCCTCCTTACTGACCTTCGAACTACTATTGTTGTTGCTCTCAAGTTGACACTTGAGTAAATCTCTCCTCATCTCTTCTTGCTGAAGAGATGCCCACATTGCTTCCCAGTCTGGTAACTGCTCTTTGCCTAGGACGCTCAGGACAAAGACCTGATAGTCTTCATACATGACATTTAAGGCAAGTCTAACCATCTTTGTGGCCTGAGGAGCTCATCCAACAGCTGCCAGCTAATCTCGATTTCCCTGAAATCTAGACAGGAATGGATAAATGCACTCTCCCTTCTGCATCCTGGTGGTTTGCATCTTCTCCTCCAAAAACATCTTTCGATGCTCTGAATGCCCCTGATATAGCGTTGCCAACGCATCCGACATCTCCTTGGTTGTCCCTTTTCCAGAGATGTGTGAAACAATATGATCCTTCCCTCTGTCCAGGATCAACCACTTGGCCTTTTCCATATTCTTCTTTAAGGCTTGTAATAGTGTTGCATCCACCGGTTCAGCCTGAGCACTATCGATAAAGTGCTTGACGTAATGCTCATCTAGAAGGAAGGACACCCTTGCCTTCCAGATTACATAGTTGGAGGTACCCTCCAACCGGTCCTGGACACGCAATCCACTGGTGGCCATCTCACCCAACTGTTGTTGATCTACTGCCTCTCAACCTTTGCGCAATTGGCTTTACGCACTCCTGATGGAGCAAGCTGCAAAATCTATTGCTACTGCATGGGGAATATGAGTTTCTTGGGCAAGAAAACTCACTGAGGTCTGAAAACTCACAAAACTGTGTTTCCACTACGCTACCTGACACTCTGCACCAGCAATCACTGCTGTGCAGTCAACTGCATCCCTCCAACTACTGATCTGCGTAGATATGCTGTGTTTCTCCCTCTTCCTCGGACAATCAACAATCTGGAACAATCTTACCTCTCAATCCTCCTAGCTTGGACTACGCAATCACTGGTAGATCAATCTGCTGCTTACGCAACTCTTTGATCCCAACTTCACCAACATTGAATCTGCTAAATATGTTCTTTGTCTTACCTATACTCAGCGTAAACAAGCTCTGATACCATGTCAAAATTTTGTCAAACTCAGGAATCCTACTGCAACAGCTGATGGAAAGTCTTTTATTTGTTATTTACTTAACAAATTATTCACTGTGTTCTACAAGCAAATATCAAAATCCATTCACTATAGCCTACACAATTAAACTGCAAAAGAAATACAAGTGCAAAAACAAATCTAAACACACATAAATCACACAACCATTTGACACAATTATTTTTGGACTAATGTCCCCGGAAAAACCCAATGCAGGAAAACCGGTGCAACAGATCTGAGGTTTATATATTATGCAGTAAATTCTAATTACAAATCTATGATTGACGAGACTGTCAAATCTTACAGAGAAACTGACAGAAGAGATCTTGTGAGACAAACCTCAGTCCACGGGAAACTAGCACTAATATGCACCAAGACTGGACTGCCCTGCGCTGCCTCTACGTTGTGACTGCGTCACCCACGCAGTCTCTGCGTCACAACTACGATTGCACTTTTAACTCTACACTGGTCTCACTGCTGGCTGGAAACTGAAGCCTATTGGCCTTCAGAAAATCTCTCCAGGATCTGACATTGGCTCTTTATTGTTTCCTCAGTAGGAAAACATCTTTCGCTCTAGCTCTTTACGGTGACTGCGTAAGCACTGCATCACTGGCTTTGCATTGATGTTGTGATTCTCTCTGTCTCTACTGCTATGTACTCTCCGGCTCAGGAAACCTTCCAACCAAAACTACTACCCCTCACTGCAATCAAGAATCACTTAGATCTGATTTTCGTCCGAGCACTTGCTCCGTCAAAAAGATTCGGTCTCTAGATCCTTCGTGTCTCCACGAATGTATTTTCCAAATGACCCTTCAAGCCAATCTTATAGTCTTCTCTTTGAGACTTTAACAACCCAGATTAGATCTCTAATCAACGACTAGGATTAACTTTTGACTTGATTTGTTTCTTCTAGATCATTCTCACTCATATTCTATTAATACACTTTAATTATTTTATTTTCCTAAGTTTAGACTTAGGGTCCCTTTAAAACTAATTAATTATTTCTATAGAATACAATCCGAGTGGAATTTCACCAAACGATTTCTGGGTAATTTGGAATACATGTGTCTAAGCCTCTCCACAAAATTTGAACCTGGTCTTGATCTCTTCTTTCCCTCTGCAAGATTTGTAGGTGATGTCTTCTGAATTGAGGGGTAAACCCCCCTCGGTTTTGTTGTACTTGTCTTTGGGAGTTTTTATTTTCCAATTCCATTAGTTTCAATCTCTAAAGCATCTGTCTGTATCTGTTCAAGAGTAGGGGCTCTTCTCTCTCTCAATGTAAAGCGAAAATCAGCTTCAAAAGCCCCAGCAAAAACTACCTTTGCTCCTACAAGGGGGGCTTCATCTCTATAAGTAAACTAGTGTACAATTTGTTGAATCTTTTTACAGACTCAGAAATGTTTTCATTAGGCTTTCTTTTAATTGCATTAAACTCTGTCAATGAGTAACCAAGATCTCCCTTCTCTCCCCATCTCTGAGTGAATTGAGTTTCTAACTCTTCCCAGTCATTTACGGAATCATTTGGTAAACCTTTGAACCATTTCCTAGCCTCTCCACTTAGAGACTACACAAATAGTCTCATCACAACATCAAGATGTTCTACATTTAAATTCTAAGCAAAAGTGCAAAACAAGGGTAAATGTTGTTCTGCAGTTACTTCATCTTCTCCAGTGAAACGAGGAAGTAATTTCAGGTATTTTTGAGTCATGGCATTCATTGGTTATTGGTGTTGCCATATTAACAACTTGGTTAATTGCTCCTTGGGTGGTTGAGGTTGATGAACCTGCTGTGAAAGTGAATAAAGGTAGAGGAAAAACTGATATGGGGGTAGGCTGATGGACAATAGCAGAGGGACCAACAACTATATTTGGTTGAGCTTGAGTGGAGGTGAAAGAAACAGACTCGAAAGAATGTTCTTCTAACGGAGGTTCTTGAAAATAAATGGGTGTGGAAGGGGTATCTTGTTGCAAGAAAGGGAGTTCCTTGGAAATATCTTCAAACAAAGGGTTATGAGAATTGCTACTAGGAGCCGGCAATGCAAGATTAGGTATTGAAGGAGTTTCAGGTTTCTGAGCCTTTTTAGAAAGTAATCTTTTTGGATCTGGCAAAGAAGGGACTATCTGCTATGAGGTATTTGACCTCGTGTGAGGCATTTTGAAAGCTAGAATTTTGAAAATAACAAACATAGCCGAATATTTCCTCCTCACTGAACAACCAGAGGAAATAACGTGAAAAACCCAGGGAAAATAAACTTCGTTTCTTCGTCCCCGACAACAGTGCCAGAAAATGTTGTATCTCAAGAAACAATCCCTTGGCTTTGGTAAGGAATCAATGCTTAAGACATTTTGTAAATGTATGTCACAATTATAACATCAAATGGCCTCTGCTTAACACCTTTGGAATCTAATTATTTAATACACTCAATAATCTGATATAATGAAAGCCTTCACAATGCCATAAACTATTGATATCCGAATGAAATAAAAAGAAGAACTATAAAGGAAACTTGAAGTTATGTACTGAGAAACAAAATGTATCACTTTTAAGTTTCACAAGAAATTCATGGAGAGAGAGGAAACTCGAAATAATATGTTGCAAACACAAAATCTATTACTTTAACGTTTCATCAGGATTTTGTGAAGAAAGAACGGATGAGGCGAAGGAGTGCAAATTAAGGTTGTTTAACTCTTACTCACAGATGTGATTAAGAGACTGGCTGCTACATTACTTCACTTCATTCAAAGAGGAATAAACATAGAGCGAAACTGGAAAGACATATCAACATCAACAACTGCAGGAAACTTGATCTTCTTTCATTTATTTCTCAGAAAATTCAATACCAAATTAACAATTCTCCAGAGGTCCAAAACTCCAAACCGATTTTCTTTATTTCTATCTACTTAAATACATCACAGTGGTTCGTAACTCCTGAACTTCTTGAAACTATTTGACTACCTAAACTGTTAAGATTATTTATGCAATCATACTTGAGAAAACAAATTAAAATTGGAAATATTGTTTGTTTTGTTGAATCTGATGTTGTTGATAAGTCCTCCCGAAGTATCGAGGTTTCCTTTCTAGTTATGATGCAGCGGATGCACAACTCTATAACGACGCCTCAGTGCCTGACTTGACCCAGCTCTCATGCTCCCAATAGGCCCGCTACATGCTCTTATGCTCGACTCTGCCTATGCCCCTGTGCTTCAAACATTGTCAATCATATCACCTGCTACCCAACTCTACCTCTTCTCCTTTGATCTATGTCGGGTCACTTACCCGAGTTTTTATGCTGCGTTCTGCCTATTTCTTCATAAAATGGTGCATAACCGCATAAGCTCGGACTTGAAATCCTTTAGATTTCATCTTGGAACCACATCGCGTCCATGCCAACATCCCACTTCGCATTTTGTCGTCTTTAACTTTTCCTTAGCATTTATCTTTTAAAACTTGCTATGTGCGCTATGCGATCGGGTCCCACCTGGCATCGAACGTTGCACTTCGACGACTTTATCACTTACCTCCCGCGGTGATCCTTTAAAACTTGCGATTCGCGATTTGCAATCAGGCCCCACTGCATCGCACTTTGACGATTATAACACTTATCCTTCACCCTTAACTTTTAAAACTTGCGTTGTGCGATATGTAGGCCAAGGCCACGTCATCTGCCACGTCACCGCCACGTTGTCTGCCACGTCATCATAAATCAACTGCGATCTATGGGGTCAGGGCCACGTCGCACTTCGCATTTCGCTGACTTTAACTTTTCCTTAACACTTATCTTTTAAAACCTGCGATGTGCACTATGCGATCGGGTTCCACCTAGCATCGCACGTCGCACTTCGTCGACTTTATCATTTACCTCCCACGCCTATCCTATGAAACTTGCGATTTGTGGTTTTCGATTTAATCTCCATTGTCTATCTTTCTGCTCCAGTTTTGCGCTTTGATCCCGACCATCCGTTTTTCCCTTTGCGCCTCCTCCAAAACTCTTAAGTGTTTAAGGGAAATACACCCTTTCTTCGCCTTCGGGAAATTAGTTTGTTTGCTCCACGGTGTAACCCTCCTGAGCTTATCCGGTGTTCTGTCGCGCTAGTCCCTCTTGAGCTTGTGAATGAGCCCGACTCGACCCTGTTCGGCGTGCAATGCTCTAAACGTGCCCATCGGTCTAGCTCTCGAACTGTTCTGTACGTGAATGAGCCCGACTCGACCCACCTTCACATCTCATCATGTAATGTTAATGTACCAATATATAAATCAAAATTCTTCTATGACACAAAATTTTACATTTTCTATCATATATGTTTTTTTTGTGTTTTGAAAAATATTTCAAAGGTAAATGCAAATGAGCCACAACATCTGGCTCCACCTGGGGATAGTGCTTTTTTCCACGGAAGCGCTAAGAACCGCAGATTAGTGCCTTATCCATTGGGCATGGAGTCAAATATTTTTTGGTGACATATGAACAATGAGCAATCTGGTATTTACAATGGTGGAATGCTGACTTTTAATGCTCGAAATAATGCTTCAGATACTGCTCGTTCACAGGCAGTTGTACTGTCTTTCCATCTAGATCTTCAAAAATAAATGTGTTTTTTGACCTTGCCTCAGAGATCTTGTATGGACCATACCAGAGAGGGTCAAATTTACCATGCTTCCCCTTTTCTTCTCGTCTGGTGTCCCATATTAGTACCAAATCTCCTAACTAAAAGATAACTACTTTTGCTTTTCTATCAAATATAGACTTCATCCTTTCCTGATAAGTAATCAAGTTATCCCTGACTTTGTTTCTGTTTTCACTTGATTCAATTATTTTGTTCAATCTTCTTACCCGAGCATTCGGTTCTTCCTGACCTTCTTGAAGGAAATAAATCACTGGTTTGGCCAGTTGAGTAGGAGATAGTGCTTGAGTTCCATAAACCAGTTCATAGGGAGACTTCCCAGTAGATCTCTTGGTAGTGACTCGAACTGACCAAAGGGCAAACTTCAACTTCATATCCTAATCCTTCTGATTCTTGGTGATTGTTTTCTTCAAGATTCTGACCAATGTCTTATTTGAAGACTCTGCCAATCCATTCCCTTGGGGATGATACGCTGTGGAATGTGATAAAATTACATTATATGTTTGACCAAAATTAATGAAACGAGCAGAGTTGAATACCTGAGCATTATCAATCACAATTTTCATTGGACATCCAAATCTGCTGAAAATGTTTTCCTCCGGAAACTTCATCACCACTTGGTCATTCCCCTTCTTAGTGAGTATTGCTTCAACCCATTTTGTAAAATAATCAGTGGCAGTCAGAATCCACTTGAATTGTCTGCTTGATAGCGGATTGATATCTGCAATAAAATCCAATCCCCATTGCCTGAAAGGTTCTTCAATAAATACTGGGATGGGAGGTAATGGAGCAAGTTTTTTCTTTTCAGCAAACAGCGGACACTTCTGACAACTTCAAACCAATCTATAAACATCTGCAAACAGGGTCTGCCAATAGAAGCCCGACTTAAGAATTTTATGAGTAGTGGCCTTCCAGCTATAGTGTCTTCCACATATACTTTCATGATATTGTTTGGTGACTTCAATAGATTCTCCTTCGGTCAAACATAACAGCAAAATACCAGCAAGGTCTTTCCAGTATAGCTTCGCTTCTACGATAACATATGGCTGAGACTTGAGCTTGAGAGCTTTGTATTTTGTTCTATTCAGTGAATTTGGACAGGAAAAGAAACAAAGGTAATGCACAATATCTTTATACCAATCAGAGCACAAAAATTTGTATTGAATACCTGTTTTGAACTTGCTTTGACCCTCTTCATTTACAAATCCATCCACTGGTGCCAACAGATTAATTCCCAAGGCTTGAAAATTTGTCTTTGTCAACAACTTAGCTAACCCCTGTCCCTTGACCAACTTGGTGGGTTTAATGTCCAAATCATACTCTTGGATTTTTTCTATCCACTTCCCCCTTTTTCCTTCAACATCACTTTGGACCAGCATGTCTTTCACAGCAGAATTAGGAACATAAGCAGTTATTTGGGACTGCAACACATAAGTCCTGAAGGCTTTCAGTGCTTTGACCAAAGCATATACTTGTTTCTCTAGAATATTGTATTTGAGCTCAGCATCTCTGAGAACTTTGCTGAAAAATGCAACTGGCTGCTCCTTATTGTCTTCATTTTTCTGCAACAATACAGCAGCTATAGTAGTGGTGGATGCAAAAGAGAATACCTGAAAGGCTTTTTGATAGTCTGGGCTAATCAAAACTGGGGCTTCCTGCAGTGCTTCCTTTATTCTAACAAATGCATCTCTTGCTTCTTTATCCCATTTCACTTCTGCATTTTTCTTCAGCATATATGTTATACTTCTCACGATCTCAGCATAATTGGGCACAAACCTCCTCAGAAAGTTTATTTTTCCTAGCAATCTCTAGATATCCTTCTCGCTTCTGGGTAAAGGAATAGTCTGAATGGCTTCCACCCTTGTTGGGCCAATCTTTACTCCTTGTTTAGAAACTATGTGACCCAATAATTTAACTTCTTCTAGGGCAAATGAAGATTTCTTGCGATTTAATGACAGACCAAACTTTCTGCACTTTTGAAATTTTTTTGGGAAATGCTCCAAGTGTTCATCATCTGACCTTGAGAAAACAGTTACATTATCCAAATAGATAACTACAAACCTGTCACCAACGAAGCCTATGTCCATGGCCCTCTGAAATGTTGCACCTACGTTCATAAGGCCAAATGGCATCCTTGCGTACATGAAGGTGCCTCAGGGCGTAGTGAAAGCAGTCTTCTTCTAATCTTCTTTTTCTACTGCTACCTGATTATTCCCAGAAAATCTGTCAACCATACACAACCTGTGAGCTCCTTTCACCTTCTGTAAGACATAATCCATTTTCGGCAAAGGATAATTATCTTTTAGAGATGCTCGGTTCAAGTTCCTGAAGTCTACACACAGTCTCATCTCTCCATTCTTCTTTCTTACAAGGACCAGATTAGGAACCCAGTTTGAATATCTAAGAGGGACTATAATTTTCGCCTGCAACAGTTTCTTCACTTCTTTTTAGATTGGAGCTAACAACAATGGATTGATCTGTCTGAGCTTCTGTCTGTGTGGTTTGAGTCCTTCCTTCAATGAAATCTTATGCTGAATAATGTTTTTGTCATATGTTTTCAGGTCTTCATACGACCAGGCAAACACATCCATATATTTCTTAAAAAGATCAATGTATCTTTCTTTGTAGTTTTGGGGAACACCTTTGAACAATTTCACTATTTTGGGTTCTTGCTGAGTTCCCAAATTACAATCTTCCATCTCTTCTTCTTGATGTGTTTTCTTTGAATCAACAACAACATCATTAGCATCGAATAATCCTTCAAGGGAAACCAACCCTTTGGGGAGCACATTATCTTTCAATTGGATAACCTTATGTTCACCTATTGACTGCTTAAGATTTCTTATTTATGCTTTCTGCTTTGTTTGTTCTTCCTCTTCGTCTATCTCAGCGTCTTCAAAGTTTCCAATCATGGTCAGGAACTGACTTATCTATTCATCATTGTCAAACACCTGCCAATGTTTCACATTATCAGAGATAGAAGGTCTATACCTAATTTCAATATCATACCTTAACCTTGGATTTATTGGAGGTTTGAAGGTGATGGCTGCAACTACTAAAAGAATCGGCCCATCAAGTCTCCTCCCTCGGAATATACTGAAGATTGAATGCTTCAAAATAGTTTTCTACCAGATCCCACACTTCATTCCTATATGATCTCAATCTCGAATGCTTGGTTTGACAATGATTTTTAATCTGCCTTATTATCAATTTAGAGTCACCAAAAATTGAAATACATTGAACTCCCATCTGTTTAGCAACTTGAAGGCTTGAGATTAAGGCCTCATACTTAGCCACATTGTTTGTTGAATCAAATTCTAGTTTAAAACAGAAAGGCATGAGGTTAATTTCTGATGATATCAGCAAGAATCCAGCACCTGCGCTCTCCTTGGAGTAGGCACCATCAAAGTAGCACTTCCAAATTTTCCTTGAGTGCAGCTCATTATTTACAACTACTGAAGAGAGCTGCTTCCTTGTGTCTTAAACAAATTTTGCATCTTCATGCAGCATGAAACAAGAAAGGTCTTTTGTTTTTTGACAATAAATGGGGGAATTTCCTGCATCTTTCTTGGAGGTAGTCTTCACAAACCTTGTTTCCCTGTACAACCTCCTTTCTTCCCCATTAAAAACTGGAATGATAGCATAAATGAAATGTAATTTTAGTACACCTCCCAACTTTGTTCCCCAAGATCTTGACAGGAGTATTCCAAACCTGGTTGGGATGTCAGCAACCACTACAGCCATGACTATACTCTTTGTTGGGATTTGTGCCAACGAAACTGCTACATCTTTAATTAACCCAACACATTTCACCCTTTTGGAATCAAATGAATACAGATCCCTATAATTTTTGGTAATCTGCAAGTTAAGTTCCTTCATAACAGACAATGGCATGAGATTATGGGACGCTCCTGAGTCCAGCATGCAATGATGTAGAGTATAATCATGAAGCAATAGAGAGATATAGAAAGGTGGAACAGAGGGATCTATTTCTTCTACATGAGGACCAAAGGTGACCACTGGCTTTTCTTCTTGTAAGTTCACTGTGTCACTTATGTCTTCCACCTGTGTGAGATTAATAAATTCTGAAATTTCTTTCTTGTAAGCTGGTATTTTGGCTAACTCTAGAAGAGGCACCTGAATTTTGACCTTCTCCAACTCTTTTGTCAAATTGAAAGCATGAGTTTTATTAGCATTCTTTCCAAGTTCTTCACTCTTTCTAGAATTTGTTGCTTGTTTAGGTACAAGAACAACTCTCTCCAAGATATTAGTGTCAACTGATTTGTTCTGGGAAGATTCACCCTTCTGCACATTTGTTCTATTAAGTGAATTTACAGGTTGTTTCTTATTACTGACCTGTTTCGTAGGGTCCTTTTCTAGTGGAGTCGCCATTGGAGGAGGAATGGAACCTTGTTCACCTTCATTATCCTGCACTCTAGATCTCTTTCTAGACCTCAAATCATACTTTTTATGTAACTCAGCTTGCAAGAAATCTGCGAATTGCCTACAGTATTTATCCATTTCACCTTGATCAAAAGAAACTTCAGCTTCAGCATATTCTCCCTCGCAATCTTCCTCTTCATCCTATTCCATTATATACATAGTAGATTCTTGATCCTCGACCTCCCTTTGGTCATCTTTTATTGGCTCTCCAGGTGCTACTTCTATATACAATGGAGCTTGAACCTGGTCTTGATCTCTTCTTTCCCTCTACAAGATTTGCAGGGGGAGTCTTCTGAATTGAGGGTTAAACCCCCCTCGGTTTTGTTGTACTTGTCTTTGGGAGTTTTTATTTTCCAATTCCATCTTAGCTAGCTTATTTGTCAGATTTTTTATCACTTTTGTCATATCTTCAACTCTTAGATCTTGTGATGATTCTTCTTTTGCCTTCCCCTTCTCTTGGATTGGTTGTTTCCCTTTCGCCTTTCCAGCTGCAGTCATATTAGCTTCAATCTCTAAAGCATCTGTCTGTATCTGCTCAAGAGTAGGGGCTCTTCTCTCTCTCAATGTAAAGCTAAAATCAGCTTCAAAAGCCCCAACAAAAACTACCTTTGCTCCTACAGGGGGGGCTTCATCTCTATAAGTAAACTATTGTACAATTTGTTGAATCTTTTTACAAACTCAGAAATGTTTTCATTAGGCTTTCTTTTAATTGCATTAAACTCTGTCAATGAGTAACCATGATCTCCCTTCTCTCTCCATCTCTGAGTGAATTGAGTTTCTAACTCTTCCCAGTCATTTATGGAATCATTTGGTAAACCTTTGAACCATTTCCTAGCCTCTCCACTTAGAGACTGCACAAATAGTCTCATCACAACATCAAGATGTTCTACATTTAAATTCTCAGCAAAAGTGCAAAACAAGGGTAAATGTTGTTCTGCAGTTACTTCATCTTCTCCAGTGAAACGAGGAAGTAATTTCAGGTATTCTTGAGGCATGGAATTCATTGGTTATTGGTGCTGCCATATTAACAACTTGGTTAATTGCTCCTTGGGTGGTTGAGGTTGATGAACCTGCTGTGAAAGTGAATGAAGGTAGAGGCAAAAATGATATGGGGGTAGGCTGATGGACAATAGCAGAGGGACCAACAACTATATTTGGTTGAGCTTGAGTGGAGGTAAAAGAAACAGACTCGAAAGAATGTTCTTCTAACGGAGGTTCTTGAAAATAAATGGGTGTGGAAGGGGTATCTTGTTCCAAGAAAGGGAGTTCCTTGGAAATATCTTCAAACAAAGGGTTATGAGAATTGCTACCAGGAGCAGGCAATGCAGGATCAGGTATTGAAGGAGTTTCGGGTTTCTGAGCCTTTTTAGAAAGCAATCTTTCTGGATTTGGCAAAGAAGGGACTATCTGCTATGAGGTATTTGACCTCGTGTGAGGCCTTGTGACAGCCATAATTTTGAAAATAACAAACACAGCCGAATATTTCATCCTCACTGAACAACCAGAGGAAATAATGTGAAAAACCCAGGGAAAATAAACTTCGTTTCTTCGTCCCCAACAACGGCACCAGAAAATGTTGTATCTCAAGAAACAATCCCTTGGCTTTGGTAAGGAGTCAGTGCTTAAGACATTTTGTAAATGTATGTCACAATTATAATATCAAATGGCCTCTGCTTAACACCTTTGGAATCTAATTATTTAATACACTCAATAATCTGATATAATGAAAGACTTCAAAATGCCATAAACTACTGATATAGGAATGAAATGAAAAGAAGAACTGTAAAGGAAACTTGAAGTGATATGCTGAGAAACAGAATATATCACTTTTAAGTTTCACAGGAAATTCATGGAGAGAGAGAAAACTCAAAATAATATGCTGCAAACACACAATCTATTACTTTAAAGTTTCATCAAGATTTTGTGAAGAAAGAACAGATGAGGTGAAGGAGCGCAAATTAAGGTTGTTTAACTCTTACTCACAGATTTGATTAAGAGACTGGCTGCTACATTACTTCACTTCATTCAAAGAGGAATAAACATAGAGCGAAACTGGAAAGACATATCAACATCAACAGCTGCAGGAAACTTGATCTACTTTCATTTATTTCTCAGAAAATTCAGTACCAACTTAACAATCCTTTAGAGGTCCAAAACTCCGAACCCATTTTCTTTATTTCTATCTACTTAAATACATCACAGTGGTTCGTAACTCCTGAACTTCTTGAAACTATTCGACTACCTAAACTGTTAAGATTATAACTTACGCAATCATACTTGAGAAAACAAATTAAAACTGGAAATATTGATTGTTTTGTTGAATCTGATGTTGTTGATGCGTCCTCCCGAAATGCAGAGGAGTCCTTTCTGGTTATGATGCAGGGAC
Organism: Pinus albicaulis; assembly: GCA_034641835.2. Classification (NCBI taxonomy): domain Eukaryota; kingdom Viridiplantae; phylum Streptophyta; class Pinopsida; order Pinales; family Pinaceae; genus Pinus; species Pinus albicaulis. The sequence continues at coordinate 385,686,222 of CM076573.1, read as the reverse complement.
TGCACAGCTCTATAATGAAGCCTCAATGCTTAACTTGACCCAATTGTCATGCTCCTAATAGGGCCGCTATACGCTCTTATGCCCGACTCTGCCTATGCCACTGTGCTTCAAACACTGTCAATCATATCACCTGCTACCCGACTCTGCCTCTTCTCCTTTGATCTGTGTTGGGTCACTCACCTGAGTTTTTCTGTCGCGTTCTGCCTATTTCTTCATAAAATGGCTCATAACCGCATAACCCCAGACTTGAAATCCTTTAGATTTCATCTTGGAACCACATCGCATCCGTGCCAACATAGCACTTAGCATTTCGTCGTCTTTAACTTTTCCTTAGCGTTTATATTTTAAAACTTGCGATGTGTGCTATGTGATCGGGTCCCACCTGGCATCGCACGTCGCACTTCGACGACTTTATCACTTACCTCCTGCGGTGATCCTTTAAAACTTGTGATTTGCGATTTGCGATCGGGCCCCACCGCATCGCACATTGCACTTCGGCGATTATAACACTTACCCTTTGCCCTTAACTTTTAAAACTTGCGTTGTGCAGTATACGGGCGAGGGCCATGTCACCTTGCCATGTCATCATAAATCAATTGCGATCCATGGGGTTGGGGCCATGTCGCACTTCGCATTTCGTTGACTTTAACTTTTCCTTAACACTTATCTTTTAAAACCTGTGATGTGCACTATGCAATCGGGTCCCACTTCGCATCGCACGTCGCACTTCAGCGACTTTATCATTTACCTCCCACGCCTATCCTATGAAACTTGAGATTTGCAATTTGTGATTTAATCTCCGTCATCTATCTCTCCGCTCCTGTTCTGTGCTTTGATCCTGACCATCCGTGTTTCCCTTTTTCGCCTCCTCCAAAACTCTTAAGTGTTTAAGGGAAATGTGCCCTTTCTCCGCCTTTGGGAAATTAGTTTGTTTGCTCCACGGTGTAACCCTCCTGAGCTTATCCGGTGTTCTGTCGCATTGGTCCCTCTTGAGCTTGCAAATGAGCCCGACTCGACCCTGTTCGGCGTGTAATGTTCTGAACGTGCCCATCGGTCCGGCTCTTGAACTGTTCTACACGTGAATGAGCCTGACTCGACCCACCTTCACATCTCATCACGTAATGTTAATGTAGCAATATATAAATCAAAATTCTTCTATGACACAAAATTTTACATTTTCTATCATATATGCTTTTTTGGTGTTTTAAAAAATATTTCAAAAGGAAATGCAAATGAGCCACAACAGGAAATTGAAAAATTAAAGTGAATTAATTTACACATGTGGTGAGAATGTTCTAAGTGACGTGGATCAAGCTTTTTCTAATCTTAGCTGTTGATTAGAGATTAGATCACGACCGTTGATTTCTGAAAGAGACAAGTATTAAAGGAAGGCTTGGGGTCAGTTGGAGGACACACAAAGAGTAGCAGGACTTGAGCTAAGTCGAAATTCTGGGGTGCGGTTTGCTGAGAATTTTTGAGTGAGCTTCCAGTGCTAGTGAGGGGCAGATCGACAAGGGATGTTCTGATCCAAGACCAAGAATACATACATCAGAGAGGCAGATCCATACCAGGCAGCGTAGAGTCCGATAGGAGGTACGCAACGCAGGCAAGCTGACGCAAAGAGGGATGCAGACCCTTCTGGGTGATGCAAAGGCAGCGCAGAGGCCTTCAGGGTGACGCAGGGGCAGCTTGTGTTGCATAGAGGTTGCGCTGGGCAGGAGAGGCTGACGTAGAGGCTTTAAAAGCTGCGCTGAGGGTTCCAATGGGCCAGAAAGGGTTCATATTCAATAATTCTTGAAGGGTTTGAATCAACCATATTTTCTGTCTTTGAGTGATAAGGTACAACTGCCGTGAATTTCTCTGTAGGGAAAACCACTACTGGTGCCCATGATGTATTTAGATTCTTCTTAATAATAAAACCCTCAAAGAGCTGCTGCACTGGTTTTCCCGCAGTGGGTTTTTCCGGGGACATTTTTCCGAAAAATCATGTGTGTCCTTTGTCATATGTGCGCTATGTTTCAGTGAATTATCTGTATATGTGTAGGCTACAAATTGGGTTTGCTTTGATGTTTTTCTGAATACTTCAATTAAATAACTTGTTAATGTAATCAAACAAGTAGGAGAAGTAAATCAATATTCTGCAGTAGGGTTTTTGTGTTAACAAAATTTTCACATGGTATCAGAGCATTGCAGATCAAGCTGAAGCCATCAACAAGAGGCTGAAAAATTTTTGCTGCAGGAGGGCAGCTGAAGCTCACTGATCCAAGAAGAAGGTAGGAGGGACGCAGATCCAGCAGAAGGGTGTCACAGAGCCAGTCTGCTTACGTAGAGCTTACGCAAGCCCTTTTGGGTGACGCAGAGCCTGTTAGGCTCACGCTGGGCTGACGCAGTGGCTAACACAGGCCCTAGAGGGTGACGTAGTCCAAGTTGCAGTGACGCTGTGTTTGTTGTCGAGGCTGGAAGTGCAGCTTCTGATATTCAAAGTTGTTGGTGGGGCATTAGTTCTCGGTACAGAACAGTGCCTAGCAAAGTTGACAAAGTAAGGGGAAACATCCCCTTAGCAGATTTTCTTGCCAAGAAATCTGAGATTCGATCAGGAGGGTGATCGTAGAGTGTTGATTCGACAGAATTGGCGGAGGATTTCCGAGAGGGAAATCAGTTGTCAAATGGAGCAGATTCTCTAGAGGGTTTCTATCGCCAAGAAACCCAGATCCAATCTTGTGCTGAGTCTAGCAGCAGTAGAAGGGAGAAGCATACGTGATTCGACTTGTTTGAGGAGAGATGGCCCCATACGTTCTAAGAGATGAGGATAGGTTAGACGGTGTGTCTAACTTTGCTATCTGGAAAGCCAGAATCCTGACAGTCCAAAAGGAGTACGGTATCAGAGACCACGCAGAGAATCTCTTGGTTGTGCCAACCGATGTTGATGCTCTGAAGAAGTTCAATGAAAATCAGGCGCGGGCTAAGCGCTGGATAATGGATGGAGTGAAAGATCATGTGGTCCCGCACATTGCCGGAAGAAGACAACAAACAAGGCGTGGACAAAATTTACCACGATGTATCAAGGTAGCTTCGTCCAGAGGAAGATGCTTCTAGAGAATCAGATGCAGATGTTCCAAATGCACAAGGGAGAGGAGATTGATCCCTTCTTCAAATTGTTGACTATCCGAGACTAGTTGACTGCCATGGGGGCAACTCCAGATGATGGAATCATAGTAAGGACTGCCCTGAATATAGTCACCGATGAGTGGGAGACCTTTGTAAAAAGTATCTTGGGCAGAGCATAACCCCCAAATTGGGGAGACATGTGGGCAATCCTTCGACAGGAGGAGATCCAGAGGGTAACCAAGAAGGAATTCAACAACAAAGGAGTCAAGATAAAGGAGGAGGAGGAAGATGCAAACCTAGCATCTAAGGGACAGCGGCAGTAAGGGAAGAAGAAGAGGGGCCTATCCAAGGTCCGGTGCTTCAGATGTGGCGAATTGGGACACTTAGCCAGCACTTGTTAAAAGAGGAAGGAAAAGGAAGTTTCGGATTCCAAGACAACAACAGTGAAAGGGAACGATGGAAGCGAAGACGATGTGGCCATGAGTGCTCAAGTACCTTGAGAGAAGAGGTGGGCCGACATAGATCTGTAGAGCAGCTATTGACGGTGGTGGCAGTATCCTTGAGGTGCCTAAACTCTTGGATCACATATGAGCTACGGGAGCCTTAAGACAGTAGTAGGATGAATGGAGTCAGTGGGTGCAGAAGATCATGCAGAAGCAGAGGCAGAGCTGGGACGCTGAAGAGTGGAGCAGAGCAGTGCAATGGCAGCAGCAGCATAGAGGGGCAGTGCTTACACAGTGCAGAGCAACAACAGCGCAGAGGCTCTAAAGAGATAGCGTAGAGCATCAGCAGAGGGTGCTTCAGTGATGAGATGCAACCAGACTGACTTGTCTGTCAATTGATTGGGTGATTGTCCTTCGGTTGCTTACTTCTCAACAACTGAGTTGCAGTGCAGCTGTTAGCACTGGCAGTGCTATAGGCAGCATGATGCAGCATTTTGAGAGGGAGTTGCAATACAAATGTGGCAGTGACTATGGCAGAGTAATGGGCAGTAGTACAGAAAGCAGCAGTGCAATGGATGGAGGGCAACAACGTGGAGACCGATGCCAGAGATCAGGGTGATGCTTCAGTGTTGAAGTATTGCTTGAGCACATTCCTCGCTAAGAGGGAGTGTTGAGATTTTGGGTAGCATCGGATGTGCTCTAGCTTCGAAACTTTGTGGAGGGGCTAGAACCCATGAGATCTCCAAGACCCAGAAATCGTTTGCAGAAATTCCACCTGGTGTAAAAGTTACTCAAATAATTAAATTTTTTAATGGGGACCCTAAGTCTAACTTAGGGAAATTGAAAAATTAAAGTGAATTAATTTACAGATGTGATGAGAATGTTCTAAGTGACGTGGATTAAGCTTTTTCTAATCTTATCCCTTGATTAGAGATTAGATCACGACCATTGATTTCTGAACGAGAAAAGTATTAAAGGAAGGCTTGGGGTGAGTTGGAGGACCACACACAGAGTAGCAGCACTTGAGCTAAATCGAAATTCTGGGGCGCGGTTTGCTGAGAACTTTCGAGTGAGCTTGCAGTGCTAGTGAGGGGCAGATCGGCAAGGGATGTTCTAATCCGAGGTCGAGAATACATACATCAGAGAGGCAGATCCATAGTAGGTAGCACAGAGGCCAACAGGAGGGACGCAACCCAGCCAAGCTGACGTAGAGACCATACAGAGAGGGATGCAGACCCTTTTGGGTGACGCAGGGGCCTTCAGGGTGACGTAGGGGCAGCCTGTGCTACGCAGAGGCTGCGCTGGGTAGGAGAGGTTGACGCAAAGGCTGGAAAAGCTACGCTGAGGGTTCCAGTGGGCCAGAAAGGGCTCGTATTCAGTAATTCCTGAAGGGTTTGAATCAACCATATTTTTTGTCTCTGAGTGATAAGGTACAAATGCCGTGAATTTCTCTGTAGGGAAAACCACTACTGGTGCCCATGATGTATTCAGATTCTACTTAATAATAAAACCCTCAAAGAGCTGCTCCACCGGGTTTCCTGCATTGGGTTTTTCGGGGACATTTGTCCGAAAATCATGTGTTTCCTTTGTCATATGTGTGTTATGTTTCAGTAAATGATCTGTATATGTGTAGGCTACGGATTGTGTTTGCTTTATGTTTTCCTAAATACTTCAGTTAAATAACTTGTTAATGTAATCAAACTAGTAGAAGTAAATCAATATTCTGCAGTAGGGTTTCTGTGTTCAGAAATTTTCACACATACAAGCTATGTTGGTTGAGGTGCCTCCCAAATGGCTACAAGTTGATCACGGTCCTCTTGAATCCTAGTGAGGAAGGGATCTATGCCTTCACCCTTCTGCATCCTGATGCTTCTTAGCTTCTCTTGCAGGAACATCTTACTCTGCTCAGAAGTATTCTGATATAGTTGTCAAGAGCATTCGACATCTCCTTGGCAATGCCTTTGCTAGAAGTATGTGAAACTATATGTTCCTGGACTCCATCTAGGATCAACCGTTTCGCCTTCGCCATCTCTTTCCTGTATTCTTTCAACTGATTTGCATCCTAAGGAATTGCCATCAAATTATCCTAGCTTCCAGATGAAAAAGTTGGAGGCTCCCTCTAACCTATCCTGATCTCCAAACCCAGTTGTGGTCGTCTCTAAATTTGATCCAAAATCTCCCTCTTGCTTTGCTTGGTTGTTGAATCTGCTACTCACACTCCCTTCTGGAGTGAGAAAAATTGCCTACAACAACTATCGACTGTAATTGAAAAAATCATATTTTTAGGTTACAAACCCTCTAAGAGAAATTCTCTCTTTGTGTGCCTTTCTCTTCCACCCAATGTTGATTTTGCTACTGCAAACTATTGCAAAACCCTCTACGTCCAAACAATGAATTTGCCCAGCAAAAATACTGGACTACTGTTCCCTCTTCATGTTGGAAACACTTAATCTGGAAAGTCGATCTTTTTTTCCTTCCTGCACTGAAAAATTGAATTGCTCAAGCAACTCGCACTACCTGGCTCAAGCTCTGCGCAATCACCAAAAATTTGTCCTACTGCTCCCTTTGCATAGTGAATTTCTGCTTCCACTTCTGAGCTTGCCATCTTTGATCAAAATCCCTATAATATCATGTGAAAATTTCAACTATTGTAACAATTGGAAATTATTCTTCTAACTATAAATTAATTAACAGTTTATTTTCCCACATAACCAACGAATAATTCACAATTGCAATTTTCACCAAATTAATTTTTGGGAAAGATAAACTAGAAACTGAGAAAACACTAGCACAGACACAAAAAATTTGACACAATTATTTTTGGACCAAAGTCCCTAGAAAAACCCTACTTGGGAAAATCGGTGCAGCGGTTGAGGGTTTTAATAATTAAGCAGCAGTGAGAAATTCTGCGTACAACTGGATGTCGAAATCTAGCAATCCTACAAAGAAAAATACTGGCAAAATTCTAGTGAGGAATTTTCCTCATCCCACAAGCAATCTGTGCTCAGATTGGTAGCTCCAAGTGAGTCATCCAAACAACGTCCGCGTAGGCCTGCATCACCCTAGCGCAGTCCCTTCCATGTTCTTCCTAAAACAACTGCTCCTCAAGTCGTCCTGCCTACTGTTGACTGAGAAAATCTCTCCGACACTCGAGAAAATTTTTCCGGCCTCTGGAATTGAAACTCAGCTTCTCTCCAGCAAAATCAAATTGCCTCTAGAGACTTCTACACAACCCCTGTGTCAGCCTCTTTGTGGCTATCTCTGCCTCTCTTCAAGCTACTCGCCGGAACTGGAATCTCTTCCTCCCGACTCACTTTCCCTGCCCCTCTCTGTCTCTAATTCACTTCTATGGCTCGAACTCTTCTGGAAATTATTGTTGCTCTCTAGAAAATCGAACTGCCCAAGGAAATCGATCTCAAGTGTGTGTTCTCCATCTACCCATCAACATCCTCTTATAATCTCTAGTTGGGACTCCAACGACCAAGATTAAAACATAATCAATGGCTGGGATTATTTCTGGATCGATCTGTGTGAGTTTCTAGACGATTCACACCTTTCTCAATTAATACTGATTAATTAACCCCTTTTCCTAAGTTTAGACTGAGGAGATATTTAAAAATAGGCTAATAATCTAATTAAGACACTTCTAGGTGGAATTTTGAGAAATGATTTCTGGGTTATGGAGAACTCTTGTGTTTTAGCCTCTCCACAAAGTTTCAAGACTAGAACACCTCCGATTCTACAAAAACTAACACTCTATGTAAACTTCTTCTAATACACCTTAATCCTTCTCAAACAAGCATAGGCCTTGAACAACCTAATAACTTCTATCCTAGCCACTGATGCAAATCTCTCTTCAACGTTTACTCCTTCAACCTGTGCACATCCTTTACAAACCAATCTTGCTTTGTTTCTAGTTACCTGTGCATATTCATTTATAGCTTGTTCTAGAAGACCCATTACGTTCCAATAACATTTTTGTCCCTTAGCCTTGGAACCAATTCCCATGTGTCATTCTTTTCAATTTGATCAAGTTCTTATTCCATGGCCTTGATACAGGCTATATCATGGCTAGCTTCTTCGAAGCTGCTAGGCTTGAATGTGGATAGTAAAGTGAGATGACTTTGCTCTGGCCTGCTTCTTCCGGTTCCTATTCCTGGATGTACATCACCAATAATCTGATCCAATGGATGAATGTTCTGGTATCAGTGTTTAGGAGCTTTAGGTGATGCCTGCTAACTGTTTTCTTGATTAGTAGTTGACACCTCTTACTCTTATGCTTCTTCTTCCTTAACTCTTTCCTTCTCTGGTTCTTGTGTTTCTTCAATCCTTGAAGATGAGGATCCTTGCTTCGTCTTTGACTCAAGGGTTTCATTAAAGGTTACATTATTGCTCTCCACCATCTTGTTGAGACTCATATTATAGCATTTGTATGCCTTGCTATTTTGTGAGTACCCAACAAATATGCCTTCGTCTACTTGAGAGTCAGATTTCCCGATCTCCTTATCTTCCCTCTTAATGTAGCCTTTGCTCCTGAAGATGCTCAAGTGCTTGACATTTGTTGGTCTTCCCTTCCATAGTTCGTACAGGGTCTTTTCACTATTGCTTCTAATCATTCCTCTATCTAGAATGTGCATTGTTGTATCCACTACCTGGACCCAAAACACATCACCTAATTTGGAAGCATTCAACATGGTCCTAGCCATGTATTCAATTGTTTTGTTCTTTCTTTCGGCGATTCCATTTTGTTGTGGTGTCCTAGCTGTTGAGAATTGTATCTTTATTCCCTGTTCCTCGAAGATGTGTTGGAATTCCTTACATGTGAACTCCCCTCCGTTATTAGATCTCAAACATTTGTTTTTCAGATCAGTTTCATTCTCAACCATCTCCTTGTAGATTTTGAAGGATTCAAAGGCTTCGGTCTTCTTCTTCAGAAAATTGAATGTTGTCATCCTAGTATAATCATCAATGAAAAACATGAAATATTGTTCTCCTTCGTCCTGAATTCAACTCTTGTCTGTTTGCCATGTCTGCAGTGTTTACATGAGGTGCTAGCACGTTTTGAAAATTCTGGCATTTTTCTCACTATGTCCTTTTTACGAATTCTGACAAGGTTATTGATGTTTATGTGTCCCATTCTTCTGTGCCAAAGCCAACTTTCATCTTCTATAGCCAAGAAACAACCTTCCTTTCCAATCTCATTGAACGTGTATATATCATTTGGAGTTCTTATTGTCGTTGCCACCAACCTATATGATTTCTCCCTTCTAATTTCATATTTCTTTGAGTCAAATAACAATGTATGTCCTTGAGCACACATTCGACTCACACTAAGTAGATTGGTTTAGGTTGTCAATGAGTAACACATCTTTTGTTGTGGCTTTCTTGTTTCTGAGCTTAATTAAACCCATTCCTATCACCTTTGTAGAGCCATCATTTCCGAATTAGACTATTCCATTGTCATCTTCTTGTAGAAATATAATTTTTTTCTTATCCCCTATCATATGTGTTGAGCAGCCACTATCGACATACCATACACTTGTATTGCTTTGTGCTTTTAGAGCAATTGAACAACTTTCATTCTTCTTCTTCCAAACTTTCAGGGGAGCATCTACAACATGTTGTGGTTCCCTTGGAGTGCTTAACCTGTAGTATTCTGCCAGATTTCCATAGTTGTTGCATTTGTAACACTCTTCTCCAAAAGAGAAAATAAGCTGCAATATTTTCATCTGAACGTCTGAAGCTTGGCCTCCTTGACTATTTTGTCCCCTTCATATATGTATTGGAGCTTCTCCCAAACATCTTTTGTAGATGTTCAACGCGTAGCTTTTACATACACTAATTCTGTTAGGCCATTCAAAATCGCATTCCTAACTTTAGCATTATTATCATAGAGCTTCTTACCTACATCATCTATTGGAGCAGTGGACGGTTCCTTGTATCCAGTCATTAAAAATTGCCATACATCATATCCTTGTGCCTGCACATAAACTTTCATCCTTCCACACCAAAGCGCATAGTTTTGTCCATTAAATACTGGAACTTCGATCTTTGTGCACTCCATGATCTCCCTTCCAATGGTTAAACTACATGTGAAGGAACCTGCTCTAATTCCAATTGTTGGAAATAATGAGGGGGGTGAATCAGTACTTCACTCACAATTAGTTTATTATAAAAAATTTAGAGCATGAACAAAAAAGCAGTAATCAATAACACACCGCAAGAGCAGTACACAACAAATTTTTAGGTGGAAACCCTTCTGAGAGAAGAACCACCAAACACTTTTCTAATATTTTGTGAGTACCAAAATGCTTCAACTTCAACTGAAAGGGAAGCCCCAACTCCCTAGTACTCTAAAAAAGCATTCAAGTTTATCAAGTAGCTCCAACTCCTAAAATGATGCTACTGCACCCTAGTTTTACCAACTCCAACTTGAAGGACACTCCAATGCCTTGGTTTTATTAGCTACAACTATTAGGATGCTCCAACACCCTGCAAGCATCAACTTGCCCTAGTACCACCCCGCCACCCTAAAATATTTTTAGGATACAACCTGAAGGAGACTTCACTCCCCTGCCTTGCACCACCCAACCATTGTGAAAATATTAAAATAGAGAAATAATTTGTGGGCTCCCGTACTAGGGACGATGATCCACTTACAAAGATATTACATGAAACCCTTCCTGTTAATATACGCTTCACATATGCAATAAACTTCTTCAAACCGCTGCTGAATGATGTAACAAGGTAACTGAGCAAAAATCTACTTTACTTCAACTTATCAATCCAAACAATAACTCAAGTATGTTGATGCAAAATATGTCACAGTTGAGTCAAATTTTGTCCCATGAGTCTGTTGTTGTCAAATGAGTCACTGACTGCCAGAAAACGTCTTCCTCCACTACAGAAATGTCCTTTATCTTATCTTTCATAAGTGATGCTTCTACTCTCAATCTTTACTGTTGTTGATGAGCTCTCTTCACAAGGAGGTCTAGACTTGATAAATAGCAATGCTTTAGGGCTTCATGTATGTCATTGGTAATTGTTAGTTTGATATCACAAAGATATCTCTACTGCTACAGTCTGCAATGTATCTTATAGAAGAGCTCTCAATGTATCTCAGAGATCACAGTCTCAACCCAGAAATACAGCATAACTATGTGACGAATCAAATGTCCAACGAGGGTTCCAAAGACACTTAAATAATGCACAGTTTTAATGCACTATGTGGCTACTGAAAAAAACCTTAAAACATTCAGGGTTGAGCAATAAGTTTAGGTAGAACTTACCACAAGTTCCGAGCAAAAGGAGAATCTGAGATTTTGCACAGGAAAGAACTTCACACAGATCAGATTTTCCCAAGGAGAAACAATAAGTAAAAAGCTTGGATAGATGCCTCACAAATTCAGCACAAATCTACTCGCTAAGGGCCTGGAGACCTCTAATGCATTGATGCTTAGTACAAACCCAGGTCTATTGTATTGAAACACTACTAATGAACAGTCCGCAAGTTCTACTGTTAAGTCTACGAATGGGCTCAGATTCAGTTACACACATTAAATAGGTCTCAACTAGCAAACATATAACCTCAAGAAAGCTCGAACAGAGTAGATCAAAATATCACAATAGATCAGAGGACAAGCATACAAACGTTTCGCTCCGGACTTAAATTTTGTGCCATTTATGCCAATGTTATGTGCCCTAAGAGAGCCAAGAACCTACAGAGAAGGCACAATACCCCAATGAATCATCATGGCCAAAAAAACAAAATATAAACCCCAGATCTGCTTAGGATTTGCTTGATTAAAGGCTTCAAAGACACAGATATATCGAATGCTTCAGATATGCCCAAGGAGGAGTCTGAACTGTCCTCTTACTAAGGCCGAAAATTCCTTTGTGAGTATCCTTTGATCTGCCTTCAAAACACGTCTCAGATATGCCTCAGAGGAGGCTGAATGAGCTCAGAAAGTGCTCAAAAACAGTGAAAATCATAGCCCAATAGATAAGAACATTAAGCCCCAAGATCCTTCAAAACTTTGGCCTCTACTTCAGATGTGCTAGACTACCAAGGCTGCAGAGATATCTCACATAAGACCATCGTTCAAATGCATGCTCATGAGGAAAGAACAAGCCTCTCTTTGATAGAGAAGAAGGGAATTTTTTTAATGAACCCAACTTCAAGAAAATGGAGGGAAGCTGACTTGATTTGAATTTCACATTTGGAGCCAAAAAGAAATATTTTTAGAAGGCCGACTTAATCTCAAAATTAATTGACCTCATGCCCTTAAGCAAGTGAAATTTGACCTCAAAATATTTAATTAAATTATTCAATAAAAGCCCTTCTTGGCCTCATTATTTGAGCAATTTCCTAGCCAATGATGAGCTGCCACATCATCTCATTTTTAGGACTTCAACCACAAGAAAGGGGGTTCAATCTTTGACTGACGATATCTCCCAAACCGAGATGAACCATGTGGCATGCCATATACCATTGGAATTGGCACAATGAGGAAAATCACATTAAGGTGTTCTTGACCCCAAAAAATCTTGATTTGCCTTGTTATCTTTGTCATCAAAGGTGGGGCTTCTGCTGGCGCTGCTTGGGTTGAAATCAATGACAACCAATTTTCAACACATCCTGCAATCTTGAGTTGACTAATGTATAGAAATCTATGCATGAATTTAAGCATTCATCTGCTAATAGAAAGAGCTCAATACAATCATCTATTCAAGCAGCTAAGATATTTATTTCGAAAACACTTGCAATGTTGTGTATATCTTACAATGTTAAACTCAATACCTATGCTATTACTCAAATTATCGAGTCTGTACTGATATATACCAAAGATGTTACAAATGAAGTTTCAACTCCTTTAGACATTGTTTAAGAGCATACATATATATTTAGAAATACTCCATAGTTGGCCTCTACATATTTAAGAGGAAATTATGATAATCCTACAGACAAGTATATAATGCTTTGTCCTCATGCTACCAAGATTTTGTTTCTACAACATACTAACTATTTTATTCTATAAAATTCAAAAGTCACAACCATATTTGTATCAAATTTTAGAAAAACCAACTCCTAGTTTACTTAACCATATGAAAGTACTACAATTAAAATGAGGAAAAGAAAAATTAAAAATCAGATTTTACATCATCTTAATATTTCTTAATTACTGTCTTAACTGTCCACAATAAAACACTTCCGGATCAAATAAATAAGGCTTACCAAAACCCCTTTCCTAACATTTCCAAGAGGTCCACGATATTTTGCATATGCTGCAAAGGAAAATATCATTATTTAGCAGCTTCAACAAGTCATAAAACAGCACAGTTACATATAATATCAATTTAAAGGAATAATTGCATTTTCTCATTTTTCTTATTATCATTCTTCATTGTATCAGGTGATAAGAATCGAGGATGGAAATGCAAAAGAGAAAGCAAAACAAGATGCAGCTATTAATAAAATCGTTGCTTGAATTGCCTGAAATTGATTCATTGCATTTAGTTATTAATTTTCCTCCATATAAGGTGATTCTCAGGCAAAACCCTTAAAATTCAACATAAAGATATCTTATTTCTTTAGTTTATTCTATCCATCCATTTGCTTAGATTTTATTCTATATAAAAATCAGTTCATCAGTCAATGGAATTCCGCATAACAAAACAAATTCAACAGTTGATTACCCCAACCATCGGTTCACTATATTCCTTACATGGACAAAACTTCCACATTATGAAATAACTGAGAAATTATTAATTTGATATTATCGATGAGAATATTCAAGAGATTAATTATCAAGCACTACAAAGATAAATGAAATAATGTTATTTCAATAATCTTGAGAACGTAATGTACTATAATAATGTGATCTCTAAATGCTTCTCATACCACTTTTGTCAAGTCACTCTGCATCTTATTCCCTGAAAAAGAAATGCAATGAACAGTTCCAATAAAGTATTGGCATACACCTAAAGCATAATTCTCTTCTATAATACAAGGCCTTCAATTGTATCAAAATCGTATATGAATGTAATTCTATTCTCTAAAGGACACTTTTTTTCCAACTGTTAATCGTTACGAAGCCTGGAGACAGATATCTAGCAGTTAGGTTTTCCTTGTAATTGCTCACTACCATGACTACAAAATTATTCCAATTAACATGCATTTATAATTTTTCACCATTACTATCAGAAGGGTTTGACCATTTTCAACCATCTATTAGAGCAATAAAAAAAAGAAAGGTGTTCAAGGTCATATATAAATATGCTACATAATAATTTATCGTGTTTCTCTATTTATTATGTTTCCTTAGTATCTTCATTGTTTCACACTTTAAATGTCGATGTGACCTAAGAGACACTTAAAACAAATTAAGTTAATCTAATGAAATGCAAAGGCTATTTGCATTAGTGAATTTAATGAATCTCGACCATCAATCTCAAGTAATGTCAAGATCTAATATCAATCATCAATCACTTTCGATGTTACAGTTGTGGATTCAGTGAATGACTCGAACTTATAAAAGAAAGCCTAAGTTAAGGGACAAGACACACAAGACATCTAGTGAGCACAAGATACTGAGAGAAGGACATCTCAGTGATTGTGTGGAATATGACTTCCCTTCAAGTGTATCAAGTTCAAGGAAGGTGCAAGGGACAGCAAGGGAGGCCCTTATCAGCCATGCATATCAAAGAACAGATATAGCGCTTGATCAATAGGAATAGTTCCAGCTTCTTCTTGTATGTATTTTCCTCAATGGGCCATTTTCCCAAGAAAGGAGCCCTTGTAAGTTCTGAAGCTATTTTGAATGAAGAACCGATTTCAAGGGCATATTTTTGTGTGCATGTGATTGTGAAATTGGTACTTTAAGTTTTCTTTTATTATTTATTTTGTGTTAAAATCTCAGCAGTGTTATTATTCGGTAGATCTAATCTGAGAAGAAGTAGTGAATCAGGTGCTAGAGCTAGAAAACTAACATGGTATCAAAACTTTAACTCTGAAAACTGATCTCGAAGTATTGCACAAAAGCCAGGTTTGTACAGGTGCCGCAATGGCCAGTTTCATCAAGACCATCCAGTGAATACATAGCAAGAAAATTTTGGGCATACTTGTTGAAGTTTGTAGCTTGGGCAGGTACTTTTGCACAAGCCGTCTAGGCATGCAGAAGTCACCTACAAGATATCCTTAGAACACTTGCTCTAGGTTGAGCAAGTTGCTAATGTAACTTAACCTAAGTCTAATTTAGGAAAAAACACATATTAATATATTTGCTTATTGAGCCGATAAAAACTTATGAAAAGTAAATGTGGAGCTTGGTGACAAGGCCTAAGTATGCAGTCAAGGGCACTGGGAGTATCAAGTTACAGATGGACTCAAGTGGCATCATGGAGGTGAACAAGGTATTCAATGTACCAGGGTTGGAGAAGAATCTCCTTTCAGTTTCGGCCATGGAAGACAGAGGACTGTGTTGAAATTTAAGTCTAAGCTAGAATTTATGATCTTGATAATTATTTGTGAAGATATTATTGTTCCTTTTTAGCTTTTCTTTATTATTCATCAAGCAATTATCAATTTAACCATTCAAGTACAAGAAAATAAAGATTACAGTGCACAACAGACAAGAGACACCATAAATTAGCATAGTGGCCGGGGAAAAACCCACAAGGAGAAAATCCAATAACCCTTTCCTTATAGAATCTTTGTCAACAAGAGAGAAATCCAAGTCAAAAACAAACTGACCAGTAGATCAATTATCTAAGTGCCAAGTCATCACTCCACCAAGCAACAACTATTCATATGAAATCTGTCACAAGTCTGTCCACAAGATGCCATATGTATGTCCATAAGCTTGTCACACAGATTTATTGCCACAGCTAACTCGAATTACACAGAAATAGTGTCACAGGTAATTCGGATTCCACAGAAGTATAGTGTCGCACTGTCATAAGTAATTCATATTCCAAAAAAGTATTACAGGTAGCTCGGATTCCACAGAAGTAGATTGCCACAGAAAGTTGGGATACCACAGAAATATAGTGCCACAGGTAATTCGGATTCCATGGAAGTATAGTCTCACAAGTAATTCAGATTCCACAATTACAGGTAGCTCGGATTCTACAAAAGTAGATTTCCATAGGAAGATGGGATATCACAGAATTATAGTGCCACAGATAACTTAGATATCACAGATTTATAGTGCCGCAGGAAAACTCAGATACCACAAGAAGACATCACATAGACTCGGACTGTCCTCCGGCCTTCTCGTCTTGCTTGAGTGAGGGCATACAAATCTCTTCTTATCCTTTTGTAGTCGCTTGGCATGCCCAGCAGCTTCATTATGCTTCCTTAGAAGATCTGCATCGGTCGGTGTGGCCAGAGTTTCCTCTGCATGGTCTCTTAGATGATATGCCTCTAGGACTATCAGGATCCTAACCTTCCAAACTGAGAAGTTGGAAAGGCCATCCAATCTGTCCTGATCACGCAGTCCATGAGGAGCCATCTGCTCAAAAATGTGTCAGAACTTCCCTTTCTCTTTGCTAGAGAACTGGATCTAAGGCCCTTGGCGAAACAGGCAACTCTGCTCCCTCTAACAACTGATTTCCCTTCCTGGAAATCTTCCAAATCAACAATGATTCAGCTCTCTTTGATCCTCTGATCTATCTGCAAGTTTCTTTGGCTAGAAACTCTCTAAGAAGTTGATCTCCTCCCACTCTTTGTCACTAGTGCTTAGGCTAAAAATCTAAAAACTTCATAAATTTAACCCCACTAGCACCTTTTGAATTTCTGCAGCTAAGCTTCAGTCTTTTCTGGATCTAACAGATTTAGATCTGCGTCACACAAGTTGGCTTTAGACAAATCCAGCGTTGTTTCTGAGCTGCCTTTGCGCAGTAAATGCGTGGACTTGCTAGGAGACAGCGTTAGACTATGTCACCCTGCCCTCTCCATGACTCTGCCTCTAAAAACTGCGTTGTCCCTTCAAATCTGCACTTCTGCTGCTTTCTGCAACTAGAACCTTTAGTCTTCTGTTGGTGACCCTCCTAGATCTGCAATTGCTCTGATACCATGTGAAAACTTCTGAATGTTGCACTTATGCAGAAATCTACTGTTAGATCTGGTTATGCTCATCCTATTTAATTAAGTTATTAAGCTGAAAATTCAAATTAATATCGAAGCAAAACACATAACAGACTTTCACTAATTCAGATCTAGAAAAAGTACATGCACACATAGACAAAGTGACACATTGATTTTTTGGACAAATAGTCCCCGAAAAAACCCAATGCGAGAAAACCTGTCTGCTGGGTGCTGGAGGGTTTTATTATTAACAATTTTCTGAATACAGCAAATCTAGGTTCCAGATCTGGAAAACCCGACAGAGAAATAATAGATCTACAGCTCACTGGTTGTTCTAAAGCCAAAATAATGACTGATCCACACCCTCAAATGGGATTTACAAAACTCAGCCCACATTAGGCCCTAGAAACCCCAGCACTGCCCCTAAAGCCTTTGAAGCCCCTGTGTCCCTCAGCGCTGTCTTAGAAAGGGTTGCGTTACCCCAGATTGGGTGATGCAGTCCTTACGCTGCCCCTTAGGGTCTTTGCGTAACCCCTGGGCGCTTCCAGCTGAATCACACTGCCCTGGGAGGGACTGTGCAGCACCTGCATAGCACAATTGCTGCCCTCTCTGTTGCTGCTCTCCTGCTTCTCTGCGCTACCTCTCTGAGCTGATCTCTGCCTCTCGCTGATTCTAGACCCTAGGATCAGATCATCCCCTTGGTCTAAATTCCCCCCTCTACAGCTGAAACACTTCTGAGAATTCTTAGCAAACCCGCCCTAGAATCTCAGCTTAGCTTCAGTGCTCTGCCTCTGTGTGTCTTTACAAATGACCCCAAGCCTTTCCTTTATACTTTTCTCGTTGGGAAACCAACGGCCATGATCAGATCTTGAATCAATAGCTAAGATTAACAAAAAGCTTGATCCGTGTGACTTAAGACAATTTCATCACACGTTTAATTTAATTAACTTTAATTATTTCATTTTCCTAAGTTTAGACTTAGGAAATACATTAAAATAATTAATTAATTAAATATCTCCCAAACCAGATGAAATTTCCCAAATCCTTTTCTGGGTCGTAGATCAAGTGTACTCTAGTCCCTCCACAAAATTTGGGAGCTAGAGAAAAAATGATGCTACCCCAATACACAAAATCTCAACACTCCCTTTTAGCCTCAAGAGTGTGCTCTAGCAATACATCGCACTATGCATTACAAGATTTTGGGCACTGGTTATGTGTTGTTGATGCTTGGCTTGCTGCCACTCAACTTTGCACAGTTGTTGCCATTCTGTACTGCTGCCCATGACTCTGCCTCTGCCACTGCCACTGCAGCATCTGTACTGCAGCTCCCTCTCAATCTGCTGCATCTATGCTGCTCATAGCACTACCACTGCTGATCTGCTACACTGCAACTTTAGTGGTTGAGAAAAACAACTGAATCTCCTGCCCATTCTTTGACAGACAAGTCAGTTGGGTTGCACCCTCATCACTGAAGCTCCATAGGCTGCTGATCTGTGCTGCCATCTGAAGGATGATGCACAACAACAACTCTGCACAGTGTAAGCAGACTCCCTCTGCACTGTTGAAGTCACATCAACACCTTGTGCTGAAATCCTTCACGTTACTGTTGTGCTGCGCTGTCCTTCTGAAGCCTCCACGCTGCTGCAATTCTGCTCTACGTTGCTAAAGTTGCATCAGCCCCTACGCTGCTGCTATTGCATTTGCATTGTGCTGCTCCTTCTAGCCTTCAAATCTGCCTCTGCTTCATCCGTGATCTATGCACCCACTGCTCCACTTTTCCTGCTACTATATTAAGGTTGTCATAGCTCGCATGTGATCCAAAAGATGAGCTGCTCAAGGATCCTGCCCTCACTCTGTAGTTGCTCTACAGATCCATGTTGCCCCACTTTCGTGGTTCATGAGCGCTCATGGTTGCATCATCTTTCGACCCATCATCTGCCACAGCAGCCTTGGAAGAAGAAGCTTCCTTGTCTCTTTTCTTTTGAGGATAATTACTGGCAAAATGTCCCATTTCACCACACTAGAAGCACTTGATCTTAGATAGATCCTTCTTCTTCAGTCCCTGTTGCCTCTTTGATGCCAAGGCTACATCTTCATCATCTTCCTTTTTCACTTTGCTCGATCTCGTGCTGTACTGCTTCTTGGTTAATCTGCAGAGTTCTTCTTGACGCAGAATTGCCCACAAGTTGTCCCAATATGGGAGGTCCACTCTGCCCAAGATACTTTGGACAAAGGTTTCCCACTCATCTATGACTGCATTGAGAGCAGTCTTGACCATCACATCGCCTTCCACCTTAGCACCCGTTGCAGTCAACTGATCTTTGATCGAATGCAATCAGAAGAGGAAATCCTCCATGTCTTCTCCCTTGCTCATCATGAATGACCTCATCTGAGTCTCCAACAACATCTTCCTTTGGACATATTTTCCCTCATATATGGAAGTTAAGGCCTTCCACATCTCATTAGTTGTCTTCTTCTCAACTATGTGTTAGACAATATGGTCCTTAATTCCGTCCATGATTAGTCGCTTGGCATGCCTACCAGCTTCATTATGCTTCCTTAGGAGATCTGCATCGGTCAGTGTGGCAAGAGTTTGCTCTGCATGGTCTCTTAGATGATATGCCTCTAGGACTATCAGGATCCTAGCCTTCCAAACTGAGAAGTTGGAAAGGCCATCCAATCTGTACTAATCACGCAGTCCATGAGGAGCCATCTGCTCAGAAATGTGTCGAAACTTCCCTTTCTCTTTGTTAGAGAACTGGATCTAAGGCCCTTGGCGAAACGAACACCTTCTACTCCCTCTGACAACTGATTTCCCTTCCTGGAAATCTGCCAAGTCAACCATCATTCAGTTCTTTTTTATCCTGCGTAGCACAGTTGCTGCTCTCTCTGTTGCTGCTCTCCTGCTTCTCTGCGCTACCTCTCTGAGCTGGTCTCTGCCTCTTGTTGATTCTAGACCCTGGGATCAGATCATCCCCTTGGTCTAAATTCCCCTCTTTGCAGCTGAAACGCTTCTGAGAATTCTTAGCAAACCCACCCTAGAATCTCAGCTTAGCTTCAGTGCTCTACCTTTGTGTGTCTTTAAAAATGAACCCAAGCCTTTCCTTTATACTTTTCTTGTTGGGCAACCAACGACCATGATCAGATCTTGAATCAATGGCTAAGATTAAAAAAAAGCTTGATCAGTGTGACTTAAGTCAATTTCATCACATGTTTAATATAATTAACTTTAATTATTTCATTTTCCTAAGTTTAGATTTAGAAAATACATTAAAATAATTAATTAATTAAATATCTGCCAAACCAGATGAAATTTCCCAAATCCTTTTCTGGCTCTTCTACATCAAGTGTACTTTAGTCCCTCCACAATATTTTGGAGCTAGAGCAAAATTGATGCTACTCCAAATACTAAAATCTCAACAATAAGAAGTGGATTTGTTTGGGTTTCCCTCGTGTAGGGTTTTGCCCTAGCTTGGAGCCTACATCTTTGTGTTCTTTGTCTTTTGTGATCTTCATGTATTTCATATTTTGGTAATTGCGTGATGAAGAAGACATATCAAAAGAAATAAAAGCCAACAAACATTCAGCCTAAAATGTTGGTCATAGTCAACGCAAAACAACATCGGAATTCTCAGTCAAACTTGGTAAAAGGAGAGAGAGTTTGTGCAGTCAAAGTCAGCAATTTATCTTTGCATTCAGCAAAAATCAAAGTGCCCAGATTACCTCGGCCTTTGTGCCAAAAAGTGTGGCCTACCTTAACATAAATTCTCTCAAAAGATCGAACCAAAATAGAGTCCAGAAAGTCAAATTCAACAGTGGTCAAAGTTGTAGTCAGCTTCAGATTTCGGCCACCTGTAATTTTGTCCTCCTCTTGCTCACACGTGTGAAGATGATCCTTGCAATTTTGTATGAACACAATGAGGAGAGGAGAGAGAAGATGTGTGTGACGAATGGTGTCCAAATGAGCTTGAGGTGTCCTTAATTTATAGGCGTTGGAGGGAAAATTAGCCTCTAGGCCAACCTGATCAAATGTCATATTGTTGGCTTCACATCAAAAATACACTTTTCCTTACTCGAATCCAGCGCTTCAAAAATCAAAATTGCTCCTCTCATAAAGAGGAATCTAGTCCAGTGACTGGAATTTGTCACTAAGCTGCCAAATTAACACTCCCTCTCAGCTAGGGAGATATTCGAACTGCATCATGTTATCATTGCAAATATCCTATCATCAAATCATGTCGCATCCCTGCTCACTATTGTCTGTTGAAACATTCTCGAATCTAAAGAAGAAGAATCATTTGGGAGCTACAGCTACCACCCTCACGAGACAATGAGGAAGGTCCTATGGGACACTCTCACCTCATGTCTATGACAGTGGGGAAGGGTCCTATGGGACACTCTCATCCCAAGTCATCTCATAGGGGAGCATACAGCTTACACACTATATCGAGTAATAGGCGAGATACAACTTACCAAGCAGGGATCACAACCATTCCATTATGCAATCAATGGGAAAAATACCACTTGCTATATAAGAGGTAAGGATCACATCCATCCTATTGCCTATCGATCTTCCTAACAATGACCCTCAAGAGTCATGTGGTAGAACAACTGCATCATAATTTGAGCATGGGTGAGATACCCGACTCACTAAAGGGAAGGATCACACACGCCCAAGCCTCCACAATCCATTGGCCAGATGGGGAGGGGCAATCCCAACAAGCCTAGCTTGTGGGTATGATGCCAACTGGGGTATACTCTATTAGACCAAGATAGGGGAGATACCTGACTTGTCAAAATGAACAAGGATCACACACACCCTATGGGTGACAAATAGGGGAGATACCCTATTGTCAGTGACCATCACATCGCCTTCCACCTTAGCACCCGTTGCAGTCAACTGATCTCTGATCAAATGCAATCTGAAGAGGAAATCCTCCATGTCTTCT
Organism: Pinus albicaulis; assembly: GCA_034641835.2. Lineage (NCBI taxonomy): Eukaryota > Viridiplantae > Streptophyta > Pinopsida > Pinales > Pinaceae > Pinus > Pinus albicaulis. The sequence goes on along the minus strand of CM076573.1, from coordinate 385,664,635 downwards.
CCCTTGCTCATCATGAATGACCTCACCTGAGTCTCCAACAACATCTTCCTTTGGACACATTTCCCCTCATATATGGAAGCTAAGGCCTTCCACATCTCATTAGTTGTCTTCTTCTCAGCTATGTGTTGGACAATATGGTCCTTAATTCCGTCCATGATTAGTCGCTTGGCATGCTTATCAGCTTCATTATGCTTCCTTAGGAGATTTGCATCGGTCAGTGTGGCCAGAGTTTGCTCTGCATGGTCTCTTAGATGATATGCCTCTAGGACTATCAGGATCCTAGCCTTCCAAACTGAGAAGTTGGAAAGGCCATCCAATCTGTACTAATCACGCAATCCATGAGGAGCCATCTGCTCAGAAATGTGTCGGAAGTTCCCTTTCTCTTTGCTAGAGAACTGGATCTAAGGCCCTTGGCGAAACGGACACCTTCTACTCCCTCTGACAACTTAAGCCAATTTCATCACATGTTTAATTTAATTACCTTTAATTATTTCATTTTCCTAAGTTTAGATTTAGAAAATACATTAAAATAATTAATTAATTAAATATCTGCCAAACCAGATGAAATTTCCCAAATCCCTTTCTGGGTCTTCTAGATCAAGTGTACTTTAGTCCCTCCACAATATTTTGGAGCTAGAGCACAATTGATGCTACTCCAAATACTAAAATCTCAACAATAAGAAGTGGATTTGTTTGGGTTTCCCCCATGTAGGGTTTTGCCCTAGCTTGGAGCCTACATCTTTTTGTTATTTGTCTTTTGTGATCTTCATGTATTTCATATTTTGGTAATTGCGTGATGAAGAAGACATATCAAAAGAAATAAAAGCCAACAAACATTCGGCCTAAAATGTTGGTCATAGTCAGCCCAAAACAACTTAGGAATTCTAAGTCAAACTTGGTAAAAGGAGAGAGATTTTTTGCAGTCAAAGTCTGCAATTCATCTTTGCGTTCAGAACAAATCAAAGTGCCCAGATTACCTCGGCCTTTGTGCCAAAAAGTATGGCCTACCTTAACATAAATTCTCTCAAAAGATCGAACCAAAATAGAGCCCAGAAAGTCAAATTCAACAGTGGTCAAAGTCGCAGTCAGCTTTAGATTTCGGCCACCTGTAATTTTGTCCTCCTCTTGCTCACATGTGTGAAGATGATCCCTGCAATTTTGTATGAACACAATGAGGAGAGGAGAGAGAAGATGTGTGTGATGAATGTTGTCCAAATGAGCTTGAGGTGTCCTTAATTTATAGGCGTTGGAGGGAAAATTAGCCTCTAGGCCAACCTGATCAAATGTCATATTGTTGGCTTCACATCAAAAATACACTTTTCCTTACTCGAAACCAGTGCTTCAAAAATCAAAATTGTTCCTCTCGAAAAGAGGAATCTAGTCCAGTGACTGGAATTTGTCACTAAGCTGCCAAATTAATACTCCCTCTCAGCTAGGGATATATTCGAACTGCATCATGTTATCATTGCAAATATCCTATCATCAAATCATCATGCATCTCTGCTCACTATTGTTTGTTGAAACATTCTCGAATCTAAAGAAGAAGAATCATGGGGGAGCTACAACTACCACCCTCACGAGACAATGAGGAAGGTCCTATGGGACACTCTCACCTCATGTCTATGGAAGTGGGGAAGGGTCCTATGGGACACTCTCATCCCAAGTCATCTCATAGGGGAGCATATGGCTTACACACTATATCGAGTAATAGGCGAGATACAACTTACCAAGCAAGGATCACAACCATCCCATTATGCAATCAATGGGAAAGATACCACTTGCTATATAAGAGGTAAGGATCACATCCATCCTATTGCCTATCGATCTTCCTAACAATGACCCTCAAGAGTCATGTGGTAGAACAACTGCATCATAATTTGAGCATGGGTGAGATACCCGACTCACTAAAGGGAAGGATCACACACGCCTAAGCCTCCACAATCCATTGGCCAAATGGGGAGGGCCAATCCCAACAAGCCTGGCTTGTGGGTATGATGCCAACTGGGGTATACTCTATTAGACCAAGATAGGGGAGATACCTGACTTGTCAAAATGAACAAGGATCACACACACCCTATGGGAGACAAATAGGGGAGATACCCTATTGTCCAGTGACCATCACATCGCCTTCCACCTTAGCACCCGTTGCAGTCAACTGATCTCTGATCGAATGCAATTTGAAGAGCAAATGCTCCATGTCTTCTCCCTTGGTCATCATGAATGACCTCATCTGAGTCTCCAATAATATCTTCCTTTGGACATATTTTCCCTCGTATATGGAAGTTAAGGCCTTCCACATCTCATTAGTTGTCTTCTTCTCAGCTATGTGTTGGACAATATGGTCCTTAATTCCATCCATGATTAGTCGTTTGGCATGCCTACCAGCTTCATTATGCTTCCTTAGGAGATCTGCATCGGTCAGTGTGGCCAGAGTTTGCTCTGCATGGTCTCTTAGATGATATGCCTCTAGGATTATCAGGATCCTAGCCTTCCAAACTGAGAAGTTGGAAAGGCCATCCAATCTATCCTAATCACGAAGTCCATGAGGAGCCATCTGCTCAGAGATGTGTCGGAACTTCCCTTTCTCTTTGCTAGAGAACTGGATCTAAGGCCCTTGGCGAAACGGACACCTTCTACTCCCTCTGACAACTGATTTCCCTTCCTCGAAATCTGCCAAATCAACAATGATTCAGCTCCTTTTTATCCTGCATACAACAGTTGCTGCCCTCTCTGTTGCTGCTCTCCTGCTTCTCTACGCTACCTCTCTGAGCTGGTCTCTGCCTCTTGCTGATTCTAGACCCTAGGATCAGATCATCCCCTTGGTCTAAATTCCCCTCTTTGCAGCTGAAACACTTCTGAGAATTCTTAGCAAACCCGCCCTAGAATCTCAGCTTAGCTTCAGTGCTCTACCTTTGTGTGTCTTTATAAATGACCCCAAGCCTTTCCTTTATACTTTTCTTGTTGGGAAACCAAAGACCATGATCAAATCTTGAATCAATGGCTAAGATTAAAAGAAAGCTTCATCCGTGTAAGTTAATCTAATTTCATCGCATGTTTAATTTAATTAACTTTAATTATCTCATTTTCCTACGTTTAGATTTAGAAAATACGTTAAAATAATTAATTAATTAAATATCTCCCAAACCAAATCAAATTTCCCAAATCCCTTTCTGGGTCTTCTAGATCAAGTGTACTCTAGTCCCATCACAATATTTTGCAGCTAGAGCACAATTGATGCTACTCCAAATACTAAAATTTCACAATAAGAAGTGGATTTGTTTGGGTTTCCCCCATGTAGGGTTTTGCCCTAGCGTGGAGCCTACATCTTTGTGTTCTTTGTCTTTTGTGATCTTCATGTATTTCATATTTTGGTAATTGCGTGATGAAGAAGACATATCAAAAGAAATAAAAGCCAACAAACATTCGGCCTAAAATGTTGGTCATAGTTAGCCCAAAACAGCTTAGGAATTCTCAGTCAAACTTGGTAAAAGGAGAGACATTTTTTGCGGTCAAAGTCTGCAATTTATCTTTGCGTTCAGCACAAATCAAAGTGCCCAGATTACCTCGGTCTTTGTGCCAAAAAGTGTGGCCTACCTTAACATAAATTCCCTCAAAAGATCGAACCAAATAAGAGCCCAGAAAGTCAAATTCAACAGTGGTCAAAGTCGCAGTCAGCTTTAGATTTCGGCCACCTGTAATTTTATCCTCCTCTTGCTCACATGTGTGAAGATGATCCCTGCAATTTTGTATGAACACAATGAGGAGAGGAGAGAGAAGATGTGTGTGATGAATGTTGTCCAAATGAGCTTGAGGTGTCCTTAATTTATAGGCGTTGGAGGAGGGAAAATTAGACTCTAGGCCAACCTGATCAAATGTCATATTGTTGGCTTCACATCAAAAATACGCTTTTCCTTACTCCAATCCAATGCTTCAAAAATCAAAATTGTTCCTCTCGAAAAGAGGAATCTAGTCCAGTGACTGGAATTTGTCACTAAGCTGCCAAATTAACACTCCCTCTCAGCTAGGGAGATATTCGAACTGCATCATGTTATCATTGCAAATATCCTATCATCAAATCATGTCGCATCCCTGCTCACTATTGTCTGTTGAAACATTCTCGAATCTAAAGAAGAAGAATCATGTGGGAGCTACAGTTACCACCCTCACGAGACAATGAGGAAGGTCCTATGGGACACTCTCACCTCATGTCTATGACAGTGGGGAAGGGTCCTATGGGACACTCTCATCCCAAGTCATCTCATAGGGGAGCATACGGCTTACACACTATATCGAGTAATAGGCGAGATACAACTTACCAAGCAAGGATCACAACCATCCCATTATGCAATCAATGGGAAAGATACCACTTGCTATATAAGAGGAAAGGATCACATACATCCTATTGCCTATCGATCTTCCTAACAATGACCCTCAAGAGTCATGTGGTAGAACACCTGCATCATAATTTGAGCATGGGTGAGATACCCGACTCACTAAAGGGAAGGATCACACACGCCTAAGCCTCCACAATCCATTGGCCAGATGGGGAGGGGCAATCGCAACAAGCTTGGCTTGTGGGTATGATGCCAACTGGGGTATACTCTATTAGACCAAGATAGGGGAGATACCTGACTTGTCAAAATGAACAAGGATCACACACACCCTATGGGTGACAAATAGAGGAGACACCCTATTGTCCAGTGACCATCACATCGCCTTCCACCTTAGCACCCGTTGCAGTCAACTGATCTCTGATCGAATGCAATCTGAAGAGGAAATGCTCCATGTCTTCTCCCTTGGTCATCATGAATGACCACATCTGAGTCTCCAACAACATCTTCCTTTGGACATATTTTCCCTCATATATGGAAGTTAAGGCCTTCCACATCTCATTAGTTGTCTTCTTCTCAGCTATGTGTTGGACAATATGGTCCTTAATTCCATCCATGATTAGTCGCTTGGCATGCCTACCAACTTCATTATGCTTCCTTAGGAGATCTGCATCGGTCAGTGTGGCCGGAGTTTGCTCTGCATGGTCTCTTAGATGATATGCCTCTAGGACTATCAGGTTCCTAGCCTTCCAAACTGAGAAGTTGAAAAGGCCATCCAATCAGTCCTAATCACGCAGTCCATGAGGAGCCATCTGCTTAGAAATGTGTCGGAACTTCCCTTTCTCTTTGCTAGAGAACTGGATCTAAGGCCCTTGGCGAAACGGACACCCTCTACTCCCTCTGACAACCAATTTCCCTTCCTGGAAATCTGCCAAATCAACAGTGATTCAGCTCTTTTTTATCCTGTGTAGCACAGTTGTTGCCCTCTCTGTTGCTGCTCTCCTACTTCTCTACGCTACCTCTCTGAGCAGGTCTCTGCCTCTTGCTGATTCTAGACCCTGGGATCAGATCATCCCCTTGGTCTAAATTCCCCTCTTTGCAGCTGAAACACTTCTGAAAATTCTTAGCAAACCAGCCCTAGAATCTCAGCTTAGCTTCAGTGCTCTACTTTTGTGTGTCTTTATAAATGACCCCCAGCCTTTCCTTTATACTTTTCTTGTTGGGAAACCAACGACCATGATCAGATCTTGAATCAATTGCTAAGATTAAAACAAAGCTTGATCCGTGTGACTTAAGCCAATTTCATCACATGTTTAATTTAATTAACTTTAATTATTTCATTTTCCTAAGTTTAGATTTAGAAAATACATTAAAATAATTAATTAATTAAAAATCTCCCAAACCAGATGAAATTTCCCAAATCCCTTTCTGGGTCTTCTAGATCAAGTGTACTCTACTCCCTCCACAATATTTTGGAGCTAGAGCACAATTGATGTTACTCCAAATACTAAAATCTCAACAATAAGAAGTGGATTTGTTTGGGTTTCCCCCATGTAGGGTTTTGCCCTAGCTTGGAGCCTACATCTTTTTGTTCTTTGTCTTTTGTGATCTTCATGTATTTCATATTTTGGTAATTGCGTGATGAAGAAGACATATCAAAAGAAATAAAAGCCAACAAACATTCGGCCTAAAATGTTGGTCATAGTCAGCCCAAAACAGCGTAGGAATTCTCAGTCAAACTTGGTAAAAGGAGAGAGATTTTTGGCGGTCAAAGTCTGCAATTTATCTTTGCGTTCAGCACAAATCAAAGTGCCCAGATTACCTCGGCCTTTGTGCCAAAAAGTAAGGCCTACCTTAACATAAATTCTCTCAAAAGATCGAACCAAAATAGAGCCCAGAAAGTCAAATTCAACAGTCGTGAAAGTCGCAGTCAGCGTCAGATTTCGGCCAATTTAATTTTGTCCTCCTCTTGCTCACATGTGTGAAGATGATCCCTGCAATTTTGTATGAACACAATGAGGAGAGGAGAGAGAAGATGTGTGTGACGAATGGTGTCCAAACGAGCTTGAGGTGTCCTTAATTTATAGGCGTTGGAGGGAAAATTAGCCTCTAGGCCAACCTAATCAAATGTCATATTGTTGGCTTCACATCAAAAATACACTTTTCCTTACTCGAATCCAGTGCTTCAAAAATCAAAATTGTTCCTCTCGAAAAGAGGAATCTAGTCCAGTGACTGGAATTTGTCACTAAGCTGCAAAATTAACACTCCCTCTCAGCTAGGGAGATATTCGAACTGCATCATGTTATCATTGCAAATATCCTATCATCAAATCATGTCGCATGCCTGCTCACTATTGTTTGTTGAAACATTCTCAAATCTAAAGAAGAAGAATCATGGGGGAGCTACAGCTACCACCCTCACGAGACAATGAGGAAGGTCCTATGGGACACTCTCACCTCATGTCTATGACAGTGGGGAAGGGTCCTATGGGACACTCTCATCCCAAGTCATCTCATAGGGGAGCATACAGCTTACACACTTTATCGAGTAATAGGCGAGATACAACTTACCAAGCAAGGATCACAACCATCCCATTATGCAATCAATGGGAAAGATACCACTTGCTATATAAGAGGTAAGGATCACATCCATCCTATTGCCTATCAATCTTCCTAACAATGACCCTCAAGAGTCATGTGGCAGAACACCTGCATCATAATTTGAGCATAGGTGAGATACCCGACTCACTAAAGGGAAGGATCACACACGCCCAAGCCTCCACAATCCATTGGCCAGATGGGGAGGGGCAATCCCAACAAGCCGAGCTTGTGGGTATGATGCCAACTGGGGTATACTCTATTAGACCAAGATAGGGGAGATACCTGACTTGTCAAAATGAACAAGGATCACACACACCCTATGGGTGACAAATAGGGGAGATACCCTATTGTCCAGTGACCATCACATCGCCTTCCACCTTAGCACCCGTTGCAGTCAACTGATCTCTGATAGAATGCAATATGAAGAGGAAATGCTCCATGTCTTCTCCCTTGGACATCATGAATGACCTCATCTGAGTCTCCAACAGCATCTTCCTTTGGACATATTTTCCCTCATATATGGAAGTTAAGGCCTTCCACATCTCATTACTTGTCTTCTTCTCAGCTATGTGTTGGACAATATGCTCCTTAATTCCATCCATGATTAGTCGCTTGGCATGCCTACCAGCTTCATTATGCTTCCTTAGGAGATCTACATCGGTCAGTGTGGCCAGAGTTTTCTCTTCATGGTCTCTGAGATGATATGCCTCTAGGACTATCAGGATCCTAGCCTTCCAAACTGAGAAGTTGGAAAAGCCATCCAATCTGTCCTAATCACGCAGTCCATGAGGAGCCATCTGCTCAGAGATGTGTCGGAACTTCCCTTTCTCTTTGCTAGAGAACTGGATCTAAGGCCCTTGGCGAAACGGACACCTTCTACTCCCTCTGACAACTGATTTCCCTTCCTGGAAATTTGCCAAATCAACAATGATTCAGCTCTTTTTTATCCTGCATAGCACAGTTGTTGCCCTCTCTGTTGCTGCTCTCCTGCTTCTCTATGCTACCTCTCTGAGCTGGTCTCTGCCTCTTGCTGATTCTAGATCATGGGATCAGATCATCCGCTTGGTCTAAATTCCCCTCTTTGCAGCTTAAACACTTCTGAGAATTCTTAGCAAACCCGCCCTAAAATCTCAGCTTAGCTTCAGTGCTCTACCTTTGTGTGTCTTTATAAATGACCCCAAGCCTTTCCTTTATACTTTTCTTGTTGGGAAACCAAAAACCATGATAAGATCTTGAATCAATGGCTAAGATTAAAAGAAAGCTTGATCCGTGTGAGTTAAGCCAATTTCATCACATGTTTAATTTAATTAACTTTAATTGTTTCATTTTCCTAAGTTTAGATTTAGAAAATACATTAAAATAATTAATTAATTAATTATCTCCCAAACCAAATCAAATTTCCCAAATCCCTTTCTGGGTCTATTAAATCAAGTGTACTCTAGTCCCATCACAATATTTTGGAGCTAGAGCACAATTGATGCTACTCCAAATACTAAAATCTCAACAATAAAAAGTGGATTTGTTTGTGTTTCCCCCATGTAGGGTTTTGCCCTAGCGTGGAGCCTACATATTTGTGTTCTTTGTCATTTGTGATCTTCATGTATTTCATATTTTGGTAATTGCGTGATCAAGAAGACATATCAAAAGAAATAAAAGCCAACAAACATTCGGCCTAAAATGTTGGTCATAGTCAGCCCAAAACAGCTTAGGAATTCTCAGTCAAACTTGGTAAAAGGAGAGACATTTTTTGCGGTCAAAGTCTGCAATTTATCTTTGCGTTCAGCACAAATCAAAGCGCCCAGATTACCTCGGCCTTTGTGCCAAAAAGTGTGGCCTACCTTAACATAAATTCTCTCAAAAGATCGAACCAAATAAGAGCCCAGAAAGTCAAATTCAACAGTGGTCTAAGTCGCAGTAAGCTTTAGATTTCGGCCACCTGTAATTTTGTCCTCCTCTTGCTCACACGTGTGAAGATGTTCCCTGCAATTTTGTATGAACACAATGAGGAGAGGAGAGAGAAGATGAGTGTGACGAATGGTGTCCAAATGAGCTTGAGGTTTCCATAATTTATAGGCGTTGGAGGAGGGACAATTAGCCTCTAGGCCAAATTGATCAAATGTCATATTGTTGGCTTCACATCAAAAATACACTTTTCCCTACTAGAATCCAGTGCTTCAAAAATCAAAATTGTTCCTCTCGAAAAGAGGAATATAGACCAGTGACTGTAATTTGTCACTAAGCTGCCAAATTAACACTCCCTCTCTGCTAGGGAGATATTCGAACTGCATCATGTTATCATTGCAAATATCCTATCATCAAATCATGTCGCATCCTTGCTCACTATTGTTTGTTGAAACATTCTCGAATCTAAAGAAGAAGAATCATGGGGGAGCTACAACTACCACCCTCACGAGACAATGAGGAAGGTCCTATGGGACACTCTCAACTCATGTCTATGACAGTGGGGAAGGGTCCTATGGGACACTCACAACTCATGTCTATGACAGTGGGGAAGGGTCCTATGGGACACTCTCATCCCAAGTCATCTCATAGGGGAGCATACGACTTACACACTATATCGAGTAATAGGCGAGATACAACTTACCAAGCAAGGATCACAACCATCCCATTATGCAATCAATGGGAAAGATACCACTTGCTATATAAGAGGTAAGGATCACATCCATCCTATTGCCTATCGATCTTCCTAACAATGACCCTCAAGAGTCATGTGGTAGAACACCGCATCATAATTTGAGCATGGGTCAGATACCCGACTCACTAAAGGGAAGGATCACACACGCCCAAGCCTCCACAATCCATTGGCCAGATGGGGAGGGGCAATCCCAACAAGCCTGGCTTGTGCGTATGATGCCAACTGGGGTATACTCTATTAGACCAAGATAGGGGAGATACCTGACTTGTCAAAATGAACAAGGATCACACACACCCTATGGGTGACAAATAGGGGAGATACCCTATTGTCCAGTGACCATCACATCGCCTTCCACCATAGCACCCGTTGCAGTCAACTGATCTTTGATCGAATGCTATCTGAAGAGGAAATGCTCCATGTCTTCTCCCTTGGTCATCATGAATGACCACATCTGAGTCTCCAACAGCATCTTCCTTTGGACATATTTTCCCTCATATATGGAAGTTAAGGCCTTCCACATCTCATTAGTTGTCTTCTTCTCAGCTATGTGTTGGACAATATGGTCCTTGACCAAGGAGACTTTGCTAGTTGAAGCATCCTGTTGACTGCTGTAATGCACCACCACATTTTTCTGTTTCTGGTTTGTCTTCTGTAGATCCACTGGTATGTTCTATCAACATTTTACTTGATTGTTTATGTGATTGTTGTAGTGAAAAGTAAAGTTGCATCAAGCATAGAACATCTACATAAATTTACATGGTATCGGAGCTAAGGTGAAGACAAGCCCTAATTTATAGCAATCACCGAAGAAGAAAATGGGTTCCACAAACTATGGCTTTAAGGAGGATGACAAATTGACTGGAAAGGATGACTTCCATGCTTGGAAGATGATATTGGATCTCAAATTGGAAGACCAAGATGTCATGGACTATGTGCAGGGTAAAATCCAAGAACCTCCATCCACTTCTACTGCTGCTGCCAAAACAAAGTACAAGAAGGGGGTGATCAAAGCAAAGCTGATGATCGGGGAATCCATTTATAAAAGGCTGGTGGCCTACATCTCTGAGTTGGGCACATCCAAAGAGATGTATGATAAGTTGGTCCTCATGTTCAAGGCCAACAATGCAAATCAAGTACTATTCTTCAAGAATCAATTGAAGAATCTAAAGAAGGGCAGGGATGAGTCTGTCCAATCATACTTTCTGAAGCTGACCGAGATCAGGAATAATCTGCTGGCTATTGGGGAGACAATAGCTGATCAAGAGATGGAACTCACCGCACTTGGAGGGCTCTCATCTGAATGGCATGTGTTCAACACTACCATTCTAAATAATAATGTGATACCTGACTTTGACAAAGTACTGTCAAGATGCGTTCAAGAAGAATCAAGAATGAAGGAGTATGGAAACGAAGGAAATGCTGCCTAAGCTGCTCATTCTAGAAAGAAGAACTTTGGTGGTCCAAAGTACAAAGGAAAAGTGGGGACCCAAGGAAAGAAGGGCAAGTGTTTCACTTGTCATAGGCCAGGTCACTATGTTAGAGAATGCCCTTTCAAGAAGGATTCTCCTGATGATGATGACAACAACAACAACTGCAGGGATGACAAAGGAACAACAGGTTCCAGGGAAAGAGGAAGGCTCCCTCCGGCGGAAATGATCAACCTTTCAAAAGGTCAAGAAATTCCAAGTATGAGGAATCAAATGTTGTTTATAAAAGAAATGAATACATTCTTGTATTTGCCCTCTCTGTTGCATCTCCACCCGACACTATGGATGTCTGGTTGATAGATAGTGGTGTCTCAAGGCACATCACTGGGTTCAAGGAAGCACTCTCTGATATGGTTGAGAAGGATACTAATCTGGAAATTATCCTTGGAGATAATGCCACATATCCTGTGAAAGGGACAGGGACTGTGACCCTCCACTTATCTCAAGGTCAAGTCCTCCACTTGCAGGATGTACTCTATGTACCTAATTTAAAGAAGAACCTCGTGTCTATATCAGCGATGGAAGACAATGGTTTCAATGTAGCATTCACTGATGGAAAGGTGCGCATGTGGAAGAAGAGCTTCAAGGAAGCTATCACGTTTGGGTCTAGAATTGATACACTCTACCAGGTTGGAGGAAGTCCACTGGGAGCAATGACATGAGATGCTATCCGACAAACCGATAATGACCCTGAATATGAGACGAATGAATTCAAGAACTTTTGCAGAGGAGCTAGTATCAAGAGGGAGACCACAATGTTTGTGGGCTACAGCGAAACTTCGAAAGTCTATAGATTCTATGTGTCTGGTCAAAGGGAAGTGGAGATATGCCACAATGTCACCTTTGATGTAGATGCTTCCCTGAGGAAAGCAATCAATCTTCTGAGATCCGAGGAAGATCATGAAGCAAGGCCTGGAAATCAAGAGGAACCGAAGGATGAGACGATTCCTGATGTTGAACGACCAATGGACCTAATTGATCCACCTCCTTCACTAGGAAAGAGACCATCATGGCTCAGGGACACTCTCGAGGATGCTGAGGGACATATGGCCCCACGAGGGACATTCCGCGAAAGCAAGAAGTCGAGTAGATACCAAGGGTATCTAGCAGCCATGAGTACTATTGTACAATCCGAGCCTGGATCTTTTGAGGAAGCCGTAAAGCATCAAGTTTGGAAGGATGCTACGCACGAAGATATGAGTCCATAATGAAGAATGATGTCTGGGATGTGGTTCCTAGACCGGAGGACAAAGCAGTTGTCACCTCAAATGACTCTACAAGATCAAGCATGGATCTGATGAAAGTGTTGAAAAGTTCAAGGCAAGATTCGTTGCCCGTGGCTTCTCTCAAAAAGAAGGCATAGACTATGATGACATATTTGCACCTGTGACCACCATCCGATCTATCATAGCCCTTGCTGCTACGCAAGGATGGAGTCTTCATCAGATGGATGTGAAGACCGCACTTCTACATGGTGCGATAAAGGAAGAGGTGTATGTGGAGCAACCTCTGGGGTTCGAAGTCCAAGATCAGGATACCCATGTCTGCAGGTTGAAGAAAGCCCTCTATGGGTTGAAGGAAGCACCCAAAGCTTGGTACGAGAGGATAGATAGCTACCTGATGAAGCTGGGCTTCACTCGTAGTAATGTTGATCCGAACCTTTACTTCAAGGTTCATAAAGAGAAGCCTCTCATTCTGGTACTGTATGTGGACGACCTCTTCCTGACAGGTGTTGACACTCTCATTCATCAATGCAAGAGGGAGCTCGCTGCTGAGTTTGAGATGGAAGACCTAGGACTGATGCACTACTTCCTATGCCTGGAGGTTTGGCAGAGACCTGACGAGATTTTCCTTTCTCAAGGAAAATACATTATGAAGCTTCTGGAAAGATTTAGTGTGGTGGACTGCAAGTCCGTGTCGACACTGATGGAGCTCAACTTCAAGAAGTTGAGTGGCAGCGTTGTTGGGCCCGTATTGACAAATCCTACTGAGTATCGTCAACTCGTAGGGGCCCTGATGTTCTTAGTGAACACCTGTCCGGACGTATGTTTTGCAGTGAACACTTTGAGTAAACACATGGTTGATCATAACATTCACTGGGTTGGTGCCAAGAAACTCTTGAGATATCTCTGGGGCACGATAGACCTTGGGCTGAGATACACTGCCAGGAGCATGACACTCCTTGGTTATACTGATGCCGATTGGGCTGGCAGTGTGGTGGATCGCAAGAGCACATCTGGATGCTACTTCATACGTAGATCTGCTTCAGGCAAGAAACTGAAGTCGATAGCCTTGAGCACAGCTAAGGCTGAATACATTGTAACATGTATGGCCTGTTGTGAAGTCACTTGGTTGTGAAAGCTCTTTAGTGAGTTGTTCGAGCATGTGCTAGATGCCACTGTTATCCTTTGTGATAACTAGAGGGGGATTCGTTTGTCATAGAATCTCGTGTTCCACAATCGATCCAAGCATTTTGATGGCTGGTACCACTTTATCCGGGATATGGTACAGCGAGGTGGCGTTTGGCTCGATCATAGGAACTGATGAGTAGGTCGCGGATATTCTCACTATGCCCTTGGGGAAGGTCATGTTCCTAACCTTTCATGAGAATCTTGGAATCGTGGAATGACCCTATTCTGAGGGCCCTGTTGGACGATGAGCTCTAGGAGCTCTGGGGGGCTTTGGGGATAGCTTCTTGAAGCTATAAGCAACCACAGGGCTAGGCTTGCCGAACCTTGTTGGTGTGCTTGGGCCCCACCGTGATGATAGAGTTGGTTCGCCTCTCATGATTTGTGCCTCGTATGCATCCTACCCATTTGAGTTCCGGACTCATGGGAAGTACCTCTCATTTGGCCAATGAGGTGGGAAAAGCTAGAGACTAGTAGCAAAGGTTGATGGACGCATCAGAGATTGTTGTACTCTCCATCTAGGATGACACGTGTCCAACCACTTGATCTAGGATCAAGTCTAGTGAGGTTTTGGACCTCCTACTGACTTCGGGTCAGATAAACCAACTTCAGGTTGGTATGAGACTCTTTGTGAGTCCGATAGAGGTTTCGGACCTCTGGGCTGAATCTGTCAGCCGAGGAATGATGTCTTTGTGACTAACCCACTTCTGTTCTGAAATAAAGAGGCCAACAAAGCAAGTTACGACAGGATGATGCACGATGTTTGATTGCACAGGTGGATGGAGTTCTCCCTAGTTGAGAGGGAGTGTTAAAATTGGACAACTAGGTCCAAACTCCATGTTGTGACACTCAGATGAAGATACCAATATTTGTATTGGGTTCCTCTTTCGGAGAGGTGTAAGGTCGATCTAAAATTGATCTTAATCTGATAAGCAGAACATTTATTTTGAATTTATTTTTAATAATTTCAAATATGTGCAGGTCGGCCTTAAGGTTTTACACCCCCAACAGATGTGTCACACACCTCAGTGATTGATATAAATAGAGTCAACGTTGGAGGACTTTTTCACTCATCTCATCCTCACACATCATCTCCTCCTCTGATTTAGTACAAGCTCCTTGGAAGCAGTTCTGGTTCACACGTGGGAAGAAGGACGAATTTACTGCAGCTAGGTTTTGGACGAATCTACTGCAGCTAGGGTTTCCACGCAAGTTTGACCAGCATTAACTTTGGTCAACGCATGGTCCAAATAGGCAGAAAATTGGTGGAGACTTCGATTTTGGAAGGCCATACATATTGGCACAAAAATCGAGGTCAAAAGGTTGACCAAAGACCGAGCTGCGTTGACTTTCTTGCTGTTGTCTAGCGTTGACTTTTCTGGTGTTGACTTTGAGTTGACCGTGTGGCCGTTTTGAGGGTTGTTGTGACACATGCTAGGTTGGCTGACCAAGGAGACTTCGCTGGTTGAAGCATCCTGTTGACCGCCGTAACGCACCACCACATTTTTCTGTTTCTGGTTTGTCTTCTGTAGATCCACTGGTATGTTCTATCAGCATTTTACTTGATTGTTTATGTGATTGCTGTAGTGAAAAGTAAAGTTGCATCAAGCATAGAACATCTACATAAATTTACAATTCTTCATGATAGATTCATATTCCTCATTCATCGCATCCTTCCAGACTTGGTGCTTTACGGCTTCTTTTAACGTGCATGGTTATGCTTGAATGATAGTACTCATAGCAACTAAGTACCCTCTCGGAGCAATATGTCTTTTAGCATCTTCGAGAGTATCTTTGAGGCACCAAGATCTTTTCCTTGAGGTCGAGGAATCACTAGAAGGTGGATAAATGGGATCCATTGGGCCTTCAACATCGGGCATAGGCTCGTCAGTCGGAGGTTCATCCTGTTTTTCCGCAACATCATCATTTTCCTTCCTTAGGATAGGCATATCTCTGGCTTTCACAAGGGCAGTATCTTCATTGAAGGTGACATCATGGCTTACTTCCACATCTCTTTGACTAGGCACATACATTCTATATGCCTTTGAATTTTCACTGTAGCTAATAAAAATATTATCTTACCAAAAGCGTCCAACTTGTTTATTTTCTCTTTAGGCACATGAAAATACACAGGACAACCAAATATTCTAAAATGAGAAACATTAGGTTTCTTACCAGTGAAGATCTCCTCATGTGCCTTGAAATCCAATGCTTAATGTGGGCTCCTATTTTGAACATACATGGCAGTGCTGCCAACTTTTCCCCGTAAGAACTTCGGTAGACCTTGATCATGGAGCATGGCACAGGTGGCTTCCATGCTTGTTCGATTCTTCCTTTCAGCAACTTCATTTTGCTTAGAAGTGTATGGAAAAATAGTCTCCCTCTTAATGCTCTACAAAATTCATTGAATTCATTTGATTCATATTCAATTCCATTGTCGGTCCTCAATATCTTGATTTTCTTCCCTGTTTGATTTTCCACCAATGCTTTGAAATAACGGAACCATTTGAACACTTCATCCTTACTCTTCAATAAATAGATCCATGTTTTGTGTGAGAAGTCATCCACAAACATTGCATAGTATAAGTATCCTCCCAATGATATTACAGGAAACATAATAGATAGGTCAGAATGGACCAATTGAAGAATATCGTTACTTTCTCTTTCACTAGAAGGGAATGGTCCCTTTGTAAATTTCCCAGTTGCACAACCCTCACAAACCTCTTCATGATTCATGTTGAATTCAAGCATATGTTTGACCATCTTCCTTACCCCAGGTAGGGTTTTGTAATGAAGGTGGGAAAATCTCCGGTGCCATAATTAAGATTGAAGAGAAGTATCGCAAGTGATGGCGCCCAAAGGACTTCCTCCAAATAGATAGAGAAGTATCACAAGTGATGACTCCCAAAGGACTTCCTCCAAATTGATAGAGAAGTATCGCAAGTGATGGCTCCCAAAGGACTTCCTCCAAATTGATAGAGTTCATCAACCCTAAATCCAAGTGCGAATTCATTTTTAGGGTTTCTTTGTCAAATACGAACCTTTCCATCAATGAATGCTACCTTGAAACCTTTATCTTCCATCACAAAAATGAATACCAAGTTCTTCTTCAAATCGGGCACATAGAACACCTCTAGTAGATGAATGGTTTGACCATAATTCAAGCAAACAGTGACAATACCTATCCCTTTCCCGGGGTAGGGGGCATTATCTCCAGATATCATCTCCAAATTAGGCTTCTTTTCAATCAAATTTGAGAGGGCCTCCTTGTACCCAGTAAAGTGCCTTAAGGCTCCTCTATCAATCAATCAATGATCCAAAGTATCCAGAGGAGAGCTAGTAAATAGAGTGGAAATAAGATAAAAATATTTCTTTTTTCTACAACATTACTTTCCTCATACTTGAAATTACTCGTCCTTTTGGGAGGTCGACCATTTCCATAACGTGCAACGGGAGCATTCCTCTTTCCTTTATTGTTGAACTTGTTCTTCCTTTGATTGCCATTTCCTTTGTAATTGTTGTTGTTGTCGTCATTCCTCGAGGAATCCTTCTTGTGAGAACACTCTCTAGCATAGTGGTTGAACCTGTTACAATTGTAGCACCTTCCTTTTCTTCCTTCATTCAATCCCTGCTTGAAGCCTTGACCTTGTTTCCTTGGACCAACATTCTTTTTCTTCATTGCACGAGTGGAGAAAGCAGTAGGTTCATTTCCATTTGAGGACTTGTCTCTCTACATCATCCTCGTCTCCTTTTGAGTGCATCTTGCCAATAATTCATCAAAACTACGAATCCTCTCATTGTTGAGAATGGTGGTGTTAAACACATCCCATGCTCTTGAAAGACCCTCAAGTGCAACGAGAATGAGCTCCCTGTCAACAATAACTTTTCCAATAGATAGTAGGTCATTCTTGATTTGTGTTATTCTCATAAAGTAGGATTGGATAGACTTCCCTTTATCCATCTTGATGTCCTTCAACTTGTTCTTGAGAAAGAGGATTTGATTTGCATTGTTTACTTTGAACATCCCAACCATCTTATCATACATCTCCTTGGACGTTCCCAAATCAGAAATATAGGCAACCAAATACTTTTGAAAGGAGTCTCATATAATTCTTTTAACTTTGACCTCACCTTTCTTATATTTTTTCTTTGCAGTTGCCAGTGCATTTGAAGGAGGCTCCACTAATCTTCCCTGCACATAGTCCATGGCATCATGCTCTTCCAAAGTCAAGTCCAAATTCATCTTCCATGCATGATAGTCAAATTTTTCATTGAGCTTATCCTCAGATTTGAAGTAAGATGTAGTAGCCATTGAGGCTAGTCCAATCTTGTCTAACAGATCTCCCTTAGTGATTTCTTTTCTCTCTCTTGCTTGGACTTTGTCTTCACCTGGGCTCTGATACCATGTTAATTTTAGTTAACAATGGTATGTTCTATGCTTAGCACAATTACTTCAATGTTCCTTTAACAGCCCAATGACAATTTCCAATTTAGTTTTCCAATAGAAATCACATTAACCATAAATCACATTAACAGTAATTGTAGATAGACCATAAAATAAAATGCAGAAGACAATCCAAGACAAGAGGACACTAGATTTGGCGGATGCCAGGGAAAAACCCCAATGAGGACAAAACCCTTTGATCAAATCTTCTTATTATTATATCAAATGTTCAGCAGAGAGATACAGAATATAGAAGTCAAAGTTGACTTGCCAAATTAAAGTTAAAACAGCCCGGTAAAATCTTTAGTCAACTGCAATCAAATTCAGCCCTAACCAGAAATTCAACGGTGGTCAAATTAGCAGCTAAATGTCTCCTTTGAAGCTCGGTCAAACCCATTCGCACTCGGCCTGAATAAGAGGTCAAAATCAGCCAAAAATAGTAACAAAGACAATGGTCAAACACCGCCCTGAATTCTGCAGTCAACCTGCAATTTTTAGCTGCAGTCAAAGTGCCCAAAATACCTTGATTTTTGTGCCAATTTGTATGACCCACCAAAAACGAATTTTTCCCAAAAAATCGTAGTCAAACTCAGTCAAACACTCCTTGGTCAACGCTAGTCAAACCCTTGCAACAATCCTGAAATTCGACCCTGCAATCTACCCAAAAAATTTGTCCTCCTTGCCACACGTGTGAGAGAGAAAATCTGCCCAATAGTTGTAAGAACCAAATGAGAGGAGAGAGAAGAAATGTGTGAGTGACGATGATGCCAAATGAGGTGAGAGGACACTTATATTTATACAAGTCGTTGAGGTTGAAGTGTCACATCCACTGGACTCCATGAGCCCACATGATGATGTGGCCGATCTTGACGTTTTACACGTGTGGGCATAAATTCAAAAACACATTTCCTCTTGTCTACATTTGATGATCTTTAGGTCGATTTTGGTCCTCTCAAAAAGAGGAATTCAACGCAATAATCATCTCCATCAAATGAGTTTTCCACTAGTGGAATTTGGACCTAGTTGCTAATTTTAACAATCCCACCGCACCAAGTAAGTACTTTTCCGTTGATGAAGGCAGCAGCCTTCATCCCTTTGTCCTCCAAAGTAGATATAGATTCCAAATTCCTCTTCAATCCCAACACATACATCACGTCATGAAGAAAAACAGATTCCCTAGAGTCCAAGTGAAATTTAGCAAAACCAAAGCCCTTAACAGGATGAGTGGAGTCATCTCCAAGAATAATTTTCAAATTTGACTCCCTCTCTACCAAATTAGAGAGACCCTCCTTATATCCAAATAAGCGATGAGAAGCCCCACTATCAACCAACCAACTATCCCAAGTATCCAGAGGAGAGGAACTATAAAAGTGTAGAAATAAGGATATAATCAAACTGATTAGCAACATTACTTTCATACCTGGAATTTCTTGACTTCTTTTGAGGATGGTGTTCTTCTTCACGATCATTTGGAGCATCTCTTCTTCTTCTTTCATCTCTTCCATTACGATCATTCTTTCGATTATCTCCTCTTCTTCGATTATTGAACCTATTATTGTTGCTTCAAGTGTTGTATCAAGAAGAAATGTTCTTCTCAAGGCAATCTCGACCATAGTGACCTTTCTTGTGACAATTGTAGCAATCAATGTGTGATGATTCCTTGTCTCTTCCATTCCTTCTATTAGAATTTCGAGGAGGAGGTTTCCTTGAACTTGATGAACCTCCATTTCCTTTCTTTTTCTTCTTACGAGTGACGAAAGCAGTGGGCTCTCCTTCTTCATGCTTTTCTATCCTGCCTCTTGAGATCATCCTTAATTCTTCTTAAGTGAGTTTTCCAACAAGCTCATCAAATGGTGGGAAAACATTGTTATTGCTCATAGTGGTAATGAAGATTTACCAAATAGGAGGAAGACCTCTAAGATTTACCACCACCAACTCCTTGTCAAGTACAGTTTCCCCAACTCTCTGCAACTGATCTCGAAGACGAGATATCCTCATAATGAAGGATTGCACAGACTCTGTTTTATTGCTCTTCATATCTTTAAGTTGATCTTTCAAGGAGATGATTTCATTCAAATTGTTGACTTCATACATGCCAGCTAGCTTATCATACATGTCCTTGGACTTTTTCAAATTTCCAACATATGCATGTAAATAATCTTGTAAACCATCAGCTATAATCTTCTTTGCTTTTAACTCACCTTTCTTGTACTTGTTCTTGGTGGTAATGGGAACACTTTCTGGAGGTTCAGGAACTTTTCCTTGTATGAATTCCCAGACATCATTATCATCAGCTATGATTTCCAACCTGATCTTCCAAGCAGCGAAGTTAGATGACTCAACCAGCGTCTCATTTTCCTTGAAGTAAGAGGTACACATCCTGACTTGAATAGATAGGCTCCTTCAACTTTTCCAAAGATTATTGCTTCAACTCTTGTCTCCTTTAGGCTTGTCCTTCACCTTAGCTCTAATACCATGTTAATTTTTCCACTACTCTATGCTATATCAATTACTTTAGCCCAATTCAAATTTTCAATTAGCAATCTTTTCAACAATAATCAATCCTTCCAATAAACAATAGTAACTGAAGATAGAATAGTAAATGCAATGATAATAGGAGACAAACAACACATCAACAAGAGACATTGATTTGGTCAAAGACCAGGCGAAAACCCCACAAGGGAGAAGCCCCTTTGAAACTATTCTTCTATTATATTGTCTTTAAATGTTCAACAGAGAGTACAATGAGCCCAAGTCCATAAAGAATATCAAAGTCAAAGTTTTTACTTGTAAAAAAATCTACCAGCTAATATCAAAATATGTGCCAATAGTCAAATGTGGTCAATTGTCATAAAGTCTGCAATTCTGAAAAAGTCAACAACGATCAACATGCCCTAACCAGTCCCAAGTCAACAGTCAAATCAGACCTTCAAGAGCTCGGTGAACAATCCTCCAACTCGACCTCAAACGTTGGCCAAAGTAAACCCAAGACAGTCCAACAATACTCAGTCAAACTCATCAAAGGAGAGAGATTTTCTATGGTCAAAGTCTGCAATTTATCTTTATGGTCAACCCAAGTCAAAGTCCCTAGATGCAAGAACATGTAGCTAGGTTCATAAGAGGATGCATGCTTTGTTGTACCATCAAGCCTAATATCAAGAAACAGGGTCTATCACATCCATGAGAGAATTCCCATGGACTTTGTTGGAGGTTTACTAACAATCACGAAGGGACACGACTACCTATTCATAGTAGATGACAGGTTCAGCAAGATGTGTGTTTTGATGCCCTATAAGAAGACCATCAGTGGGCAAGAAGCAATGAACTTGTTCTTTGAACAGGTCTAGGTGCACTTTGGGATACCAAAGAGCATTGTATCATACAAGCACACAAGCTTTCTCAGTGCATTTTAGCCTACAATGTGGGAAAAGATGGACACAAATTTGAAGAGGTCTACAGCATTCCATCCACAAATAGATGGCTCGACAAAATTAGTCAACAAGACTTTGGTGCAGCTTTTAAGGACTTACAATCAAAATCATCCAAAGACCTCGAATAAAAATCTGGTATATACACGACACTCTTATAACATAGCAGTCTACACTTCTACTGTTACATCACCATTTGAAACTTGTTTTGGATGTTTGCCACCTTCACCTTTGGATAATGCATATGGGAAGCAAGGAGTAAGGAAAAATCTTAAAGGTGATGCCTTGAGAGCTGAAAAATAGTTGAGAAGATCAAGCATATCCATATACAAGTACAAGAGACATTGCAGAAGTCATAGGAAAAATAAAAAGCTATGCATGACCAACACATAACAAAGAAGTCGTTCAAGGTGGGAGATAGAGTATGGCTACAGTTAAACAAGGAGAGGCTACAGGGTCGTGATAAGAAACTCAAGGATCTGCAATATGGTCCCATCGAGATACTGGAAAAGGAGAGTGATAATGGTTAACAACTCAGTCTACCACCATATATGCACATTTACTCAGTTGTGAATGTAGAGAATCTGAAACTCTATGAGCCTTTAATGCTAGATCAAGAAGAGGAAATGGTCCTCCTTTCTATAGAGGATTTGGCACTAGATTCCCAAGCAAAGTTGACAAAGGATATGGTTTTGCAAAAGAGGTCCAAAGTTACAAGACCCGGGCAGCATACCCTTTGGTAGATTGGGTTGAAAGGACAACTTCCAAGCAAAGCTAAATGGTAGACACAAGACAAGGCAGAGAGAAAATTTCCTCACCTCACTTAGTAGAAGCTTTTGGGGACCAAAGCCTCCCAAAATGGGGAGGTGTGATCCGAATTATATCATTACATCGTTTTTCATCCAACTCGATGCTTCCATAGTGGAAAAAGTGGAGGAATCAGTTTATAGAACCATTTTTACAGGCGGGACCCAGTTTGGCAAATTGGGGTCTGAAATGTTCCAAAATCATTTTGAGGCATCAAATGACATTTTTTTGGGGTAAAACCTTGTTTCTTTAGCGTTGCACATTTTCTTCATATTCTAAATATAAAGACTGCTCAAACGAGGCAAGAATCTCATTAATCAGAGTCTGTATGCAAAAGTTACGCCACTTGGAAATTGACCTTCTTGTTTTCACCACCATAATTCGAGACAATGCCAAGTCAGACCCCATAACTCTTGGAAAATGGGTTGCGACGTGATTATGATGAAGAAGACTCTATAAGACTACATATTGTAGCTTTGGTTAAGAGTTTAGGGAATAAAACATAACTACTAGTAGGATATCAGGATATGTTATAGCCGAGCCACTAGGAGGAAAAGGTGTTCCATAGTTTTCGAGTGCATTTATTCCATAGACAAGCAGATTAGCCAAGGGGGATAAGCAGAGAGTACACAGAGAGGCTATGCACTGTAGTAGCCCAAGGACTGCAGGCCATACTTCTTTGTACTCACAACCATTTTATATTCAAAGAAAGAGAGCAAAGCGGCCTCACCTTCCAACTGGGATTTCTCCCGAAAGGGTTTCCGACGATATATCTTGTGTCAAATGTGGTTCATGAGTTTTTATTTCGTTGTTTTCTATTTTTTGCATAAATTTTGATTTGCATCATATGCAATACACAATAATCTATAGATCAAAAAATCTAAAGAGAAAATAAACCCTAATAGTGTAGATTTCGAATTTTTAAATACAATTTTATCAAATCTGTTGTGACGAATTGTCAAGTGGAATATCTAGAGCTATTTACAAATCAGGGAGTGTTGATGTTTGTAGCTTGAGCAAGTATTTCTACATAGGCCTAAGGGTCTAGGCATGCCCTAATATACACTTAACATTAGCAATTGCTTTAGTGATTAAACTAATTTCTTTTTATAAGATAAAATGAGTTAATCTAATGAAATGCAAAGGTTATTTGCATTAATGAATTAGATGAATATCAATTGTCGATCTCAACTGATGTTGACATTTGATCTCAACCATCAATCACTTTGGAGATTAGCACTGTGGATTCGGTCAATGACTCAAACTTATAAGAGAAAATCTACGCTAAGGAAGAAGACACACAAGACATCTGGTACGCATAAGAACTTGAGAGAAGGATATTTCAGTGATTGAGTGGAAAAAGACTTCCATTCATGTATGCCGAGTTCGATGAAGGTGCAAAGGGCAGCAAGGGAGATCAATATCAGCCAAGAAGATCAAAGAACAGATCTAGGGTTTGATTGGTTGGATCAGTTCCAGGTTCTTGTTATATATATTTTCCTCAGTGGACCCTTTTCCCAAATAGGGATCCCTTGAAGGTTCTAAAGTTAATTTGAAATTTGAATGAAGAACCGATTTGAAGGGTAGAATTTTGTGTGCATAGGAGTTTCAGATTGGTACCTTAATTTTGCTTCCACTGTTTATTTTATTTGTTTTAAAATCTCAACCATGTTATTATTCAGTATATCTAATCCACTAGGAAACAATTAACTAGGTATCTGGGTTACAAAATTAACATTAAATGGTATTTTTCCTTTAACGTGTTTATTTACAGTTTTTCCATTATAATGCAGCCAATAATATTGCAAAAAAGAGGAAGAATCTAGCCATAGAATCACTATGTTGAGAAATACTTGTCCCGTCATTGCATCAACTTTAGAACAAGTGTTGTTATTGCATAAGTTTACTTCTTAGCATGTAAGAAAAACAACATACTTACAAGATATTAAAACCCCAATAATTGTAGCATTGAATCCAGAATTCGGAGACACAGAATCAAGTTCATTCTATTCAGAAATATTAGATCCAACTAGGAATTGTAAGATCATCTCTAAATTAGAACCACAAGTTTAAAAACTTACTTAGAAATGCACGATGCATAAATCCAGTACCATGTGTATCTGCATTAAACACACTTCGATATCCAACAAGTCCTCTGGAAACATGCCAATTACATATCAATCAAATATTCCTTCACTCTTGTTCATGCATTTCAAACAACAACAAAAGACATAAAGTAATTATTTATTCTTTTAGAAATAGACATTAAAACAAAACAAAAAGATCATAGAAACAAGTAGCTACAATGGGAAAGCATCATTACCATTTAAGAAAGAAGAATAGGTTTTGTTATCCAATATTCTTTCATCTAGTTCTTACATTATACTTAATGTGTTTCCTGATACATCTTCCAGTATTATCCATACATCCTTTTGTTGTTACAACTAATAAGAACTGTTCTAAACAGAAAACGTTATGCATCCAACATGACAGAAATCAAATTTGTTTCAATGTCCACCAATGACCAAAATAAATCGAGGAGACTAGGTACTACAACCAGTAATTTGTTTCATGCAGGCTTTCCATCTTTAAAGATCAGGTTGATATGTCTGCAACTATGTAGCAACTTAGATTGCCTACTTCTAGAAACAAACAAGCTCTAACCCCACTTCACTAAAAAATCTGTTTGAGGCAATGAGAAAACCCATTAGTCATTGACGAATTGCCAATTTATTTTTGAAACTTGACATTCACCCACCAGTTTTCATTCCACGAAACTACTAAAGAGAGTTGAATCCTAAGCCATAATTACAGTTGGCAAAATAGAACATTAGCTAAACAACTAATATATTAAAGCAGCTTTGGACCTATGTTGCAGGAAATGTCTAGTATAGGGCTGTACCAAGGGTGTTTATGTACTTGAAACATATTTCTGAACAAATCAAAGTCCCTACAATGTGATTCCAACACTAAATATAGCTATTTTGACTTGGTTTGGCCCCATATCCTAAAGGAACTAAGGCACTGGTCTTCCCTTTCATCCACCACCCAAAAAGCACAATCACACTTTTCCTTTTATCTTTCTGCTGCTAAGCTCTCTGTTGCTCCCACTTTACGCCATAGTCAAAAAGCTCAGTTGACCATGGGGAAGCCACATTTCCTTTTATCTTTCTGCTGCTAATCTCTCTGTTGCTCCCACTTTATACTATAGTCATCAAGCTTAGTTGACCATGGGGAATCCATTGTAGGCTAGCATTCACCTACTCTAAAGTGAGAAAGGGAAGGCTACTAAGGTGAAAGAGGATAGCTTGACTAAGCTACTCTTGGGGTTTCACATTGTGTTTTTAGATCTTTCTGCACCAAGTGAGAACCTAGGAGGTAACAAGAGGCAAAAAAATATACCAACTAAGCAATTCTTACAACACACTGCAATATAATTGAGAACATTTAGTTCAACAAAAACATAACATACCTTGAGAATATGTTGCAAAGTATTGTAACAAAGGGATTTCAATCAACCTCATACCAGTGTTTTCAAACTCGGCCAAGTTGACCAGGATGATACCTATTAAAGCCAACTCAATCATCTATTCAAGGGACCAATTTCGTACACAACTGATTGCATCAATGCATGACTCAACCATTTCAAGACCAAAAAAGTCCAACACAACCCAGTCCCTACATGCTCTTCCAAGTTGGTCCAAGGCTCCATCGTGGTGAATTTTTCACGAAAAAAAAGAGACTGCCCCAAACCTCTAATTCCTACCAAAAACAATAAGGATTTGTAGTTTTGGAGCAATGTTGAAGAGTAGTGACTTAGATTGTGCTTGGAGCTTGTTTGGAAAATGTCTTGGGCTATTTGTAATTTTGTAGTGTATTTGGCATCAAAGTGAGGAGGCTACAACCCATCTTCAGTCATTGAGAAGTTGTGGACCAAATTCTTCTCCAACAGATAGATGCCAAATCGGTGCCAACCCAGGGGACCATTCCCATTCCACACAGATCTCAAAGGCATCGCCTATTATGAATAAAATGATATAAATAATGTAAACAATAAATAATGATTAGTTAATTAGTAATTAGGTTGAAGAGGCATGTCTAAATGGGACATGACTATCCATGAAGAGGCACCTGCCTAGTATATAAGCAGGCTCACCTTCAATTGTAACATCATCATTCATCATACATTTTATATAATAATATTTGTATCCTATATGGGTATTTTCATATTCCAAGTCTTCTAGAGTATTTAACTTGAGGTATGAACTTTGTTCGTTGCATTTGGGATCGGGGCAGTTCGAGCTTTTGGCCGCTTAACTGTTGCACAAAGCCACGTTATCCAATCCAAGTTTTTGAACATCAAATTCGTCAACATCGTTGTCGTTGAAGCGTTTCGCTACCAAAATTTGGGAGTTTCTCCTCTTCTCTGTTTCGGTAGGCCTTTGGCCATAATAAAAAAACTTTGAAAAAAAAAATTTGAAAAAAATATATAAAACGGAAGAAATTTATTAGAAGAAAAAGAGTTACAGATTAAAAAAACAAAAAAAAATGGAGTTAGAAAAATATCTTTAAAAAAAAGGGAAAAAAAAGAGATTTAAAAAAAAAAAAATCAATAAAAAAATTATTATTAATATTAAAATTAAAACAAATAATATAAAACAAAATCATATGAAAAATATATATATAAAAGAAGAAGTATTAAAAATAATTACATGTCGGCTTCGACGCATAGTCGATTGTAGCCACCAAATCCCTAACTTACCACCTGCAGCAAACAGATCACTACCATAGCGGTTTCTCCTCTCCTGGCATCGAACTGGTGGTCATAACCAACATTGTTACTGGCTATGTCCCTAAGAAAAAATAAATAAATAACAACAAACAGAAACAAGGCCGATGAGCTACCAACCATCGCACACAACCCACAACCGTGGCGTTGTATCCTACAGTCATTGTCACCTCTACTTCGTATAGTCACAACCTCTCCACCCTCATGGACCCAAGAACATCCAATCGCCACACCTGCAATACCCCTACCAGTTCTATGTCTGTAGCTGCACACATCCACCCACCTCTGTTCGCACAGCCGCACAACCTTCACAGTGACATCCTGTAACCCTTCCACCGTCGGAGCACTTTGTTGAAATTTGGTACCGGAGGACAGGTGGTTCCCTAAGGCTTTGATCTTTGGCCTAGGGAAAAGTGTCCAAAAGAATTTAATTTTTTCTCCTAAAGTGACTTTATAATTTTTATAAAGTCAAATCTAATTTAAAAGTGACTTTAAGTGATAAAGTTACTAAAGTGACTTTATAAAGTTATAAAGTCAAATCTAATTTAAAAGTGACTTAAGTGATAAAGTTACTAAAGTCTAATTTTAAAGTGACTTTTAATAAAGTCAATGTAAAATTAGAAGGGAAAAAGTGACTTTGGAAATAAAAGACTAAGTGGGTCTTTATTAAAGTGGGGTGAATTAAAAAATAGAAAGTGAGATTTAAATGAGCATTTAATCTCGGCCCTAGATCTCAATCTATCTCAGCCATTGGATTTAGGGATTCCCCAAAAGTCACTTAGGGTTAGGTTAAAGGAGGAAAAGGAGGAAAAGGTCATTCATTCTTTCATGAGCAGATTGGGAGAAGGAGAGCAAGAGAGCAAGGGAGATTTCTGGGCAATGAGGAGAAGGAGGCAGCAGCTTGGCACGTATTCCAAGGCAGCATTTCAACAAGACATTTCAGCAAGACAAGTGCAGCAGATTTAGCAAACAGCAGGCAGATTTTTGGCATGGTTTTCTAGGCAGGGAGGCCGTACAGCAAGGCCGTATTGCAAGCCGTACGGCAATATTGGGCACGGAAATCGAGGCAGCAAGGGGCTATACCGTACAACAGAGTTTTGCAGCAGTTTTGGCACACACGGCGGCATTAATTAACATTTTGCAATTTTGAGGATTAAAATCACATTCCATTTATTGCAGTTGCGAGCCGCAAATCGAGGAGAACATACAGCATTTATTGCTGTTTTGTTTTCGTTGTTTGTACATTTTCCGAGGCGGTGGTTAAGCACGGAAAAAGAGATAAGTTGTAAAAGTCTGTTTGCTGATTTTATTTTGCTGAATATTTCTCACTGTAAAAAGGCATTTTCCAGAAATAAGAAGGAGCTTTCAAACTGGTTTTCCCCAAGAGTTGTAGGGGGTTTTTCCAGGGTCATGTTGACCAAAAATATCAGTGTCAAATGTGTGAATCACTGTTTTTATGCTTGCTGATTTTTATTTCTGCATTTTCCAGCATTCTGAAAAATTTCCAGAATTTGTGTTTTCAGCAAAATTTATTTTCCAGTTGTTGAATGTATGGTTATGCGAAAGGGCATTTAACTATTTTGAAGTAATAAGGTGAAAACTGAAAACCGGGGTGGGAAACTAGAATTTTCTACATGGTATCAGAGCTTGAGTGCTGAAGGGCAGTTTGGGACAGCAAGGAGGAAAATTACAGCCTGCTGATTTTTCACTCAGAAAATTCCAGCAAGCTGATTTTTCACAAACAACAGATTTTTACCTTTACTACAGCAGTGCTATTTTCGGTTTTAGGGCCAATGAGGATGTCTTTGGGAGCGAGGGTGGAGATAGGTTGGATGGGCATTCCAATTACGGCATTTGGAAGGAGAGAATGCGGAGGTATCTTTGAGGAGCGTGCGGGACATTATGGTGCATACACGGAGACACGTAAATGTGCCTACTGATGCTACTCAGTTGGCAGCATATAATAAAAAGAACAACAAGGGTAAGAGACTGATTCTAGGCGGAATCAAAGACCATTGCATTCCTCATGTGAGAGGAAAGAGAAATGCTCATGAGATGTGGACAGCATTGTCCAATCTCTACCAGAGTACCAATGAGAACCGGAAAATGGTCTTGAAGGAGAAGCTGAAGACCATTAAGATGGGCAATGATAGTGCAGCTGGATATCTCACAAAGATTACTAATGTGAGAGATGAGTTGGCAGCGATTGGAGAGGCCATTCCACCCACTGAGTTGGTGCGGATTGCAGTGAATGGCCTCCCCGTTCATGGATGAACTTTGCTGATGGGGTTTGTGCACGTGAGACCCTTCCCACATGGGAGAGGTTTTGGGATGATTGCATTCAGACAGAGATCAGGAAAGGTCAGCTTGGGGCAGCCAAGCCAGTTGAGCAGGATGAGGATGTAGCACTGTTGGCAGGACGTAAGAAAGGCAAAGGGAAGAAGCAGGCTTCCACAAGCAATGGTGGGGGCAAAGGCAAAGGTAAAGGTAAACAGGATAACACACAGAAGGACTATTCCAAGGTGAAGTGTTGGAATTGTCAGAAGATAGGACATTATGCAGTTGTGTGTCCGGAGAAGAAGAAGAAGAAGGGGAAGAACCAGAGCATGGCAGCTTCAGCAGAGGTTGAGGACTTTGCAGATCGTTTTGACCGGGAGTTTGGGTTCACTGCGTGTGAGTCCTCTAGTGCGGGATTATCTGCCATAGAGGTTCAGAGGGAGCATGCATTTCCCTCGATTAGCGGAGCATCTTTGGGTATCTGGTATGTGGACAGTGGGGCTTCACGTCACATGACAGGAGTCCGTGAGTACTTCTCAGAGCTTTCAGAGAGTGGCACTGATGTAGAGGTAGTACTCGGTGATGACAGAGTTGTTAGAGCAGTCGGTGTGGGAACATTGACATTTCGGAGGGAGTCCAAACCTCCCTTGAAGGTGTCAGATGTTGTTTATGTGCCAGGGATGAGGAAGAACCTCATGTCCGTCTCGGCTTTGGAGGATAGAGGGTATGAGGTATTGTTCGAGAGAGAGGTGTTGATGTATCCCAGGGGCACTCCAGCTGATTCAGCTAGAGTGATAGGTGTACGCCATGCAAAGGTGTACAAGTTTGCATTTCAGTCCCTTTTGGCATTGAGCAGTAGCACTGACAGCAGAGCTAGCAGTTCTGAGCTGTGTGAGATTTGGCACCGCAGGATGGGGCATATGTATCATGGAGCCTTGAGGACTTTGCGGGAGATCACTATAGGTGTGCCAGATTTCAGTACTGATCACTATGATACTTGTAGAGGCTGTGCGATGGGCAAGTTTGCCAAATCCCCTTTTCCCAGCAGTGACAGCAGAGTGACTGGGATACTTGATTTGATTCATTCCGATGTGCGTAGTCGGATGTCTCATGTTTCCTTGAGTGGATATGAGTACTATGTTTTATTCATTGATGATCACTGCAGGAGGACCTGGATTTATTTCTTGAAGACCAAGAGTGAGGTCTTCAAGCGGTTTCAGGAGTTCAGAGCTCTTGTGGAGACACAGACAGGTCGGAAGATCAAGTCCCTGAGGTCGGACAATGGGGAAGAGTACACCCTTGGAGAGTTTGTTGACTATTGTGCGGAGGCAGGCATTAGGAGGGAGCTCACTGTTCCTTACAACCCCCAGCAGAACGGGGTTGCGGAGAGGAAGAACAGATCCATCGGAGGGGCTGCCAAAGCCATGTTACATGATCGGGGGTTGCCATTGTTTTTGTGGGCAGAGGCCTGCAACACAGCTGTTTACTTGCAGAACAGGAGTCCGCATCGTGCCTTGGGGCACATGACTCCGGAGGAGGCTTTTTCTGGGAAGAAGCCTGATATTGGTCATCTTCGTATCTTTGGGTGCATTACATACTTCTACATACCCAAGGAGAAGAGGACCAAACTAGAGCCCACCGCAGAGAAGGGTATCTTTGTGGGCTACAGTGAGACCTCCAAGGCCTTTCGGATTTACATTCCTGCGCAGAGGAAGGTTGTTGTCAGACGGGATGTGAAGTTCGAGGAAGACAGGGCCTTTAGGAGGTCACGGGAGTTAGAGAGTATCTGGATCGGCCGGACCCTCAGCGGCGGTTGAGTCGGTCCACGGAGATCCGGTGGGCGAGGATCGGGAGGATGCGAGGAGGTACATCTATGACGATGTCGAGGTCGCGTCGGTGGGGAGTAGCTCCAAGGTCGGAAGGAGAGGTGGTGCTACGGGCGACATGCGAACGGTCCACGAGAGAGCGATTCCGCGGGAGTCCCGCGATGGACGGTTCACCACGAGGCTCCTCGGCATGTACGAGGTTCGAGTGCGGGCGGGGAGGGACGGCGGACGGGGACGATCGAGTTCGGGCTCACGATGTTGAGGAGGGAGAGTTTTATTCTCGGCCCCGGAGAAGTGTGCTCAGGGAAGAGGAAGCCCAAGTGGCTTCAGGACACCTTGAGAGATGCCACATCTGTTGCTGAGCCTAAGAGGCTGGTCAGAGAGAGCAGACCACCTGAGAGGTTTTGTAGCTATATGGCAATGGCTACCGACATCCTTGACTCTGAGCCTTCTAGCTATGAGGAGGCAGCTAGCCAGCAGGTCTGGAGAGAGGCCATGCAGGAGGAGTATTCTTCTATCATGAAGAATGATGTTTGGGAGGTGGTGCCGAGGCCTGAGAGCAAATCCGTGGTTACTTCCAGATGGCTTTACAAGGTAAAGCATGCTGCAGATGGCAGCATTGAGAAATTCAAAGCGAGGTTTGTGGCTAGAGGGTTCTCCCGGGTAGAGGGAGTTGATTATGAGGAGACCTTCGCTCCCGTGGCTCGATATACTTCGATTCGCTCCATTATATCGATAGCAGCAGAGATGGGTTGGAAGATCCACGAGATGGATGTGAAGACCGCATTTCTCAATGGCTTCATACAGGAGGAGGTGTACATTGAGCAGCCACAGGGCTTTGAGGTGCATGGGAAGGAGTCCCATGTGTGCAGACTGAAGAAGGCCCTTTATGGCATGAAGCAAGCTCCCAGAGCTTGGTACTCCAGGATAGATACTTACTTGCAGAAGATGGGTTTCACAAAGAGTGAGGCAGATCCGAACCTTTACTATATTGTGATAGGTGAGAAGCCTCTCATTCTGGTGCTGTATGTGGATGACTTAGTCATTACAGGTGCAGAGAGACTCATAGAGCACTGCAAGAGAGATCTTGCGGCGGAGTTTGAGATGAAGGACATCGGCTTGATGCATTACTTTTTGGGTTTGGAGGTGTGGCAGGAGGAGGGGCATTTCTTCCTAGGACAGGGGAAGTATATTATGGACATCCTTGGCAGATTCCACATGGAGGATTGTAGACCCATGTCGACACCGATGATCACCAACTGGAAGAAGCTTCATGCTTCGGATTCCGAGTTGGTGGATCCCACATTGTACAGACAGCTGATTGGTTCCTTGATGTATTTGGTCAACACTAGACCAGATATTTGTTTTGCAGTCAACACGATGAGTCGGTTTATGTGTGAGCCTAGGAAGGTTCACTGGGTGGCTGCAAAACACATTTTGCGATACTTGCAGGGGACAGTGGATTATGGTCTGGACTACAGGCAGGGGGATGGAGTGAGATTGGCAGGTTACACTGATTCTGATTGGGCAGGTTGTGCTTATGATAGGAAGAGCACTTCAGGGTGCTGTTTTGGGTTGGGTTCGGCAGTGGTGTCATGGTTCAGCCGGAAGCAGCAGTCAGTAGCATTGAGTTCAGCGGAAGCAGAGTATATGGCAGGCAGTCTAGCTAGTTGTGAGGCCATCTGGCTTCGCAAGATGTTGTTTGGCTTATTTGGTTAGCTGTTGAGACCTCCAGTGATTTACTGTGATAATCAGAGTTGCATTAAACTCATGGAGAATCCAGTATTTCATGACAGGTCAAAGCATATCGGGATCAAATATCATTTCATCAGAGACTATGTTCAGAAAGGAGCTGTGAAGCTTGAGTATATTCCCACTGATGAGCAGGTTGCAGATATTCTTACCAAAGCCTTACCATGGGGCAAGCATGTCTACTTCAGAGACAAGATGGGTGTGGTGAGGAACACTTTCCTCGGTAAGAGGGAGTGTTGAAATTTGGTACCGGAGGACAGGTGGTTCCCTAAGGCTTTGATCTTTGGCCTAGGGAAAAGTGTCCAAAAGAATTTAATTTTTTCTCCTAAAGTAACTTTATAATTTTTTATAAAGTTAAATCTAATTTAAAAGTGACTTAAGTGATAAAGTTACTAAAGTGGCTTTATAAAGTTATAAAGTCAAATCTAATTTTAAAGTGACTTTAAGTGATAAAGTTACTAAAGTTAAAGTGACTTTAAATAAAGTCAATATAAAATTAGAAAGGAAAAAGTGACTTTGGAAATAAAAGACTAAGTGGGTCTTTATTAAAGTGGGGTGAATTAAAAAATGAAAAGTGAGATTTAAATGAGCATTTAATCTCAGCCCTAGATCTCAATCTATCTCAGCCATTGGATTTAGGGATTCCCCAAAAGTCATTTAGGGTTAGGTTAAAGGAGGAAAAGGAGGAAAAGGTCATTCATTCTTTCATGAGCAGATTGGGAGAAGGAGAGCAAGAGAGCAAGGGAGATTTCTGGGCAGTGAGGAGAAGGAGGCAGCAGCTTGGCACGTATTCCAAGGCAACATTTCAGCAAGACATTTCAGCAAGACAAGTACAGCAGATTTAGCAAACAGCAGGCAAATTTTTGGCACGGTTTTCTATGCAGGGAGGCCGTACAGCAAGGCCGTACAACAGGGCCGTACAGCAGGCCGTACAGCAATATTGGGCACGGAAATCGAGGCAGCAAGGGGTTGTACCATACAGCAGAGTTTTGCAGCAGTTTTGGCACGCAAATCGAGGTTTTGGACAGCAGCATTAATTGCTGTTTGCACAGATTTTGAGGAGGCCGTACAGCTACATTTATTGCAGATTTTTGGGCACGCAAATCGAGGAGAACGTACAGCATTTATTGTTGTTCTGTTTTTGTTGTTTGTACATTTTCCGAGGCGGTGGTTAAGCACGGAAAAAGAGATAAGTTGTAAAAGTCTGTTTGCTGATTTTATTTTGCTGAATATTTCTCTCACTGTAAAAAGGCATTTTCCAGAAATAAGGAGCTTTCAAACTGGTTTTCCCCAAGAGTTGTAGGGGGTTTTTCCAGGGTCATGTTGACCAAAAATATCAGTGTCAAATGTGTGAATGACTATTTTTATGCTTGCTGATTTTTATTTCTGCATTTTCCAGCATTCTGAAAAATTTCCAGAATTTGTGTTTTCAGCAAAATTTATTTTCCAGTTGTTGAATGTATGGTTATGGGAAAGGGCATTTAACTATTTTGGAGTAATAAGGTGAAAACTGAAAACCGGGGTGGGAAACTAGAATTTTCTACACACTTCCACCATCGTAGAACTGAGAGGAAGTCACATCCATACAAGCATTTTTTAATTAAACATAATCATTATTAAAGTTAAAAATACAGTAGGTTGAAGTCGTGGAACAATTGTTGTTTAACGGGACCAAGCCGCATAAAAAGCTTTCGAAAACGTCGCTCGAACCCAATCCAACAGTCGTCGACCATACTCACACTCTGTCGTGGACTTCATATTCCCAAGGATTAAATAGTGGTGTATGTGTATATTTCTACGCTAGATTTTTAAGTTGATGTTTAATTAAGTCCACCAAATTGCGAATACCCACGTTTGTTCATTGCAGGGTATTATCCACTCAGTATATATACATATTTCGCCAATATTATTTTGAAAAAAATATTAAAATCACACAGTCAAAAGAATAATTTAACACTAGGTTAGCCAACAATTCTTATCCAACAATTTCGCAGAGTTAAAATCCACCATTGCTAGTGAATTATCATTCGGATGGGTTATGTTATCACCAACAAGCATCATGAACTTTGAAACATTGAGACGTGACCTTTAACACGGGTTGTTTCAATTTGATTTAGGAGCGTATAAAAATTAAGTATGAAAAGACAAGGGGCAAGATTTTTTGAAATTTAAAAAGGGTTAAAAGGGAATTATTGAAAGGTTATATACTCAAAAGTTACTTTACAAAGAAAAAAAGGGACATTTTATTGTGTTTTTGGAAAGTGAATTTTGAAAAAAAGAAAAAAGAGAAGAGCTTAAGGATTGAGATTACAATAAAAAGAAAATATCTTTAAAATTTGAAGCTAATTAAAATTTGAGGAAAAAATTGAAGAAAATTCATTTATAAGGTATCGTTATTAAAGTTAAAACGATATAAAAGGGTGTATTTGAAAAATATTTTCATAAATAATCAAGTTCATTTCAAAAAAGAAGAACGAATAATACAGAAATGAAAGCTGGGAGATTTTTAGAAACCTTAGCCGGCTATGCTAAAGTGTTATTTAAATTTAAGGGAACTCTCGCAAGAAAAGACATTACTATTGCTATCTCACCTGCCGAAGATAAAAATTATATAAACCCTAAAATTGCCAACCAATTGGTGACTCCCGAGTTAAATATAATCGAAAAATTAGACTTTTTTAACAAAAAACAATACGACATAAATAATCTACAACTAAGTATTGGGGATTATACTTTTATCTCTCAATTTACCTTGAAATCCTCACATTTTGACGATAGTGACATTGTGTTGGGCTCACCCCAGATGGAAACTCTAGGGTCCTTTATCTTAAATACAAAAAAGAAGTTTTTGACATTTTACCATAAAAAGAAAAACTTAACGCTACAGGAAATTACGTTGAAGCCAAATTCAGTGAGGCCTGAAGACATACAAGAAACCTCAAAAGTAATTCTTCAAGAAAGAAAAAGGCGATACAAAATATGCAAAGAGAAGTTCACAAAATCACTGTTGAAAAAAATGAAGAAGTTTCGCAACTAAAAGACCACAACGAAAAATTACTAACAAAAATTAAGAAGCTCAAGAAGGATAAGAAGTTGTTGGAAAACAAGGTGCAACAACTTGTCGAAAATCAAGCGTCGAAATCTTCAAATGTAGAAATTCATGCTGAAGGAAAAAACAAAAATTGATCTAGTGAATATCACGACTCAAAAAGAAAACAAGTCAGTTGAAGGAACAACATCATCGCCAGGGGAAAATAAAAAAATTAACCGTTCAACTTCCATAGCTAAACGAAATCAGGTACTTCAAATAAATCAAGGAGACGACATAAACAAGATAAGGGAAAATCAAATCACTAGAATTCCTTATCGACATCCGAATCACGAGAGTAGACAAATTGATCAAGCTACGTATTCAGAACAGAAACAAAAAACTGATGTTTCGAAGAATACTAATGTCGATGCAATCCACTCATGTGATAACAATTCATCACAAGTTGCCAATCACCACAAGATTCCACAGAAAATTGATCTAGGATGGTCTGATCCCTCCTCCGTGCGACAATTTTATATATCACTCCAAGGATCATATCGTTTAGTATCAACGAAGATTTCGAGATGAGAAGACGTTTGAAACCGAAAAAGAAATCAAGCCCTTTTCATCAACAAGCTTTGAGGACAAAGCTTTTTGAGGAAGGGAATGTTATGAATAAAATGATATAAATAATGTAAACAATAAATAATGATTAGTTAATTAGTAATTAGGTTGAAGAGGCATGTCTAAATCGAAAATGATTATCCATGAAGAGGCACTTGCCTAATATATAAATAGGCCCCTCACTTTCAATTGTAACATCATCATTCACCATACTATTAAAATTTGGGTACCAGAGGACAAGTGGTTCTTTAAGGCTTTGATCTTTGGCCTAGGGAAAAGTGTCCAAATGTATTTGTACTTTTCTCCTAAAGTGACTTTATAAGTGATAAAGTCAAATCTAATTTTAAAGTGACTTTATAAGTGGTAAAGTTACATTCTAATTTTAAAGTGACTTTATTAAAGTCAAAGAAAAATTAAAAAGTGAAAAAGTGACTATGGAAATAAAAGGCTAAGTGGGTCTTTATTTAAGTGGGGTGAGTTAAAAAATAGAAAGTGAGAATTAAATGCACATTTATTCTCGGCCCTTGATCTAAAGTTATCTCAGCCACTGGATTTAGGGATTCCCCAAAAGTCACTTAGGGTTAGGGTAAAATGAGGAAAGAAGAGAAAAGGTCATTCATTCTTTTCATGAGCAGATTGAGAGGACCAAGAGAGAGCAACGAGAATTTCTGAGCAAGGAGAAGAAGGAGAGCAGAACCTTGGCACGAATCCCCAAGGCATTTATTTCAGTAGTCCGTACAGCAGTTTAGAGGCACGATTTTTGAGGCACCTTGGCACGAAAATCGAGGAGAGAGAAGGCAACATTTATTACAGCAGCAATGTGCACGAAAATCGAGGTCTGTACAGCGCAGGTTTTGAAGGAAAGAAACAGAAGTGGGCAGCACGCATTTCGAGGTTGAATGGGCACGAATTTCGAGGCTAAAAAGACCGTTGTAATTTTCGTACAGTCCATACAACAGTTCGGAGTTACTGGGCATGGAAATCAAGGAGGTCGTACAACATGCAATGTTGGTATCTCCTGCTGTAATTTTTTTGTTTTGATAGTTTTATTGTTTGGCACATTTTTCGAGGTGGAGTCAAGCACCGAAAACGAGATAAGTCTGTTTTTGTGGTTGCTGAAATTTTCTATGTATTTTTGTTTCAGTTTAAGAGCATTTTTCAGAAATAAAAAAGAGCTCTCAAACTGGTTTTCCCCAAGAGTTGCAGGGGGTTTTTCCAAGGTCACATTGACCAAAAATCATAGTGTTATTTTTCTGTGCGTGCCTGTTATAATTTCCGATGTTTTTATTTTTGCATTTTCAGCATTTGTGAAATTCAAAAATTTGTGTTTTCAAAAATTTATTTCATTTCCAGAATTTGAATGTATGATTATGGAAATGGGCATTTAACTATATGGGAGTGATAAAGTGAAACTGAAAACCTGAGTGGGGTCAAAATTTATACATGGTATCAGAGCTTGGTTGTCTGAAAAGTGCAGTTTGGGACAGCAAAGTGAAAATCATAGCAAGTTGATTTTTACACAGAAAACTAAACATTTACCACAGATTTGAAAACTTCAGTTTGTTAGGACAGAAAACATGTATTTTGGCTTGAGGGTGGAAGATAGGATGGATGGGCAAAGCAACTACAGTGCATGGAGAGAAAAAATCTAGAGCATCTTTGAGAAAGCAGAAGTCTAGGGCATAATGGTACATACCACACAGCACCCGGTAGTAGTACCTACTGACCTTGTATAGTTGGCAGAGTTTAACAAAAAGAATGCTAAGGAAAAAAGATTGATTCTAGATGGAGTGAAAGACCATGTCATTCCTCATGTGAGAGGAAAGACATATGCACATGAGATGTGGACAGCCTTGACCAGTCTTTACCAGAGCTCCAATGAAAGTAGAAAAATGGTCCTAAGGGAGAAGTTGAAAGCCATTAAAATGGCTAAAACTGATAGTGCTACAGCATACCTCACAAAGATCACTTCAGTGAGAGATGAGTTGGCAGTTGTTGGAGAGACCATTCCACCCACTGAGTTGGTGCGGATTACTTTGAATGGTCTTCCCAAGACTTGAGAGAGTTTTGTGGATGGCATTGTTGCACGGGAAAACCTTCCCAGTTGGGAGAGGTTGTGGGATGATTGCATTCATAATGAGATCAGAAAGAACCATCTTGGGGCAGCCAAATAGGTGGAGGAGGATGACAATGTAGCATTGTTGGCAAGGGGCAAGAAGGACAAAGGAAAGAAGCAAGCTTCCACAAGTGGAGGTGGAGGCAAAGGCAAAGGTAAAGGTAAGTAGCAAAACAAAGAGAAGGACTATTCCAAAGTCAAATGTTGGAATTGTCAGAAGTTGGGACACTATGCAGTTGTGTGTCCAGAGAAGAAGAACAAGAAGGGAAAGGACAAGACCATGGCAGCTTTTGCAGAGATAGAGGGCTTCTCGAGAGTCTGGCTTCATAGCTTGTGAGTCCACTAGTGCAGGATCACTTGCCACACAGGTTCAGAGGGAGTGTGCACTTCCCTCCACTAGCAGAGCATCTTCTGGTATTTAGTATGTTGACAGTGGGGCTTCTTGTCATATGACAGGAGTCAGGGAGTACTTCTCAGAGCTTTCAGAGAGTGACACTGATATTGAGGTAGTGCTTGGTGATGACATCATTGTTAAAGCAGTCAGTGTGGGGACATTGACATTTGATAGGGAACCCAAACCTCGCTTGAAAGTGTCAGATGTTCGGA
This sequence comes from Pinus albicaulis, assembly GCA_034641835.2. Lineage (NCBI taxonomy): Eukaryota > Viridiplantae > Streptophyta > Pinopsida > Pinales > Pinaceae > Pinus > Pinus albicaulis. The sequence continues at coordinate 385,625,452 of CM076573.1, read as the reverse complement.
ATAAAGAAGAACCTGATATCCGTCTCAGCACTTGAGAATAGAGGGTATGAGGTGTTGTTCAGGAGAGGGCAGGTGCTTATATATCCTAGAGGAACTCCAGCTGATTCAGCTAGAGTGATTGGTGTGCGCCAAGACAAGGTGTACAAGTTCTCATTCCAGCCCCTGATAGCATTGAGTAGCAGCACCCGAGATAGGAACGACAGCAGATCTAGCAGTTCAAAGTTGTGTGAGATTTGGTACCGCATGATGGAGCACATGTATCATGGATCCTTGAGGACATTGCGGGAGATCACCACTGGTGTGCCAGATTTCAGTTCTGATCACCTTGATGTATGCAGAGGATGTGCTATGGGAAAGTTTGCCAAATCCCCTTTTCCTAGCAGTGACAGCAGAGCGACAGGGATCCTTGACTTGATTCATACCAATGTGAGCAATCGGATGTCTCATGTATCCTTGAGTGGCTATGAGTATTATGTGTTATTCATTGATGATCACTCCAGGAAGACCTGGATTTATTTCTTGAATACCAAGAGTGAGGTCTTCAAGCGGTTTCAAGAGTTCAAAGCTCTTGTGGAGACCCAGACAGGTCAGAAGATCAAGGTCCTTAGATCAGACAAGGAGGGCAGAATACTTTTGGTGAGTTTGTTGATTATTGTGCAGAGGCAGGCATCAGGAGGGATTTCATAGTTCCTTACAACCCCCAGCAGAACGGGGTCGTGGAGAGGAAGAACAAATCCATCGTTGGGGCTGCCAAAGCGATGCTTCATGATCAGAGGTTACCTTTGTTTTTGTGGGCAGAGATCTGCAACACTGTTGTGTATTTCCAAAACATGAGTCCACATCGTGCCTTGGGCAATGTGGCTCCGAGGGAGGCTTTTTCTGGGAAGAAGCCTGATGTTGGTCACTTTTGTATCTTTGGGTGCATTACGTACTCCTATGTTCCCAAGGAGAAGAGGACCAAGCTAGAGCCCACTGCAGATAAGGGCATCTTTGTGGGTTACAGTGAGACATTGAAAGCATTTAGGATTTATATTCCTGCGAAGAGGAAAGTTGTTGTCAAGCGGGATGTGAAAATTCGAGGAGAGAGCTTTCAGGAGGTCATGGAGTTAAAGTATCTGGATTCACCAGACCCTCAGGAGCAGCTGAGTCAGTCACAGGAATCCAGTGGACAGGGATCAGGAGGTACATCGATTACAGTGTCAGGTCCATCAGTGAGCAGTGGCTCTCAAAGTTAGGTGGGTAATGCTTCAGGCAGCATGCAAAGCAGTCCGTAGAGCAGTTCACAGGGTAGTCCATCGATGGACAGTTCACACAATACTTTAGCATCTACAGGCACAGGTTTAGGCATGAGGTCAATTGGCAAGCCTTCAAGAGTTCAGGCTTCTGATGAGGATGAGGATTCTTTCACTCCGGTGGGAGAAGTGTGCTCAGGGAAGAGGAAGCCCAAGTGGCTTCACGACACCTTGCGCGAGGCCACATCTGTTGCTGGGCCAAAGAGACAGGTTAGAGAGAGTAAACCACCTGAGCGATTCTATAGCTATATGGCATTGATCACTAGCATCGTGGATTCTAAGCCTTCTAGCTATGAAGAGGTAGCTAGCTAGCAGGTCTGGTGAGAGGCCACGCAGGAGGAGTATTCTTCTATCATGAAGAATGATGTTTAGGAGGTGGTGCCAAGGCCTGAAGGTAAATCAGTGGTTACTTCCAGATGGCTTTACAAGATAAAGCATGTTGCAGATGGCAGCATCGAGAAGTTCAAGGCTCGGTTTGTGGCGAGAGGGTTCACACAGGTAGAGGGAGTTGACTATGAGGAGACCTTCGCTCCCGTAGCTCGTTATACTTCCATTCGCTCCATTATATCGATAGCAGAAGAGATGGGTTGGAAGATCCACTAGATGGATGTGAAGACCGCATTTCTCAATGGCTTCATATCGGAGGAGGTTTATATTTAGCAGCCGCAGGGCTTTGAGGTGCATGGGAAGGAGACCCATGTATGCAGACTGAAGAAGGCACTCTATGGCCTGAAGCAAGCTCCTAGAGCTTGGTACTCGAGGATTGATACGTACTTGCAAGACTTGGGTTTCACAAAGAGTGATGCAAATCCGAACCTATACTTTATTGTGGTAGGTGAGGAGCCTCTCATTCTGGTGTTGTATGTGGATGACTTGGTCATTACTGGTGCATAGAGACTCATTGAGGGCTGCAAGAGAGATCTTGCTTCAGAGTTCGAAATGAAGGACATTGGCTTGATGCATTACTTTTTGGGACTGGAGGTGTGGCAGGAGGAGGGGCATTTCTTCCTGGGACAGGGGAAGTATATTGTGGACATTCTTAACAGATTTCACATGGAGGATTGAAAACCCATGTTTATACAAAGTAGGATCCACCAACTCGGAATCAGAAGCGTGAAGCTTCTTCCAGTTATGTTATGGTCTCGCTCACGAAGGGATGGATCTCGAACAGGCTAGGTTATGGCTATTGATGGCTCTCCTATTGGTGGTTGTTCCAAGTCTTGATCTGATGGATCAATTCGATCAACTAGCTCTGTTGCTGCTTACCTTGCTACTGGTGATGCTTATATACATGATTATGTTGTTACCTATGCTACTGATGGCTTAGATGTTGGTGCTAGATATTATGCTTTTGCTCCTATGCTTTTGCTCCTATCTTTGCTACTCGTGCTATTGGATATGTTGCTTTTAATGGTACGAGTACTGAATTTACTACTGGGTTGACAGGTACTAGGTCAAGCTAAGATCTATATATGGATATGGTCAAGATGGTGGTGGATAAGCTACAAGTGTTAATGGATAACGAAGGTATGGCTGGCTCTCATAGCAATCGCTTAACCATTTCAATTCAAGGGGCTTCAACTAGATCTAGAGATGGAAACCGTAAGGGATCGAGCGAGAGGTGGGAACAACCGTAAGGTATCATAAGTGAAGGGTAACCATTGCATCATTGTTGTGTTAACTGTACGTCATGTCGCAACTAAAGAAATCAAATACTAGTGCAAGAAACCTTACCAGCATACAGAGATTGATTAAACCAACCATCCAACCGAGCTAAACTTACAAGCCATACTGCAAGCTACTTAACCCCATACTCACACCCATCAATCCACGCATACCAGACATACAAACAAGCTATCCTTATTACTAGAACTACTACCGTCCTTATTACTAGACCTACTCACAAGAGCTATTCTCCCTAGCTAACTCAACCAACCCAATCAAACATACATACACTTAGTTACTAGTACAAGGAGAGCTAAGGAAAGTTATAGGTACTAGTACTGGTACCTTTGAGACTCGTACAACTACTGCTAGTTAAGGTAAGATGCTAGGAAAGATTCTTGTGGTAAGGTGAGCAAAGAAAGGTAGCTACTAGTTGTCCTGCAGAGCCCAGGCCCCAGGAAACACTCCTTTTAACCTAATGATGCCTTCTTTATGCCCTAAAAACCGATAAACCTCCTTACCTAATGCCCCTAATTGAAGGTAAGCTTGCTAAGAAAAGAGCTAGCTCTCTTGCCTTTGATGGCAGGGTCATGCGTGTGTCCTCCAGAGGCCGAGCAACATCTACATTTACTTAGAGTGATGAGGATGGTAAATGGATCACTATAACATAAATGCTGAGGAGAGTGATGAGGATGGTAATTTGATCGCTGCTCAGGTTAGCAGCAAGAATCAGAATCATGAGGTTTATACCTTCTTATTTTTAGTCAGATGGCAGGATATATGCTTGCGGCAAGGAAACATCAGAGCTCGATATAAGGTAAAGGCTGAGGAAGGTTAATGGTTCGCTAAAAACACAATATAAGTCAACCGCTCAGAAGATCATATTGTAATGCTACTGAAAGGCAAAGCAGACAAGCAGACAATAAGCTTAGGACTTTAGGACTAAGGAACATATATCCAAAAGACACTGAAAGGGTTCACCAGCTTAACTAAGGCTTACACAATGCACCTAATCAAAGGGTATAATAAATGCTAACATCTATACCCCTTTCCCCCTTATAACAACCTAAGCAAGGAGCCCTACTAACTAACAAAGCCTTACCTAATGCCCTAAGCCCATTAACACCTAAAGACATTGAACCTACCTACCAGCTAACCAGCTCAAGGTAAACACCCACTAAACCTAAGAAATATTTCAAACTTGAAGGTACCTACCAGCTCCAGAGGCGAGACCCGAGGAGCCTTTGTTAGAGCCTTTTGAAGACTAAGTATCGGAGCAACAACCAATCCCCAGAGCTAAGCAGAATCCAGCCTTCCTAACAGACGGCATAGTTACCACCATACCCATACCCATCAATCATCCAAACTATCTATCCCCCCTAGTAGTAGCTATGATACCCAGCTAGCTACCCAATCAACCAGACATACACTTAGGTATAGGTACAAGTAATACAGTTATTAGAAGAGATAGGATGGGAGGATGCGCTTTAAGGCTCAACCAACGCGAGAGGAATTAACGTCACTATTAACAATTCAAATAGTTAAATCGGTCGATCCAAATTAGTTTATTAGGCATACCTGTGGTGTGGGTTGGATGGAAGGAAGGATCTGGTTGGCTGGCTGAGATAAGGCAAGGGCTGGATCAAGCGTCGAAGAAAGGAAGTTGGACTTCAACCTGGACCTAACTACGGATCGAGGGCTAACTCAAGAAAGAATACGAGGGCGGGTTCAAGCGGGAGAAAGCCTCTCCTCGATCTATCAGTTGCTCCCTCATTGATACTGGTTGGAAAGCCTAACTAACTATAGGTTCAAGTTCTAGCCCAGGTTCAAGTTCTAACCCAATGAGGGAGGGAGGCAGGTTGTGCAGTGTGGGATGGGGATTTGGATCATAACGGCTCCTACTACAAGGCAGTGATCGGAATCCCATTAGTTATTGGCTGGCCTACCTTTCTCAATTGATGTCTTGCCTCTGAAAGAAGGTTACCGGATACAAGTTAACAAAATAAGAAGTAGTGGTTCTAGCATTTGTTGAGCTTCCTATAGCCCCGGTGGATGGAGGACCTACCAACGAACTGCTCTAATCTCTGGAAGGAAGTAGCTTAACTAATCGACAACGAGGTAGGTTCCAAGGTTCCAACTGACTGAGAACGAGGTTCGATGTATTTCAATAACGAGGTTCCGGCAAACAAAAGACAATTGATAATCGATAAAGGTGTGGGACGGAGACGTTGATGTTCCTTGCACCCGTTACCAGGGGCCATCCCCCGGACGAGTAGACTAGTTCAAACTCTGAAGATAGACAATACTAGCCTCACTCCCATCCAAAGTTTTTATGGAATACGATATGATGGTACCAAACCTTGTAGGCGTGGTAGGTCGATCAGTAAATGAGTCCTTCCCCGATATAGAGTAGTTGAAAGGCAAGTCAGAAGGCAGGCTTACGTGGCTATTAGGCAGATTTCTTATTGATAGGTCCTGCAATATATATGCAAGGTTATACCTCCTTTCCTGGCCTTCTCTCCTTAGTTAGTGCTACTTTGTGTCAAGCCTAAAAGAAGGCAGGCAAGTGTAATTACATATATAATTACAAGCAGCACACCTTTCTTTGCAGACAAGACCTCTGTCGAGTAATCAAGCAGCTAAAGAACTCGACAAGCAGAGAAGATCCCTTCTCTCTTTCTCTTGGTGCACCTCACTTCACCCGATGGCTAACTGAACCATCCGTTGACCCGGCTCACGTCCGTAACACTCTGTAGGCTCTTGTTCGTTCATTCTAATGCTCCCCTTTGGAAGGCCCCCTTTTGTAGATTGAAACAAGAAGGCTTCCATTTATAGGTGTTGAAATTGGCTTCCCTTTGGCGCCAATTGTTGAGGTCAAAACTATAAGGCCCTCTTCTTTGTAAGCCTCCCAAGACTCCCTTTTTTTATGGTAATAAAATAATTGCTAAAATGTGCGCTACAGTAACAAGGAAGGAGAGGGGCGCAGCGACCACTTCCTGAATTAATCGCTTACTGGGTACGGCTATTATCTTCTCTTATGAGGACCTGATCAACCAATCTTCCCTTTACTTTCTTACTCCCTTCACCCTAGTTTATAGAGTGTTGTTGGGCCCATATATTCTATTATCTTATTTTAGTTAGTTTTTTTGACTTAAAGGTCGAGCTACCCATGATGCATTTAGTTGGGGTTGATCGAACCATCCGAGCTCTTCCCATGAAGCCTTGAAGCTAGACGATAGATATCGTACCTCAGGGAAATGGCATAGAATGGACCATAGGTACGAGAACCCTATGATTTGGGTGGGTGAATAGCAAGGCAGCAGGTATTATTGCAGAACGAACAGATAGAAACATGGCTGGTGTATGAGACAGTAGTGCGGGGTATGGCACCATAATAAAGAAAAAAAGAAAATAAGCCGGCCAATTCCAAACCTCTCAATGCCATAACAGCGCACTCGACCTTACACGACCTCCTCCAAGGAATCATTTTTCTAATCGTCCGAGTAATATTCCCATTCTAGAGATCCTGTCGTTGCACCCAATCTAGCATCATCACCAACTTCGTTGGAAACACATGCACATGACGATCAAAATAAAGAAAAGGTATTGATCGGTCTTACATCAGCTATCGGTATGACATAAGCTATAGCAAGCAAATCTGCTTCAGTCGTGCCCACCGGGAACCGGCTCTCTGCCATAGCTCTTTGTCACTTTCTGGTCATTGATTCGAGTAGATGAAAGAACAAGCAGGAACATCGTTCTCATTCGCACCCATGTTAGGAATGCACATTTACTTGAGGATACTGATCCTCGCGGAGATATAAGTTTATGGTTGAGCCTACTTGCGCATCCTTAATAGTTGAGTGGCAATCAAAGGTGGATTAGGCAAATATCCATCAGTGGAGGTAGGCCACGTTCTAGTCAAGTTCCTACTTAGCGGGTAATCAAGAATAGAAGCAGGAAGGATGGTTCACCTTATATAAGGAAGGTTGGTTGTGTTTCATTGTTGCTGGCAATTAGCATCTATTGAAGGCTTTTATTCATCACCATGCGAAGCGTGACACCAGCTAGCAGGTCACCTTCTGACCGGAGCTGGATCACCCGTCCTCGTCGTCTTCATCATATCTGAGTTCCTATCTAAAATCATGCCTGGTTTTATTGCGTAAATAAAGAATCGCGATCCTTTGTGTTAGAGGTAAGGAGTCATGGGGTGAGTCAAGTACGGACTCGTGGAGAGTAAAGTAGTAGAGGCCTCCTGGGAACATGTCATCGTCTAGAAAGAAGATAGCATCACCTGGATCAATATAGCCCTACAGGGGGTTATATGGATAGGGATAGGTATCGTCGTGAAGGTAGGCAAAGCCAGCATAGTCTTTCCACCTACCGGGGGGTTACTTTCACTCTGAGTGAGGCGCATAGTTTAAGAAATTGATTCGTTGAAGCCTTCCTTTATTATCCTTGCCTTCCTTGCTGAATAGTAGGGAAGCCGAGATAGCCTTCCTTCCTGGTCTCACGAGTTGGTCTGGTCCAAAGAGATTCCATTAGTCGAGACGGTCTTCCAAGAGAAGGAACGGCCCTACCAACCAATACCCGATCCTACCCAATGGACGAAGCGGTCCTGCCAGTGACCGGGGGGGGGATGCTCTGACTCTTGAATGAATAAAATGAGGGGAGAGGTGGTCCGACGGAGGAGGCAACGAACGAACTGTGGCAGAAATGCTTTTGCGATTGAAACACGACAGGTAGCACAGTTCGATCCTCTCATGGGGGGGGACATGGTTTGCAAAACAGATAGAGACCTGGTCAGAATGGAAGGCCAGGGAGAGACATGGATGGATTAAGGATAAGGGAGAGAAAGGACAACGGACAGATACCTGGTCGTAAGGAGCGGCCAGATGCGGGAGGTAGGTCCAACGACTAGATAAACAACTAAGTCTTACGACCAAGTGTTGCTTGATTAACGAATTGGTCTTACGAAGAAGTGCATGCTTTACCAAGTCTTACAAACAAGTGCGAAACACCAAGAACCACGGAACTAGACCAACCTTCCCAACAAGACGGGACTACACCAACCAGCCCACCAAAACCTAGGGACCTTCACCGAAAGCCCGCATTTACCACCTACCTGCCTTTCATTTCATGCTCGCTGCTCTTTATAGTAAGTTACCCACCTGTGGGTGGTTGTGTGTAAACAAGGTAGGGGGTCAAGATCATAGTGCTTACCCTCCTCTTCCTAGCTGAAGGCAAGTGTTTGTTGTTGGGTAAGGCAACACTCCATTCGTTGGGTGAAGACAGTAAGTAAAGTGTCTGGTAGAAAAGGGTAGTTGGTATATCGTAAAGGTCAAGGATCTGGTACAGTGGGTAGTAGCAAGACCCGCTTAAGAGAAAAGAAGAGCAAGTGTGAGCATGTGCAATGGCGTATGGAAGTCCGTTGATAAGGTCCTCCTCCCTCTCTCTATATCTATGGGAAGCCCTTCCCTTCTAACACTGCATGTCGGGGGCATTTTGGGTAAGAAGAGTGTCAAAAAGTGAAGGTTGGGTAAAGTGAAATCGAATAGTTCCGTACCTATAAAGTCTTCCTGGCCGAATCAATTGGTTGGCAGCACTCCCTCAATCCCTCCTCCAACCATAGTCTAAGTAAGGTGAAGCGGTAAAGTCTGGTAAACAGAACAGGTGTATAGCATGCACATAAGTAAAGTCAAATAGTCTTCAGAAAGTCAAGAGCAAAGGTCTGTGGAGGCAGCGTAGTGGTAACGTCTCTCTCATAAAGACGGACAGGTCCTGTGCTCGATCCTGAGCGAGGGTGTGGCTCACCGCGAGAGATTAACCGTTCCGGGCCAAGCCCACGACCTCTGGAGACAACCTGAGTGGGCTCAATGGTTAAGAACTTGTGATTTCTCTTGGGAGGTCACAGGTTCAAAACCGACGGGGGGTAGGTTATTTATTGCCCGTCATGACCAAGCTAGAGGGATAGATGCCCCCAATGTTGGATGCCTTGGTCCTTGCGAAAGTCATGAGTTTCTAGTATATGTGACTTACAGGCTGTTACATATACCTGGGGAGGTTATTGTTCCCTGTCTTAAAAAAAAAAAAAATCTGATGCATGCAGTTGAATAGTTGAAAAAATGTGCATTGCCTATTGATTGATTGAGGGATTGATTTAGCGATTGATTGAGAAAGCCAGCGAAAAATGAATGCCAACCAGATGAGATTGATTGGGCCATTGAGCAATTGATCAAGCCAGCCAGAATGTCAGCGTCTACCCGAACCCAGTCTGTCTGCTCCCTTGCGCAAGGGTTGGAAGGATATTTTGATTGAAGGAAAGAATCACTTCATGGACCAAAAACCAAGACCAGGAAAGACGACAAATCAGTCTATTGGGAGATCATCTTTTGGAAGGTCATCTCAACTAATCATCTCAACTAATGGAAGGCCATCTCTTGGGACCAGACTAGCTAAACCAGACCAACTTCTGGAAAGCCATCTCGACTAATGCTTGGAAGGCTAGGAACCAGGTTTGAATGGAAATCACATTTCTTAATCTCTACCAACAAGTGTGTAAGTTATAATCGCCATTTTATTGACCAGTGGCATATTCATTTTATCGACCAGTGGCATCTTCAGCTGGATGAATTATTATCTCAATCCCTTCTATCGGCCCCTACCAGACATGTCGAAAAACCTATTGGATGCTTACTACCCTTGGAGACGCTTACTACCCTTGGATGGGTCTATTCTACTGGTCTAATGAGTGAGGCGTTGGCCTAATGAGTCCCATCAGTTCCAATCATCAGTTAGTCCCATTCAATCATCAGCCAATCATCAGTTGGTTGGTGGATTAGGCAAGTAGAAGGAAATCACAATTACCCACAACCCCAAGTTTGTAAGTCTGTGAAAGTCTGTTACCCGTCTGTGAAAGTCCCATAAGTTTGTTTTAGTGCTTCCGTAAGTCTATACCTAAGTCTGTGAGGGGCGTGCACGCTTCCTTATCCCTTTAGTCCATAGATAATATCTTTGCTGCAAGCACTCCCGTATGAATATTAGGAGGGCTCCTAAGAGATAGATAATCAACCCAGAGTAGAGCCCCGAAGAGTCTAGTTGGCCCTTCGGTCAATTGAGGACAGTCAATAATCAATATCCTTCGTTAGGGAGACAGGAGGAATAAAGGGAGACAGGGAAACAGGGATACAGAGCTCCTTTAATATAAATGAATCTATGGTATACGGTATCTAACCAAGGAAGAGGAAACTTATAACATATCCTTGATTAACCCTTCATCGGTCAAGTGATGACATAAACAAAAGAAATCCTTCCGTTCAGAACGGATAAGAAGGATATGCCCCGAATTTTCTAATTACGGTTGCCTTATATATCTGTCCTTATTAGTTAGGTGGGTAACTCATAGAATGGAAGTACGGCGAAATTATGGCACCCAAAACTTATTTCTTTCAATTAGCCGGTAACCCAACACATTAAGGTCATTCTTCATTCCTCTCCTTTTGGTCAAGTGATTTCATTCCTCTCCTTTTGGTCGAGCGATTTCATTCCTCTCCCTTACAGTCGAGCAATAAATTCCTCTCTCCTTTTGGTCAAGCGATTTCATTCCTCTCCCAAAGGATTGAGCAATAAATTCCTTGGGTTCAAGTGAAAATTTGAAGCATGAAAAGAGCAATTTGACACGTTTTGAATTGATTACATAACCCGTTATTTACCCTCTTTTAGCCCGAAGGAGACTCCACTAATGCCCCATATCAATGAATGTCCTTTCTCGGTACCCACCATAACCATTCCTTTAGCCCCAACCTTCAGCCCGATAATCGCACTTATCGAGGTCTTCAGATAAGATAAGTAGATAGGAACTAAATATACCCGTGAAGTATAGAAGTCTACTCCATGACTTATGGAAAGGTCAAACCTACAATAACTCCTCAATGTGAAGGTGGATAATAATGAACGCTTTGACCAGCTCAATAAAAAATCTGTCTAGGAGCGTAGCGAGGGTTTCCTGCTAGTAATAATCAATATCCTTTTCCATCTAGTCATGTAGGCAAGCTGGTAATGACAGAAAGAGTATATCCCCATAGGTCACCGAAAAGTCTGGACTCTGGACTCATGGTTGGTAGATCAGATGGGAGGCATCGTAACACTTCAAACCCTTCTAACGTAACACTTACATGTGGATATATATATATATTTTATTAGTAGGAGGACCAGCTTTAGTAGGAAGGGAGGTCAGGTAAGTTCTCAGAGTTCATAGCCCTAAAGAGAGATTATGAGGCGATATAGAAGTTGTCCCCTTGAGCAAATTGATGGAAGTTACTCGTATCCATTTTATGAAATATTGAATGATTAGGTGAGCAAGGTGGAGCCAAACCTGTCACAGTGAGGAGGCGCCTTGGTGAGCTCCATCTAGAGATTTTTCTGTCTAGATCTTTCCAACTTGACCGATATGTTCCGTGCCTATTTTTAGGGGAAACTTTCCTTCCCCTCCTCTTTAGGTACTAGAATTTACCCACAACTTCCTCACCCAACTTTTTCATCCTCCTAAATGCCATTTTGATCAATATTTGAGCAAATCTAGCGGAATGAGTTGAATAAATAGGGCAGGCCACCTAAGGAAGGAAGGGCGGCCACCTCATGCTCGAAGGGATATGAATGACCTAAAAGGGAGGAGACAGAACCAAAGAAAGGTATTCAACCACAGCCTGATAACCCAGAAAGACTTCGGTTCTACCTTCCCTAACCAAATAGGTTCTACCTTTGCTATGCTAAAAAGGCCGATAACCCCCCAACAATACCGCAGACCTATTCTCCATTATCCATCCTTAGCGGACCTAATCTATATCGATCTATCCTTATCTTATTGGATCTTCAGGAAGGCGGGATCTGCTCCTGAGATTCTCGGGTGGGAAGATAGTTCAAACTAGGCAGACCTATCTGATCTGAAGACAATAATGTAAGTTCCTTTCTGGTACGTGATAACCTTACCTTATAGAGAGCTCTCTCTGCTTGCTTGTAATTTGACCCTTCGCTATCTCCACTTGCTTCTAGCGCTTCTTGCTTGTAAGATCTTTCCTTCTAGGCCTCTTTGTCCATCATCACCTTGGCAAGTAATTCATTTATTTCCAATCATTGACGGGAAGCCGACAAAATGAGCAGGGGCTGAACGGACATGAATTGGATAGTAATTACAACGAATTAGAGAAGGTTCGAATCCCGAACACAGGTTTTGAAACTTTTTTTCATTGCCGTCTTTTTGGGAATTGATGATATTAACTGTCGAAGAAGCATTTTTGAGTTCCCCATATTGTCGAATAAGCATTTGTCTGCACGACTACTGGAAAGTCATTATACTAAAGCATTTTGAAGCTTTGAAGGCGCTGAATGGAATGAAGGAAAGAAAGGGTCAGCTAGTTTCTGTTTGTGGGGCCGGGAGCTAGACCTATAGGTAGGCAAGAGAGGTACATCGCTCGATCGAAGTGTCGGCTGGAAGCAACAAATCTTCGCTTTCCACCTCATATAAGATGACCATGCTTGCTTGGCTCTACCGCAATAAATCCCGACCCTAACTCCCTTATCTATTCATCAGGGTCGAGTGAGAGCTCATTCATAAACGCAATCCTTCCATGAGTTAAGGTAAGACCTTTTCTGACCTTCCATCTCCGGGTGTGTTATCTACGGTGGCAGGCTGGCCCTTCTCAATCAGATCAGGGCGAGTGAGCGACCAAAGCCTTGCTCTTTACCCAAGTAAGTTCAGGCATACCCGGACCTTTTAGCATAGGGTGGGCGGATCTTTCATAACCTTACCAAAGCCTCTGTCAGGACCTGGAAAACGGTCGAACCAACCCTACCTAGGTTGTGAGGAGGGTTTACCCTGCTTGAAGGACCTAAGCAAAGTGAACTAGCAAACTTGTCCTAGCCTAAAATATAATAGTAGGGTCCTCCCTATTTAACTTTCCCTACCACCCATGTAACTCAAGGTTTATTGGACAAAGGTGAAAGTCATAATATTACGGACCTGAGCCCCCTTAGATTATATTGAAGTACCTTTCTCTTGCTTGATAAGAGGCGATAACTCTGGCCGCATTCCTCCTTCATGTTTCATCGGGCAGGATTGTCGTAAGCAGAGATAATTCTAGTCCCTCCCGGAACCATCTCACTCAAGGCTTACCAGAACTAATCTTGAGCAGATTTCACAGCAGATCAGTGATAGCTTATCCTTTTGAGAGCTAAGTCAGGATCTACCTCAGCTTGACCTTTTAAGAGAAACCCTTACCTTATTGTTCATTCAGCTATTATAGACCATACTCTATATACCTTATCCTACAGGGCCAGGATCAATCTGGGGTAGCTCTCTCAAGACCATTCCCAACCCCGATCTACCCCTATAATATAATAGAAGGTTGGACTGGACCTTGACTTGAACTCAGGTAAGGTTCGACCTTTCACAAGAACATCACCCAACCCCCCTTACCTTAGTTCCCTCCCTTTGCCTTCTCTCCATATATTTATGGGCAAGGAGGTTGGACCGCTCAACCAACAGAGCTCAGTCGTATCTTTCAGGACTGGGACACCTCAAATCGAATAAAAGGGCCTGCTTGAGGGATCAGGTAAAGCCTTTACCATCCGCCTTTGGGGCCAACCCCTTCTATTATATTTATAGGGTCCCTTTACCTAGCTTAATTAGGCTAGCCAGTCATGCGGGCCAACCCTTACTTACCTACCGTGAGCATGGATGGGTTGAACTGAGTTAGGTAGAGCCAAACCTTCTACCTAAGCACGCACCGGATGGACGGACCTAATATGAACAGAGTAGGTGAGACCAGAACTAGAGTGCCCTTACTTATCTACTGGCTTGGTCTCTTACTTATCTATCTATAAGCTTTTGTAGGGCATACATAGCCAACCTGATATCTCTCTAATCAAGGCTCCCGAGCTTGCTTCCAATAACGGCAGACCAAATGAATCAACGGTATGCCTATCAGATCAGCAAGGTGGGGTGGGTTTACTTTGGTCGTTAGTGCTTGCTATAGTATGGTAAACCAATTCCCAAAACCCATACCTCACTACCGGAACTACTGGGTGGGCCCTGCCTATTATTCATTAACAGCTACCACCTATGGTAAGGAAGGGTTGAGCGAGGGATATGTCGTCTATACCAATATACATGGCTGGTCGGTGCTATTACAATCTACCCACTTATCTTTCCCACCCAGCTACTTCAATTTCTAACGTTACAACTTTTCCAACCCAACTTGAAAGATAATTAGCTCTCGTCTCCTTCCTTCTTTAGTCCAGAATGAAAGTGATCCATCCAAGCGACAAGTGATTGACACAAGTCTCATCAATACTTGATCTGTGAGTAACACTCACATGTGGGTTATGAGCAATGCGACATAGAGAACCTCTGGTACATGTGGTGTATGGTCGCTACTAGGATGCGAAATTTGCAAGGAACTACTAGTTGAGGGTTGAGTGTCATCACGCTTCACTAGATTTGGCTCGGTGTAGCCATATGTACAGTTACAAGTTTGAAGGTGTACATCTGACGAGTTCATGTAGATATTATGATAGGATGGATCTCATGGTTGGGAAGGATTAGAAGGATGGTAATATTTGGAAGGGTGGGAGGAGATAGGGGTCTCTTGTTGGCTAGCTACTACCCTAGTTTGAGGACAGGGGTTTTGTAGCACTGCAGGCTATAAAGCATTAGGGTGTTGTCGTTGAGGGTTACCATTTCCTTGTGGGGGATTAGTACCGAAGCTACTTGCTAGTTTCTTAACCTCTTCAATTCATTTATTTCAAGGCAGTGATGAATGTGATGGCCATATTCATAGCAAAGTGCGTAAGGGAAGTTGGTCCTGAGCTGGTTGTTCTTCCCTTGCTTGGGTTGACTGTCAGGGCCAAAATTCTGGTTTTGGTTTGTGATGTTATTGTTGCCTCTAGCGTTATTGGTTGGATTGGGTACATTACCCCTAGCCCCTAAGGATGGTTTTGGACTTTCTTCTGCCGTCTCTTCTTCCCCTTGTTTTGTGGATTTGGGGGATTCGTCGAGTTTAGTTATTCAAATGCTTGGATTTGTTGGGCTGACGAAGGTTGGACAAAGTTGACACCTACTTGACGCAAGCAGGTTTAGGGGGCTAAGGGCCCAGGTGGAGGCCTAGGGAAAGGGTAATAAAGATTCTCATGTGGGGTTCCACCACAAAAACCGCTTAACCCATATGATGAAGATGTGCTACCATTATAATTTTGACTTGTGCATGAAGGGTTGTGTACATGTTGTGAGTTATGCGTTCCAAAGTTGGATGTACTAGCACCACTGTATGAGGGTTATGGCCTGCCATAATGGTTGTTGGGGATGGTGTGAGGAATATTGTTTTGCCTGTATGTGGGTTGGCCATATGAAGTGTTGGCTCTACGATAGGAAGAGCTAGAGAGATAAGCCAAGGAAAAGAAAAGGCGTAACAAAGCAAAGTGAGGTTCGTTAGGTTTATAAGTGTAGTGGAAAGAGAAGGGCCTCATTTCTATCCTTATTCTCTCTCTAGTTACCGCATCACTGACTGTCATAGATTCAAAGTAAGATAAGGATAAGGACGACACAACACCATAGAAACGACAATGCTGCTTGTTGGTCATTATTTCTGTAATTACGCTCTTGCTTCGTATGCTCTCGTACCAGAATATCGTATTCAAAGATATGTCATTTGCCTTCTTTTCCTTATTTCTTACTTGACACGAAGTATTTCACTCACGTAAAGTCAGGGGCCTTGGAAAGACCATATAGAAGTAAAGACTTGAACGAAGCTAAAACCGTATCTCCTATAACAAATAAATAAGTATGGAATGGAGCTATAATAAATTCTTTTATAATATGTGAGAGTGTAGGCGGCAGGATGGGGTCTTTCATTACTGATAGATACCGTTACGATAGGCTCAGTTCCCGTTATGGGCCACCCACTCACCCATCATGTAGGGTGCAGGCAAGACAGCCCCTCCTCCCAATAAGTAAATAGCACAATCCTAACCCGGCCCAATCCCATCAGGCATTCCACATAGCCATGCATTAAGTGACTTATCAGGAGGAGGGGGGCTTGCCTCTCTGGCGGGGTGGGACATCAATAACTGGCTAGCCTCTCTGGCTTGGCTAGGCGGTCTTATGCATGCCTATCTTCTGGTTGGTGGGGTGGGGGAATAAGAATTAAGTACTTTGGATAAGCAAGCTGGCATTACACCTATTTATTATTCCATCAATTAGCTTAAGCTAATAAGGAAGGGGTGAGAAGGCGAGATCCCAACACCAAAGGGAATCTTGTATCATCGGGGTTAAAAAGAAGAAATAAGTATCCCATTCAACGGATTCGATAAGGCATTGCCATGCCTCTTTTGGTTGGTGATTAGAGGTGATTTGGGGTATATTGGGATAAGAAGCTTGCCCCTTTCGTTTAGCCAGGTTTGATTGAAAGGGGTTGGGTCGACTCTCCTCTATAGGGAGCTTCGCGGCTTACTTAGATGGTGGGGTGAAAGAAAAAAGCACGTTGCCCTGCATTCAGGGAAGGTAATATGGAGCTACCCTTAGATGAGAAGAGAAGGTCAGGCATATAAGGAAGGGAAGGTCAGGGGGTGGAGTCTCATTATGTCGGTTCAGGTGGAGGGGAGGACCCATTAACAAGCTTCGGGTGACTCCTTGTTGGTCGGCCTTATGAAACACTGAAACAAAAACAATAAGCTTTATTTCATTCATCAGTTGGCTAATACAAAATTCTGGAAGCTTGGATCTATGCTAAGAAGGAGCTTGACCTGACCTATGAAATGTTCTGCTAATGGATTTGCGCCTGCCAATCAATGATCCTACAAATTGAAAGGCAAGGGCAGTTTATCTAGAACTCGTTGATCCGGAGCCATAGGTAGTTTATGCATCTCATTATCCATCAATCAAATAACCAAAAGCAGGAAAGCTACCAGGAACAAAGCACGGACGAACAACGTAAACAACCGGAACTGGGTAATAAAATGAGTTAACCACCACATTGACTGATTCGAGGTCAACTGACTTTTGAAGGGATTCGGACTCGGATGTCTCTCCCACTTGCTCTGTTACTTCGTGCTAATGCTTCTAGGTAAACTGGTGTTTCTTAGTTTGGATCCATTGAAAGTGCTACCTTAGCTCTTAGATCAATTGATTCAATTTAGTCAACTGCCCTTGTCTCTACCTCTGTTGCTACTAGTGCTTATAGGTTTTGATCTACTCTTGGTTTTCAAACTGTTCATGGATCTTGAATAGGTGTTGAATCTGCTCGATCTACACCTGTACCTGCCCTTGCTTCCGATGGCACGGTCCCATATTCACTAGCACTATATTCACAGATACAAGTAGCAGTTTATTATGAATTTTATTCAGCTATCAATTATTAGGTCAATTCTGTGTATTATTTTTATTCTATTGATCGTGCAGTCCCAGCTCCAGAAGCAGATGTTTCAAAATCTGATAATCGTGGTCAAGCTTATGATTCTTACCTTAATTATTTAGATCCAAGTTCCGCCTCTCGTCTGGATCCATATCCAAATGGCCCCATTAAAGTACCAATTCCATGCCCAGTTCCAGTTCTAGGTGGTTCGTATGAAGCTGTATATGAAGTGCCACTAGCACCAGTGGTTTCAGTTGATGAACCATATTCGAATTCTGAGCTTCGTTAGCAAGATCCAGAGCCTGATGATCGTTATGATGTACGTGATGGAGATAGAGATTATAAAGGGCGGGACCCAGTGCAAAATCCAGATCGAAACCCATAAGCATATCCAGAGATTCACTGAGATCATCGCTGAGCTTATTTGTAACTATTTTCTAGTCACTTTCCTCCTGCAACGCCAAGCCAACGCCGAACAAAATGTTGATTCGAAAAGATATAATCACCGAGGCAAATCGACCTCAAATCCCTCGGTAAATCCTTTAGTTTAACGTACTGGATGCAGGGCTAACCTATGCCTTTTCTACCCTTGCTACTGGATAATTTGAATAATCTGTTGGATCTATTGTTGTATGATCTACTTCTGTATGGACTTAGTGCTTTTACTGGACCAACAGAATAGACAGAAGCAATTACTGACTTGGTCAATTGGACCTTCGACTGGCAGATCAGGGTAAGTAACTGATGCTAGTGGTGCTTTATCCAGAACTACTGGTATTGGATTGACTTCCTTTCCTATTCCTGCCCTAGCCCTATTCCTAGTTGTTGGCTTTGCTGCTCCTACTTTAACCATTTGTGCAACTGCCCTTGCTATTTGAATCACCTCCTTCTCGCAGTTCATACCCTCCTCCTTCCACCCACGATTCCCAGTTGGCAAGATGAGGGGTGTGTGCCCTCTCCACCATTTCTCCTAATGTTGCGGCCCTAAGTTACTTATTGGGTGGGGGGGCCTCTGTCGGGTGAGTGAGAAATCCCTACCAGTCGAGTGCTCATTCTTCCCCATACACATTAAGAGCAGCTCAACAGCATAAACACTACAGCAGAATGGATAAATCCACGATTTAAACTGCCACATTTAAGCCCTTCTCCATTTACTCTAGCTATACACTATATTCAGGGATTAGAAGAGTAGAGATAGTGGTCTAGTTTTTAATATCAGTTAATCTCTACTTATTTGGATGGTTGAAAATATTTATCCTGGAATACAGAAGGAAAGAGTAAGTAGAATAAAGGATTTTTGAAATAAAGCCCAGAGACAAGGAAGAAGGCGACTATAGAGAATAGACAGAAGTTCGGCTTAGTTGGGCCGACTTTAATAAATGCTTTAACCTGTTCTGATTCATGTTCCGAGAATCGGAGCATACTTGGATTCTCTCTATTCCAATTCATCTTCCGAGAATAGAAATACTCGCCCAGAATAATAAGGAAGGCCAGTATTTGGCCGAACCTATTTCTCTTCTTGGATCCTGCCTAACGAAGAACGTCTATAACATTTCATGTAATCAATAATGGAACAACCCTGAGCAACGATAAATCCCCTAACTTAGAATCTTCTGTGGAAACCTTATGCGGCAAATCGATACTTCTATCACATTCCTTAAACAAAGGTAACCCCACCTATACTATAGATAGTATGCAGTTAACAGCACTGGGTAATACTTAAGCTCTTCTTCACGCAGACCGAGCTATGCGCTAATAGATAGAGCAACTTACTACCTTGCTCTTCCTTAACTATTTCTGGGGTTAGCCTATTAGGTGTAAGGTTTCCTAAGGTGTATGGAAGGATAATCGATTTGACGCATGCCGATAAGAAATATGCCGATACAAGGAAGGAAGCACCCCAACCTTTGAGGGGATCATTCCTCAGGGGCATTCATCCAAGCCTTAGCTCAGCGAGGAGCACTCCTTCTGCCCCTTAGCAAGAGGTTACGACACCTATAGTATAGATAGTAGCCAGTTACCGAGACCAACGAAGACTAAGGAGGAAATCCGGGAAACCCTAGGTAATGTCCTTCCCTTAAAGGATATTCTTTATGCAAGGAAGGCATCCACACAGAAACCCACACATAAAGGATATTCTTTATAAAAGGTCAAAGATGTGTTTTATGAAGAGATCTTAGCCTAGCCATAGCAAATCTCAAATAAAAAGCCTACATCTCAACTAGCTTAGGCAACCTTCACAAGAGATATAAGCCCTTCCTTAGAAATGAGGTATTTCCTATTGGGAGACGTTCTCTTTCTCTTTCAAGCCTCCGTCTTAGCCATGCAAGGATTAATTTCAGTATCCTGACAAAGAGGGGGGTTGAACGAAACCCTAGTGGCTAGGAAAGGATTCTATGGGAAACAACGTTGGAGTAAGCTGCGGCTTATGAAGAATAGAAGGTGGTAACAATTGATGTACTGCCATATTTGGGTTTACTAAGTTCTCGAGGTGGCAAGATTTGGACCTAAGGCGGTAGGGCAGACCTATTTGAAGACAGCGTAACGTATTGAAAGCCAGAAGTGAGGAATAATAAGTAAGCTAGAAATAATAAGGCACACCGAATTGAAAGCCTGATCTATAATAAGTGATTCAAAAGTAAACTAGCTGTAAATAAAAGAAGTACGTAACGAAGAATAAGTAAGCTAGCTAGAAATAAGTAAGAAAAGCCAGCAAGTGACCCTTATCTTATGTCTTGAAGGGCTTACTTTTTTGTTTCTCAATTTCCTACCCTCATTGAAAGCCCTGCGCTCTCCTATCTACAGTTCATTCATTTATACGGGCATTTCTCCAGGAAGCTTAATGTCTACAGCCATTCATATAGCCATATTTATACAACCATTCATGCTTAGTTGTGGGAGTTAGAAGGCTTGCCGACGTAGGATGCTTGCCAACATGCAAGGAGGCTTGCCAACTTGGTTATGGGTGCAAGGAGGAACTACCTGCCCGACATGAGGGGGCGAGGAGGCCAAAGAAGAAAATAGGCTTACACCCCACTCCCGTGACAAAGAAGGGAGAGGAGGCTTACCGACATAGGATGCTTACTTAAAGGAGGCTTACCAATGTAGTATGCTTACTTAGAGGAGGCTTACCGACATGGGTGCTTGTCGACGCTTGCCAACTAGGATGCTCCTTGAACCAGCCAAGATGCAAATGCTCCTTGATTAGTTATTTACTTAGTTGTGGGAGTTAGAAGGCTTGCCAACGTAGTTTGCTTGCAAACATGCAAGGAGTCTTGCCAACGATGAATGTGAGCTTGTCGACCAACGTCTATAGTCATTCCAGCGTCTATAGTCTATAGGCCAGGAATTCCAACGTCTAGTTTCAAGCCAGAAAGAAAGGTTTGCCTAAAAGGTAATACCCATCAGTCTGAGGGGAGGGGATATCTTCATAAGAGAAGGAAGATTTGGTCCAATAAATAGGGCAAGGGTGAGGAGCATAGGGACTTTAACTGGTTGTAAATTAAAAATGAAAAAGTGGCATTAGTGTTGAGTTTGACTTCCTCGATAGCTTAAGGCCAAGAATGAATGGTCGAGTGTGTTGGGTCAATTCTCTAATAGTTGGACCAAACTTCCTATTTTTGTAGCCCCCCATCTATCTGGTTAACCTTCGCTTTGAAAAATCTCGGGTTGGAGCCGTAAGGCCGCTCTATTGCTAGATAGAAGAGAAAATATCACACCGGAAGGGGAAGGGCTGGGAATAACATTCTGACTGTCCGACTAACATTCGGACTGTCCGACTGTATGGCCTGACTGTATGGCTATATGAGCTGTATGAATGGGCATTAGCAGAATGGTAGTAAATTCCATAGTGAAAGGGTGGCCTTAATAGGGTAGTCAATTGATCTAATGAATTTGGATCTTGAACTGGGAAATTCAAGAGTAGAACATGGTTTAGAGGATATGAGCTTGCTCTATTCTACCACTTCTTTCTCTTGGGTTTCACTTATTGGACGAGGGGCCCCACAACAGGGCAAACATAAAATAGAGCATGTAAAAGTGGGAAATTGAAGAGTGAAAAGGTGACCTATTGTGTTTATTTTTCCCCGCGTTGCTATGTCGTATTCTTAGAAATAAGTGTCCTAGCAATCTCAGTCAATCAAACTGATCATATGCCACATCTCGTACACATGCCCAATCCCAAGAACCATGCTATCCATTCATCACACTCCCATCGGAATTAATTGCACCTAATCGAGATTAGTGCATTCTTCACCCGATATAGTAGTAGTGATCCGAACTAAGCGAATTGTACACCATTCATTAAAGCGGAACAACACCACCTACAATCTACTTCATTAGCCCCACAAAGGTTCAAGAAAGATCTTCAATATCTTCCAAAGCCTTTCAATTTTTATTAGCAATAGTTATATCCAATATCCAACAAGTAAAAAGAGTGAGGTGATTCTCCTTGTATAAATTTTGAGATCTAACAACCTCCTCATTCAAAATTAAGGCAACCCTAATATCTAGCATAAAGACCAATAAACAAGTGTGAAATCCTCACAATAAGATCACAAGTTAGTTAGATGATGAAAAGATGGAATAAAACACCTAAATGAAAAAACTAAAGTGGCACATGTGGGGGATAGAAGCTCAAAGAGGGGGTCGACTTCATGAAGGAGGGAAGAGAACTCTAAAACATGCCAAGAATGGCCTAAGAAGAGGGGGCGTTCCACTCCTAGGCACTCAAAGATATGTCTAAGATAGTATGAAAGGGGTTACAAGAGTAATAAAGGAGGATGCACAAGCTTGGGGCTCATATTGCGGGTTTTTGCATCAACATATGTAGTATCTTGCATCAAAATATGTCGAGGGGTGATACATGAAAGGGGGATGGGTTTGAATGATAGGCTAGACATTAGGGACATAAAACCCAAGGTATGAGCTAGGGGATGCCACCTTTTCATTGTCTAATGTGTTTTTCAGCTATTAATACCTAACTAATAAAGTGACCATGCACAAGGGATACTATTACATGACTCAATGAAATTAAGACTCTAGACTAGACCATGTCCATGGTGACAAACATGTGATATGATGATAGTAAATAGACCAAGGGCTAGAATCCTCAACGACATATGGCACACGTACCATGAACGAGCCCATGGATTTGGTGCAATTTGTGAGTGAAAAAACCTCGACGGATCTAGATCACCATGAAGAAATTCAAGTGAAGGTGTTGGTATCATCCATACATGTGTAATATAAGGAAGGGTGTAAATCTATGCATCCATAATAAAGCAGGTAATCCAAGCAAAACACCATGATCACATCCATTATCAACCAAGGCACCAATTAAACATAACCCTACCACCAAGCATCCAAGATCATCTAGAACAACATGCTTTTTGATGAAAATCACAACTGAAATCATAGGTGGAGCCTCATACAAAATGAGGGGTAACACTCCCCAAGGGGGCAGTACTTCGAATGCCAATATCTATATGTGTTAGAAGGATACTAATCTCCAAACCTGAGCTCGTAATTATGATGATCTAGTACTTGGATCTACAGATAAGTAAGCATACACACCACAATAGACTAGTCCTCTTCATATAGGAAGCCAACAATTGATATGATGCCTCAACTTCAAAGGGCATTTTTGATAGGGTCTATACACGATCGAAATGCTCAAGCCACTCAGAATTACAACAAGCATTGTAGAAGATTTAGGCAAGGCGCCTTGCGCCATGTCCGCACTAGAAGTCCTCTAGAGCTGCCCTACACAACAAAAGGCATTATTGATCGCTATTGGTAGGTTTGATCCTTCCAATATTCATTTCACCACTTTTGAATTAGACCAATCTATGCGTAGACTTCCCCACCACATCACGTTTCAGATCCAAGTGTCTTCGCACGGCATGAACATTTTCAGATGTGTAGTGGACGAAGGGGCTTCCACTTGTGTTATGTGCTTGTCATGTTGGAGAGCCCTAGGTTCTCCTGAGTTAGGTCCTTTGGCCACGATGTTGAAAGCATTTGATGGTCATTCTTTTAGAACGCATGGAATTCTTCCAGCCTTCTCGGTCGAACTAGGGGGAAAATATGTATCAACTGTGGTTGAGGTCATTGATGCTCCTTTATGAAACAATCTCTTATTGGAACGTAGTTGGGCATATGCTATGACGGCCATAGTGTCTTATGTATTTGAAGTCATTAAGTTCCCTCATCAGGGACAGATCATCATGTTTGATCAGTTGTCTTATTGTGTGCTTGATCCTACTTCTGCCATTGGGTCAAATGTACCTACGGTGGAAAATGAATTCCAAGGGAGCATATGAAAGTGTTGTTCTTATGATGTTAAAAGACTCATCCTTGATGGATACTTTATCACTCCCTCTACTATTTTGTTGCTATAATGAATAAAATATTGTAATAATGATTAATTAGTTAATTAGTAATTAGGTTGAAAGGCCATGTCTGATGAGACATGACCTTTCGTGAAGAGGCACCTGCCTAGGTATATAAGCAGGCCTCATTTGTAAATCTCATATCATTCTTCATACAATTTATATATAATAATATTTGTATCCTCATGGATATTTTCATATTTCAAGTTTTCTGGAATATTTAACTTGAGAAGGAACTTTGTTCGCTTCATTTGGTATCAGAGCAGTTCGATCTTTTGGTCGCTCATCGTTGCACAGAGCTACGGTCCTCGGTCCAGGCCTTTGGCCATCAAAAATTTGTCAACAATGTTGTCGTCAAAGCATTTCGCTACCAGTCTTGGAGTTTCTCCATTTTCACTAGTAGGTCTTTGGCCAAAATTAAAAATTTGAAGAAATTTCACCAGTAGGCCTTTGGCCAGAATTAAAAATTTGAAGAAATTTCAACAGCAGGCCTTTGGCCAAAATGAAAAATTTGAAGGAAAAAAAAAAAGAAGCAAAAGCAATAATATATATATATATAGTCAAAAAAAAAAAAAAAAAAATATATATATATATATATATATATATATATATAAATATAAATATACATATGAAAAAGTAAAAAAAGGAAAAAAGAAAAGAAGAGATATATATAAAGTAGTACATATCCGTACATACCAAGACAATTTAAAAATAAAAAGGAAAAAGAAAGAAGGAAGAGTAGATAAGGTTATTTTGATTATTCTTTAAGTGGTTTACACGCTGGTGGTTTTAGAAGCCCATGGTAATTGCCCATGGTATTTGCGAGATAAATAAGAACAAAAGGAAATAAAAAATCTCTATGTGAATGGTAAGTTTACTTTTACGTGGAGAACATTAACCGAGTCAAATACACATGGACATATATTTTATAGGTGAATATAGGTGAATAGCCATGTTTCACTAGGGTTGTAACTTTTCAAAACAAAAAACAAAAAGAGTTAAAAAAAGAAAATCAACTGTTTAAAAAAAAAAAAAAAAAAATTATAAATAAAATAAATAAATAAAACTAGAATTTACTTAGTCAAAGAACTCATCACTAAAGGAAGACTATATTTAAGGTTATATAAAGGAAGTAATTTTCAAAAAAAAAAACGAAAGGAAAAATATTATTAAGGATTTCTTACAATATTAAGGAATCATTATTAAAGCTGGAAGGTAAATAAAAGGAAAAAGAGGTTCTTAAAGGTTTAAGTTTTGGAAAAGTGGAAAAGGAGATAAATCATTATATTCTAAAGATTTTATTTTAAAAGGGAATATATATATATATATATATATATATATATATATATAAAAGAATTTGAGCCTCTTTTAAAAGAGAATATTAGTGAAGGATTCATTACCAAAGATTGAAGGAATAATAGTAAAGGATATTCGAAAGAATATGCAAACTTAGATGTTGCAGTTCAGATGAGGAACAGTCTAAGTGAAGGTTATGTAACCAACTCAATAACATCCTCGCCAGAAGAAAATAAAAAAAGTCAAACCAAAAAAGTTCCCTATCGACATCCAAATCTGTTGTGAAACCAGCTCCAAAAATAGAAGAAAAGAGATATCTACGCCTTAGAAATAAGCCACTTCGAGGGGGCAACCTCCAATACATTACATGAATGAACAATTCTTGGATGATACAAATGACAAAACCTCCTCTCTATATAAAGGAGTCCATGGGGCCACAATGTATCCGAGCCGACCTAACAATAATAATGTAAGGGCACAATAATAACAATATGGGGGTTACAGGGGTACAACAATAACAATAAGGGGGGCTATACTAACATACTAAGAGACTACACTAGTAATATAGGGGACCTAAATGCCCCTCTCCTTCAAACAAGTGTTGTCCTCAACGCTTGATTATTTCTTGATGCTTCTGTATAAAATTCTCATCCTCCCATGTAACTGAAGGTGAAAGTTCTTCTGCCGCCCCGAGATACCTCAAATTGATCGATTTGTTGAGTTCTGCTTTCTGTGGATCGTTCTAACTTCTTTCGATGTGATGTTGATCTTCCTCTTGTTTCATTAGATTCTGCACCAAAGTTGGGTTATCCTTTGAGAGTTGGAGAACTTGTTGTTGATGCTCGATGTGATCTTCCATTAATTTATCATCCATATTTGCTATTATTTGATCCTTCAAACCATCCAACTTAGCCTCCATTTCTGCTTTTAAACCATCTATGTCATCTTCGGTTGCTCTTCGTAAAATCAAAATTTTTTGCACTTCGTACCGTAATTTTGATATATCATACTGCAATTCTTCCTCTTCATGCGTCACAGTATAGATTTCTGAGGGCTTAATGGGTATGGAATTATTTTTTGGAGGCATTATATAACCCAATGTTGATAAATATTCTTCAATATGCCCTTGGAATCATTTCAAACTGTTTTTTCAAACAAACTTTATGCAATTTTAAAAAACAAATACACACCTTTTTCTTGCTTTTGAGGAGCTCGATATTGAAACTAAATTATCCCTGTGATTTAAGATATTCAATATCTGAAATTCAGCCCTGAAGTAGCACTCAGAATCTTCTTTTGAATGCCAAAAGTCTGACCTAATTTGGATTCTTCAAGGCAAAGTTATGTCCAATCTCCCACAATGACCTAATTATGGACTGGTTCAGTAGAGCGAACTTGTACGACTTGCCACGTATCACTGTTTCCTCCTTTGGATCTGAAATTTATATGCTAAAAACTACCGTCCTTGTACTTGCGGCCACTTTTTACAGAATCCCAATCCAACACTCAGAGAGAGAGTTATGTCATTTTTCCCACGGTCACCTCTTTGAGATGAAATTTAGGAGCCTGAAACAATCCTATATTCCACAAATCGTATCTTACAAAATATTGCGAACCAAGATATGAAATTTGTACAGGAGGTTCCTCAGGATTTTGGCTTCGCTCTGTGAAAAGTTCAGCTTCTGAAACCTCGTAGAAAACAAGTTATAGCGACAATGTTGCAATGACCTGTTTAGGTTAAATTCAGGAGCCTACAAAAAGACCTAACTTCCACAGATCATATCTCCTAAAATATTGCGAACCAAGCTCTAAAATTTTGTGACGATGTTCCCCAGGCTTTCGGCTTCGCACTCTAAGAATTTCAGCTTCTGAACCTTCGTAGAAAAAAAGTTATAGCGAAAATGCCACGATGACCTGTTTGGAGCGGCGAAACCCTAGAATTCAAAGGCTTTGATACCAAATGTTGTGAAACCAGCCCCAAAAATAGAAGAAAAGAAATATCAACGCCTTAGGAATAAGCCACTTCGAGAGGGCAACCTCCAATACATTACATGAATGAACAATTCTTGGATGATACAAATGACAAAACCTCCTCTCTATATATAGGAGTCCATGGGGCCACAATGTAATCCTAGTGGGGCCACAATGTATCCTAGCCGACCTAACAATAATAATGTAAGGGCACAATAATAACAATATGGGGGTACAGGGGTACAACAACAATAACAATAAGGGGGGCTATACTAACATACTAAGAGACTACACTAGTAATATAGGGACCTAACAAAATCACGAGAGCAGACAGCTCGACCAAGCTACGTATTCAGAATAGAAACAACAAGCTGATGTTTCGAAGAATACTAATGTTGGTGCGATCCACTCATGTGATAACAAGTCGTCACAAGTTTCCAGTCATCGTAAGATTCCACAGAAGATTGATTTAGGATGGTCTGATCCATTCTCAGTGCGACAATTTTGTCTGTCACTTAGAAGATCATATCAACTTGTATCGATAAGGATGACTGCCCCGAAACGAGAAGATGTTTGTAACAGGAAAAGAAATCGAGGCCTTTCATCAACAAGGTTTGAGGACAAAGCCTTTTGAGGAGGAAGGCAATGTAATGAATAAAATATTGTAATAATGATTAATTAGTTAATTAGTAATTAGGTTGAAAGGCCATGTCTGATGAGACATGAACTTTCGTGAAGAGGCACCTACCTAAGTATATAAGCAGGCCTCATTTGTAAATCTCATATCATTCTTCATACAGTTTATATATACTAATATTTGTATCCTCATGGATATTTTCATATTTCAAGTCTTCTGGAATATTTAACTTGGGAAGGAACTTTGTTCGCTTCAGTTACATTGTATCTGCACCTATATATGTGAATTCATTAGTTTCCTCTAGTACCACGATGAACTTCCAATCATCCTATTTAGGAGAGAACACAGAGACACAATGCTCGGTTCGTTCCAAACTACCTTACTTTGGATAAGACCCATAGGTAGTGGCTGACCCATCAGCATTTTCGTTAGGGAATTGTAGGGTCAGTTATACCTTTTTGTGTAGCTGAGGTTGCTCATCAAGCCATTCAAATGGCCTTCGTAGAACCTGATCAGAATCTCCCCCCAGAGGAGGAGTACAATCAATTTTCATCACCTATGTGGGCCTTCAATACCCCTAATTTGAAAGATCTCTTAGATATGGTCTTGCCTTCAGACAGGGTTGTCCTGGAAACAACAATGACCTACTCAGAGAGACCATGGGAAGATATGAATAACCACTCATACCTTCTTCCTGAATTGGATAAAATAGTGGTTCGATACAAGGGAAGAGTCTCGTTACCCATGGAGATTTTGACCGGTATAAAAGTCCTCTCCCTACACATTATGTGTATGCGGAAGACAATATGTAAACTATTTCTAAGACTATACCAATCAATATCTATGCAAAGTCCGACGTCTTGGAAAATGTCCTAATTAGAGCTGATTGTTCCCTTGAAAAGGTTCAAACTTATAATGCTCTTTTTAAGGAATATAGCGACCTTTTCACTTGGTCTTATGAATAAATTCCAAGCATCAATCCTTGGTTTGTCAAGCATGAAATTCAAACTTCTGAGAATAAGAAACATGTTTGACAAAAGTTGTGAATGATGAATCTGAGAAAAGAAGCTACCATCAAGGTAGAAGTGGAAAACCTGTTGAAGGCTAGCTTTCTCTACTTGGTTCCCATAACCGAATGGGCATATAACCAGGTTCATGTTGACAAGAAGCAGGGGACTATTCGCATCTGCACTAGTTTTCATAATTTGAACAAAGTGTGTGCCAAAGATAATTATCCCACACCATTCATCAATCATATTCTCGATGAATGTGCTGGAAATAAGATCTTTGCATTCGTGGCTGGATTTTCTAGTTATACCCAGATTGAGATGCGTCAGGAAGATCAACATACGAGTGCTTTCATCTGTCCTTGGGGTACATTTGCTTATAGGAAGATGATGTTTGGCCTTCAAAATGTTGGTGCCACATTCTAGTTAGCGATGTCATATGCCTTTCATTACATTAAACATTTTGTTTAAGGCTATCAAGATGATATAGCCACTCGATAAAAGAGAAGGGTTAATCATCCAGTTCATCTTCACACAGTATTTGAAAAATGTTGGGACTACAATATTCGTTTGAATCCTCACAAATGCATCTTTTATGTAATGTTCAGATGATTGCTTGATTTCATTGTTTCCAGGTACGAAATAATGGTTGACCCATTCAAGGTTGAGGCAATAGTTTAGTTGCCTCCTCCAGGCAACATCCTCTAGGTTCAAAGCCTCCAAGTAAAAGCAAACCTTTTGTAACTGTTCATTGTAAAATTATGCCAAGATCATGAAAGGATTCATGCACCTTTTCAAGAAGGGATTCTCTTTTATGTGGGATGATCAAGCACAACGGTCATTTGAAGCTTTGAAAAATGTTATGATGTCTGCCTCACTACTGACTCCACCCAACTATAGAAAAGAGTTCCCATGATATCTTGCGGCATTTGAATAAACCATTGGCATGCTTTTTATTCAGGAGGATGAATCACATCATGAGCATGTGGTTTATTACCTTAGCAAAGGGCTTGGTGGACCTGCGTTGGGTTATTCCCACCCATGTGGAGAAGTTTTCCCTGGCAACAGTCCATGTTGTCCAACGACTTCGACATTATACACTACTTCAAAGAACGACGGTTATTGTAGATACTAATCCCCAAAACATCTTGACCCGACGAATAATCGGGGGCAAGTACTCCAAATGGAATGTAATTTTGCCAGAGTTTTCTTTATCATTTTCATCTTCCAAATCGAATAAGTCCTTGGCTTTTGTCAAGCTGATGTTGAGGTTACCTCGAGATAGTGAGAAGGATCCTGTGAAAAATGAGTCCTTTCTAGACAAACATTTGTTCCTTATTGCTTCTAGTGAATCTTGGTATGGAGACATCGTGTATCTCTAGACTCAATTGTTCCCTTCTAACCTATCTTGAGACAAACGTTGACACATTCGCAGAGTGACGCAATCCAGCGCAGTGACTGCGGAGAAGGCCACGCAGAGTGACGTAGTCCAGCGCAGTGACTGCAGAGAACTACACGCAGAGTTACGCAAAGGGAGTAAGGGTGCCTCCAGTGTGTCAGAAATTCTTCCGAAGTGTTCAAAAAAATTATATCAGGTGTATGACAAACATCTTCTCGTCATATTTTCTGTAAAAGATTTTTCTACTGCTGAAGAATAATATAAACCCTCATCTGCTACACCATTTTCCAACATTGGGTTTTTCTGTGGACAATTGTCCAAAAATAAATGTGTTCATGTGATTGTTTCTATTCTGTTATATGTGTTCTATTTGTTCTTCTGCTTTTGATTAAGTGAATGTTGCAGTTGTGTTTATTTCAAAATTTACTGAAGCATCTATAAATAACTTATCATAAATAAGTAGGCGAAATAAATCAATCATTGCAGTAGTATTTCAAATTGAAAATTTCACACTTCCTATATTCTCTTTATGACTACCCCACCATCTAGCAAGTGTAGACCTTAGGGCTACGTCTAGAGCTTGGAACCTTTGTTCTTCCGGTAGTTCTATTTCAAATTTATCAAGAAAAAGACTTACATCACCTATCCCATCATAATAAGGCAAATCGCATACCTCTGAAGTTATGCAGCGAAGTGATCTTGTGATTCTGGCACATGGTCTGGTAGATATTTCATGCGACATGTTCTGCCAATTTTCCAGCTCTTCCTTAGAATCTAAAGTATAGGAACTCTATTGTTCCCAGCTTAGACTTCCATCTGCAGTGAGATTGATCCAATCTTCTTCCTTAGCTGTCATCTTGTAGATATTGTCAATATTTGTGTTGCAGTACTCATCGCGGACAGGTTCTGTATATTGCACTCCTACTGATGGGTCTAGAGGAACAATGACCCTCAGATTGCCCTTTTCAAACACCATCTTCCTCTTATTCAAATTGATTATCGTGTCACTATCAAAATCCCAATCAATTCCAAGCAGCACCGAATAGGGATTTCTATCATCTACAATTTCAATTACCTCAAAGTTTGCAACAACGCGCACTCCTTCAATATCTACTACAAGACTTGGTAACCTTCCCATAGGACCGATCTTCTGTTGATTAGCCATCCTTAACTGAATCGGTGACCATTGCAGCTTTGGTCTTCCCATTCGCTCCCAAGTTTTCTTAGGTAATACGTTGGCATGGAATCTTAGGTCTAGGATTACCTGATACATCTTGTACTCTCTGATCTACGCAGTTAATCTCATCTCCCTTCATGTTCTCTTATGTCGATGCAAATTGTTTACTTCGTGTTGCTTGCTTCGCGGTCCTTCTTTACCAATGCTGGAGTCTATCAACCAGGGTTGCGGGGAAGCTTCGTACCCCCTTCGCTCCCGCTCCAGAAACTCGCTCCGTGCAGGAGCGTTTCGGAAACGCTAGGAAACGCGCTTCCGAAAACGCTTCCTGTCGGGAGCGTTTTTCGGGAGCGCGTTTCCGACCTGAAAAAACGCTCCCTGTTTTTTCGGGAGCGTTTCAGGGAGCGTTCGGGAGCGTTTCAGGGAGCGTTCGGGAGCGAACGCTTCCGACGTTAAAAAAACGCTTCGGGAGCGTTTTTTAAACGCGGGAAGCATTCAGGGAGCGTTCGCTCCCGAACGCTCCCCGGCAAAAAAAACGCTCCCCGCCGCGCGGAAATTTTTTTATGAAAAAATTTCGATTTTTATAAAAGGGGGGGGGGGGGGTTTCATTGTTAGTTATTGTTTGTTAGTTGAGAATTGAGATTGAGCGAGAAGGAGAGCCGAGAGCGCAAGGTTTGGTTGACAGGAATCAGGAGAGCAAGGAGCAAAGCTGACAGGAGAGCAAGGAGCAAGGCTGACAGGAGGATTGCAAGAAAGAGGTAGGCCTTCTAATCCAATTTGGTATTTTCTAAGATGAATTTGTAGATTGTTAAATTGTTTGAAAATGAAAACTTGAATTTTGCTTGAATGTTGCATTTTATTGGATTTAAAACTTTTAAAATGAGTTGATTTTTTCCTATGTTGCATTTCCTATTCCCATTTGGCATTTTTCTATTTGTTTTGCAGGCTAGATTCTAGAAACTTGAAACTTGTTTCCATCATGGCTATATGGCTAGGAATTTTCCTCATGTTGGTTCTTTTCTTTGTGATAATGGTGTTGGAGAGTGCTAGAAGAAAGAGACAAATCAGAGAAGAGGAGGATGAAGAGGAGGGTTATGGTGGATCTGAAGAAAATCCTGAAGAGGAGGATTATGCTGAGGAGGAAGTGGGGAGTGGAGACCCTGAGAACCCAGAATCCCCAACTAAACAAGACCAATATCCTTTGTGGAAATATGTTCAAAAACAAGAAGGAGGGAAAGGTGGTGGAACCACTAAATTTATTTGCCCCCATTGCAATAAACAATACCATGGTTCATACACCCGTCTGAGAAGGCACCTTTGTGGGATAATGCCAGGAGATGGAACTAAAAATTTTGGAATCAAAGCTTGTACTTATGTGCCAGCACCACAGAGAGAGATATATAGGAAGGAAGAGGGGGTTGCCATACAGAGATCATCTAAAAGATCTAAGGGTATCGCTGATTCAGGCCCAACACATTCAACTTCCACCCATGCCAGTGGTTTCGGAAGCAGTGGCATTGGATTAAGGCGTAGAACCATATCTGATTTCCTAGACGAAGGGTGTAGGAATGATGTGGATTCAAAAGTTTACCGGTTTCTATATGCATGTGGGGTGCCATTCAATGTTCTTCGCTCACCTTATTGGCATGAAATGGTTTCTGTCATTAATGATGCCCCCAAAGGATACAAAAGCCCTGGGTATGACAAGGCCAGAACCGTGGGTCTTGATCATGAAAGAGCTAAAATAAATCATTCTTTGGCTAGAATGACAGGTTCGTGGAATGAGCATGGGTTGTCCATTGTCTCTGATGGATGGACCAATGTAAAAGGAAAACCATTGATAAATGTTTGGCTGTGTCGGTTAGTGGTGCAGTGTTCCTGGCAGCTTATGATTATTCAGATAAATTCAAAACCGGCATTAACATTGCAAAACCATTACTTGATATAATTGAAAAGACTGGGCCATACAATGTGATACAGGTCATCACTGATAATGCTGCTAACTGTAAGGCAGCAGGAGCAATTGTTGAGGATAAATACCCCAACATTTTTTGGTCTGGGTGTGTGGTTCACACAATGAACCTTTTGATGCATGATATCATAAAAAACAAACAACCTCAGTTCAAATGGCTTGGTGATTTGTACAAGAGAGGTAAGAAAATGATCAAATTTGTTACAAATCATAGCAATACCCATGGGCTTTTCCGTACTCACTCCAAATTGGAGTTGTTGAAAATAGGAAAAACTAGATTTGCTAGTTATTACCTCACCTTCAGGCTCCTTTTGAAGGTAAGAGAGTCATTGGCTGCAATGGTATCAAGCCCACACTGGCAGCTATTAAAGGACAGGGCGGCAACAGTGGTTGACAGGCAAAGTTTTGAACATGTGGAGGAGACCGCCCTTGACCCTCAGTTTTGGGCACGTATGAGGGAAATTGTGAGCTTTACCAAGCCCATTTATAACATGATTCGCTTTGCAGATACTGATAAACCAGTGATTGGAGAGGTTTATGAGCAGATGGATAGCATGTTGGGGCAAATAAAAGATATTGTTAAGGATAATGATCCCATTTTGTATGCTATGATTCATGACTGTGTGTGTGCACGATGGAATAAACTCAATGTTCCACTGCATGCTTTGGCATATATCCTTACGCCAAAATATTACTCTCCATCTTGGTTGGGCCAACCCGCACCTGGAGGTGGGGTTAGGGTGAAACCTCACACAGATCCAGAGGTACAAGAAGGGTACATGAAGGCATTGGACAAATTGGTACCTGACAGGGAAGAGTGTGCTAGATTGCGCCTTGAATTAGGCAAATACTTCAGTTGCACTGCTAACTTTGGTTCATTCCATGCAATGGGAGACAGGGACAGATTCAATGCTCTCACATGGTGGGAAGCATATGGCGGCATGGGACTTTTGCCAAAGTTGGCTAAAAAAGTTCTCTCACAAGTTGTGAACACTTCTTCTGCAGAGAGGTGTTGGAGCACCTACAACTTTATGCACAATGTGAGAAGAAACAGGCTGAATGAAAACCGAGCTGAAAGCTTGGTTTATCTGCATTATAACTTGAGGTTGCTCAGCCATTACTGTGATCGGGCAAATGAGGATCAATCATACAGAGTCTGGGACAACAACCCAGAGGATGATAATTTGGAGGACGGCACGTTACATCTAGAAGAATTGGAAGCAGAACTTTATAGGGATGATGATGAAGCATCAGCAACACTGCCTCACACAGGGCGCAGTGCGGGTGCCAGTACCAGTGCCAGTGCCACTCCTCGATATCACATTGTTGTTCCTTTGCAGATCCAACCTCCACCTTCTAGTCATGGTCATGGTACTCCTGAGAGTACTAGAAGACCAACATTTCCTCGTGGCTCACAAAAATTAGACATTTCTCGTGGGCGTGGCAAGGGGCCAGCCAGATAAAATATATTTGTTGTTTACTATTTTCTATTTGTTGTTGACAGCTGAACAGTTGAAACTTGACTCTTTCTGATTTCATATATTTAATGACAATTTAAGTTTGAAGTTTGAATTTGAAAGGTGAAACTTTGAAGTTCGCATTTATAAGTTTACTGTTTACAAGTCATTATGAATTATGAATATGATGCTTCATGAAAGTTATATGGTGATCAATGAATCAATGATGATAAATGTTATATAACATCAATGATGATAAATGCTATATATTGAATTTTGAAATCAATGAATCAATGATGATAAATGTATATTGAATTTTGAAATCAATGAATCAATGATGATAAATGTTATAATATATATATCAATGATGATAAATGTATATTGAATTTTAAAATCAATGAATCAATGATGATAAATGTTAGATATTGAAATTTGAAATCAATGATGATAAATGTTATATATCAATGATGATAAATGTTATATATTGAATTTTGAAAGCTTGAAACCTTCAGATTGATGATTTGCGAGACTCAAGAGTCAATATGTTGTATGCTTCCAACTCGTGGGCGTGGTTGATGAAGATTATAACTTCTAGATGATTGATGCTATATGATTCAATCTATGTTTTTATGTTTTTTATGTCTAATTCATCATTCTACATGTTTTTGTTGACATATATGCATCAAAATATAAAAAATATAAAAAATATTAAAATATATATATATATATATATATATAAAAACGCTCCCGAAAACGCTCCGGACCCGGAAACTTTTAAAAATGGCGCTCCGCGCTTCGCTCCCGCTCCCGCTTCCAAGTAACCTTGCTATCAACTCCTAGAGTCCTTCAACAACCTTCTAATCTCTCAATAGCTTCATGTAGATCTGCAAGAATGATCTTAAGATAGATGGATCAAATTCTTTCAGCTGCGTAGTAACTTTAGCGTTTTCCTTGGGGATTAAATTCTGCAGTGGTTGCGCTTTAGATGTGGAAGCTCCAGGATCCATGAAGCTTCGCTTCGCTTCCATGAATGTCTCCTTTTCCCGCTGCATGTTGAATCCAGTCGCCTTTTCTGCGGTCTTCCTAACTCATGTATCTTCCATCGGCTTCTTACCATGGCCTTTATTATCGCATGTCGTTGCGCCACTTCTTGTTGCTATGTTGATGCACAGGTCATCTTCCCTTGGTTCAGCAGTCATCATTTGCATATTTTGCATAGGTTGTTGGTTTCTTTTCTCCTGCATCTTCGCCATAAGGACAGGACATTCATCTATCACATGATCAAAAGCTTTACAGTACCTACAGGTTGCAGTTGGATAATGACAATCCCTCGCGAAGTGTCCTATTTCTCCGCAGTTGTAACAGATAAGTTGGCCACGTCCTCAACCAGCGCCTCCTCCTCCTCCTCGTCTTTGGAATCCTCCTCGACCTGCATGTTGGCCTTGATCCTCATGTGCACATCCTTCAGCTTGCATTCTATAAGCACAGACAGTTTGCGCCAACATCAAATCATAATTGCGATAGTTCTTCTCATCATGCCCCACTGACCTACAGAAGTTACAAAACAACTGCTTTGGGGTCTGCACATACTTCTGTAACAAATAGCACTCTTCAGAGCGATGTTGATCGGTAGCTTTACATATTTCACACCATACACTCGATCTTGTATTCAATGGATTAGGTGATCCACTAGCCAAATAATCTCTGAATACAGGGCATTGTTCCTTATAATGGACTTCTACCTTACACTTTATACACCATACTTCTGATCGAATTATTGG
Organism: Pinus albicaulis; assembly: GCA_034641835.2. Lineage (NCBI taxonomy): Eukaryota > Viridiplantae > Streptophyta > Pinopsida > Pinales > Pinaceae > Pinus > Pinus albicaulis. Next base: position 385,589,004 of record CM076573.1, on the reverse strand, counting down.
TCTGACTTCCTTACCTTTCCTCAGATCCTGTAGCACCAAATGCAAATTTACTAGCTGGATCTGAATTTGTTGTACTCCTACATGTGTATCTGCAACCAGCGAAGCTTCCAACTTCATCGCAATTTCCGTAGCTTCGGCATGTGTTGATATCTTCTATTGTGTCAAAGGTAGCATGATATGTTGCAATAGCACAGCTATAAACCACTCCTTATGTTGCTCTTCAGTAATGCTAAAGCTCACTTGTCCCATTAACATTTTGAACCTTTGATCCAACTCTCAAACAGATTCATTTGTCAATTGTTGATTCTCCTTCAGCTCAATAACACACTGCGACTGAGATTTGGGCTTCTTATATTCTGAAGTCAGCGCTTTCTTTGTATCATCCAGTGAAGCAGCGTGATTCGTAATAGAATACTTTATGTACCATGTCAACGCTCTTTCCTGTAGCATTGTGACAAGCTGCGCCTTCTTCACATCTTTGTCAGTAATCTGTCTTGCTTTCCATACTACCTCAGCTACAAACCAAAATTGCTCAATATCCTCAGATCTGAGTCCTCTAAAGATAAGTAGCTTGATATCATTGACCATGTTTCCCAGGGGGTAAGGGAGAAGGGGAGGGGGAGGGGGAGGGGTAGGGGGAGGCGAAAGGGGAGGGAAAGTATGGGGAGGAGGATGGGGGTTAAGGTGAGTAGAGGGATGGGGAATCCCAGAGGTGCCCTAATTATTCTCAGTTCCTAGCAGAGACACACCTCTAGGGGTTAATTCTTTCTTCTTCGCTTTGAGATTCTCCTAACAAGGGACTATAATCAGTCTCAATGAAGTTCTTACGATCTACTCTGTATCGCTTTCCACTTCACGTAGATCCGGCTCCAGACTTCTTCCAAACATTAATCTGATTGCATTCACAGCACGCCCTTTTCACATGAAAGCATTTTAATCCACAGCTTCAAAGAATTTAGATACTTACCTCGCGGACCCTTGAAAAATCTTCGCTCGGCTTCATTGTAGCATACAGTCATGTCTATCGCAAACTCAATGATAAGTCCTCCCAAAATACTGTCGATCCAAAAATCAACAGCTCTTGATATGTTGTTATCGATCTCCTTGATTTGTTGTATCTGTTGATTTTTGTAGCATCGGAAAGTGTTCCAAGTCTCAACCTTTGTAAGGAGGCTTGGACATCAATATTCCAAAGAACCCAGAAACCAATTATGGAAATTCCACTCGGTTCATGACTTATTAAAATAATTAATTATTTTAATGGAGACCCTAAGTCTAAACTTAGGGAAATGAAAAAATTAAAGGGTATTAGTAAGTCTAAGTGTGAATCCCCAAATGCAAGTGACATGACTCGGCCGTGCGAAGCCAGTCCTTCCCATGCTCAGGCTGACGACGCCCTGCACAGCCAGCTCTAATCTGATGTGGAACCTTAACTCCGCAATCATTCACACTGGCACTCTGATGCACCTGATCTTCTGCCATACACTGAATCACATGCAATCACAAGTGAATTGTCCCAACTCGCAGATGCGAGTGTGCCACAAAATCGCACAGCATCTGCACTCGTGCCACAGGTCTTCAAAAGGCGTTGTTACTCATCATTCTGTCATCCCTTCGCTGCTTCAATCGGCCTCCAAAGCCCTCTCCGCCTCTCCCTTGGCTATCTCGCTGCTGCTTCAGTCTCCCCGCGCATTCCACCTACTACGAGCTCTCCCGAACGCGCACCCCCTTACTTGTGCCAGCTTGAAGTGTGCTTCTCCAGCTGACTCTCGCCTAGACGATAAGATTATAAAAGAGGGCTTGAGGGTCATTTGGAAAATAAGACAGACATACAGTCAGTACCAGAAGGAGATCAATTCTGAAGTAATAGAATTCGATCTCAGTAGGAGAGTTGCAAGGCAGAGAGTTGCAGAAGCAGAAGGAGGGAGTCAGCGGCGACTGAGGTCAGGGATAGAGGGACGCAGTGGGTCACAGGAGGCAGCACAAGGCGGTAGCGCAGTGAACCCATGCAGAGCCTACGCAGACTAACGTAGTCCAGCGCAAGGACTGCGCAGAGAAACACGCAGACAAGCACGGAGAGAAGCAGAGGTTGATCAAGATGTCAGGGATTTGTCGGGAGAGGCTGAGAATTTTGTCTCAGGTGTTTTCAAATTTTATCCAGTAATATATTCCTTGTAAAGAATCATTTGCTGAAGAATTTAATAAAACCCTCATTTGTTGCACCGGTTTTCCCGCATTGGGTTTTTCAGGGCACAATTGTCCAAAAACCATTGTGTACATGTGATTGATTCTTGTGCTTATGTCCTTTAATGTTTACTTCTCTACATATATATTTGTGAATGTTGCAGTACTATTTATTTCGATATTTACTGATAGATTTTTGTAAATAACTTATTGAAATAACAAGTAGGAGGAATAAATCTATCACTGCAACTATAGACTTTTCAGATTGAAAATTTCACATGGTATTAGAGCCAGAGATGAGTAACAGGAACGGAGAATCGACTAATGAACAGAAGTCTGACATTGCAGCAGCAGCTCAGAAGGCTTCACGCAGTTCTCCAGGGAAGGAAAGAAGCATGATAGAACAGATGGATCACGATGTTTCTGTTCTAGCATCCAGACTTGAAGAAGGATTTTCTTGCGTATCAAGCACTGCTTCTTTTGATGTCTAGTACATTGACAGTGGAGCTTCTGCTCACATGATGGGAGTACAGGAATGCTTTTTCGACTACTGACAGGAGCAGATGAGTTTTAAAATAACCATGGGTAATAAAGCAAAATGTACCCCTATTGGGAGAGGTACAGTAGTATTTCAGACCGAGGCTGGAAATAAGATCCGAGCCACTAACATACTACATGTTCCTGGGTTGGGGATGAACTTGCTCTCAGTGTCTCAACTTCAAAACTAAGGTTATAACGTTTACTTTATTGGCAACAGGGTCTACCTTAAACACCCCAGTTGGAAGAAGAAGGCACAGATCGGAGTAAGAAGCAACAAACTTTACAAGTTGCAACTTGAATCCCCAATGGCACTAGTTAGCAGAGCAGATGAAATGGACCTAAATGAGCTATGGCACAGAAGAATGGGACATTTGCATCATGGGGCATTAAAAATTCTCAAGAAGATTGTCACAAGAGTTCCAGAATTGAGCACGAAATGGGACTATGTCTGCAAAGAGTGCGTATTGGGAAAATATGCCAAGGCAGCATATCAGAGAAGCAACAATAGGGCCAAGGGTGTATTGGACTCGATACACTCGAATATCTGTGGACCAATGTCCACTAGAGATCTTAGTGGTGCCTAGAAATTCGTCACCTTTATTTATGACCATTCCAGGAAACCCTAGATCTACTTTTTGAAGACCAAGGATGAAGTCTTTAATCGGTTTAAAGAGTTTAAAGCTCTCGTAGAAAATCTGACAGGAAAGCGGATCAAGGTGTTGTGTTCAGACAATGGTGGTGAATACATAGACAAGGTGTTCACTGGGTTCTACGCAAGGGAAGGTATCAGAAGAGAGTGGACAGCTCCATACAAGCCGAAGCAGAATAGTGTGTCAGAAAGGAAAAACAGAACTATTGTCAAAGCGACAAGGGCAATGTTGAATGATCAATACATGCCCAAATTTCTGTGGGCTGAAGCTTGTAATACAGTTGTCTATGTTCAGAACAGGACTCCTCACGCTACATTGGGAAAGATCACGAGGGAAAGTGTCTTCACTGGCAGCAAGCCTGAAGTGAGTCACTTTAGGATCTTCGGCAGTACAGCTTACTGCCATGTGTCGAGTAAGAAGAGGAAGAAGTTGGAAATCACTGCGGAAAAGGGGTATTTGGTAGGATACAGTGAGAATGCAAAGGCATATCGCATCTACATTCCTGAGTGCAGGAAATTCGTAGTACGGAGGGATGTGAAATTCATGGAGGAGAAGGCCTTCAAAAGATCCCACGAGTTGCCTTCTCCTACGCAGTTTGAGGAGGATCACCTGGTTCAGCCTCAACAACCAACGGCAGAGAATTCAGTTGCCTCTCCAAGGCATGGAGATCCAAGGGACGTGTCTGTCGAGGACTTGGAAGAGGAAAAGCCGGTAAATCCGCCCACCACCAGTGGGAGAACGAGCCAGGAGCTACGACAAATTATGAAAGACGCAGAAGGCTTTGTGGGAATCCCCCGAAATGAGAAGAGACAGTGTAAGCAACTTGAGAGATATCAAGCATTGGTTGCTCAAGTCAGAGAACATTCCATTTTTCGGGAAGCAACTCAGCACCAGGTGTGGTTAGATGCAATGGTGGAAGAGTACAGTTCCATTATGATGAATGATGTTTGGGAAGTGGTGCCCAGACCTCAGGAGAGATCAGTTGTAGGATCAAGGTGGATCTACAAGGTCAAGTATGCTGCAGATGGCAGCATCAAGAAATTTAAAGCCAGGTTTGTGGCTAAGGGGTATGCTCAGAGAGAAGGGATCAACTATGAAAAAACCTTCGCCCCAATAGCCAGATAAACCTCTATTAGATCCGTGATATCCCTTACTACACAGATGGGATGGGAAATTCACCAGATGGACATCAAGACGGCATTCCTGAATGGGGTGATAGAGGCAGAGGTGTACATAGAACAACCAAAGGGCTTTGAGACGCATGATTAGAAGACACGTGTGTAGGCTAAAGAAAGACTTGTATGGACTAAAGCAAGCTCCTAGAGCCTGGTATGGTCGAATTGACAGCTACTTGCAGAAAATGGGATTCGTCAAGAGTGACGCATATCCTAATCTCTACTATTTGAGGGTAGGGACTCAGCCCCTGATACTGGTTTTATATGAAGATGATCTATTCTTGAGAGGATCATCGAGGCTCATCACAAACTACAAGAAAATTTGGTTGCAGAATTTGACATGAAGGATCTAGAGCTGATGCACTATTTTCTAGCATTGGAAGTTTGGTAGCAGAAGGGGGAGATCTTTCTTGGTCAAGGAATATATACTATAGAGATTCTAAAGAGATTTCAAATGGAGGATTGTAGACCCATGACGGCTCCAATGATCACCAACTAGAAGAAAATCGACACGTCCGAAAATGATGAGGTTTATCCTACGTTGTATAGGCAGCTCATAGGATTGTTGATGAATTTGGTAAACACAAGGCCAAATATCTGTTATGTTGTAAACACCCTTAGTCAATTCATGGTAGAACCTAAGAGGGCTCATAGGGCAGCAGCCAAGCATGTTCTAAACTACCTTCAAGGAACAGTCAAGCTTGGTTTGAAGTACACCCGTAGCAGTGATGTCAAGTTGAGTGGGTTCACCGATGCAGATTGGGTTGGGAGTTCAGTAGAGCGGAAGAGTACCAGTGGTTATTGTTTCAGTCTAGGATCAGGAATGACTTCCTGCTGCAGCAGGAAACAGAAATCTGTGCCACTGAGCTCAGCAGAGGCAGAATATATGGCAGCTAGCACAACTTCGTGTGAGTCCATATGGCTTCGAAAACTGCTTGTGAACCTACTAAAGGAGAAAATGGAAGCGACCAATATCTTATGCGATAATAAGAGTCGCATCAAGTGTAGAAATTTCTATTTTCCCACCCCGGTTTTCAGTTTCACCTTATTTCTCTAAATAGTTAAATGCCCTTTCCCATAGCCTTACATTCAACAAGCTGGAAAATAAATATTTTCTGAAAACACAAATTCTGGAACATTTCACAGCGCTGAAAATTGTAGAAATAAAAATCAGCAGACTAAAACAGCCACACAAAACATTTTAACACAGTGATTTTTGGTCAACATGACCCTGCAAAAACCCCCTACAACTCTTGGGGAAAACCAGTTTGAAAGCTTCTCTTTATTTTCTGAATATTGTTTTTACAGTGATGCTGAAATTTACACAGCAAAAAAAATTACAGCAAATTCGAAACAGAACTTATCTCGAAAATCGTGCCAAACTCCACCTCGGTTTTTGTGCCCACAAAATAGAAAAATTACAGCAGAAATTACAGCCTTCAAAACTGTACGAACAACCTCGAAAATAGTGTCGGAATGGCTATACGGCCTCCCTCGAAATCTACAGTTTTCTCTCCTCGAAATTCGTGCCCACTTGCCTCGAACTTAGTGCTCTGCCCTGTTGTACGGATTTGCTGAAAGTTAGTGCTGCTGCCCTCCTTCTTCTCACTACTCAGAAAATTCTCTTCAGCTTTCTCCTTTTCCTTCTCTCAATCTGCTCATGAAAGAATTAATGAATGAATGACCTTTTCTCTCATTTTCCTCCTTTAATAAAACTCCAAGTGACTTTTGGGTTATCCCCAAATCCAATGGCTGAAATAGCTTTAGATCTAGGGCTGAGATTAAATGCTCTTTTAAATCTCACTTTCTATTTTTTAATTCACTCCACTTTAATAAAGACCCACTTAGTCATTTATTTCCAAAGTCACTTTTCCTTTCTAATTTTACATTAACTTTATTAAAGTCACTTTAAAATTAGACTTTAGCAACTTTTTCACTTAAAGTCACTTTTAAATTAGATTTTACTTTATAACTTTATAGAGCCACTTTAGGAGAAACATTAAATTCCTTTGGACACTTTTCCCTAGGCCAAAGATCAAAGCCTTAGGGAACCACCTGTCATCTGGTAACCAAATTTCAACACTCCCTCTTACCGAGGAAGGTGTTCCTCACCACACCCATCTTATCTCTGAAGTAGACATGCTTGCCCCATGGTAAGGCTTTGGTAAGAATATCTGCAACCTGCTCATCAGTGGGAATATATTCGAGCTTCACAGCTCCCTTCTGCACATAGTCTCTGATGAAGTGATATCTGATGCCGATATGCTTTGACCGATCATGAAATACTGGATTCTCCGTGAGTTTAATGCAACTCTGATTATCACAGTAAATCACTGAAGGTCTCAACGGCTGACCAAATAAGCCAAACAACATCTTGCTAAGCCAGATGGCCTCACAACTAGCTAGACTGGCTGCCATATACTCTGCTTCCGCTGAACTCAATGCTACTGACTGCTGCTTTCGGCTGAACCATGACACTACTGCCGAACCCAACCCAAAACAGCACCCTGAAGTGCTCTTCCTATCAAAAGCACAACCTGCCCAATCAGAATCAGTGTAACCTGCCAATCTCACTCCATCCCCCTGCCTGTAGTCCAGACCATAATCCACTGTCCCCTGCAAGTACCGCAAAATGTGTTTTGCAGCCACCCAGTGAACCTTCCTAGGCTCACTCATAAACTGACTCATCGTGTTGACTGCAAAACAAATATCTAGGCTAGTGTTGACCAAATACATCAAGGAACCAATCAGCTGTCTGTACAATGTGGGATCCACCAACTCGGAATCCGAAGCATGAAGCTTCTTCTAGTTGGTGATCATCGGTGTCGACATGGGTTTACAATCCTCCATGTGGAATCTGCCAAGGATGTCCACAATATACTTCCCCTGCCCCAGGAAGAAATGCCCCTCCTCCTGCCACACCTCCAAACCCAAAAAGTAATGCATCAAGCCAATGTCCTTCATCTCAAACTCCGACGCAAGATCTCTCTTGCAGTGCTCTATGAGTCTCTCTGCATCCGTAATGACCAAGTCATCCACATACAACACCAGAATGAGAGGCTCCTCACCTATCACAATATAGTAAAGGTTCGGATCTGCCTCACTCTTTGTGAAACCCATCTTCCGCAAGTATGTATCTATCCTGGAGTACCAAGCTCTGGGAGCTTGCTTCAGGCCATAGAGGGCCTTCTTCAGTCTGCACACATGGGACTCCTTCCCATGCACCTCAAAGCCCTGTGGCTGCTCAATGTACACCTCCTCCTGTATGAAGCCATTGAGAAATGCGGTCTTCACATGCATCTAGTGGATCTTCCAACCCATCTCTGCTGCTATCGATATAATGGAGCGAATCAAAGTATATCGAGCCACAGGAGCGAAGGTCTCCTCATAATCTACTCCCTCTACCTGGGAGAACCCTCTAGCCACAAACCTCGCTTTGAATTTCTCAATGCTGCCATCTGCAGCATGCTTTACCTTGTAAAGCCATCTGGAAGTCACCACGGATTTGCCCTCAAGCCCCGACACCACCTCCCAAACATCATTCTTCATGATAGAAGAATACTCCTCCTGCATGGCCTCCCTCCAGACCTGCTTGCTAGCTGCCTCCTCATAGCTAGAAGGCTCAGAGTCAATGATGTTGGCAACCATTTCCGTATAGCTACAAAACCTCTCAGGTGTTCTGCTCTCTCTGACCGGCCTCTTAGGCGCAGCAATAGATGTGGCCTCTCTCAAGGTATCCTAAAGCCACTTGGGCTTCCTCTTCCTTGAGCACACCTCTCCCACTAGAGAATGAAACTCCTCCTCCTCATCAGAAGTCTAAACTCCTGACTGTTTGCCTGTTGTCCTCCTGCCTGAACCTGAACCTGTAGACGCTGAAGTACCGTGTGAACTTTCCATTAGTGGACTCCCTAGTGAACTGCTCTGCGGACTGCTCTGCATGCTGCCCGAAGCACCACCCCTCTAACTCTGTGAGCCACTGCTCACTGACGGACCAAACATAGTCATAGATGTACCTCCGGATCCTCCTGATCCCTGCCCACTGGATCTCTGTGACTGACTCAACTGCTGTCGAGGGTTTGGCTAATCCAGATACTCTAACTCCCGTGACCTCCTGAAAGCCCGATCCTCCTCGAATCTCACATCCCTCCTGATAACAACTTTCCTCGAAGCAGGAATATAGACCCGAAAGGCTTTCGAGGTCTCACTATAGCCCACAAAGATACCCTTCTTTGCGGTGGGCTCTAGCTTGGTCTTCTTCTCCTTGGGTACGTAGGACTATGCAATACACCCAAAGATACGAAAGTGACCAACATCAAGCTTCTTCCCAGAAAAAGCCTCCTCTGGAGTCACATGCCCCAAGGCACGATGCAGACTCCTGTTCTGCAATTATACAGCAGTATTGCAGGCCTCTGCCCACAAAAACAAAGGTAACCCTTGATCATGTAACATGGCTTTGGCAGCCCCAATGATGGATCTGTTCTTCCTCTCTGCAACCCCGTTCTGCTGGGGGTTGTAAGGAACTGTGAAGTCCCTCTTAATGCCTGCCTCCGCACAATACTCAACAAACTCTCCAAGGGTGTACTCACCTCCATTGTCCAACCTCAGGGACTTGATCTTTCGACCTGTCTGTGTCTCCACAAGAGCTCTAAACTCCTGAAACCGCTTGAAGACCTCACTCTCGGTCTTCAAGAAATAAATCCAGGTCCTCCTAGAGTGATCATCAATGAATAACACATAATAATCATATCCACTCAAGGAAACATGAGACAGTCGACCGCTAACATCGGAATGAATCAAATCAAGTATCCCAGTCGCTCTGTTGTCAAAGTTGGGATAAGGGGATTTGGAAAACTTGCCCATCTCACATCTTCTACATGTATCAATGTGATCAGTACTGAAATCTGGCACACCTGTAGTGATCTCCCACAATGTCCTCAAGGCTCCATGATACATGTGCCCTCTGGTTCTCGCGTCAAATCTCGTCATTGCACTTCTAACCCGTGAAGCTCGTTGCTCAAGCAGCAACTATGCTTAAGGGGCCGAAATGCAAACTTTGTACACTTTTGCATATGTAGACACTCATCACTTCTACTCGACTCAACCGGAGTACCCCCCGGGATATCAAAGATCGTCCTCTCTCGAACAATATTCGTACCCTCTGCTCCTCCAATGCTGAGACGGATATGAGGTTCTTCCTCATCCCTGGCACATATAAAACATCTGACACCTTCAAGGGAGGTTTGGGTTCCCTATCAAATGTCAGTGTCCCCACACCGACAGCTCTAACAACACTGTCATCACCGAGTACTACCTCTATATCAGTGCCACTCTCTAAAAGCTCTGAGAAGTACTCACGGACTCCTATCATATGACGTGAAGCCCCATTGTCCACATACCAGATACCCGAAGATGCTCCGCTAGTCGAAGGAAATGCATACTCCCTCTGAACCTCCGTGGCAGGTGATCCTACACTAGTGGACTCACAAGCACTAAACCCAAACTCTCGGTCAAATCTATCTAAAAAGACTTCAATCTCTGCTGATGCTGCCATGGTCTGGTTCTTCCCCTTCTTCTTCTTCTCCGGACACACAACTGCATAGTGTCCCATCTTCTGACAACTCCAACACTTCACTTTGGAGTAGTCCTTCTGTATGTTACCCTGTTTACCTTTACCTTTGCCTTTGCCCCCACCACCACTTGTGGAAGCATGCTTCTTTCCTTTGTCTTTCTTGCCTCCTTCCAACAGTGCTACATCCTCATCCTGCTCAACTGGCTTGGTTGCCCAAAGCTGACCCTTCCTGATTTCTGTCTGAATGCAATCATCCCAAAACCTCTCCCATGTGGGAAGGCTCTCACGTGCACAAACCCCATCAGCAAAATTCAGCCATGAAGTAGGAAGGCCATTCACTGCAATCCGCACCAACTCAGTGTTTGGAATGACCTCTCCAACTGCTGCCAATGCATCTCTCACATTAGTTATCTTTGTGAGATAACCAGTTGCACTATCATTCTTCCCCTTCTTAATGGTCTTCAGCTTATCCCTTAGGACCATTTTTCTATTCTCATTGGTACTCTGGTAGAGATTGGTCAAGACAGACCACATCTCATGAGCATTTCTCTTTCCTCTCACATGAGGAATCACATGGTCTTTAATACCATCCAGAATCAGCATTTTTCCCTTGTTATTCCGTTTATTAAAAGCTGTCAACTGAACAGCATCAGTAGGCACATTAACAAACTGTTATTGGGTATGAACTATGATATCCCAGACTTCTCCCTCCTCAAAGATGCTCTACATTCTTTCTCTCCATACGCTGTAATTACTATGCCCATCCAACCTATCTTCCACCCTCAATCCCAATAACATCCTTGTTGTCCTAAAAACTGCAAATAACACTGTTGCAGTAAAGATAAAATTTTTGTGTGAAAAATCAGCTTGCTGGAATATTCTGAGTGAAAAATCAGCAACATGTAATTGTTCTCTTTGCTGTCCCAAACTGCACTTTCAACACCCAAGCTCCGATACCATGTAGAAATTTCTATTTTCCCACCCCGGTTTTCAGTTTCACCTTATTTCTCCAAATAGTTAAATGCCCTTTCCCATAGCCTTACATTCAACAACCTGGAAAATAAATATGTTCTGAAAACACAAATTCTGAAAATTTTTCACAGTGCTGGAAATTGCAGAAATAAAAATCAGCAGACTAAAACAGCCACACAAAACATTTTAACACAGTGATTTTTGGTCAACATGACCTTGGAAAAACCCCCTACAACTCTTGGGGAAAACCAGTTCGAAAGCTTCCATTTATTTTCTGAATATTGCTTTTATAGTGATGCAGAAATTTACACAGCAAAAAAAATTACAGCAACTTCGAAACATAACTTATCTCGAAAACCGTGCCAAACTCCACCTCGATTTTCGTGCCCACAAAACAGAAAAATTACAACAAAAATTACAGCCTTCAAAACTATACGAACAGCTCGAAAACAATGTCGGAATGGCTATACGACCTCTCTCGAAATCTACAATTTTATCTCCTCGAAATTCGTGCCCACTTGCCTCGAACTTCGTGCTCTACCCTGCTATACGGATTTGCTGAAAGTTAGTGTTGCTGCCCTCCTTCTTCTCACTACTCAGAAAATTATCTTTATCTTTCTCCTTCTCTCAATCTGCTCATGAAAGAATTAATGAATGAATGACCTTTTCTCTCCTTTTCCCCCTTTAATAGAACTCTAAGTGACTTTTGGGTTATCCCCAAATCCAATGGCTGAAATAGCTTTAGCTCTAGGGCTGATATTAAATGCTCTTTTAAATCTCACTTTCTATTTTTTAATTCACCCCATTTTAATAAAGACCCACTTAATCATTTATTTCCAAAGTCACTTTTCCTTTCTAATTTTACATTAACTTTATTAAAGTCACTTTGAAATTAGACTTTAGTAACTTTTTCACTTAAAGTCACTTTTAAATTAGATTTGACTTTATAACCTTATAAAGTCACTTTAGGAAAAAAATTAAATTCTTTTCGACACTTTTCCCTAAGCCAAAGATCAAAGCCTTAGGGAACCACCTGTCCTCCGCTAACCAAATTTCAACATCAAGCTCTCTGAAAAGCCTATGTTTCATGATCGCTCAAAGCACATTGACATCAAGTGTCACTTCATTAGGGACTGTTTACAACGTGGAGCTGTTTAGTTGCAGTACACTCCAACAGGAGAACAGGTGGCAGACATTCTCACAAAAGCTCTGGGGAAGACTAAGTTTGTCTAATTCAGAGAGAAGATGGGGATGATCAAGAATCCATTCCAGTAGCAGGAGTGGATAGGATCAAGATTCAGAGTGAGTTGTAGTACAAATGCAACAGTGACAGGGGCAGTGTCATGGGCAGCAGCGCGGTAGATGAAGGGCAACGTCCAAAGATCAACAGCGCAGAAGGTGCTTCAAAATCAGAGCAGCATGCAGCAGGCATATTGTTGGAACACCTTCCTCGCTAAGATGGAGTGTTGATTTTTGTAGCATCAGAAAGTGTTCCAAGTCTCACACTTTGTAAGGAGACTTGGACATCAGTATTCCAAAGAACCCAGAAACCGTTTGTGGAAATTCCACTCGGTTCATGACTTATTAAAATAATTAATTATTTTAATGGAGACCCTAAGTCTAAACTTAGGGAAATGAAATAATTAAAGGGTATTAATAAGTCAGAGTGTGAATCTTCTAGAAAACAAAGATCAAGTCAAGTTTTAATCTTAGCCATTGATTAAACTTCTAATCTAGGTCGTTTATTCATCATCGAGAAGATTATAAAAGAGGGCTTGAGGGTCATTTGGAAAATAAGTTAGGCATACACTCAGTACCCGAAGGAGATCAATTCTGAAGTAATAGAATTTGATCTCAGTTGGAGAGTTGCAGAAGCAGAAGGAGGGAATCAGCAGTGACTGAGGTCAGGGACAGAGGGACGCAGTGGGTCATAGGAGGCAGCACAGGGCTGCAGCGCAATGAACCCACGCAGAGCCTACGCAGACTTACTCAGTCCAGCGCAGAGAAACATGCAAACAGGGACGGAGAGAAGCAGAGGCTGATCAGTGTGTCAGGGATTTGTCGGGAGAGGCCAAGAATTCTGTCTCGGTGTTTTCAAATTTTATCTACCAGTTTATTCCTTGTAAAGAATCATTTGCTAAAAAATTTAATAAAACCCTCATCTGCTACACCGGTTTTCCCACATTGGGTTTTCCAGGGACAATTGTCCAAAAACAACTGTGTACATGTGATTGATTTTTGTGCTTATGTCCTTCACTGTTTACTTCTCTACATATATATTTGTGAATGTTACAGTAGTATTTATTTCGATATTTACCGATATATTTTTGTAAATAACTTATTGAAATAATAAGTAGGAGGAATAAATCTATCACTGCAATTGTAGACTATTTAGATTGAAAATTTCACAGTATCAATTCAGGGCTCCATGTAGTAGGCTCGACGTTCTTAAAACAAGTCTTGTTCTCATCCAACCTTGAAAACCATTCATGCAGTTCATTCGCAAATGACGCAAAGAAAATCTCGTGTTTTTCTGTAAAAAGATTCCTCTGCAACCAAACTTCAATCGACAATCGTAGATTTCTGTTTTTTTGAACTGCAAAATCCTGTTCTTTCTGGTCTACCCAATCTTGTATTTCCTTCCTTTAAGGATCCCACATCCACATGTCCCTCAAACAGATCCATGTCCCTCAAACAGAACCATTTGTTGGGTCGGTTGGGCTTGACCCAGGTTCAACTTGTACTTCATGTTGGAAAGTGTAACTAGGTTCGGTCTTTATAATGACTTGTAATTATGAATGTATGTAATGAAGAGACAAAGTAATAAAATGTACTTATTGTAATACTTGCATCATGACTTTCATGAGCAAGGAGATTTTATTATAGGTCCAAGACTTCTTCTCGATGTCTTGAGGGGTTTGTCATCTTGTCATAAGTGTACAATTTAGAGTCATGTATATGAAGTGTTGTTACACTTGTAAAGACAATTACTGATGTAATTTGTATGCTCCAAGACCTTGTCAACACTCTCATGAATGTTGGCTAAATGTGATGCATATACCCTTGAAAAAGTTGGCCTAGAAGATGCTAGAAGAAGTCAGCTCACCCACAGAATTGTCATGTCGGCCTAGAGGAAGAAAGACAGTCTCTATAAATAGAAGAATCTGCAGCCTCATTTGGTCACATCAGTTTGGTCATGCTCTGAGATTACAATGCGAGAAACTGTATGTTTTTTGGGCGCATAAGGAGACAAGTCAGCGAAGAAAGGTCTCATTACAGCGAAGTGAAAGGGCTCCCATATACTCGGTCTTGAGTATACTGCATCTCAATATAAGGATTGCAATATAGTACGAGATAAGGATTGTAAACAAGGGAAAAGAATAAGGTAGACCGAGTGCTACCTTAGCAAAGGTTGACTCGATAATATAGTGCATAAGGTAGATTGCCTACTGAAGAAGGAGAACAGTCATATACCTCGCTCATCTCAAGGATCACTATAGCTGCAAGGTAAGGCTATATATAAGCCTTGATATATATCTCAGAAATGCATAGAGCATAAAGGCAATCTTTGTCTAGAGAACGAGGAAAGGTAGGCCGAGAAGAAGTGTTTGGGCTACATCAAGGAAGAGGGGATAGAAGGCTAGGGACCAAGATTCCCAAGGCTGGTGCAAAGCAGTGCAGAAAGAATAGAAGGCTAGGGACCGAGCTTCCCTAGGGCTGGTGCAAAGCAGTGCAAAAAGAAGATCAACATAAGGAGCCTAGAAAGAGCAGTGACAAGGTCTTGGAGGCATACTGGTGTCAAGGATATGTGTCATGGTCATGGTACTTGTTAATTGAAGATCTAGAGGAAGAATTACTTTCGGGTTTTCCTCTCCAAGAGGGAGAGGTTTTGGCCTTGGCTTGAAGAGCTGAAATTCTGTCTCTCTTGTGTTTTGATAATTGACTTGATGAAAGACATAATAAGCCAATGAAGATAAGATCTAGGTAATAGAAGCATAACAAGTGTAACACAACCAGTTATTAAGTAAGAGAATTGAATTAAACTCTACCCTACTAAATTCTCAACACTTCACACCAGCAACACCCTCAGACACCGGCCCTTTCAGCAATGACCAGCAAGCATATCGCAGTCTCACCCTAGGTGGCTATGGGTGGTTTGCAGAACCAGGTTTCTGCAGCCTTGAGGGATTGCGCGAGGTGGCTTTACTTCGCTTTTCTATACTTAACCAATCTTCTAACATACAAAAAACTACGACGCGGTTAAGCTTAATCAATTTCTTCGCATGGTTCAGATTAACACAAACATATTACAGCATAAGATAAACTGCGCTATTATATCATTCAAGTGCAATCAATACTTTGCATACACGGATAAAAGGTAAACACAAAACATAAAGACACAGAATATGCTCCAAAACTGCTTCTTCTTTATTATGATAAGTATCTTCAGTGCATTCACTTCTCCGACCTCTACACACAGCTACAGACTCTTCAAAGCCTCAACGCACACAGCTGCAGAGCTTTCCCTTAAGACCCAAAATAGACTAAAAACAGATAACTCAAGTGCTCGTGCTCATCAACTATTACAACCATGACTTCGACTCAATATTACATTTCCTTATATAGCATTTACATCATACAAAACCATGGTCCACATACCATGGGCGGACAAAACAATAGACTAAAACTTGATACACGTTACAAAATGAGGGGCTTCGACCCACCCTGAAGCCCCTAAACACCACGCAGTAGATCTAGCTTCGCGGTACTGAGCACTCCGCTCCTCAAAATGCGAAGTCGTTGACCAAAAATGGATCAAGTTGGGTTGTGCCAAACAGACATCCAAGATAAGAGTAGTCGTAGAGGACCGATATTCTTTGAGGACTGGAAATCCAAGATAAGAATAGTCTTGGTGGAACACACCCTGAGAACCTGGGTAGGGTATGTTCTAGGAGCGACAATGATTAGAGTGTCTATAAATCATTGGTCTCACCAGCATTGAGCTCAGATCTTGTGGAGAGATAGAGTTGTTAGTCAAGGCCTTGCTATGTGACAATGTTGGTTGATATGATGCTATACAGATGGGTTACCAATCTGATTCTTCTTATGAGAAATTCTTCAGATTGAGAATGACCAAGTACCATTATGAATACCTCCCTAGTTACGAGGGAGTGTTGAAAAGTGTAACTATGTTTGTTATTCATAATGACATGTAATTGTGACTTATGTAAATGATGTAATGAAGAAAATAAAATTATTATTGTAAGCCCTGCTTCATGAGTTTCATGAGCAAATGATTTCATTTTAGTTGGCTCCCATTGAGACCATTAGGATTTGTCAATTAAGTCAAGCAATTAATGTCATGTATGAAGAGCTCCTCTTGAGCATGTGTCAATGTATATGAGTCTATGAAAATGTCTAAATAGCCCTCCAATGACAAACACAGTCCTCCTCTTCATATGTCGACCTCAAAGACTAATAAAGGAACTCATGTCGGCTCATAATGGAGACACATCGGTTCACATGGCACATATCGGCTTATTTAGGAGACGAACTACTATATATACATTGCTAGGATCACCACAGAAGTACAGTTCAGTTCGGATTCTCTCTGATATTTTCGGAAGGCAATCACAGTTCAAATGACCACGGGTTCGGTGCTACAGGAGGACAAGGTCTCGGATAGTAGAACAGTGCCACGCTTTATCTCAGTAATAACACGCAGTGATATGAAGATGCTCCATAATCTCAGGTATAATGTTGAGTGATACAATGGTGTTTGGACCTATGATGATGGGATGATACTTGGTGCTACAATGAAGTTATCTCGGTGCTATGGTGGCATGATGCTCGATGTCTCGAAGAAGGTCAAGGAACCACAGTTCGGAGGTATAAATAGAGGCCACAGTTCAGTGATGTATCACTGTGTTTTGACGCTGCTACAGTGGTCATAATTTGATGACCTTACATTGACATGTTCCGGTGTCATATACAGTTCATTGGAGAGATGATCTCAATGAAAGGAAGATCGAAGAGGAAGAGGACAGCAGAAGAAGGTTCACTGTGTCTTGGTCTTGGAGGGGCTACTAGGTCAAGGGTTATGGTCTTGGTATTCGTCAATTGGAATCTATATAAGAAGAATGGGTGTGGGTTTTCCTCTCAAAGAGTGAAAGGTTTTGGCCCTAGCTCATAGCCTACATGTTGTGTCTCTTGTCTATTTATGTTCATGCATCGGTTATTGTTTGATGAAGAAGAACACTAACAAAATAATAAGAAGAAGATCCTAATCTAAAGAAGTAAAATGCATTCACAAACAGTGACTAACAGAGAGAAATCACCTAATGCTAATGCCCTAGATTTCTCAACAGAAGTTTGACCCAATTGCAGGAAGGGCCTTTGTCTCTGCTTTCACCAAGTTTGACTGAGGAAGGAAGGCCAAATTTAATTTTGGGTAGACCAATTTTTTTCTAGGCAGTTTGACTGTTGACTTTGACTGATTATTGTAGATTGTTGATTGTTGCTAACTGCACCTCCACAAGACAAAAATTGCACACTTATACTTTGGACCAGATTTGACTCTCTCTCATCATTTGATTGGTTTTGGATTGGTTGACTTCAAAAGTCAAAGGCTTGACTTTCACTAATTGTTGGATGTACTATTTGGACTGTGAATCTCATGTTGAACATTGATTGACTAAGAAGAAGAAGAATTGATTAAGGTTTTTCCCCCTTGTGGGAGTTTTCCATGGTCTTTGACCAAAGTTTATGTCTCATTGTGCTTGCCTATATTCTATTGCTAAGTTGCACGAAACGCCGAAACATTTCGAAGTTTTCGAAACGCGTACATTTAGAAACGTCACCTCCCAAAAATGGAAACGTTGGTCGAAACATCATATATGTATATATAAATAAATAAGTGAATAACACATTATCTTTGCAATAAAAAAGGGAATAAGACTAATAGATGACAATTAAGAAGGAAAAACAAGTATATATTAACTCTCATAGATGATTACATAATGGTCGAATTTCGGCCAAGTTTCGGGTAGGGGTACGGGCCGAAACATCGGGTTCCTAGAAGTTTCATGCAACATAGTTCTATTGTGCATTTACTGTTTACTGTTCTATCTATAATTTCTTAAATGTGTTGGGGTGAATGAAATTGTGAAAAATTGTTTCAAGCAATTATTTCTGCATAGAACACTGGAGAAAATTAACAAGACTAGGCAAGCAGCAAATAAAGATAGCCTACAAGCATACATTATCTAAGAATGGGCCTACCTAAGAGATGATTGATAACAAATGAAAGAATCAATTCTATAGCTGTTAATTTGAGAAAATGTTCTATGCCATTTCAGATTAGGGCACACAATACTGAAGCAGATAGAACATAGCAATAGATCGATAGAAGACAAGCCAAAACAGAGATAATGAATGGTGGCATTACAGCAATCAGCAGGATGCTTCTACCAGCAAAGTCTCCAATAGGTCATTCAGCCAAGCGTGACACACATAACCCCAAAACAACCCAAACAAAGAACAGTCCATATATGACGCAGCTCCAACGTTATCCAGAGAGAGAGAATTCCTCCACACCAAAGTGTCTCAAATGAACTCTAAGTCTCTCCAATATATAGGAATCTTTGGGGGTGTGTGACACGTCCTTTAAGACATTTAAGTCTATATTTTATTCCAGGCCGACCTAGCACATAAGTGAAATAAATTCAAAGTACATGTTCTGCTCATCTGATCGAGATGATCTTTAGATCAATCTTACACCTCTCCGAAAGAGGAATCCAATAAAAATATTGCGATCGTCATCTGAGCAGCAAAACCTGGAGTTTGGACCTAGTTGTCCAATTTTAACACTCCCTCCCAACTAGGGAGAACTCCGTCCACAAGTGCAATCCAAACATTGTGCGTCATCCCATCGTAACTTGCTTTGCTGGCCTCTTTATTTCAAAATAGAAGTGGGTCAGTCACAAAGATTACACCCTACGACAAATATCTGCACGGTCCAAACTCCAGGACCTACAAAGAGTCTCATACCAACCTGAAGTTGGTTTACCTGACCCAAAGTCAGTTGGAGGTCCGAAACCTCACTAGGACTCAAGAGAGTCATATACTAACCCGAAGTTAGTTTCACTGACTCGAAGTCAGTTGGAGGTCCGAAACCTCACTAGGGCTCAAGAGAGTCATATACTAACCTGAAGTTAGTTTCACTGACTTGAAGTCAGTTGGAGGTCCGAAACCTCACTAGACTTGATCCCAAATCAAGTGGTTGGACACATGCCATCCTAGACATAGAGAGTATGACAATCTCCAATGCGTCCATCGGTCTTGCTATGGTCTCTATTCACTTTTCCCACCTCATTGGCCAAATGAGAGGTACTTCCCATGAGTCCGAAACTCCATGGGTAGGATGCATACAGGGCATAGATTAGAGAGAGGTAAACCATCTCAATATCATCACGGTGGGGTAGAAGCACACCAACTAGGTTCGGCAAGCCTAGCCTTGTGGTTGCTTATAGCACCTAAGCTATCATCACAACCCCCTTGGAGCTCCCAGAGCTCATCGTCCAACAGGACCCTCAGAATAGGGTCGTTCCATGATTCCAAGATTCTCACAGACGGTTAGGAACATGAGCTTCCCCAAGGGCATGGTGAGAATATTTGCAACCTGCTCATCAGTTCCTATATGATTGAGCCTTACGGTGCCTCACTATACCATATCCCAGATAAAGTGGTACCAGCCATCAACATGCTTGGACCAATCGTGGAACCCAGGATTCTATGACAAATGAATCCCCCTCTGGTTATCACAAAGGATAACAGTGGCATCTAGCACATGCTCAAACAGCTCACTGAAGAGTTTTCGCAACTAAGTGACTTCACAACGAGTCATACATGCTACAATGTATTCAACCTCAGCGGTGCTCAAGGCAACTAACTTTCGTCTCCTGCTCGAAGCAGATCTACTTGTGAAGTAGCATCCAAATGCGCTCTTATGATCCACCACACTGCCAGCCCAATCGGCATCAGTATATCCATGGAGTGTCATACTCCTAGCAGTGTATCTCAGCCCATGGTCTATTGTGCCTCAGAGATATCTCAAGAGTTTCTTGGCACCAACCCAGTGAATGATATGATCAACCATGTGTTGATTCAAAGTGTTCACTGCACAACATACGTATGGACGGGTGTTTACTAAGAACATCAGGGCCCCTACAAGTTGACGATACTCAGTAGGATTTGCTAATATGGGCCCAGCAGTGCTGCCGCTCAACTTCTTGAAGTTAAGCTCCATCGATGTCGACACGGACTTGCAGTCCATCATGCTAAATCTTTCCAGAGGCTTCACAATGTACTTTCCTTCAGAAAGGAAAATCTCGCCAGGTCTCTGCCAGACCTCTAGGCCTAGGAAGTAGTGTATCAGTCCTAGGTCCTTCATCTCGCTCTCAATAGCGAGCTCCCTCTTGCATTGATGAAAGAGAGGGTTAGCACCTGTCAGAAAGAGGTCGTCCTCATACAACACCAAAATCCTTGAAGTAAAGGTTTGGATCAGCATTACTACGAGTGAAGCCCAGTTTCTTTAGGTAGTTATCTATCCTCTTGTACCAAGCTCTGGGTGCTTGCTTCAGCCCATAGAGGGCTTTCTTCAACTTGCAGACAAGGGTGTCCCTATCCTGGACTTTGAACCCTAGAGGTTGCTCAACATACACCTCTTCCTTTATCGCATCACGTAGAAATGCGGTCTTTACATCCATTTGATGAAGACTCCATCCTTGCGTAGCAGCAAGGGCTATGATTGATCAAATGGATATCGGGCCACAGGTGCAAGTGTGTCATCATAGTCTATGCCTTCCTCACGGGCAATGAATCTTGCCTTGAACTTTTCAGCACTTCCATCAGATCTACGCTTGATTTTGTATCGAGGTGACAACATCTTTGATCTGTGGTCTAGGAACCATATCCCATACATCACCCTCACATCCTTGCAGATTTAGATACTTTACAGCTTCTTCAAATGATCTAGGCTCATATTGTACTCATGGCAGCTAGACACCCCTAGTATTTATATGGCTTCTTGGTTTTCCTCCGGAATTTCCCCCTCTGAAGCAATATGTCTCTAAGCCATGAGGATCTTCTTTCGTCTAGCACTGGTATCTGCACAAGAACATATACAATTGTATTCTCCCTCTTAATGCCAGCTTCTCTCCTGAGAGAAGACATCTGTTTTTAAATGAGGGCATCCTAGACACCAACTTGGAAAAGGGTGTTTAATCTCTTATAGTCACAGCCATCCAACAGGCTTTGCTGAACATGGTTCAAGATTCCAACAACGTGACGGAAATTGCTATTTATGAATCTTGTATACATGGGTGTCTGTCTATGTCACTGTCATGACAGTGACATAGAATGACAGATTTAGCTCCTCAAGATTGAGGCTATAGAACTGTCATCACTGTCATATCGTTGATTACGATGATCCCATAATTTTATCATACCCATCACTATCTTCTTCATCATGGTCATACTGCCATATAGTATTTAAAGATTTCAACTTCCATGGTCATACATATTCCTATCATATTTATCACAGCCATACAGAACGAAAGATATCAGTCTTCATGGTTATGTATATGATTTTCCATATGCCTTTGAAGATACCATAGACCAAGTGCATATAGATTCTGTCCTATACAGTGAGGTCATATACTCTTTGCAATTTGTCACTGTTCTAAGGCTTATCAACCAGCCATCTTAGATTTCCTTAAACAGTGTTCATGTAAGAATCAATTTTACATACCTCTTCTTTTGTCTAACTTCTTATAGTATATTTTCAAAGCACTGTAAGTATTAACTCAGCAAGTATGCCCAAGCACCTTGGTCACTTGAAACAACCTTCACAGATCTGTTTTGATCCCAAACTAGTCCATCAACAAATCCACTATTACTTATAGCTCCTCGGCCTCCAACACAGACCTTTCCACCCTGATTTGAGAGGACTTCTCCATGCTGAAGGTTAGGACACAAAACAGCTCTAAATCGGCCCACGCTATGTGGTGGTATGGCCTGCGGCCTACCACACAGCCTTTGCTATATTGTTCAATCTTCTTAATTCATTTATAAGGGTTGTGAGAGGTTTCAAAATATCCCATTGTTCAATCAATCAAAGATATGATGCTTATGAAACCAATTTGACCCATTCCGAGTTTAGTCAAACATTTCATGTGCAAACTGTTGTGGGTGAAAGTCTGAAATTTATTAATGCAGCCCATGTTCAACTCATAAATAATGTCCAACTATTCCTTGGCATATCCTAGAGATAAATTATTTGCTCACAACACATCGCACAGGTATCAACAACATAATCTGCTCAGCAACAACTCATTAATAGGGGCTCATACATACACAATGGCAACAATATAATTCCCTTCTCGTCTCTCGGGAGCTTAACTTCAGAAATTTAGTTCCAACAAAGTTGACAAGGCTTCAGATCTTGGATTCCAATCTAATAATGAATACAGTTGGGATCGCCCCACATGAATCTGCCCGTACCTCTGTAGCTACGAATTGACCCGAAAATTATTGCCAAGGATGATGTCGATCCAATTGATACACGGGGTCTGCACGTCCTGTCCAACAATTTCACTTAGTCCTTTCGCATAGGTAGTTGAAGTCGTATCTCGGATCTGCACTAGATCAGACTTGATCCATCTTTCAGCATGTTGTTCAATTAAAAATACGAAGAATGGATCTTGTATCTCTCGCATACAATTTATTTATTCGTAATGCCATGCTCTAGTTGTAAACCCATTTGACGGCTGGTTCCTCTCCACGTTAACCGATCATAGGTGGATTCATGCTCGTATAGTTGCATTGTTCTATCATTCGCTGAGTCTTTTTTTTTTTTTGCTACAAAATCTCAGCCAGCTTATCCACATCTTCATGTGATGACTTCAGTGACTTTCATATTTCGATAAATGCGTCCAAGATTTCGATCTTTCCTTCAGGAAAAAGTCTTTGGCCTTTTGCATCCGCAAATTTTCCACTGACGGCTCAGAATTCCGTTTCACCTTGTCTCGACCACTACCTATGTCATCTTTACAACAAGCCCTTTGATTTGTTGTTTCGAAGGTTCCCAGGGTCACGTTGTGTCGATAGTGTATGCCACAACTTTGAGTTATATTTTCTATAATGTTCAAGCTTCCATGACAGAACATTTTTACCACTGTGATAAGAAGCCTAGCGATGGGAAATTTAAGTGCAGTACAACGGCAAAATGATCGTGACCCTGAGACTGACTTTTATCTGCCAAAGAGCTGTATATCTTCCATTTTCTCATTCACTACACCACGCGATGTTTCCAGATTTGGCAGCCGTTCTTAATTTTTAGATCTGCGGCCAAATCCGATTGTGTCTCTGCGGCCGATTCCGACTGTGTCTGGAATAAATTCCTTTCTCCACAACTACGAGATCTGCCTAGGGCTGTCATCCCTGTCCAATATGCTTCGAAGAGAGAACTATAAATAGTGCCACACAATTTGCGCATGTTGATGCAACTTTTAATTTGACCTGCAGCCAGCGTTGTGTCCCTCTTCTCCTCGGCTTATATGCCCAACAACCTCGGCCCTAGAACAGCCCTACGAATCTAACAATAGATTGGACTTTGTCTTCCCCTTCGCTCTGATACCATGTTAATTTGAGAAAATGTTCTATGCCATTTCAGAGTAGGGCACACAATACTGAAGCAGATAGAACATAGCAATAGATCGATAGAAGACAAGCCAAAACAGAGATAATGAATGGTGGCATTACAGCGATAAGCAGGATGCTTCTACCAGCAAAGTCTCCAATAGGTCATTCAGCCAAGCGTGTCACACATAACCCCAGAGCAACCCAAACAAAGAACAATCCATATATTACGCAGCTCCAACGCTATCCAGAGAGAGACTTCCTCCACACCAAAGTGTCTCAAATGAACTCTAAGTCTCTCCAATATATAGGAATCTTTGGGGGTGTGTGACATGTCTTTTAAAACATTTAAGTCTATTTTTTATTCCAGGCCGACCTAGCACATAAGTGGAATAAATTCAAAGTACATGTTCTTCTCATCTGATCGAGATGATCTTTAGATCAATCTTACACCTCTCCGAAAGAGGAATCCAATAAAAATATTGTGATCGTCATCTGAGCAGCACAACCCGGAGTTTGGACCTAGTTGTCCAATTTTAACAATAGCCCTATACATGCAGCTAGTATTTCTTGAACCCAAGGTATCAATTGAGAGTTTAGTTAGAAGAAGATCAACTAGGGTGCTTAAAGATTTTTTGCAAGAATGCTTGAAGCACCCAGTCCCTAATGAGAGTGAGACAGATCAATGCTTTCACTAGATCCATGAGCACCTTTGGCAAAAGCCTAGGAAGGATTGCAAGGGATGTGGACCAACTAGGTAAGCAATTTCAAAGATTTTTAAGTTTATCTGTTTAGTTTTTCAATCAATTTTTTGCCAAAGTCACAATATAGTTTGTTCAGATAACTTTGTCTTTGCAACACAATGTCAATGTCATTTTGTAGCTAATGTCCTCAAAAATTTGCAATTCAAGTCCTGAGTCAAACATACAATGCTTCTAGGTGTGAGCTCCATTGTTTCATCTTTCAGAAAATTCACGTGCAAAAGAGATAACATATGAAACAAAAGCAGTTAAATAATCTCATCTTCAGGCAACAAAACCTCAATCTAAGGCACGACCAATTGCGAAATTACTAATATAGATCCCATTGTGTTGGATGATATTGACCCAACCTCAAAATGGGTAGAGTCTCACCCGAAAGAGTTTTATCTTGATTATGATATTGATGACTTGGGGTGGATTGGTTTGGATTCAGACCCACTAGTAGTAGGCATAGCAATAGACAAGGCACAGTTAAGCACTAGTCATGCAACTCATGCTTCTACCAGTACTATTACTGTGATTGCACATGTCCCTGAGGAGTTCAGCAAGTCTAAAGTCTATGAGCCAGAGGATGATCTTGTAGCTCATGTTGAGGATCCCATTTCTAGCAATGGTTATGAGTTTGATGATTGATCATGTTGATCAGTGAAATGTAGTGGGAAAATAGATTGTAGCATGCTTTTTGTGCTCTAGAAGTTATTTATAGTTTCATTGATTATGTATTCTGTTTCTGATATGTATTGCACTCAGTGCCATTTTGACATATCCACCCTTAAATGGTATATACGTGAGTTTAATTTACATATTTTGTCTCTATTGGTTTGGAATCTTTATAACATACTTTTTCCATAACTACTTAAATATTTTATGTATTTTCTAGTAGACAAAGTCATTATAACTAGATCAATCCAAGTCATGGCTGAGTTCAAGTTCACCCTTTGGCCAATTCTGAAGCCAAGTCCAGGTTTTAAAACATTGCCTCATACACACTGGCTATTTCCAGCCACCTTTTATCAATAAACATGCAGAGATGATACTAAAGAGGGGCAGTCCCAAAAAGGCAAATAATTTTAATAGTACTACTTGTACCATTTTTGTACGTATTGACTTTTTGGTTTTTTTTACTTATTTCCATCATTCCTTACTACGAATAAAAAGAAAATACTCTTGCAGCATCAATAGCAAGAAAACGATAAAGAATTTTGTTTTGTGTAGCTTAATTCCTCCTTTCCTTACCATCACTAAAATGAAAACACTTCAGCCTCAACAGCAAGAAAACAATCTAGAATCTATTGGATATGGCATCACACTTGAATGCTTCAAACAATAATCGTAAATTACACAGCAAATAAAAGATTTTAATGAGGGAGAAATTCTGTCCAAATATTCAAGATACTTTAAGTAGATCTTTCTCAATCAATTTCCAAAGAAAAGCATTTGCACACCTTGATGGACATGTCAAAGTCATTCTTGTTCGTCCCTCTGCTCCTGCACAAGGACCCATGTCTATCAACTCGCCGCGTCTATTTGACAAGGCCTCCATAACAAGCCCAACATGTTCTTCATTTACCTGAAAGTTTTTAAAGGGATATTCAACATGCAGAAAAATTCCAAATATGACTATACCTGGGAGTCTTCTCAATCCAAGGGAGAGATATTAACAACAACACCTTTACCATAAGAAATTCAAAAATGTCGAACCTCAATTATTACTTCCTCCAAAGGCTCAAGTTTTTGACCATCTTCTGTTTTGTACCTGGACCAAACAAACACCACAGCAAAAGGCATTGTGCACCAAAACTCATGAGAATGGATCCAATTATTTTCCACAGTGAAACTAAATTATTACAAAAATGGAAGCAACATATAAGTCTAACAATAATTTTAACATATTATAATAAGGAAAATATCTAAGAAGCAAAATACAGTATTTCCATCTAAATTTAATGAATCCATCAGTCCAAAGCTGTGTAAAAATAAAAGATGTTTGTAGTCCATATACTTATAAGTTCATTGTAATTTGTGCCACACATACATCATATGATATTACATGTAGTACGCTGTACAACTGTCACACTCTAACCTTTGGGTTCAGCCAATATATGTTTCCTCGCGCTAGAACTAATCAGATTTATGATGCAGTGTCACTTAAACATCCCATCAATTCCTAACACTAATTTCATATGCTGGTATTGGTAATAGATGGAACTAGAAGAGAACAATTAGCCAAAATTTCTAAGAACAGAAGAAATGCCAAATAAATGCTCAGAGAATTGTATTACAATCTCAACTCCGAATGATTGTACAGTGAGTGAAGAGCTCCATTGAGTAGAAAGAGTAGCTTATCACGAGAGTGGCACATGACTTCTCCTAAAGAACAATAAGATTACATACAATCGATTAAATCATCGAATTTTTCACCTACTCATCTCCCTGTAATTGTATGGATCTTCCGGTAATTGTAGGGATGATGTGCAAATGTGCAATTTTATGAATATGATAAAAGTATGTAATGAATAAAATAATATTAATAATGATTAATTAGTTAATTAGTAGTTAGGTCGAAAGGGCATGTCTGATGAGACATGACCTTTCGTGAAGAGGCATCTGCCTAGGTATATAAGCAGGCCTCCTTTGTAATTCTCAGTCATCTGATTCATCATACTATCTAATATAATATTTGTATCCTCATGGATATCTTTGTATTCCAAGTCTTCTGGAGTATTTAACTGAGACGGAACTTTGCTCGCTTCATTTGGTATCAGAGCAGTTCAATCTTCTAGCCGCTCACTGCTACAAAGAGCCACGCTCTCCAATCCAGGTCCATGACCATCAAATTCGTCAACATTGTTGTCGTTGAAGCGTTTCGCTACACTTTTGGAGTTTCTCCATTTGCTGATTTTGTCAGAGGCCTTTGGCCAGAATTAAAAATTTGAAGAAATTTCACCAATACGCCTTTCTCTAGAATTAAAATTTGATCAAGAAATATTACAAAAAAAAAATCAAAATAAAAATAAAAAGTTATATATAAAATAAAACAAAAATCAACGATATTACCTTGTAGGTTGATTGTAGCTGTAGCCTGTTGTCCGCATTGCAACAACTGCCAGTGCCACATTCCTTGACTGCACTACATCAACAGATCATTAACCCAGAAAGTGTACCGTCTTGTCAAACATCCTATCGGTGCACAGCTACAGAGTTGCCACCGCTAACACCACACGTAACCACCATTCTCGACCTGCAGCATCCAACACTGTCAACCAGCGACCAAACCCGCCTTCCATAGCTCGCACGTTGTATTTCGTAGTCGCACGTTGTTATTCCGTAGTTGCACGTTGTTATTCCATATCTTCCGCACAGTGTGGTTCCCGCCATCCATAGCAGTCACACTTACCCGCCACCATCCTTCGCAAGTGCCTGGATTTTTGTCACCAAATTCGTTGAACCTTCCCTTGCTACCATCGACAACCGCGCCACTCTGCCCAAATCAACACCTGTTGAAATTTGGTTACCGGAGGACAGGTGGTTCCCTAAGGCTTTGATCTTTGGCCTAGGGAAAAGTGTCCAAAAGAATTTAATTTTTCTCCTAAAGTGACTTCATAAAGTTATAAAGTCAAATCTAATTTAAAAGTGACTTTAAGTGATAAAGTTACAAAGTCTAATTTTAAAGTGACTTTAATAAAGTAATGTGAAATTAGAAAGGGAAAAGTGACCTTGGAAATAAATGACTAAGTGGGCCTTTATTGAAGTGGGGTGAATTAAAAAATAGAAAGTGAGATTTAAATGAGCATTTAATCACAGCCCTAGATCTAAAGCTATCTCAGCCATTGGATTTAGGGATTCCCCAAAAGTCACTTAGGGTTAGGTTAAAGGAGGAAAAGGAAGGAAAAGGTCATTCACTTTTTCATGAGCAGATTGAGAGAGGAGGAGAGAAAGCTGAAGAGAAATTTCTGCGCGGAGGGAGAGCAGCAAAAGACACACAGTAAATCCGTACAGCAGGACGACACACTTCCCAAGGTAGAAAATCCGTATAGCAACATTTATTGGCATGGTTACCGAGGCAGAAAATCCGTACAGCAGTTTGCACGCATTTTGAGGAAAGGGCAGTGCTATTTTCGAGGAGCAAAATCAACAGTTAAGGGCACGATTTTCGAGGCATATTTTCTGGGCACGAAAATCGAGGAAGGGACTGCTGTCATGTTCGTACAGTTCCATACAAGCAGTTTCTATCACGTTATTCGAGGCAACAAGTACAGCATTTATTGCTGTAATTTTTCCTGTAATTTTCTGTTTGTTGTTTGGCATGATTTTCAAGGTGGAAGGTCGCACGAAAATCGACATAAGCGGTTTTTAGTGTTTGCTGTAATTTTTACTGTGTATTGTTGTTCACTGTAAAAGCATTTATCAGAAATAAGAAGAAGTTTTCGAACTGGTTTTCCCCAAGAGTTGTAAGAGGTTTTTCCTGGGTCATATTGACCAAAAATCAGCATGTCAAAATTCTGTGTGTGGCTGATTTATTTTTCTGAGTTTTATTTCTGCATTTCAGCACTACGAAATTTCCAGAATTTGTGTTTTCAGAAAATATTTATTTTTCCAGCTTGTTGAATGTGTGGCTCTGGGAATGGGCATTCAACTTTATGGGAGAAATAAGGAGAAACTGAAAACCGGAGTTGGGTTTTCAAATTTCTACATGGTATCAGAGCTATTTTGCTGAAAAGTGCAGTTTGCGATAGTAAGAAGAAAAATTACAGCAAGCTGATTTTTCACACAGAAATCAGTACCTTTACTACAGCAGTGTTATTTTCAGTCTATTAGGACAGCAAGCATATCTTTGGGCTTGAGGGTGGAGGACAAGTTGGATGGGCATAGTAACTAAAATGTATGGAAGGAGAGAATGCAGAGCATCTTTGAGGAGGCAAAACTCTGGGATATCATGGTGCATACTGCACAGCACCCTGTTAATAAGCCTGCTGACCCTGACCAACTACTTTAATAAGAAGAATAACAAGGGTGACAGACTAATTCTGGATGGAATCAAAGACCATTGCATTCCACATGTGAGAGGAAAGAGATATGCTCATGAAATGTGGACAGCACTGACCAGCCTCTACCAGAGTACCAATGAGAACAGGAAAATGGTCCTAAGGGAGAAGCTGAAGACCATTAAGATGGGTAAGACTGATAGTGCAGCTGAATATCTCACAAAGATTACTAATGTGAGAGATGCATTGGCAGCAATTGGAGAGGTCGTTCCACCCACTGAGTTGGTGCGGATTGCAGTGAATGGCCTTCCCAATTCATGGCTGAACTTTCTTGATGGGGTTTGTGCACATGAGACCCTTCCCACCTGGGAGAGGTTCTGGGATGATTGCATACAGACAGAAATCAAAAAGAGACAGCCTGGGGTAGCCAAACCAGTTGAGCAGGATGAGGAATGCAGCACTGTTAGCAGGAGGCAAGAAAGGCAAGGGAAAGAAGCAAGCTTCCACAAGTGTTGGTGGGGGCAAAGTCAAAGGTAAAGGTAAACAGGGGAACACGCAGAAGGACTATTCCAAGGTGAAGTCTTGGAATTGTCAGAAGATGGGACACTATGCAGTTGTGTGTCTGGAGAAGAAGAGGAAGGGGAAGAACCAGAGCATGGCAGCATCAGCAGAGATAGAGGACTTTACGGATAGCTTTGACCGGGAGTTTGGGTTCATTGCTTGTGAGTCCACTAGTGCAGGTTCACCTGCCACGGAGGGTGAGAGGGAGTGTGCATTTCCCTCCACTAGCGGAGCATCTTCAGGTATCTGGTATGTTGACAGTGGGGCTTCACGTCATATGACAGGAGTCCGTTTGTACTTCTCAGAGCTTTCAGAGAGTGGCACTAATATAGAGGTAGTACTTGGAGATGACAACATTGTTAGGGCAGTCGGTGTAGGGTCATTGACATTTGATAGGGAACCCAAACCTCCCTTGAAGGTGTCAGAAGTTCTATATGTGCCAGGGATGAGGAAGAACCTCATATATGTCTCAGCATTAGAGGACAGAGAATATGAGATATTGTTCAGGAGAGGACAGGTGTTGATATATCCCAGGGGTGCTCCAACTGAGTCAGCTAGAGTGATTGGTGTACGCCATGCAAAGGTGTACAATTTTGCATTTCAACCCCTTTTGGCATCGAGCAGTAGTACCGACAGCAGAGCTAGCAGTTCAAAGCTGTGCGAGATTTGGCACCGCAAGATGGGGCACATGTATCATGGAGTCTTGAGGACATTGTGGGAGATCACTACAGATGTGTCAAATTTCAGTACCGATCACTTTGATACATGCAGAGTATGTGCTATGGGCAAGTTTGCCAAATCCTCTTTTCCCAGCAGTGACAGCAGATCAACTGGGATACTTGATTTGATTCATTCCAATGTGAGCGGTCGGATGTCTCATGTTTCCTTGAGTGGATATGAGGTATTATGTTTTATTCATTGATGATCACTCCAGGAGGACCTAGATTTATTTCTTGAAGACCAAGAGTGAGGTCTTCAAGCGGTTTCAAGAGTTCAGAGCTCTTGTGGAGACTCAGACAGGTCGGAAGATCAGGTCCCTGAGGTCGGACAATGGAGGAGAGTACACCCTTGGTGAGTTTGTTGAGTATTGTGCGAAAGCAAGCATTAGGAGAGAGTTCACAGTTCCTTACAACCCCCAACAGAACGGGGTTGCGGAGAGGAACAACAGATCCATTGTTGCGGCTGCCAAATCCATGTTACATGATCGGGGGCTACCATTGTTTTTGTGGGTAGAGGCCTGCAACACTGTTGTATATTTGCATAACAGGAGTCTGCATCATACCCTGGCCATGTGACTCTGGAGGAGGTTGTTTCTGGGAAAAAGCTTGATGTTGATCACTTCCGTATATTTGGGTGTATTGCATACTCCTAAGTACCCAAGGAGAAGAGGACCAAGCTAGAGCCCACCGCAGAGAAGGGTATCTTTGTGGGCTACAGTGAGACCTCGAAAGACTTTCGGATTTATATTCTCGCACAGAGGAGAGTTGTTGTCAGGTGGGATGTGAAGTTCGAGGAGGACAGGCCTTTCAGGAGGTCACGTGAGTTAGAGTATCTGGATCGGCCAGAACCTCAAGAGCAGCTAAGTCAGGCACAGGGATCTAGTGGGCAAGGGATCAGGAGGATCCGAATGTACATCGATTACGGTATCAGGGACATCAGTGAGCAGTAGCTCACAGAGTCAGAGAGGTGGTGCTTCGGGCAGCATGAAGAGCAGTCCGTAGAGCAATTCACTAGGGAGTCCACTAATGGACAGTTCACACAATACTTCCGCGTCTATAGGTTTAGGTTCAGGCGGGAGGACAGCGGACAGACAATCAGGAGAGACTCCTGATGAGGAGGAGGAGTTTCAATCTCTGGTGGGAGAAGTGTGCTCAGGGAAGAGGAAGCCCAAGTGGTTTCAGGATACCTTGAGAGAGGCCACATCTGTTGCTGGGCCAAAGAGGCCAGTTAGAGAGAGCAGACAACCTGATAGGTTCTGTAGTTATATGGCAATCGTTGTGAACATCATTGACTCTGAGCCTTCTAGCTATGAGGAGGCAGCTAGCCAACAATGTCTGGAGAGAGGCCATGCAGGAGGAGTATTCTTGTATCATGAAGAATGATGTTTGGGAGGTGGTGCCGAGGCCTGAGGGCAAATCCGTGGCTACTTCCAGAAGGCTTTACAAGGTAAAGCATGTTGCAGATGGCAGCATTGAGAAATTGAAAGCACGGTTTGTGGCTAGAGGGTTCTCCCAGGTAGAGGGAGTTGATTATGAGAAGACCTTCGCTCCCATGGCTCGATATACTTCAATTCGCTCCATCATATCGATAGCAGCAGAGATGGGTTGGAAGATCCACCAGATGGATGTGAAGACCGCATTTCTCAACGGCTTCATACAGGAGGAGGTGTACATTGAGCAGCCACAGGTCTTTGAGGTGCATGGTAAGGAGTCCCATGTGTCTAGACTGAAGAAGGCCCTTTATGGCCTGAAGCAAGCTCTCAGAGCTTGGTACTCCACGATAGATACATACTTGCAGGAGATGGATTTCACAAAGAGTGATGCAAATCCGAACCTTTACTTTATTGTGATAAGTGAGGAGCCTCTCATTCTGCTAGTGTATGTGGATGACTTTGTCATTACGGGTGCAGCAGACTCATAGAGCACTGTAAGAGAGATCTTGCGTCGGAGTTTGAGATGAAGGACATTGGCTTGATGCATTACTTTTTGGGTTTGGACGTGTGGCAGGAGGAGGGGCATTTCTTCCTAGGGCAAGGAAGGTATATTGTGGACATCCTTGGCAAGTTCCACATGGAGGATTGTAGACCCATGTCGACACCGATGATCACCAACTGGAAGAAGCTTCACGCTTCATATTCCGAGTTGGTGGATCCCACATTGTATAGACAACTGATTGGTTCCTTGATGTAGTTGGTCAACACTAGACCAAATACATGTTTTGCAGTCAACATGATGAGCCAGTTCATGTGTGAGCCCAAGAGGGTACACTGGGTTGCATCAAAACACATTTTGCAGTACTTGCAGGGGACTGTGGAGTATGGTCTTGAATATAGGCAGGGGGATGGAGTAAGATTGGCAGGTTACACTGATTCTGATTGGGCAGGTTGTGCTTCTGATAGGAAGAGCACTTCAGGGTGTTGTTTTGGGTTGGGTTCGGCAATGGTGTCGTGGTTCAGCCGGAAGCAGCAGTCAGTAGCATTGAGATCAGCAGAAACAGAGTACATGGCAGCCAGTCTAGCTAGTCGTGACACCATATGGCTTTGCAAGATGTTGTTTGGCTTATTTGGTCAGTCGTTGAGACCTTCAGTGATTTAGTGTGATAATAAAAGTTGCATTAAACTCACAGAGAATCCAGTATTTCATGACAGGCCAAATCATATCGGGATCAAATGTTCAGAAGGGAGCTGTGAAGCTTGAGTATATTCCCACTGATGGGGAGGTTGCAAATATTCTTACCAAAGCCTCACGACGGGGCAAGCATGTCTACTTCAGAGACAAGATGGGTGTGGTGAAAAACACCTTCCTCGGTAAGAGGGAGTGTTGAAATTTGGTTACCAGAGGACAGGTGGTTCCCTAAGGCTTTGATCTTTGGCCTAGGGAAAAGTGTCCAAAAGAATTTAATTTTCCTCCTAAAGTGACTTTATAAAGTTATAAAGTCAAATCTAATTTAAAAGTGACTTTGAGTAATAAAGTTACTAAGTCTAATTTTAAAGTGACTTTAATAAAGTCAAGGTGAAATTAGAAAGGGAAAAGTGACTTTGTAAATAAATGACTAAGTGGGTCTTTATTAAAGTGGGGTGAATTAAAAAATAGAAAGTGAGTTTTAAATGAGCATTTAATCTCAGCCCTAGATCTAAAGCTATCTTAGCCATTGGATTTAGGAATTCCCCAAAAGTTACTTGGGGTTAGGTTAAAGGAAGAAAAGAAGGGAAAAGGTCATTTACTTTTTCATGAGCAGATTGATAGAGGAGGAGAGAAATCTGAAGAGAAATTTCTGAGCGGAGGGAGAGCAGCAAAAGACACACAGCAAATCCGTACAGCAGGAGGGCACACTTCCCAAGGAAGAAAATCCGTACAACAGCATTTATTGGCACAGTTACATAGGCAGAAAATCTGTACAGCAGTTTGCACGCATTTCGAGGAAAGGACAGCGTTGTTTTCGAGGAGCAGAATCAACAGTTAAGGGAACTGTTTTCGAGGCAGATTTTCTAGGCACAAAAATCAAGGAAGGGATTGTTGTCCTATCCGTACAGTTCTGTACAGGCAGTTTTTGGCACATTTTTCGAGGCAGCAAGTACAGCATTTATTGTTGTATTTTTTCCTGTAATTTTCTATTTGTTGTTTGGCATGATTTTCAAGGTGGAAGGTGGCATGAAAATCGAGATAAGTGGTTTTTAGTGTTTGCTATAATTCTTACTGTGTATTTTTTTTCACTGTAAAATCATTTATCAGAAATAAGAAGAAGCTTTCGAACTGGTTTTCCCCAAGAGTTGTAGGGGGCTTTTCCAAGGTCATATTGACCAAAAATCAGCGTGTCAAAATTCTGTGTGGCTGATTTATTTTTCTGAGTTTTATTTCTGAATTTCAGCACTGTGAAATTTCTAGAATTTGTGTTTTCAGAAATATTTATTTTTTTAGCTTGTTGAATGTATGGTTATGGGAATGGGCATTTAACTTTATGGGAGAAATATGGAGAAACTGAAAACCGAGGTTGGGTTTTCAAATTTCTACAACACCGCTGCATTATCCTCCCTGCAACCACCACAATTTGACAGTCCTCCTTCTATGCCTACGCGCAATCTAAGCACGCAGCTTCCATTACCATTTGGTCTTACCATCGCATTTGGAAGATTACAAAATGTTTGCGTACGGACACGAATGTATAAATTATCGTTTGGGAGAGTACACAACGTTTGCATACGAATCGTACAAGTCTATATGTTAAGCATAAATTAACATTTAAACAAAAAAGAGGATAATATTAAAGAAAAAGTGGAAAAGGTCTTATTAAAACAAGGGTATTCAAAAAAACAAGTAGTTTTTGTCAGGTCAATATATAAGTGAAAGTAAACAATAGTTGAATATGATACACCACGACTAAATAATTAAGAATACAAAATACCCAACACTTATTTTATATTGAATATATAAATAAAGTCATTAGAAGTTGATGAAAAAGTGTAATTATTGATGTGAAGTGATTATTGAAGTAAATCTACGTTGCACGGGTTCCCGCACCCGAGGGTGGGGTTCCCGAACCCGCACCGGATTCCCGCACCCAAGTACCGGATTCTCCGCACCCAAGTACCCTGAAGAACCCAAACGAACCGGGTTCTTCTCAGAAGAACCGGGTTCTTCAAAAAAAAAATTCGGGTTCTTGGGTTCTTTTGGTATGAAGAACCCATCGTTTTTCAGTCAAACATCTGGGGTGTATCCATAACCATGCAAATTAATTTTGAATGCTTCCATATCTGCTATGCATTTCCTTTGCTCTTTTGTATAAAGAACAAGAAACTGATATGGTGTTTTGACCCTTCTCGATACAGTTACACAATGGAAGAAGCAACTTGTATGCTAGGAGGCTTGAATCCTGTCAAGTTATTTGAAATCCAATATGCTGGCACTTTATAAGATGCTTTTGTAAATAGTTGCTTTTAGAAGGGGTTTTAATTATTCATTACCAAAAAAAAGTTATCTGCTTACTCCACAACCAGCAATTTGTAGTGGACAAGAGCATGAATGCATGCTTTGAGATTTTGGAGTTGTTTAATGTACTGACAATATACCTATCCAAAATTTTACTTGCCTTTGTGGGACTTTCAATAAAAGGAAGTTTGATCAATAGACAGCGTGCAAAACAGCCTGTCTGCCTGAGTTTTCATAGTTAGCAAAAATCAATCATCTGAGTATCTGAATTACAATACTAATAGGCCTACTTCATCAAGTGTATGTGTAGATTTCAAAAATCACATTCCTCATTAAATTTATGGGTAGGATCTTCATCAAATTTATGTGTAGATTTTGAAACAGTTGTTTTTTACTGCCGCAGGAAACTTGTGTGGATATTGCAGCAATTTTTCTGTTGCATCATTTTTCAGTTAATGAATGATTGTTTTCTAACGTTACCAAATTTGTGTCTGCATGGCAAGCATGACAAGCTTAAGAACACTGAGTGGGAAAAACACCCCAGATGTTTGACTGATGCAATTCTAATAAGAATTCTGATGGTAGCCGTTTTCTTAGAGTTTGTTTAGTCTTAATTTTCATTAAATTTATAATTTATAAATTTAATTTATAAAATATAGTATTATATATGATATATAAATTATAATTTATAATTTATAATATATATTAATATAAAAATACCCAGACGAACCCACGCACCCTGTTTCAAAAAATGTCGTCCCCGTCCCCGTCCCCGCACCCGCACCCACGTTTCCTGGCAACATAGAAGTAAATATAAGGGTTATCTAAGATTTTCATTAAAAGGTTTTTTTGAAAGAGAAGATTAGAGTATCATATTATCAAAAGGACATTTTGTTATATTTTGAAAGGTGGTTTTAGTAAGAGAAAAATAAATTAAAAAGTATGAAGCCTCACAAAGAAGTCAAAGAGAAATAAAGTTGAATTTCCAATTACCAAGACAAAAAAATTTATATATTGGAAGAATTTTGAGAGTTATTTAAATATTACAAAAAAAACCAAGAGTTTGGTACAAAAAAAAAGAAATTGGTAAAGAAAAAAGTATTTAATATTCAACAGACAAAATTGAATCAATCATTGATGAAAAGGAAATTGAATCCAAATCAGAAATGAAACAGGGAAGATTTCCTAAAAATTATAGTATGTGTGTCTATGCGCTAATTGAAATCAAAGGGTCACTTGCGGGAAAGGAGGTTCTCATATCTATCGATCTTACTCAAAAGAATAATTATGTTAGTACCAAATGTGCTAACCAATTAGTGATCCCTGAATCAAATATAACTAAAACAAATTCATTTAACGCAAATGACAAACAATACGACATAGAGAATTTACACCTAAGTATCGGGGAGTATTTCTTTGTCTTGCAATTCACTGTTAAAACCTTATTTTGCAACAATAGTGATATAGTTATGGATTCGCTCTGGATGGAATCACTAGGGTCATTCATCCTTAATACGAAAAAGAATTTTTTGACATTTTCTTACAAAAAGAAAAAAATAACATTACAAGATGTCACAGTGAAGCTGAATTCAGCAACACCGGAAGACATATTGGATATCTCAAGAGTAGTTCTTCAAGAAAGTAAAAAAGCAATACAAAATTTGCAAAGAAACGTTGACAAAATCACCACTAACAAGAATGAAAAAGTTGCTTGCCTCACGGACCACAACGAAAGGTTACTAAGCAAATTAAGAAGCTGAAGAAAGACAAGCAGTCATTAGAAAACAAGGTACAATAACTTGTCGAAAAGGAATCATCGAAACTTTCAAATGTAGAAGTTCAAGTTGAAGAAAAAACGAACATTGATCCAGTAAATGTCACAACTCAAGAAGACAAGCAAGTTGCAGAAGATACAAACTTAGATGTTGCAGTTCAGACGAGGAACATTATAAGTGAAGGTTCTGTAACCAACTCAATAACATCCTCGCCAGAAGAAAATCAAAGAAATCAAACCAAAAAACATCCTTATCAACATCCAAATCATGGGAGCAGACAGCTCGACCAAGCTATGTATTTAGAACCGCAACAACAAGCTGATGTTTTGAAGATTACTAATATCAGTACAATACGCTCAAGTGATAATTCATCACAAGTTTCAAGTCGCCGTAAGATTCCACAGAAGATTAATTTAGGATGGTCCGATCGATTCTCAGTATGACAATTTTGTTTGTCACTTAGAGGATCATATCAACTTGTATCTGCAGAAATTTGAAAACCCAACCTCGGTTTTCAATTTCTCTTTATTTCTCCCATAAAGTTAAATGCCCATTCCGATAGCCATACATTCAACAAGCTGGAAAAATAAATATTTTTTGAAAACACAAATTCTGGAAATTTCACAGTGTTGAAATGCAGAAATAAAACTCAGAAAAATAAATCAGCCACACACAGAATTTTGACACGTTGATTTTTGGTCAATATGACCGTGGAAAAATCCCCTACAACTCTTAGGGAAAACCAGTTTGAAAGCTCTCTTTATTTCTGAATATGCTTTTACAGTGAGACAGAATTTACAGCAAAAAATTCCAGCAACTTAATAAATGTACTTATCTCGATTTATGTCCTTATACCCCGCCTTAGAAAACGTGCCGAACAGAAAACAATCAAAACAGAAATTTTTACAGCATTTATTACAGCATCAAATGTTGAACTGCCACCCTCAAAATGCGTGCACAAATTTCAACAGTACAGTCGTACAACTATACAAATAGTATGAAAAGTACAGTTGTACTTCCTCCTCGATTCATGTGCCTGAAAACCGCTTCGAAAACAGCATTGTCATGCTGTACGGATTTCCTCAAAATCTGTGCCAGAAAAAACAACAACCTGTTGTACGGAATCCCTCTTTTCTGTGCCTCCTTCCACGAAAAGTGTACCAACCTCCCGCTGTACGAATTTCTTCCTTGGCAACCGTGCTTCTTTGCTGTTGTACGGATTTGTCGAAGTCTCTAACTGCTGCCCTCCTTCTCCTCACTGCTCAGAAATTTCTCCTTTGCTTTCTCTCCTCCTCTCTCAATCTGCTCATAAAAGAAAATGAATGACCTTTTCCCTCTTTTTCCTCCTTTAACCTAACCCTAAGTGACTTTTGGGGAATCCCCCAATCGCTGAGATAGCTTTAGATCTAGGGCTGAGATTAAATGCTCATTTAAATCTCACTTTCTATTTTTTAATTCACCCCACTTTAATAAAGACCCATTTAGTCATTTATTTCCAAAGTCACTTTTCACTTTCTAATTTCACATTGACTTTATTAAAGTCACTTTAAAATTAGACTTTAGTAACTTTATCACTTAAAGTCACTTTTAAATTAGATTTGACTTTATAACTTTATAAAGTCACTTTAGGAGAAAAATTAAATTCTTTTGGACACTTTTCCCCAGGCCAAAGATCAAAGCCTTAGGGAACCACCTGTCCTCCGGTACCAAATTTCAACACTCCCTCTTACCGAGGAAGGTGTTCCTCACCACACCCATCTTGTCTCTGAAGTAGACATGCTTGCCCCGTGGTAAGGCTTTGGTAAGAATATCTACAACCTGCTCATCAGTGGGAATATACTCAAGCTTCACAGCTCCTTTCTGAACATAGTCCCTGATGAAATGATATTTGATCCCGATATGCTTTGACTTGTCATGAAATACTGGATTCTCCATGAGTTTAATGCAACTCTAATTATCACAGTAAATCACTGAAGGTCTCAACGGCTGACCAAATAAGCCAAACAACATCTAAGTGGGCCGTATTTAGTCTTCACAATTATTAGATCGTCGTTATGTACTGCCTGGCCGAATCCTCATCGACTAATGCTTTTCGGCTAAAGACACCACTGCCGAACCCAACCCAAAACAACACCCCGAAGTGCTCTTCCTATCAGAAGCACAACCTGCCCAATCAGAATCAGTGTAACCTGCCAATCTCACTCCATCCCCCTGCCTGTAGTCCAGACCATAATCCACTGTCCCCTGCAAGTACCGCAAAATGTGTTTTCCAGCAGAACCCGAAGGAACCCTCTCGGGCCTGCGACATGAACTAGTTTCATCAAGTTGACCCGCAAACATATCTGGTCTAGTGTTGACCAAATACATCAAGGAACCAATCAGCTGCCTGTACAATGTGTGATCCACCAACTCGGAATCCGAAGCATGAAGCTTCTTCCAGTTGGTGATCATCGGTGTCGACATGGGTCTACAATCCTCCATGTGGAATCTGCCAAGAATGT
This sequence comes from Pinus albicaulis, assembly GCA_034641835.2. Lineage (NCBI taxonomy): Eukaryota > Viridiplantae > Streptophyta > Pinopsida > Pinales > Pinaceae > Pinus > Pinus albicaulis. The sequence continues at coordinate 385,548,987 of CM076573.1, read as the reverse complement.
CCACAATATACTTCCCCTGCCCCAGGAAGAAATGCCCCTCCTCCTACCACACCTCCAAACCCAAAAAGTAATGCATCAAGCCGATGTCCTTCATCTCAAACTCCGCCGCAAGATCTCTCTTGCAGTGCTCTATGAGTCTCTCTGCACCTGTAATGACCAAGTCATACACATACAGCACCAGAATGAGAGGCTCCTCACCTATCACAATATAGTAAAGGTTCGACCGCATCACTTAACCCAAGGCACGATGCGACTTTGCTCCCACAAATATGCTATAAGGTGTGCCTCTCATCATACATACAATGGCAACCCCTGATCATGTAACATGGCTTTGGTAGCCCCTCCGATGGATCTGTTCTTCCTCTCCACAACCTCGTTCTGCTGGGGGTTGTAAGGAACAGTGAACTCCCTCCTAATGCTTGCCTCCACACAATAGTCAACAAACTCTCCAAGGGTGTACTCTCCCCCATTGTCCGACCTCAGGGACTTGATCTTCCGACCTGTCTGTGTCTCCACAAGAGCTCTAAACTCTTGAAACCACTTGAAGACCTCACTCTTGGTCTTCAAGAAATAAATCCAGGTCCTCCTGGAGTGATCATCAATGAATAACACATAGTACTCATATCCACTCAAGGAAACATGAGACATCCGACCGCCCACATCGGAATGAATCAAATCAAGTATCCCAGTCGCTCTGCTGTCACTGCTGGGAAAAGGGGATTTGGCAAACTTGCCCATCGCACATCCTCTGCAAGTATCAAAGTGATCAGTACTGAAATCTGGCACACCTGTAGTGATCTCCCGCAAAGTCCTCAAGGCTCCATGATACATGTGCTCCATCCTGCGGTGCCAAATCTCACACAACTCAGAACTGCTAGCTCTGCTGTCGGTACTACTGCTCAATGCCAAAAGGGGCTGGAATGCAAACTTGTACACCTTTGCATGGCGTACGCCTATCACTCTAGCTGAATCAACTGGAGCGCCCTTGGGATATATCAGCACCTGTCCTCTCCTGAACAATATCTCATATCCTCTATCCTCTAAAGCTGAGACGGATATGAGGTTCTTCCTCATCTCGCACAAATAACATTCAACACCTTCATGAGTGTTTAAGCCCTATCAAATTTCAATGTCCTCACGATTTTTCGATTGCTCTAACAACGTAGTCGGCTCCAGTACTACCTTCATATCAATGCCATTCCGAAAGCTCCGAGAAGTACCACCGGACTCCTGTCATATGTAAAGCCCCACCATCAACATACCGTATACCCTAAGATGCTCCGCTAGTGGAGGGAAATGCACACTCCCTCTCAACCTCCGTGGCAGGTGATCCTGCACTAGTGGACTCACAAGCAATGAACCCAAACTCCCGGTCAAAGCTATTCGTAAAGTCCTCTATCTCTGCTAATGCTGCCATGCTCTAGTTCTTCCCCTTCTTCTTATTCTTGGGACACACAACTGCATAGTGTCCTATCTTCTGACAATTCCAACACTTCACCTTGGAATAGTCCTTCTGCGTGTTCCCCTGTTTACCTTTGCCTTTGCCTTTTCCCCCACCAACACTTGTGGAAGCTTGCTTCTTTCCCTTGCCTTTCTTGCCTCCTACCAACAGTGCTACATCCTCATCCTGCTCAACTGGTTTGGCTGCCCCAAGATGAATCTTTCTGATTTCCGTCTGTATGCAATCATCCCAAAACCTCTCTCAAGAGGGAAGGGTCTCATGTGCACAAACTCCATCAGCAAAGTTCAGCCATGAACTGGGAAGGCCATTCACTGCAATCCACACCAAATCAGTGGGTAGAATGACCTCTCCAACTGCTGCCAATGCATCTCTCACATTAGTAATCTTTGTGAGATATCCAGCTGCACTATTAGTGTTACCCATCTTAATGGTCTTCAGCTTCTCCCTTAGGACCATTTTCCTGTTCTCATTGGTACTCTGGTAGAGATTGGTCAATGCTGTCCACATCTCATGAGCATATCTCTTTCCTCTCACAAGAGGAATGCAATGGCATTTGATTCCATCCAGAATCAGTCTCTTACCCTTGTTATTCTTCTTATTAAATGCTGCCAACTGAACAACATCAGTAGGCACATTAACAGGGTGTTGTGCGGTATGCACCATGATATCCTAGACTTCTGCCTCCTAAAAAATGCTCTGCATTCTCTCCTTCCAAAGTTACTATGCCCATCCAACCTATCCTCCACCCTCAAGCCCAAAGACATGCTTGTTGTCCTAATAAACTGAAAATAACACTGCTGTAGTAAAAGTATTATTTTCTGTGTGAAAAATCAGCTTGCTGTACTTTTTCTTCTTGCTGTCCCAAACTGCACTTTTTAGCAAAATAGCTCTGATACCATATAGAAATTTGATAACCCAACCTCAGTTTTCAATTTCTCCTTATTTCTCCCATAAAGTTAAATGCCCATTCCCATAGCCATACATTCAACAAGCTGGAAAAATAAGTATTTTCTGAAAACACAGAATTTGGAAATTTCACAATGCTAAAATGTAGAAATAAAAACTCAGAAAAATAAATCAGCCACACACAGAAAATAGACACGCTGATTTTTGGTCAACTTGACCTTGGAAAAACCCCCTACAACTCCTACAACTCTTTTGGGGAAGTACTAAATAAAGCTCTCTTTATCAATATGCTTTATAGTGAGACAATTTAGAAATAAAATTCCGTTAACTTAATAAATGTACTTATCTCGATTTCCATGCTTATACCCCGCTTTGGAAAATGTGCCGTACAGAAAACAATCAAAACAGAAATTTTTACAGCATTTATTACAACATTAAATGTTGAACTGCCACCCTCGAAATGCGTGCCCAAATTTCAACAGTACGATCGTACGACTGTACGGACTATACGGAAAGTACAACTATACTTCCTCCTCGATTCATGTGCCTAAAAACAACCTCGGAAACAGCATTGTCCTGCTGTACGAATTTCCTCGAAATCTGTGCCAAAAAAATATCAAAGTCCATGGTTTTCAAGCTCAAAATCTGCTTTGGAATGCATGTTGAAGCTATTGTACGGAATCCCTCTTTTCTGTGCCTCCTTCCTCGAAAAGTAACCTCCTGCTGTACGGATTTCTGCCTTGGGAGCCATGCCTCTTTGCTACTGTACGGATTTGCTGAAGTCTCTAACTGTTGCCCTCCTTCTCCTCACTGCTCAGAAATTTCTCATTTGCTTTCTCTCCTACTCTCTCAATCTTCTCATGAAAGAAAATGAATGACCTTTTCCCCTTTTTCCTCCTTTAACCTAACCCTAAGTGGCTTTTGGAGAATCCCTAAATCCAATGGCTGAGATAGCTTTAGATCTAGGGCTGAAATTAAGTGCTCATTTAAATCTCACTTTCTATTTTTTAATTCACCCCACTTTAATAAAGACCCACTTAGTCATTTATTTCCAAAGTCACTTTTCACTTTCTAATTTCACATTGACTTTATTAAAGACACTTTAAAATTAGACTTTAGTAACTTTATCACTTAAAGTCACTTTTAAATTAGATTTGACTTTATAACTTTATAAAGTCACTTTAGAAGAAAAATTAAATTCTTTTGGACACTTTTCCCTAGGCCAAAGATCAAAACCTTAGGGAACCACCTGTCCTTTGGTAACCAAATTTCAACAGTATCGACAAGGATAATAGCCCCAAGACGAGAAGACATGCGTAGTAGGAAAAGAGATCAAGCCTTTTCATCAACAAGCTTTGAGGACAAAGCTTTTTGACGAGGAAGGCAATGTAATGAATAAAATAATATTAATAATGGTTAATTAGTTAATTAGTAGTTAGGTCAAAAGGGCATGTTTGATGAGACATGACCTTTTGTGAAGAGGCACCTACCTAGGTGTATAAGCAGGCCTCATTTGTAATTCTCAGTCATCTCATTCATCATACTATCTAATATAATAATTGTATCCTCATGGATATCTTTGTATTCCAAGTCTTCTGGAGTATTTAACTGAGAAGGACTTTTGTTCGCTTCAAAGTAAACTTGAAATTATTTCAGTGGAACAATGTATTAAGTATTTTTTATTTCATCCATGTTTAAGTTGAATTTCTCCCAAGAAAAATGTATACTATCCCAAATTCATAATGACTATTTTCCCTACTAATGAAAGTAATATCAAGATCTGCAAAACCCTAAATCTGCCCCTTGCAAATTTGGGTAGTTAAAGATTGACACATTTCATTAGGACGGAGGTTCAAAGGCAAACACAGATACAGGTTGGAGGTTGGTTCCCAAATAGACTAGTTCCAGGGTGGATACATCGATGATTCAGACACATTTTTTGCAAAGGTTGGAGGGGACTTACTGTATTTAGCAGGTCCCCTAATTTATAGAAGACAAAGTTCTAGGGCTTCTAGAGTTGTATTGATCAAATATTCGAAGTCCTTGTGAACTCGTAATTTCAATGAGGCTTCTCGAGGTGACATGCATGGCACTTACTATTTCTGACAGGTTTGTCCAAAAACTTGCATGTCAAATATAATGGTATATTTAGAATCCTTGTAATATTCTAAGTTCGATGAGCTTACTTGTTGATTTTTCTACAAGAGCATGTAATGAACAAAGTTCATACTCGCAAGTTAAATACTCCAGAACACATGGAATATGAAGACGTCCATTGAGGATAATTATAAATATATATATGAGAATATGATTTGCTTACAATTGACGGCACTGTTACCCACCAAAAGTGGGTGACCGCTAGGAAAAATTTTCTCCTAATCATCTCATCCAGCCAGTAATGAGCAGTGCTTGACAACCATCAAATAGCCGATGTGATGTGCAATTCTTATCTCTGCCACGTACATCAGTGGTAAGTTTCCTCGCCCATTTGTCAACATGTTGGAAGGTGGGCAATCTAACCCAAAAGATACTCTATTCATTATGCAATCAGTTGCTTAAGCTTGGTTTTCATATGGGCATTTGCATGGATTATGGGTGACTTGGAAGAAGGAAGGGTTTTGACCATGGTTTTTTTCCCTCACCTTAAATGGGGGATTAATGTTGAGATTTGTACCTTGAGATGTACTCCAAACCCTAGGCTAGAGGGTTTTGGAGGAATGGGCACACAGATATGTTTCTAGGCTTAGAACCAAAGTCTGTGGACTTTGCACCCAAGCATGTGGGTATGAATCTATGAAGAGGATAGATGATGAAAGTGATGGAGATGATAGAGGACTTCGAGAGCAACCGAAGGCTTGAGGAGGAGGCTTGAGCAAGAGCCTTAAGCCCTACAAGTAGTGCTTTGGATGCCTAGTAGGACAGCATAGGTGGCAGCATAGTTGGACAAGGGATCACAGTGATTTGAAGCAGGGTAAGGGTTGTTGGTGTGCCCTAACCAAAGTTCAAGGAAGCACAGATCACAAGGCGAGAGGGAGCAACAGTATTGCAACAATGACTCTTGTTGATGGTTGATTTCTAGGTGAATGAGAGCTCCTCGAAGACGATAGTTTGAGGAAGACTATTAGCAGCCAAGAGGAAGGGTAACCAGAGTGGTTGGATACCCTAACCAATGAGCAGATGCTACAACATTGTATTGCCCACTCGTGGTCTATTGGAGGGCAGCGTGAGAGTGGACCAAGTGTAGGCCTAGATAAGACAGAGTTGGAGCAACCTAAAGAACAACCTTGGAGGATTGTAGAGGCTTGCTTCAAGCCCAAAGAAACAAGTCTCTTGAAGAACTAAGGGATTGTTAGATGTGGCAGAAGAATAGCTCATACGTCTAATCAGCTAGGAGCAGTTTGAATCAGTGTTTTAAAACTCGGACTCGTGTTCCGAAAAGGCCAAGGGTCAGCTCTGACTCCAACTCCGACTTGTAGAAATTTCTGAATCTTTACACTTTATGCATAAATTATCCCTATTAATCCGGTTAAGCTTCTCCTACTTATACAAGTTATCAACTGAATAAATTCAAGTTAACATCAAAGCAAAACACATAACAGATCTCTACCAATTCAGATCTAGAATAAGCACATGCACGCATAGACAAAGTGACACAGTTATTTCTGGACAAACTGTCCCCGGAAAAACCCAATGTGGGAAAACCGGTCTCTGGCTGCTGGAGGGCTCTATTATTAAGAATATTTCTGAATACACAACTCTGGGTTCCAGATCTGGAAAAACCCTAAAGAGAAAACTCTAGATCTGCAACACCTGGCTGATCTAATACCAACAATACTGACTAATCCACACCCTCAAACGGGATTTACAGAACTCAGCCAGATCTAGGGCTAGAAACCCTAGATCTGCTCCTGAGAGACACTGCGTCAACCTCTGAAGGCCTCCAAATGCTCAGCGTTGTCACTGGAAGGGACTGCATTACCCCAGACTTGGTGACGCAATCACTACGCTACCCCTAAGGGTCTTTGCGTAACCCCTTAAGGGTTTCCTGAAAATCACGCTGTCCTTGCTGCTGCTGCTACTGTTGCCGTCTGTTGTTGCTGTCGTTTGTTGTTGTTGCTGTTGCCTTCCTCTGCATTGTCTTTCCTGATTTCTTCTCTGCTTCTTGTGTATTCTAGACCCCGGGTTAAATCATCCCCTTGGTCTAAATTCCCCTCTCTACAACTGAAACACTTGAGAATTCTTAGCAACCCCACCCTAGAATCTCAGCTTAGCTTCAGTGCTCTGCCACTGTGTCTCTTACAAATGACCCCAACCCTTTCCTTTATACTTTTCTCGTTAACAAATCAACAACCAAGATTAAATCTTTAATCAATGGCTAAGATTAAAAGAAAGCTTGATCCATGTGACTTCAGACAATTTCATCACATGTTTAATTAAATTCACTTTAATTATTTTATTTTCCCAAGTTTTAACTTAGGAAATCCATTAAAATAATTAATTAATTTAATACCTCCTAAACCAGATGAAATTTCCCAAATCCATTTCTGGGACTTGTAGATCAAGTGAACTCTAGTCCTTCCTCAAAATTTGGGACCTAAAGCACAACTGATGCTACCCCAAATACACAAAATCTCAACACTCCCTCTTAGCAGCAAGGGTGTGCTCTAGCAATACATTACACTTATGCATTACATGATTTTGGGCACTGGTTCTGTGTTGCTGAAGCTTGGCCTCCTGCTACTCAACTCTGCACTACTATTGCCATTCTGTACTATTGCCCATGACACTGCCATTGCCACTGCAACCACTGTACTGCAGCTCCCTCTCAATATGCTGCATCTGTGCTATTCATAGCACTGCCACTGTTGATATGCTGCAAAACTTCAGTTGTTGAGAGAAACAACTAAATCTCCTGCCCAATCTTTGACAAACAAGTCAGATGGGCTGCATCCTCATCACTGAAGCTCCATAGGCTACAGATCTGTGTTGGCATCTAAAGAACGATGCACAGCTACAGCTCTTGCTTGCGTAATCAGACTCCCTCTGCACTACTGAAGTCACATCAACTCCTTGTGTTGAAATCTATCATGTTGTTGTTGCACTGCGTTGTCCCTCTGAAGCTCTCTGCACTGCGTAAGCAGCACTGCTCTATGCTGCTGAAGTCACATTAGCCTCTGCGCTGCTACTACTTCTACACTGTTGCTGCTATGCTCTGCGCCACTCCTCCCAGCCTCCAGATCCGCCTCTACCTCTGCCTCATCTGTGATCTATGCACCCACTGCTCCACTTGTCCCACTACTGTCTTAACGCTGTTGTAGCTCGCTTGTGATCCAAGAGATGATCTGCTCAAGGATCCCACCTTACTTCCATGTAGCTCCTCTACATGTCCATGTCACCCCACCTCTGTGGTTCATGAGCACTCATCGCTACATCATCTCCCAACCCATCATCTGCCACCGCTGCTTTGGAAGAAGATGCTTCCTTGTCCTTCTTCTTTTCTGGACAATAGATGGAAAAATGTCCCATTTCGCCACACTGGAAGCACTTGATCTTTGAAATATCCTTCTTCTTCTTCGGTTGCTTCTTCGATGCCAAGGCTGCATCTTCCTCCTCTTCCTTCTTAACCTTGCTCAATGCAGGGTTGTGCTGCTTCTTGGTGAACCTTCGTAGTTCTTCTTGCCGTAGAATCGACCACAAGTTGTCCCAATCTGGGAGGTCTGCTCTGCCCAAGATACTTTGGACAAAGGTTTCCCACTCATTCGTGACTGCATTGAGGGCAATCCTGACTATCACTGCATCATCTATGGTTGCACTCATTGCAGTCAGCTGATCCTTGATTGACTGCAATCTGAAGAGGAAATGCTCGATGTCTTCTCCCTTGGTCATCATGAATGACATCATTTGGGCCTCCAATAGCATCTTTCTTTGGATTGATCTTCTCTCATATAGGGAAGTCAAGGCCTTCCACATCTCATTAGTTGTTCTCTTCTCAGCTATGTGTGGCACAATATGATCCTTGATATTGTCCATTATCAGCGGCTTAGCATGTCGAGCAGCTTCTCTATGCTTCCTTAGGAGATCCGCATCTGTCGGTGTGGCCAGGGTCTGCTCTGCATGATATCTTAGACCATATGCCTCTAGGACAATCAGGATGCTAGCTTTCCATACCGAAAAGTTTGAAAGGCCCTCTAGCCTATCCTGATCATGCAGTCCATAAAGAGCCATCTGCTCAGAATGTCTCGGAGCTCCTCTTCTCTATGCTAGAGATCTTGGATCTAGGGTCCTTTTCGAACTGGGAACCCTTAGCTCCCTCTAACACTTAATTTCCCTCTTGGGAAATCTACCAAATCAACTATGATTCAGCTTCTTCTTTGATCCTCTGACCAAACTGCAAGTTTCCTTTGGCAAGAAACTCTCTGAGAAGTTGATCTCTTCCCAAACTTTGTCACTTGTGCTAAGGTTAAAAATCTGAAAACTTCAAAAGTTTAACTCCACCAGCTCTTCTGAATTTCTGCAACTTTTCTGCAGACTTTTTCTGGATCTGACAGATTCAGATCTGAATCACACTGGTTGGCTTCAGACCCAACCAACGTTGTTTCTGAGCTACCTCTACGCAATAATTGTGTGGCCGGTTAAGACACAACACGGAGCCGCCGTCACCCTTCCCCTTTTTAATCTCTCCCCGAAAACCGCGTTGTCGCTTCGCATCTCGCTTTTTTTCTAAATTTTCCAATGCTTTCACAGCCGAGATCCTTCGTACGTCCACCGATGACCCCTTCTAGATCCGCAATCGCACCGATACCATGTAGAAATTTCGAATCTTACACTTTACGTACAAATTATTTCGTTAATCCGGCGAAGCTTCTCCTACTTATACAAGTTATCAACTCATAAATTCAAGTTAACATCAAAGCAAAACACATAACAGATCTCTACCAATTCAGATCTAGAATAAGCACATGCACACATAGACAAAGTGACACAGTTATTTCTGGACAAACTATCCCCAGAAAAACCCAATGTGGGAAAACCGATCTCTGGCTGCTGGAGGGCTCTATTATTAAGAATATTTCTGAATACACAACTCTGAGTTCCAGATTTGGAAAACCCTACAGAGAAAACTCTAGATCTGCAGCACCTGGCAGATCTAAGACCAACAATACTGACTGATCCACACCCTCAAATGGGATTTACAGAACTCAACCAGATCTAGGCCTAGAAACCCCAGATCTACCCCTGAAAGACACTGCGTCAGCCTCTGAAGGCCTCCAAATGCTCAGCGTTGTCACTGGAAGGGACTGTGTTACCCCAGACTGGGTGACGCAGTCACTACATTGCCCCTAAGGGTCTCTGCGTAACCCCTGAAGGGTTTCCTGAAAATCACGTTGTCCTTGCTGCTGCTGCTGCTGCCATCTGCTATTGCTGTTGCTACTGCCTACTGCTGTTGTCGTCTGCTACTGCTGCTGTCTACTGCTACTGCTGCCATCTGCTTTTGCTGTTGTTGCCTTCCTCTACGTTGTCTTTTCTAATCTCTTCTCTGCTTCTTGTGTATTCTAGACCCCGGGATCAGATCATCCCCTTGGTCTAAATTTCCCTCTCTACAACTGAAACACTTGAGAATTCTTAGCAACCCCGCCCTAGAATCTCAGCTTAGCTTCAGTGCTCTGCCTTTGTGTCTTTTACAAATGACCCCAAGCCTTTCCTTTATACTTTTCTCGTTGACAAATCAACGGCCAAGATTAAATCTTTAATCAATGGTTAAGATTAAAAGAAAGCTTGATCTGTGTGACTTAAGACAATTTCATCACATGTTTAACTAAATTCACTTTAATTATTTTATTTTCCTAAGTTTTAACTTAGGAAATCCATTAAAATAATTAATTAATTTAATATCTCCTAAACCAAATGAAATTTCCCAAATCCATTTCTGGGTCTTGTAGTTCAGGTGAACTCTAGTCCTTCCTCAAAATTTGGGACCTAAAGCACAACTGATGCTGCCCTAAATACACAATTTTAACACGACTCGGTATCGACTCGGCCGGTTCAGTTCCAATGACTCGGTCTTTGTAAAAAATATATTAAATATTAATTTTTTTAATAAAAAAACATAATTTTAAAGATTTTCATTCATGTTTCCAAACACAGAGCATTACAATATAGACAAAAGACAACATATGATCAAAGTAGGCTCGTGAATATATCCATTATATCAAAATTGCACCCAGTGCATTGTCCAATACATGATGATGATATAGAGATCAGAACAAAAAACATAACCAAGGAGGCTCTAAATGGCATCTACAACAAAACATGGATAGTCACTATTGTCAGACATTTGACAAGGCAATATCCTCTGGCTCAAACTCTGAACCAGAGGGGGAAACCACTCGCTCCTCCTCATCATCAACATCCTCAACTAGAACTGTAGCACGTTGAGCCTGAGATAGATGAGTTATGCACTTCCGTCCTGGCTGACTAGAGGAAGTACCTGTGGCTGCAACTGGAGGACTTGGGACTGGGCCTGCTACTAGTGGATCTGCATTGAGCAGGGCCTCTACCTATGTATCGAAGTCCATCCCCACACCAATATCCTCATCAGAGTCAAACTCTTTTGGACAAGTCTCCACTACTCAATCTGATGTTGGATCAATATCCTCCAACACAATGGGATCTGAATCAGGTCTTTTGCTCAACGATTGGTTGCATCTTAGTCAGAGGTTGTACTAGACATACACTAGATCATTTAACCGTTTTTGCTCCAAACAGTTTCTCTTCTTTGTGTGAATCCTCTCAAAGACAGATCAATTGCGCTCACACCCATAAGCACTGCAAGTTTGACTAAAAATGCGGATTGCAAACCTCTGCAATTCAGGACAATAGCTACCAAATGCATCCCACCATTGTGCTGCAAAAAACATTGTTGTGTAATGAGTTTCAGTTAGCTCAACAAATTATATCCAACTTTGAAATTATAAACAATTATACCAAATAATAAAATATGAATTTGAAAATTGAAATTCTTTGTTTACCTGGCTCATCTAATTCCCTTGCAATCCTTGCAAGGTTCTTGCTAAAGGTACCTGTGGCTTGGCTCAACACAGTGATCTGATTGTGTATCAGCAACTAGCCACTCTCTGTGGGCATCATGCGATTAATGCAGTCAATCAATCCATCTCTAACCTCCTGAATCAAAGCTCTTACTTCCTGAGCTTTATAATGATACCTTAGGTTCAGAAAATACCCAGCTGCATGTATAGGGCGATGGAGTTGATTGTTCCATCTTTGATCAATGATTGCCCAAATGGGCCCATACTTACCCACTCTGTCCTTGTATGTTGCCCTTATTTGCTCCTTTGCTTGATCCATAGCCTCATAAATGAAGCCCATAGCCAATCTTTCCTCATCCACCAACCGAAACACCTTAACCAATGGCTCAGCAAGTTTCACAATCTCTGTTCCCTTTTTCCAAAATATTTCTTCATTAACTTTCTTTTTCACATCTTTGCCATCCTGTTTGCGAGCCCACTGACATTCATTCCATTCATCACTGAAAAACAACTTTTGCAAGTTTCTATGTTAGGAAAGCATAGATTGCAATGTCAAAAAATGTGTTGCAAATCTAGTGATGGCAGGCCTAATAATTTCCTTGCCCCTGTGTGTTTCCTCATCAGGTTTAGAATCCATGAGTGATTGTAAATATATTTTGTGATGCTTTTGGCATGCTCTATAGTGTTCTTGATCCAATCTATTTTACCAATATCCTCAAGCATGAGGTCTATGCAATGTGCAGCACATGGGGTCCAAAAGATGGTTGGGTGTTTTTCCTCTAACAATTTACCAGCAAGAACATAGTTAGAGGCATTATATGTGATGATTTGAACAACATTTTCCACCCCCTCCTCTTCAACAACCTCATCCAAAAGCTGAAACAACAAGTGTCCATCTTTCACCCTATCGGATGGATCAACTAATCTTAGAAACATGGTTCCCCGTGGGCAAAAGACAAGAAAGTTTATGATGGTACAGTTCTTTTGATCAGTACATCCATCTGACATGATGGTACATCTTGTATGTGCCCATGAATTCTTGAATTATTTCAAATATTCATCAATGGACACAATCTCTTTTTGCAAAAGAGATCCTCTTAACTCATGCATAGTAGGGCCTTTGAAGCCCTTTCCATCAGCATATATGGCATCAAATATAGGTTCATAATATGGTGAACGAAGAGCATTGAAGGGAATATCAGCATCATATCACCATCTAGCAATGTAATCACAAGCAGTTTCTCTCAATTATTTTTTCCAATGCTGATCTAAAGTGGGTTGCACTTGACCTCTACCTGTAGGACTAGGACCATGTGCACTATGAGAGGGAGAAGAGTGTGTGAAAAAACTTTTGATAGTACCCTTATTTCTCATTGCACCCTTACCCTTTTCTTGAATAGACTCCAAAGAGGGAGGAACATAGCGAAAGGAGTTTGATGCGTCAATGCAAGGGATAGATGAAGAACCCTCATAATCAAAAGTTGGATTGGCAGCCATCATGTGTTGTATATTTCTTTTCCTCCCAATTTCAGCCTCTTTCATTTTGCCTAGCTTTGTCTTCCTCAAAATTTTTGAATTGATCTCTAAACTCCTTCCTAAGTTCCCCAATTTCTTCTATTGGTGCTTCACGTGGAGTAATTTGGCCTCTAAGACTAGCCAAATGTAGTTTCAGAATGCCCCCTCCACCCCCCTTAATTTTTCTCTTACAAAATTTGCAATGCATTTGATCATCAACCATTTTAGCATATGCCCAAGCAACGTCTTTCATTCTAGGGGCCATTTTGGACTAAGTTTTTGACTTGGAAAGGAAAGGTTTAAATCTGAAAATGAAAACAAAAAAAAATTGCTCATTCTATGTTCATTTTTTTCACAAAAAACTATGTTTTCCATTTTCAGATTTGCAAAAAAAATAAAACAAGCAAAGGCATATTTTAGAAGGGAAAAGAAAAATACCTCTAGGCTCTAGCCTCCTCAATGTTGTTCCAAAGCTTGCCCAATAAGCTCCTCATTACCACTCCAAAGCTTGCCCAAAAGACTCCTCAAAGCTGCTTCAAAAACCAACTCCACAACTCTTCACAAATTCCTCACAAATACTCACTCAAATGCAATGAGATAGATGTGATGAACTAAGAGGGGTTGGCTAGCTTTAATAGGATAGGGAGGAGTTAGAAGGCTGCATAAAACCCTAACAGCAAAGAAAAATCCATTTTGAAGTCCGATTTGGAGGTTGGTTGGGGTCCGTGGCCAGCTTGGACTGGCTCAGCCGGTTTAGCTCGGGCTTGGCCAAGCTAGCCAGTTTGTGACCGAACCGGTCGATTCGGTGACCAGCTCGGCGGGTTCAGTCACAAACCGGCTTCTAGACCGGTTTTTCTACCGAGTCGGTCCGGCCGCTAGTTTAGCTCGGTTAGCTTGGCTGATTCGGAGCCAGTCTGGCCAATTTTTAAAACTATGGTTTGAATAGCCCTAGACTTGCCATGTGGAGAAGGACATCTACAACAGAAGTTGGGCAGTCCTCCTAGCCCGTGTTCATTGTGGAAGAAGGACATCTTGCAGTGATAGGTGGCAACCCTTTGTGCCTTATGTTAGTCTTCATTGGAGCAGCGTCAATAGACTATAATGGGCTGAAGTCCCTGAGTAGCTGAGGAGCAGCAGTGGGCAGTTGAGAGTTGTTCACAAACGGAGTTGCAAACAACTCGACAAGAGTCTCGATGTCTTGATGCGTTGAAGGACGAACGGTCGACTAGAGAGCAGATTGAAGCTGAGATTCAGTGGCCAGAAGGACTTGGTGCATTGATAGAGGCAGGTGCTACAGATCGGGAGTCGAAGGACCAGACATGTGTGTTCTAGGTATGACTAAGAGGAGTTGAGAGAGTGTGCCACAGCCAGATGATCAAGGTATATTGGTGGTCATCACGACATTCACCAAGAGTCGGTTCTTATTATCTTGTATCAGTGGATGTATGAGGGACATTATCCTTGGTACGAGAGCCCTAGACTATTGTATTATCAAATTGTTAATATAACAAAGTTGGGTTATTGCAAAAATTGTAAAAAGTTGTGTATATTTTGTGCACAAGTAGAAATACTGATGTATATTATTCTCATGTGCAAAGTAGACTTGTGATAATTGGTTTAGTAGCATCAGTGATTTAATATTCTATCCTAGATATCAGTATTGTGGAAAAACAATAGTTAATCTTCAATCCTAGTCCAGCGGGATGTTATGTATATTTTATTATTTATTAATTAGATTTAGTTATCTTAGGTTATTAACTAAAAGGGCATGATCAAAGATCATGCCTCTTCACCAAGGGACACCTTGAGGCTGTATTTAAAGCCCAGACGATCCCTCATTGTAATCATCTCATCTTTTCATCATTAATAATATATATTTATCAAGTTTACCAGAGTTTTTACACTCCATTGGTATCGGAGCCATCGCTCTTTGGATCTGTGTGATCATCAAGTTAAAAAAAAATTCGAAGGAAATTTCAGAAATTTTTTAAAAACAAGCCGAAAGTCTCAGATCTTGGTGTCGATACCCTCGGACTCTGTGCCACAACGTATACCATTTTTACAGCGTTTTAAAAAAAAAAATACAGCGTTTAAAAAAAAATTCAGAACGGCAATGATTTTTTTATTTGTTTGACTATTAAACGGGAACAAATCGTTGACGGTTCACACAGTGGTCAAGGGGTATCGTAGTTTCGATATACGATTGGCACAGGTAAATCGTATATTATTAAACTCACTGTTGTCGTCATCCAACTCACCGTGGTTGTCCGCCCTCTGTCCACACACTCCACCCGACAGCAAATCGGGGCTCGTTTTTAAAACTGGTCAAACAACAGCAAATATACGACAGCAAATAAACGGCAGCAATACCATCGACTTGGCAACGTTAATTCGGAACAGTGGTCAACGGTGAAACGGCGCAACGTTTAAACTGGAACAGGTATCGTTAAACGCAATCATTTAAATAATCGATTCATATAAGTTATATAAAAACATAGGAGGCAGCAACGAGCACGTTTTTAAAAAAACAAATATACGATTTTTTTTTATATAAAATATATAAATATAATTCAATTGATAATTATATATATATGTATATTATAATTATATAATTTATTTATATATATATATATTATAATTTTCATATAATAATTATATATATATAATAATTATATAATTAAATTATATATAATATATAATTTTTAATTAAAAATTATATATATATAATAATTATTTAATTTAAAAAAAATATATATATATATATATTAATTAATTAATTAATTAAAAAAAAAAAAAAAAAGAGAAAGAGGAGAAACTGGCAGAAAAATACTCTTCACCTCATACGCGTTCGATGTCGTCGTCAATGTCGATGGCGGAATTCCAGAAGAAATTAGGAGATCTTGAGAAGCAAATCAATAACAATTCCGAAGAATTCAGAAAAAGATTAGTCAATCTGGAAGGTACAGTTTCAGGGCACTCCAACGACATCAAAAGGGTTCATGATACAACAAATCGAATAGAAAGACAAATGTGGCTAAATCATCACGAGGCCACAGAAAAGCTGAACGAAGCAATGAACAAGATGACAGAGCATGGCGAAGCAATGAACAATATGACAGAACTCTTCAGTAAGCTAAATGATAAGATAGATAAGCTAACTCAGACACAATCCCCAACATCTCCTAACAGGGAACAAAATCAACAAAACAATTCCGCAGATTCAGGGAACTCCGGAGAGCATCAGGAAAAAACGGATTCCCCACATCATCAAGAAGACAGTAATGCAGATTTTCAAAATAAGCAACTTTGGAATGCATTCGCTAATCAATATCCCCTTCTTGTTCCACCATTATCATATCAGCGCAAAGCCAAGATCGATCTACCCAAATTTGATGGTAATGAAAAAAATAGTGTTGCATGGCTTAATAAGGCAGAAGAATATTTTGAAATTTATGACATTACTAGTGATGATGAAAAAATTAAACATGCTTCCATGAAAATGGAAGGAGAAGCATATAATTGGTATATGTGGTGGAAAAAGACGACGCTCGCTATTAGTTGGAGGAAATTTAAAGATGCATTCTTCAAAAGGTTTCAAGGCATAAAAGAAGAAAAGTTCTTTTCAACGTTTATCAAATTACGCCAAAAAGGAGATGTGGATGAGTACACGAGAGAATGGGAGACTTTGGCAACACGAGTACCCGGATTGTCGGAATCTCGTCTAATCCAGTCTTACATCTCAGGACTTAAAATCCACATACAGGAAGAACTAGAACTTCATGAAATTACGTCCGTAGAAGTAGCAAGGCAAAAAGCAAAAGCTGCTGAAAAGAAGTTTGAAAGATTATCAAAACCAGAAAAAGTATATTCGAGACGACGGTTTCCTCAATCTACAAAAGAAGATAATATGAAATATGTTCCACCACGCCTGCGCGAAGGAGACAAATCTAACCTGGAAATACAAAGAATAAAGGAAGGCAAATGCAAACGTTGTGGCGAAAAATGGGACCCTAAGCACAGATGTGCTAATGGGAAAGAAAAAAATCTGTATAACTGTGAAGCAACTAATGATTCTGACAATGATGATTCAGACATAGAAGGGATAGAAGATACCCTAGAATTCTCCCTAGAAGTAGATGGTGACAGCACCCCGCAAGTGTCATTATCAGCCATGACAGGTATATCACAACCGCAGACACTAAAATTAAGGGGACATATAAAGAAAAACAACGTAATGGTTCTCATAGACACAGGCAGCACGCACAATTTTCTAGATTCAACCATGGCCAAAAGACTCAACCTCTTTACCTTTCCCATGCCTAATATGAAGATAATGGTGGCCGATGGTAAGAAGATTGAACAGGTAGGAAAATGCCATAAAGTCAAATTGCAGATTAAAGACTTTAATTTAGAATCTCCATTCTATGTCGTACCACTCGGAGGAGTAGATGTGGTTTTAGGAATTCAGTGGTTACAAACCTTGGGTACTTATTCGGCCAACCATCAGAAGCAGTTTATAAGCTTTAGGTGGGAAGGGCGGAAGCACAAGTTATTTGGATTCCAAGCCCCAGAAAATCAAATCGTATCATCATCTCAGATGATGAAAATGATCCGAAAAGGAGCGCCAGCCTATATAGTCGAATTTCATCATTTAGAAATGTTATCTACAAAAGTCAACCACGAAGAATCACAGGAGGTACAAGCTCTAGTTCGGAAACATGAGAAGGTATTTCAAGATCTACCAATGAAGATGCCTCCTCATAGGGAAATTGAACATACCATAGAAGTCAAGGCAGGATCAGACCCTGTTAACATCAAGCCTTATCGCTACCCACATCACCATAAAACGGAAATTGAGAAGATAATCCAAGACCTTTTAAAATGTGGGGTCATTTCAAAAAGTAAGAGTCCGTATGCTGCCCCAGTTATATTGGTAAGAAAAAAAGATGGATCGTTTCGGCTATGCATTGACTATAGAGGATTAAATAAAATAACCATTAAAAATAAGTTTCCAATCCCCTTTATCGATGAAATGTTGGATGAACTCCATGGCGCAAAATTTTTCTCTAAATTAGATTTAAGGTCAGGTTATTACCAGATCCGAATTAGATTGGAAGATATACCAATGGAGTGTAAAAACTCTGGTAAACTTGATAAATATATATTATTAATGATGAAAAGATGAGATGATTACAATGAGGGATCGTCTGGGCTTTAAATACAACCTCAAGGTGTCCCTTGGTGAAGAGGCATGATCTTTGATCATGCCCTTTCAGTTAATAACCTAAGATAACTAAATCTAATTAATAAATAATAAAATATACATAACACGGGACCTCCCCTAATGGCCCATGGCTTTAGGAAGCTTGTGAATGCCTCCATGTCAAATATGTTTGTTGCATCTAATGAGGACCTTGCATGATATCGGGTGGGCCCTAGGAGGCCTAATGTGATTGATATTGGAAGACTTGTGTCTCATTATAATTATACTTCTATTAAATTTGGACAACAAGGTCCAAACTCCATGTTGTGATGCTCGGATGAAGATACCAATATTTTTATTGGGTTCCTCTTTCGGAGAGGTGCAAGATCGATCTAAAGATCATCTTGATCCGATGAGCAGAACATTTATTTTGAATTTATTTTCTAATATATTCAAATATGTGCATGTTGGCCTTAAGGTTTTGTACCCCAGCAAATGTGTCACACACCCTCAATGATGGATATAAATAAAGTCGATGTTGGAGGACATTTCACTCATCTCCTCATCACACATATTTCTCTCTCCACTTCTGATTGGTTCGAGCTACTTGGAGGCAAATCTGCGGTTCACACGTGGGAGAAGGATGAAGACATTTTTTGCTGCAGTTAGGGTTCCCACCACAGGTTTGACTAGCATTGACTTTGGTCAATGCATGGTCAAAAGGAGCTGAATTTTGGCATAGACTTCGATTTCTGTAGTCCGTACATTTTGGCACAAGAACCGACGTCAAAGTAGACCGTAGACCGTGATACGTTGACTTTTATTTCTTGTTGTTCTGCGTTGACTTTTGAGTTCACTGTTTGGCTTATCTGAGGGTTGTGTGACATCGCTGGTTAGCTGACCAATTGAGACTTTTTTGGTTGAAGCATCCTGTTGACCGTCGTAATGCACCAACACACTTATCTGTTTTTGGCTTGTCTTCTGTCGATCTACTGGTATGTTCTATCAGGATTTTACTTAATGATTTATGTGATTGTTGTCTAGTATTGAAGAGAAAGTAAAGTTGCATCAAGCATAGAACATCTACATAAATTTACATGGTATCAGAGCTAAGGTGAAGACAAAGCCCTAATTTGTAGCAATCACTGAAGAAGAGGATGGGTTCCTCAAACTACAATGGTTTCAAGGCTGATGATAAATTGACTGGGAAAGATGACTTCCATGCTTGGAAGATGACATTGGATCTTATGTTGGAAGACCAAGACGTCATGGACTATGTGCAGGGTAAAATCCAAGAGCCTCCATCCACTGCAACTGCTGCCGCCAAGACAAAGTATATGAAGGGGGAGATCAAAGCAAAGCTAATGATCAGGGACTCAATTCACAAGAGTCTGGTGGCCTACATCTCTGAGCTGGGCACATCAAAAGAAATGTATGATAAGTTGGTCAACATGTTCAAGGCCAGCAATGCGAATCAAGTACTATTCTTCAAGAATCAATTGAAGAATCTGAAGAAAGGTAGGGATGATTATGTTCAATCATACTTTCTGAAGCTGACCGAGATCAGGAACAATCTACTGGCTATTGGGGAGACAATAGCTGATCGAGAGATGGTACTCACCGCACTTGGAGGGCTCCCATCCGAATGGCAAGTGTTCAACACTACCATTCTAAATAATAATGTGATACCTTGTTAAGCCCCTATATTAATAGTATAGCCCCTTATTATGTTAGTGTAGCCCCCCTTATTGTTATCATTGTACCCCTGTAACCGCCATATTGTTATCATTGTGCCCTTACATTATTATTGTTAGGTCGGCTAGGATTACATTGTGGCCCACTAGGATTATATTGTGGCCCCATGGACTCCTATATATAGAAAGGAGGTTTTGTCATTTGTATCATCCAAGAATTGTTCATTCATGTAATGTATTGGAGATTGCCCCCTCGAAGTGGCTTATTTCTAAGGCATTGATATCTCTTTTCTTCTCTTTTGGAGTTGGTTACACAACATTTGGTATCAGAGGCTTGGGATTCTAGGGTTTCGCTGCTCCAAACAGGTCATCGTGGCATTTTCGCTATAACTTTTTTTATACGAAGTTTCAGAAGCTGAAATTTTTAGGGTGCGAAGCTGAAATCCTGAGGACGATTTTCTAAAAATTTCAGAGCTTGGTTCGCAATATTTTCGGAGATATAATCTGTGGAAGTTAGGTCTTTTTTCAAGCTCCTAAACAGGTCATCGTGGAATTTTCGCTATAAAAAATTTTCTACGAAGGTTTAGAATCTGAAATTCTTATGGTGCGAAGCTGAAATCCTGAGGAAATTTTTCAAAAAATTTCAGAGCTTGGTTCGCAATATTTTCGGAGATATGATCTGTGGAAGGTAGTGCTTTTTCAGGCTCCTGAATTTCATCTCAAAGAGGTGATCGTGGGAAAAGTTCAATAACTCTCTCTCTGAATATTGGATTGGAGTGCCACAAAAGTGGTTACAATTACACGGCCTGTAGTTTCTTGGCTATCAATTTCAGAGACAAAGGACAAAACAGTGACACGTGGCAAGTCGTACAAGTTCGCTCTACTGAACCAGTCCAGAATTAGGTCATTGTGGGAGATTGGACACAACTTTGTCTTGGAGAATCAAAATTAGGTCAGACCTGTGGCATTCAAAAGAGAATTAAGAGGGCTAATTTAGTGCTAAATTTCAAATATTTAAGGGCCGCAATCACAGAGATATTCCAATTTCAATATCGAGCTCCTCAAAAGCAAGAAAAAGGTGTGTATTGTTTTTTCCGAATTGCATAAGTCTTGTTTGAAGAATCAAGTTGAATTAATTCCAAGGGCATATTGAAGAATTTTTGTCAGTAATGGGTTATATTATGCCTCCAAAAAATAATTCCATACCCATTAAGCCCTCAGAAAGCTATACTATGACACATGAGGAGGAAGAATTGCGATATGAGATATCAAAATTACGGTACCAAGTGCAACAAATTTCGATCTTACGAAGAGCAACCGAAGATGACATAGATGGTTTAAAAGCAAAAATGGAGGCTAATTTGGATGGTTTGAAGGATCAAATAAAATCTATTGTGGATGATAAAGTAGTGGAATATCACAATGAGCATCAACAACAAGTTCTCCAACTCTCAAAGGATAACCTAACTTTGGTGCAAAATAAAATGAAACAACTGGAAGATCAATATCACATCGAAAGAAGTTCTGAAGCAGTCACAGAAACAAGAACTCGAAAAGTACAATCAATTTCAAATTATCTCAGCAAGTGGAAGAACTTTCCTGTAGAAGATTCCACATGGGACGATGAGAATTTTATACAGAAGCATCAAGAAATAATCAAGCGTTGAGGACAACACTTGTTGGAAGGAGAGGGGCATGTTAAGCCCCTATATTAATAGTATAGCCCCTTATTATGTTAGTGTAGCCCCCCTTATTGTTATCATTGTACCCCTGTAACCGCCATATTGTTATTATTGTGCCCTTACATTATTATTGTTAGGTCGGCTAGGATTACATTGTGGCCCACTAGGATTATATTGTGGCCCCATGGACTCCTATATATAGAAAGGAGGTTTTGTCATTTGTATCATCCAAGAATTGTTCATTCATGTAATGTATTGGAGGTTGCCCCCTCGAAGTGGCTTATTTCTAAGGCATTGATATCTCTTTTCTTCTCTTTTGGAGTTGGTTACACAACATACCTGACTTTGACAAAGTACTATCGAGATGCGTACAAGAAGAAACAAGACTGAAGGAGTATGGAAATGAAGGAAATGTTGCCTACGCTGCTCATTCTAGAAAGAAGAACTTTGGTGGTCCAAAGAACAAAGGAAGAGCAGGGGCCCAAGGAAAGAAGGGCAAGTGTTACACTTGTCACAAGCCAGGTCACTATGCTAGAGAATGCCCTTTCAAGAAGGATTCTCCTGATGATGATGACAACAACAACCGGACAAATGGCAATCAAAGGAACAACAGGTTCAAGGGAAAGACGAAGGCTCCCTCCGGCAGAAATGATCAACCTTTCAAAAGGTCGAGAACTTCGAGGTATGAGGAATCAAATGTTGTTGATAAAAGAAATGAATTCATTCTTGTATATGCCCTCTCTGCTGCATCTCCACCCGACACTATGGATGTCCAGTTGATGGATAGTGGTGCCTCAAGGCACATCACTGGGTTCAAGGAAGCACTCTCTGATATAATTGAGAAGGATACTAATCTGGAAATTATCCTTGGAGATAATGCCACATATCCCGTGAAAAGGACCGGGACAGTGACCCTCCACTTGTCTCAAGGTCAAGTCCTTTGTTTGCAGGATGTACTCTATGTACCTAATTTGAAGAAGAACATTATGTCTATATCGGCCATGGAAGTCAAAGGTCTCAATGTGGCATTCATTGATGGAAAAGTGTGCATGTGGAAGAAGAGCTTCAAGGAAGCTATCACGATTGGGTTTAGAGTTTATACACTCTACCAGGTTGGAGGAAGTCCACTGGGAGCGATGACATGTGATATTATGGCACCAGAGTTTTGGACACCTTCAATACAAATCCCTTCCTGAAGCAAGGAAGGTGGTGACGGGGATGCCCAAGTTCTCAAATAATCATGAAGGTGTATGGCAAGGTTGTGCCAAAGGAAAACACAAAAGGGGACCTTTCCCCTCAAGCGTCACAAAGACATCTTATGTCTTGCATTGATACATTCTGATATGTCTGGTATGCTGCCCGTGACATCCTTGGGAGGATGTTCTTATTATATGAAATGAACGAGTTCAAGAACTTTTGCAGAGGAGCTAGCATCAAGAGGGAGACCACAACATTTGTGGGCTACAGCGAAACTTCGAAGGCCTATTTAGTCTATGTACCTAGTCAAATGGAAGTGGAGATATGCCACGACGTCACTTTTGACGAAGATGCTTCCCTGAGGAAAGTTGTCAATCTTCCGAGATCTGAGGAAGACCATGAAGCAAGGCCTTGAAATCAAGAAGGACCAAAGGATGAGACAATGCCCGATGTTTAAGGACCGATGGACCCGATTGATCCACCTCCTTCACTGTGGAAGAGACCATCATGGCTCAGGGACACTCTCGAGGATGCCGAGGGACATATGGCCCCAAGGGGGGCATTCCGTGAAAGCAAGAAGCCGAGTAGATACCAAGGGTATCTAGTAGCCATAAGTACTGTTATACAATCTGAGCCTGGATCTTTTGAGGAAGCCATAAAGCAACAAGTATGGAAGGATTCTATGCACAAAGAGTATGATTCCATAATGAAGAATGATGTCTGGGATGTGGTTCCAAGATAATGAAGAATGATGTCTGGGATGTGGTTCCAAGACCGGGGGACAAAGCAGTTGTCACATCGAAATGGCTCTACAAAATCAAGCATGGATCTGATGGAAGTGCGGCAAGATTCGTTGCCTGTGGCTTCTCTCAAAAGGAAGGCATAGACTATGATGACATATTTGCACCTGTGGCCCGATATACCACCATTCGATCTATCATAGCCCTTGCTGCTACACAAGGATGGAGTCTTCATCAGATGGATGTGAAGACCGCATTTCTGCATGGTGCGATAAAGGAAGAGATATATGTAGAGCAACCTCTAGGGTTTGAAGACCAGGATTGGGACACCCATGTCTGCAGGTTGAAGAAAGCCCTCTATGGGTTGAAGCAAGCACCCAGAGCTTGGTATGAGAGGATAGATAGCTACCTGATGAAGTTGGGCTTCACTCGTAGTAATGTTGATCCGAACCTTTACTTCAAGGTGCATAGAGAGAAGCCTCTCATTCTGGTGTTGTATGTAGACGACCTCTTCCTGACAGGTTCTGAGCCTCTCATTCATCAGTGCAAGTGGGAGCTCGCTGCTGAGTTCGAGATGAAAGACCTAGGACTGATGCACTACTTCCTAGGCCTGGAGGTCTGGTAGAGACCTGGCGAGATTTTCCTTTCTCAAGGAAAATACATTGTGAAGCTTCTGGAAAGATCTAGTATGGTGGACTGCAAGTCCATGTCGACACCGATGGAGCTCAACTTTAAGAAGTTGAGTGGCAGCACTCCTAGGCCCGTGTTAGCAAATCCTACTGAGTATCGTCAACTCGTAGGGGCCTTGATGTTCTTAGTGAACACCTGTCCGGACATATGTTGTGCAGTGAACACTTTGAGTCGACACATGGTTGATCATAACATCCACTGGGTTGGTGCCAAGAAACTCTTGAGATATCTCTGTGGCACGATATAATGATGGCAGTGTGGGTGCAGGCATTAAGGAGAGCTGCTCAAACTTAGTTACAATGCTTTCTAATTCAGGGGGAATTAGTTTCTGGTCTTTGTTTCCACTCTCAGTGATCAAATTTTATTAATCTGATTGATTAATTTAACAAAAAAATGATATGCGGAAGCAAAAAGCCCTTTTATCCTTTGAAAACATAATATTGCACTTTAAACAATGTTTAAAGCCCTTCGAAACAATATTCAAAACCTTCGGAAATGTTTAAACCTTCGAAATTGGGTTCCGGACTTCAAACTTTTAATAAAACTTTATTGCATAAACTATCAGGTCCATACCTTTTATTATCCCCCACGCAACTATCCACGCGACCACCGTTGGATCTCCGACGATCACGATCGGACAGCTATCGCATTCAAATTACTCCGGTGACTTATCAACCAAAAGTCACGAGAAATCGGCGGTTTCGACACTGTGACGTGTCGCGATCCAATACGATCGCATTCAAAATGAAAAAAACCACTCACAACCCAAAAGCGGCGCGATAACAGTGTCTGGTTTCTCAAAAACCGCTTAACCTGCAAACTTTGTTTAAATCGCGTTTGAAGACGGATTTCGCTGGTTCTTTGTTTTAACTTAGACTCTTCTTGGAAACCTCCTTCTCTGCTTTGTAACTCAACAAGTATGGACCGATTATCACTCCGATCTCAAACAAAGAAAACCCAATTTCTTTAAATTCCTCTACTCCTTTACACAACAGTTAATACACTCAATTTCTACGCAGAGAACATGAATTCAAATGAATTTTTCGCATAAATGATGGATTTCGAAAAGATAAAACCCTTCGGCAATTTGCCAAGTATACAGAGATAAACAATTTCTGCAATTTTATTAAAACAGAGGCAAAACCCTCTCAATCAAATCTTCTACGGCCAAAATCCGATTTCCTCCTTCTCAGAGGTTACATTTATAATTTTTTTACATAACAGTCGACCTCCTCTTGAGGATCGAATTCTCCTAATTTAGATAAAATCCTAATTACATAATATCTTCCTTAAATCTATCAACTGAAGGCTAAATATACTGAATCTAATCTAAAACAATTCAATCTTCCTAGAGACTAGTTCAACCCTATCTAGTAAACTGTAAATTGACAGCTAAAGGTACCAACACCTTTGCTTGTAAACTTTTTTTGGATTTTTGGAATAATTAATGAAGCCTTTTGTCTCTAAGCCTCATGCCCCTGCATCATATAACATGGGCTGAGATACACTGTCAAAAGCATGACACTCCTTGGATATACTAATGTCGATTGCGCTGACAGTGTGGTGGATCGCAAGTGCACATCTCGATGTTGCTTCACACGTAAATCTGCTTCGGGCAGGAAATGGAAGTCGGTAACCTTGAGCACCGCCAAGGCCGAATACATTGCAGCATGTATGGCCCATTGTGAAGTCAGTTGGTTGCGAAAGCTCTTCTATGAGTTGTTCGAGCATGTGCTAGATGCCACCATTATCCTTTGTGATAACCAAAGGGGGATTCGTTTGTCATAGAATCCTGGGTTCCACGATCGATCAAAGCATGTTGATGGTTGGTACCACTTTATCCGGGATATGGTACAGCGAGGTGCCGTAAGGCTCGATCATATAGTAACTGATGAGCAGGTCACAGATATTCTCACAATGCCCTTGGGGAAGGTCGTGTTCCTAACCTTCCGTGAGAATCTTGGAATCGTGGAACGACCCTATTCTGAGGGTCCTGTTGGACGATGAGCTCTTGGAGCTCTAGGGGCTTTGGGGATAGCTTCTCGGAGCTATAAGCAACCATAGGGCAAGGCTTGCCAAACCTTGTTGGTGTGCTTCTGCCCCACCGTTGTGATGATTGAGTTGGTTTACCTCTCATTATCTGTGCCCCGTATGCATCCTACCCATTTGAGTTCTGGACTCATGGGAAGTACCTCTCATTTGGCCAATGAGGTGGGAAAAGCTAGAGACTAGTAGCAAAGACTGATGGACGCATCATAGATTGTCGTACTCTCTATCTAGGATGGCATATGTCCAACCACTTGATTTGGGATCAAGTCTAGTGAGGTTTCGAACCTCCTACTGACTTTGGGTCAGATAAACCAACTTCAGGTTGGTATGTGACTCTTTGAGTCCATGTGAGGTTTCGGACATCCAACTGACTTCGGGTCAATGAGACTAACTTCGGTTAGTATATATGACTCTCTTGAGTCCAAGTGAGGTTTCGGACCTCCTACTAACTTCGAGTCAGATAAACCAACTTCGGGTTGGTATGAGACTCTTTATGAGTCCTATAGAGGTTTCGGACATTTGGGTTGAATCTGTCAGCCGAGAATGATGTCTTTGTGATTGACCCACTTCTGTTCTGAAATAAAGAGCCAGCAAGGCAAGTTAGAGCGGGATGACGCACGATGTTGAGTTGCACAGGTGGATGGAGTTGCACATTTGTACCCCAGCAAATGTGTCACACACCCTCATTGATAGATATAAATAAAGTCAACGTTGGAGGACATTTCACTCATCTCCTCACCACACATACTTCTCTCTCCACTTCTGATTGGTTCGAGCTACTTGGAGGCAAATCTGCGGTTCACACGTGGGAGAAGAACGAAGACATTTTCTGCTGCAGCTAGGGTTTCCACTGCAGGTTTGACCAGCGTTGATTTTGGTCAACGCATGGTCAAAAGGAGCTGAATTTTGGCATAGACTTCGATTTCTACAATCTGTACATTTTTCCACAAGAACCGAGGTCAAAGGTTGATCATAGACTGTGTTGCGTTGACTTTTACTTGCTGTTGTTCTGCGTTGACTTTTCTGGGCAGCGTTGACTTTTGAGTTGACTGTTTGGCCGATCTAAGGGTTGTGTGACATTGCTGGTTAGCTGACCAATTGAGACTTTGCTTGTTGAAGCATCCTGTTGACCGCCGTAACGCACCAACACACTTATCTGTTTCCGGCTTGTCTTCTGTCAATCCACTGGTATGTTCTATCAGCATTTTACTTAATGATTTATGTGATTGTTGTCTAGTATTGAAGAGAAAGTAAAGTTGCATCAAGCATAGAACATCTACATAAATTTACAACTTTGTATCTCAGCTAAACAATTGATGAATATTTAAGAAGAAGAAGCAGTGACTTTTGGGTTTTGCCCCTTGCGTGGTTTTTCCTTGGTCTCCGACCTAAACCCTGGTATCTCTACTGTGTATGCCTTTCCTTTGTTGTTCCTTACTATTCTGCTTCATTGTTTATGTTAATGTTCTCTCTACATAATTTCTAATGATGATATGGGGTGAATGAAATGAGGAAATTGTTGAAAAAGTTTAAAAATGCAATTATCTACAACAAAGAACTATCTAGCCCTAAAATTTAACATGGAATCAGAGTTGGACCGAAGAAAAGTCATTGAAGATCACCCCTGTGTCGACAACTATGACGAATTTCGTGATTAAGAAAAGTGAAAGAGATGAAGATGTTGGAGACCTAAAAGAATGCTAGGTTTTGAAGGAAACCCTAGGGAGCCCCTATTCTTACAAATAAAGGTTAGGATTTGGGAGAAACCTTAGGAATGGCCTTGGATATGGAAAAAGCCCCCTATAAAATTGGACCCCTAGTGTCATTCTGTTATGAATAAAATATATATAAAGTAATACAAATATTGTAAACATTAATAATAATAAATAATGATTAATTAACTAGTAATTGGTTAATGAAGAGGTATGTCCCTGAGGACATAACCGTTGGTGAAGAGGTATATGCCTAGGGTATATAAGAAGGCCCTCACCCTCATTGTAATCATCTCATATCACTTCTTTATATAATATCCAATATACAATTACTTGTCCTACAATGGATGTTTACGTCTTCGAAGTAGTTTGAAGCTTACTGTTAATTTCAGATAGACATAGAATATTCTATGCTTAATGCAACTTTACTTCAATCTTTCTTAGGCCCGATTCAATTTAGCAATCACATAAACATGAAAGTAAAAAGTTGATAGAACACAATAATAGATCAACAGAAGACAAGCCAATAATATAGATCAGATTTTACAATTCTTCTTGTCCAACAAAGATAGAGAATAGTGTGTGTTACGGCAGTCAACAGGATGCATCAGCCAGCGAAGTTTTTCTCAACATCATATCAGCCAACACTCCAAATGTCACACACAGCCCTCAAAGACAGCTCATCAAAAGTCAACGTTGGTCAACAAAAAGCCAATGTTGTAGTTTTAGGGCTTCAGTCAAAGTCAATGTTAAGCCTCGATTTTTTTGCCCAGCAATACGGCCTTCAATAAATCGAAATTTCTACAAAGTTTAGAAGTCAAAACACCAAGGGTTGACCACGGTCAATGTTGGTCAATGCACCAGCAATCAACCCTAAAACAGTTTGCAAATTTCCCAGCTACAGCTATGCACATGTGAGAGAGAGAGGCATCCACAGGTTGATCGAACCAATCAAATCACAAGAGAGAATGTGTGATGAGTTGATGAGCTAATGATCTCCAAGTCTCTCCAATTTATATCCATCAGTGAGGGTGTGTGACACATCTATTAGGCTTGTGAGCCTACATTACAAATCTCGCTGATCTTGCACATGTGTGGAAAATAAAACCAAAATATGTGTTCTACTCATCCAAACAAGATGATCTTTAGATCAATCTAGCACCTCTTCGAAAGAGGAATCCAACAAAAATACAATCATGATCATATCAGCAGTGCAACCTGGGGTTTGGACCTAGTTTCCCAAAATTAACAGTTACTTCGTTGTGTATATACCTTGTTCATTACATTGGTATTAGAGCATTCCTCTAAGTCTACGAACTGTGTTCATTATATTAGTATCAGAGCAATCCTCTAACTATACGAACTTTGTTCGTTACAATGGTATCAGAGTTGTTCGATCCTCTAGACGTCCAACCGCTATAGAGAATAATTTTGATCTGGCCTTTGCCCATCAACCTATCGTCAACTTTGTTGTCGTCCAATTGAAGCATTTCACTACACAATTTTTGGAGTTTCTCCATTATGCTCTTCTGCTCTTAGGCCTTTGGCCATTTCAAAAAAAAAAATAGTGAAAAAAGTAATAATTAAATATATATATATATATCAAAAATAAATAAAAAACAAAAACAAAGATTAAAAAAAAGAGTTATCTATATAAAAAAACAAAAACAAAAAACAAAAGCCAAGAAAAAATCGTATATAAGTTCAAAAAAAAAAATTACTTGTCTACGCAATAGCAACCAGGTCGCCATTATCCGCTCTTACCACCACCATCGTCGTCGACCAGAACATATGAATCTACAAGCAGCCACAACTGTAGCTTCAGCGACATCAGCCGCAACGTGGCAACCTCAGTGACAAATCAAACATTCAGTCGATCCAGTGATCTGTATGCATTGTGGAAAAAAAAAATATGTTGCCCGCTCGACCTTGTACTCACTACAGGTCAACGCTGTCACTATCGACCACCTGACAACAGCTCGAACAAAGAGTGAGACTACTCTAGTATAGTTCTCTAGAGTCCACACAACCACTTCCTTTATCAAGCTGCCAATGTTTCCATCTGCGAGTTCTCCAATCTGTCGTCATCCATGGGAATTATCTGTACCATACACAGTCATTGTGGAAAAATTTCAGGGTCTCATTAGACATCCATTATCGTTCTACATCCGTGGTGATTATCTTGGTAGATATGTTTCCAATAGTCCTTCGTATAGGCATGACATTTCATAATCGATGCCCATAGATATTTAATAAATTCTTTGATTAATCAAAACTTAAGTTTGGTTGCATGTTCCCCAATCGGGGTGCGAGGATGGTGATGATCCGTATGGGGATCAAAGTCATGCATAAAAACATAAGGGACAGGGCATGTGAGCAGCCCATCCAATGCCTCCACATGCGCGAAGCAATTAAGGATCTGCAAATCCGTAGCCCTTTGTCAGATCAGACCTTGTGCGAGGGTTATCTTTCCCTCCAGGTGGTGAGAGCCACACGCTGCATGCAAGCATTTGTTGGGCTTTATTCCTTGTTTCTCCGAAAGGTGGTAAACATTTCTCATAGGACCGAGGTGCTGGTGTGAAGGAGAAACAGTGTGGGAGACTGTCACTGCGTGAAGGCAAAGTGCGGATTTTGGTATGTTTCTCAAGCTTTCTTGGTTAATGAGATGGAGGCTTCAGCTCAGAACATGTTTGAAGATTGGAGGGGTTTGACGACATTACTGCACTAGAAAATTGGGTTGTTGATTAATTTAGATTTGTCTACATTTTCCATATCGATCTTTGTTTTCTATGGCAATTTGCTTGCTCAAATGGGAATGTATTGTAATTTATGTTCTGTCATCAATATTATGCATGCATATATCGTATGTGCAATGTTTTATCTCTGGTTTATGTTGCTTCGGCAGGTTAGGGGTAGTATAGTGGTTTTGGGTTCCAAAAGGGACCAAGCTGGTAAATCCTGGGTGTTGGCACTTCATGGGTTCATCGCCTATTCTAAGGCACTACCCAATGATATGTGAAAACTCTAGTTTTCGAAAATGCAAAGGAACTCCATAATAGTTTTATCTGTCCGACAGAGAAGAGTTAACAGACTATTTGTCTGTATTATCATTTCAGGTCTGCCTTAACTGTCAACCCCTCCAGCTCCTGCACTGTGGGTTTTACCTCCTGTGTGGGTTAGAGTGGCTCCACGGTTGTTGGGTGGTCTAACAAAAGTCAGAATGGTGAAGGCAGCTTCTGGTCATGGCAAGCGAGGCCGTGGAGGTTGTGACAGCAACCCGCCAAGTGACAAAGGTAAAGCGCAGAGGGCATCGTCCAGTAAACTCCAACGTCAAAGAGGAAGGAAATCTGATGTTAAGAACATGCAAAGCATCCTGCATGCGTATTGCATTGGGACCTCGGCACACGTGAAAACCATGATTTCTTCATGGGAGACAGAACTGGATTTAAAAACAGCAGCAGAGCTCCTGATTAAGGACTAGACATCCTTGGTTTCTGACCCCAAGCATACCCGAGGTCGGCTTACCCTGTTTAAACAATCGGTCCGTCTCTATTGGCTTATGAAATGTATTATGGTGAAAGCCATAACTGCTACGCAAGAAGTCGAGGGTAATTCGAAGGCCAAGCCGAGTCTCAAAGAAATTCAATCCATACAACAACAGTTGCATCACCGGAACGCCCACATTGGCCGAATCGAATGTTAACTTCAAGGTCTGTATCAATTTGAAATGCCAGGGTCAAGTGCCAAAGACCCTACTCCAGTAGAATCGTCTGATGATTAGCTACTGGGATGACTTGTTAATATTTTTGTTTTCTTATGATGATCTAGTCGGAGAGCATTTACTTTAGTAGTCTTAAGAGTAGATGGTTAACAGAATTTATGGCATACAAGGCTTGGATAGACAAAGTTACTGTTAATGCTTTGGAGGGCCTATAATGTTGTTCGGTGGCCAATAGACCTAGCTTCCTTTGGGCAGGTTCCTGGCTTCCTTCGGGCAGGTTCAGGCCATTGAATATATTATATAATTGCAACCTGTTTTTATGAATGAATGAATAGAAAGGTACTGCCAAGCTTACAAAAAAAAAAAAAAAATTGGTTGGACGTAAACACCATGAAAAGTTAAGGAGTATTAAATGAAAGTTTTTAATCTGCGACATATTAAATTCCAATAAAAAAACACGAAAGGAAAATCATATGTAAAAGAAAAGAGAGAGAATTAAATATATATATATATATATATAATAAAAAAAGATGAATAACCTAGCTATGGAGGAAGGAAGATTTTCCTACAAAGATATTTTAATTATGGATCATAGATTAATTACATTAAAAGGAAGTATCCAAGGAAACTAAATTAATATCACTATCAGCACAAGCAACAAGGAAAATTACATCAATATTAATTTGGAAAATTAGCTACTAATTCAAGAGCCAAGCATTGGTGAAAAAAAGATATTTGTGGCCAAAAGGAGTATGAAATTAGTGATTTACAAATGACAGTACATCATTATGAATACATATCTCAATTTCATGTTGCAGCTATGTTTAATAGAGAAATTGACATAATTCTCGGTCAACCTTGGTTTAAGGAATTGGGTATGTTCATTTTAAACATAGAGAAACATTTTTTTACATTTCCTTATAAGGGGAAGATGGTCACATTTCCAGACATAACAAGCAAGTCAGAATCAAGAACACCTTCATTAAAAGACTTTAAGGATATTTCAGAATTGAGATTTCAAGATAATCAAAAAACTATATGGAGTGTAAAAACTCTGGTAAACTTGATAAATATATATTATTAATGATAAAGATGAAAGATGATTACAATGAGGGATCGCCTAGGCTTTAAATATAGCCTCAAAGTGTCCCTTGGTGAAGAGGCATGATCTTTGATCATGCCCTTTCAGTTAATAAAACCTAACATAACTATATCTAACTAATAATTAATAAAATATTCATAACATTGCCCCTCTCTTAAGATGCTTTGTCCTCAAAGCATATGTAACGATGGACAATATTGACGAACGCCTGGGTTTCTTGAGCGGCGGGCTCTTGCTTCCCACATTTTAAAAAGATCGTGGAGCATATTCTCGAGTTCAACCTTTTGTTGATCTGGATGGTGAAAATATCTGATATCGACAGGGTCGGATCCTGTCTTGACTTTTGGTGACTCGTCGTGGCTCTCTTTTGAAGATAACATTTCTAACTGATGACATTGTACTGTAGATGTTGGCGCTCCTATTTGAATCATCTTCGTCATCAGAGAGGAAGATACGACTTGATTTTCTGGGGCTTGAAATCCATACAACTTGTATTTCTGCCCTTTCCACTTAAAACTTATAAACTGCTTCTGATGGTTGGCAGAATAAGTACCTAGAGTTCGTAGCCATTGAATTCCTAAGACTACATCTACTCCTCGTAATGGAACGGTGTAGAATGGAGATTCTAAATGAAAGTCTTTAATTTGCAATTTGACTTTATGGCATTTTCCTACTTGTTCAATCTTCTTACCATCGACCACCATTACCTTCATATTAGGCATGGGAAAAGTAAAGAGGTTGAGTCTTTTGGCCATGGCTGAATCTAGAAAATTGTGCGTGCTGCCTGTGTCTATGAGAACCATTACATTGTTTTTCTTAATATGTCCTCTTAACCTTAGGGTTTGAGGTTGTAATATGCCTGTCATAGCTGATAATGACACTTGCGGAATAGTTTCACCATCCACTACTGGAGAGAACTCTAAGTTGTCTTCTAATCCTTCTATCACGAATCAGTACTGTTAGCATCGTTAGTTGCTTCACAATTGTATAGATTCTTCGCTTTTTCATTAGCACATCTGTGCTTAGGGTCCCAGTTTTCATCGCAACGTTTGCACTTGCCCTCTCGCATTCTTTGTTTTTCCAAATTAGATTTTTCTTCTTCACGAAGATGAACAGGGACATATTTTGTGTCATCTACATTTTCAGATTGAGGAAACCGTCGTCTCGAATATACTTTTTTCTGGTTTTGATAATCTTTCAAATTTCTTTTAAGCAGCTTTTGCTTTTTGCCTTGCTACTTCTACGGACGTAATTTCATGTAGTTCTAGCTCTTCCTGTATGTGGATTTTAAGTCCTGAGATGTAAGACTGGATTAGACGAGATTCCGACAATCCCGGTACTCGTGTTGCCAAGGTCTCCCATTCTTGAGTGTACTCATCCACATCTCCTTTTTGGCGTAATTTAATAAACGTTGAAAAGAACTTTTCTTCTTTTATGCCTTGAAACCTTTTAAAGAACGCATCCTTAAATTTCCTCCAACTGATAGCGAGCGTCGTCTTTTTCCACCACATATACCAATTATATGCTTCTCCTTCCATTTTCATGGAAGCATGCTTAATTTTTTCATCATCACTCGTAATGTCATAAATCTCAAAATATTCTTCTGCCTTATTAAGCCATGCAACGCTATTTTTTTCATTACCATCAAATTTGGGTAGGTCGATCTTGGCTTTGCGCTGATATGTTAATGGTGGAACAAGAAGGGGATATTGATTAGCGAATGCATTCCAGAGCTGCTTATTTTGAAAATCTGCATTACTATCTTCTTGATGATGTGGAGAATCAGTCTTTTCCTGATGCTCTTCTGAGTTCCCTAAATCTGCGGTATTGTTTTGTTGATTTTGTTCCATGTTAGGAGATATTGGGGATTGTGTCTGACTCAACTTATCTATTTTATCATTTAGCTTGTTGAAGAGTTCTGTCATATTGTTCATTGCTTCATTCTGCTTGTTCATTGCTTCGCTCTACTTTTCTGTGGCCTCATGATGGTTTAGCCACATTTGTCTTTCTATTCGATTTGTCGTATCATGAATTTTTTTGATGTCGTTGGAGTGCCCTGAAACTGTGCTTTCAAGATCGACTAATCTTTTTCCGAATTCTTCGGAATTATTAATGATCTGTTTCTCGAGATCTACCAATTTCTTCTGGAATTCAACCATTGACATTGACGACGACATCGAACGCGTATGAGGTGGGGAGTATTTTTCTGCCAGTTTTCTCTTTTCCCCTTTTTTTTAAATTAATTAATTAATTAATAATAATAAATTTTATTTTATTTTTAATATATATATATATAATTTTTAATTAAAAATTATATAATATATATAATTTAATTATATATATATATATATATATATATATATATATATATATAATTATTAAATGGGAATTATATAATATATAAATGAACTATATAATTATAATATATATATATAATTATCAATTAAATTATATAATATATATTTTATCTACGTTGCACGGGTTCCCGCACCCGGGGGTGGGGTTCCCAAACCCGCACCGGGTTCCCGCACCCAAGTACCGGATTCTCCGCACCCAAGTACCCTGAAGAACCCAAACGAACCGGGTTCTTCTCAGAAGAACCGGGTTCTTCAAAAAAAAAATTCGGGTTCTTGGGTTCTTTTGGTATGAAGAACCCATCGTTTTTCAGTCAAACATCTGGGGTGTATCCATAAACATGCAAATTAATTTTGAATGCTTCCATATTTGCTATGCATTTCCTTTGCTCTTTTGTATAAAGAACAAGAAACTGATATGGTGTTTTGACCCTTCTCGATACAGTTACACAATGGAAGAAGCAACTTGTATGCTAGGAGGCTTGAATCCTGTCAAGTTATTTGAAATCCAGTATGCTGGCACTTTATAAGATGCTTTTGTAAATAGTTGCTTTTAGAAGGGGTTTTAATTATTCATTACCAAAAAAAGTTATCTGCTTACTCCACAACCAGCAATTTGTAGTGGACAAGAGCATGAATGCATGCTTTGAGATTTTGGAGTTGTTTTAATGTACTGACAATATACCTATCCAAAATTTTACTTGCCTTTGTGGGACTTTCAATAAAAGGAAGTTTGATCAGTAGACAGCGTGCAAAACAGCCTGTCTGCCTGAGTTTTCATAGTTAGCAAAAATCAATCATCTGAATATCTGAATTACAATACTAATAGGCCTACTTCATCAAGTGTATGTGTAGATTTCAAAAATCACATTCCTCATTAAATTTATGGGTAGGATCTTCATCAAATTTATGTGTAGATTTTGAAACAGTTGTTTTTGACTGCCGCAGGAAACTTGTGTGGATATTGCAGCAATTATTCTGTTGCATCATTTTTCAGTTAATGAATGATTGTTTTCTAACGTTACCAAATCTGTGTCTGCATGGCAGGCATGACAAGCTTAAAAACACTAAGTGGGAAAAACACCCCAGATGTTTGACTGATGCAATTCTGATAAGAATTCTGATGGTAGCCGTTTTCTTAGAGTTTGTTTAGTCTTAATTTTCATTAAATTTATAATTTATAAATTTAATTTATAAAATATAGTATTATATATGATATATAAATTATAATTTATGATTTATAATATATATTAATATAAAAATACCCAGACGAACCCACGCACCCTGTTTCAAAAAATGCCGTCCCCGTCCCCGTCCCCGTCCCCGCACCCGCACCCGCACCCGCACCCACGTTTCCTGGTAACATAGTATTTTATATATAATTAAAAAAAATCGTGTTTTTTTTTAAAATGTGTCGTTCGGTTTAAATGACACACTGTTTCATATAATTTAACAAATCGATTTGTTTTTTTTTTCAACCGTCACTTGTTCACGATTTGATCGTGATTTTTATTTAAATACACGCCTGCGCTAACCAAAAACAAATAAAAACCGAACCATACAAAAAATGAAACGCGGGTTTTCTAGTTTGATGTCTGTGTGCGTTTATCGCTTGTCGTTTTTGCAGGTCGAGCGATCGAAGGCAGGGACGGCGTGAGGAATGGAGGACGAGGGTTTTTCGAATGCGGACAGATTGATGGCTATGCTTTGAATTCGTTTTGTTTGGTAGTTTGCAGGGACGAGGTGTCGACTGCTGCAGAGGAGATGGCTCGACGGTGAGGGAAAACGCCAAGCAGAGAATGCTGAGGCTAGACAGACGACGGAAGAGGTGGATTAGACAACGGCAGCAATGAAGATTGCGTGAGGAAGCAGAGCACGATGTCAAAGAAAAACGAAGCTGAGGCAGAATCGCTTTGCTGAAGGGAGATGGATGGTGAAGGCAAAAAAATTGACGGCGTAAATATAAAGGCAGCGGATGAATGACTGTTCTTTCCTTAGGTTCTGTTCCAGAAGACCCGAATTTCTAATCCTTGACACAGATCACCAAAATAGATTAACCTTTAAATTTCTCTTCCTCGATTTTCTTCAGTTCACGATCTTGAAAAAATCTGCAATTCTGGAATTCTATAATTCCGGGGTGATCACACAGATCCCGAAGAGCGATGGCTCCGATACCAATGGAGTGTAAAAACTCTGGTAAACTTGATAAATATATATTATTAATGATGAAGATGAAAGATGATTACAATGAGGGATCGCCTAGGCTTTAAATATAGCCTCAAGGTGTCCCTTGGTGAAGAGGCATGATCTTTGATCATGCCCTTTCAGTTAATAAAACCTAACATAACTATATCTAACTAATAATTAATAAGATATTCATAACACTATACCAAAGAAGCAGAAAGAGCTTGAATAAGTCATC
The DNA here is from genome assembly GCA_034641835.2 of Pinus albicaulis. Classification (NCBI taxonomy): domain Eukaryota; kingdom Viridiplantae; phylum Streptophyta; class Pinopsida; order Pinales; family Pinaceae; genus Pinus; species Pinus albicaulis. The sequence goes on along the minus strand of CM076573.1, from coordinate 385,511,491 downwards.
TCTAGTAAAGGCAAAGATATTTCACGCCTCAGAGATTGCAATGAAAAACTACTCGAACAAGTCAAGAAAGCTAAGGTCACAAAGAAGGAACTCAAGAAGCACTTATCAGAAAAGGAAGAGGAAAATTTATGTTTAAAGAACCTTGATCAAACATTATTAGAACAAATCAAAAATTTAAAAGATGAGAAAGATACTAAGAATAAAGTCAACAATCTAGAAAGCGAAGAGATTTTACGTCTAAGGAATCATAACCAAGCCCTACTTACGCAAATAAAGAAGCTTAAAAGTGACAAGGAGTCACTAAATGCCAAGTTAGAACAACTTACTCAAAAAGAAGTATTGAAGTCTCGAGTCATAATAGTCCAAGTCGAAGATAAAGGAACAAATATTGATCCAATCAAAATATCACATCCCAAGAAGAGGATAAATCAGATAAGGTGAAGACATACCTAGAAGTTGTAGTTTAAACAACAAAAATTTCAAGTGAAGATCTCGCAATTAATCAAGCAATTCCTGAACTTGACAGAAATAAGATGCCCCCAATAAAACAAGAAATCACCATGAACAGATTACGATGAGATCTAACCGCAAGAACTCCTTATCGACATCTGAATCACGAGAGCAGACAACTTAGTCAATCTACATATTTGAACCATTCACAACAAAGACAACATATTTATGTTCCAAGGAATACTTCAGTTTGCAGAATCCAGTCCTATGATAAAAATTCATTACAAATTTCCAGTGATTCGAAGATTCCATAGAAGATTAATCTAGGATGGTCAAATCCATTCTCAATCTGACAATTTTATTTATCACCCAAAGCATCATATCGTCTTTGTATCAACGAAGATGACAGCTCTGAGACAAGAAACATTCAAAACAGAAAAAGAGATCAAGCCTTTTCATTAGTAAGCTTCGAGGACAAAGCTTTTTGAAGAGGAAGGAAACGTTATGAATAAAATATATATAAAATAATACAAATAATGTAAGCATTAATAATAATAAATAATGGTTAATTAACTAGTACTTAGTTAATGAAGAGGTATGTCCTTGAGAACATGATCATTGGTGAAGAGGTATCTGCCTAATGTATATAAGCAAGCCCTCACCCTCATTGTAATCATCTCATATCACTTCTTTATATAATATTCAATATACAATTACTTGTCCTACAATGGTTGTTTACGTCTTCGAACTATTTTGAAGCTTACTCTGCTGTGTATATGAACCTTGTTCATTACATTGGTATCAGAGCATTCCTCCGAGTATATGAAGTTTGTTTGTTACAGATTCAAAATTTTCATGATATGATGCGATCAAAAGGAAGCATTTCTTCTTTTGCAAAACGATATCGACATATGGTTGTGGACAGTGGTGCCTCTTGGCTAAGAAGGATGCAAGAGCAAGAGGGAGTTGATAGCTTCCTACAATCATTAGTAAAGATAAGTTCTTTCAATATTTATGTTATTTCTTTGTTATAGCTTAGATTGATTTATCTTCTTAGGCTATTCTTCCTGCGTGAATAATTGGCTAACCAAATGCTTCTTTCCTTGACTTCCTGAATGAGCTTGTGATCAAGGAAATAAAATCCAACTTGAGGGACATCAAGATAAAGAGCAATGCAAGAAGAGTTAGCTCCAAGAGTGAGTTGGTGTAGATAAGAAAGACATTAGTGTCAACATAAAGAAGCTCAAAATGCAGAGGATTTTGTGCAGGTTCCTGCTTGTTCATCAGGTACACATTCATTATGTTTATTTATGTTGCTATTATTGTTCTTTCTCTTGTTTTGGGGTCAACAAGTACATCTGATGGATGTGTGGACCAAGTCCTCAATATCGAGATTGAGGAGGATGTAAAGCCACCCCATGATTAGAGTGGAAATGGACAAGAACCCAGACCTCAGAGGAAGGATTGCACTCTTCCTGCTTGATGACTATGACTAAAAGAGGCTTCCTATTCAGAGGGAGTAGACTATCATGTAACAATCAAATGAGATGCTTTGAGATAAGGAATCTCTAAGAGGAATATGTTCTTCATGATAGGACCATAGAAAGTTCAACAGTGACAAGGAATATGCTCTCAAAGAAAAAGGACTATAATGAGATCCTAGCTCATGTTTCCAGATGCACTATTATCAAATGTATGTGAAGTTGGCTTTCTCCATGATGTACTTAAGGAAGAAGCATACTTAGAGCTACCTCGAGGCTTTGAGGCACATGAGAAAGAGACTCGTGATTGCAGACTGAAGAAAGCCCCATATGAACTCTAGCAAGTCCCATGGGGCTTGGTATGCCTAGATTGATGGACATCTGATGCAAACTCCAACCTTTCTTCAAGGTTGAAGGTATGTCTTTGATATTTGGTTTAATATGCTAATAACTTATTTCTGACAGGATCAGATCATCTCATCATTCACTACCAGAGGGAGTTGACCTCTGAGCCTAGGTGATCCACTCCTTGGGATTAGAAGTGTAACAGAGAGACGATGACGACTTTCTTGTCAAGGAAAGTGTGTTGTCAGAGACTTGACATGATGGATTACACTGAAGCAATTGAGAGACTGCTCTTAAAAGTCAGATATGGTGGATCCCTTGATGAGTTGGCAACCAGATGAATCCTTGCTTTGCAGTGTGTACCCTGAGCCTAGACATGTATATTGAGATGTTGCAAAGTTGGTATTGAGATAACCACATTCATTGAGATATGCCTATGCCAAATGAACCAAGAGTGTTATGATCAAGAAGAACACATTAAGGTGTTGCTTCAGTATGGGTCTTGCTTTGATTCCCTAGAAGAGCAAGTAGCAGACTTCCATTGCACTCAGTCAAAGAAGTTGTTGATCATATTGCAAATTGTGTGGCTTTTAATGGAGCATTGGGGCCCCAACACAAAGGGAGCAATGAGGCTTTAGCACAGAGGGAGAAATGAGGCTCTAGCACAGAGGGAGCAATGAGGCTCCAACAATGACTTGTTGTTGAACAGAAGTAGTGAGGCTTAAACAAATGAGCTAGTTGCAGACATTCTCACCAAGCTGTTGACGTTCAGATTCTTCTAAGAGCAACTTGGACAAGAGGAGAATGTATCCTTCACTGAGCATATGATATCCCTCTTCCCTAAGACTAGCCATGGACTTGGTGAAGGGGGATGTGTTGTGATGCTCTCCCTCCCGAGAGGGAACACTACTAATCGAGAACACTGAGCATATGCCCTTCACCCGTCTTAATGACTAGTCGTGGACTTAGTGAAGGAGGATGAGCAGCAGATCCTAGGTGAAAGGGTACTCCTTGAAGCAATGGACTTGGCTGAGTACATGCCCCAGTATGTAACCTAACCACAAGTCACCTTCGTGTCTTTATTGACCAAGGGCCACGCTAAGGTGGTTAAGCTTGTAGGGATTGCCACCCATCTAGCCAATGAGTGAGGAGACTTAGGCATGTGTGATATTTACCTAAAGGCGAACACGCCTACCATGGACTTGGTTATGGTAAATTTATCTCCCCTAAGTGTTTGATGTAAGTGTTCTACCACTTGATCACTGAGGATCAAGTTGGGAGAGGGTCAGTCAATGGAAACAGGGTTTGGATGATCTCTACCAAGGTCATTTATGACTTCCCTGGACTTGGTTGTGGTAGATCGATCTCCCCTATTGTCAATGTTGATCATTCTTCATCTTCTATGGATCGAGTCATCATTGTTCAGCTGAGATGAGGTCAAGGAGCTTGACCTAGAGACCAGTAGGGTGCATGTGACCTTTAGCAAGGCCATTTATGACTGCCATGGACTTGGTTGTGGTAAATCGATATTCCATACCATTGATTGTGGATTATTCATATTCTATGACATGAGATGAGCTTCTCTTATATCGAGACATCTACATCCGAGATGAGACACATGGTGCAACTGGAAATTCCTCCCTAGCTAAGAGGGAGTGTTGAAATTTGGGGCAACTCCGAGATGAATTTTCCCAAGAGAAATCCAATTACCCCAAGGAGAAGCCCAGCTACCCCATGGAGAAACCACTTTTCCCCCAAAAGAGAATTCGAAATTGATAAAAGGAAATTATTATTTTGGTATTATTTTTGGCTCTCCTCTCATTATTATTTGATGTGGCATAAATCTATTTGGGCAAGCAATCATGTTGGCTTCAACATCAAGAGAAAATTTTAAAGGTCTTCTTCAAGTCGACCTCACTAAATTAAAGAGACACCTTGGCACAAGTTTAGGTCAACTCCTTTCTTAGAGGCACGCTTTCACCGAATCAAATGCCTATGTATTCGACCCTTTGTGGCTCATTTGAAAGCAATGTTCCACCAAGTCCCCTGGAGGTGGGAGCGAGGGGGCGAGGGAGCGTGGGAGCGGCCTATGCAAAAGCTCCCTACGAATTTTCAGGAAACGTGGGGGGACGTCAGGGTCATAAAAATTATAAAATATAAAAATATATGATATATCATTGAAAATTTAATATTTATAATGTAACTGTATTTTTGCAAGGAATGTATATCCAGTCATCATACACTTACATCATGAAAGATGAATCATAAATAATGAAACTAAGTTAACTAACACCAAACCTAAAGTCTCATAAACCTAAAAAAATCATTTTTATTTTTATTTATTTCATTTATAAAATGTATGTTTTTTTGGGCCCCGCATGCCCCTCACCCACCCCCCCACGCCCCCTTCACGCCCCCTCGACCCCTAAATTTGAGGAAACGTCCCCCTTAGTTTCCTGATTTTTGGGGGCATGGGGAAACGCCCCCTAGAAGTCCCCAAGACCCCGGAGCACGAGGGGGCGAGGAATCTAGACCCCTAGGTGGGGGGGCGAGACCCCGTGTAACACTATTTGAAACACACAAGTCACACACATTTTGATTTGAAATTTTCAGTGGCAAGGATGATTTGTTCCAGCGTTCAAAAGGAAGTCTAACTCACGTGAGTATTCTATGGTGAGGCTGCCCTCTTCTATGGATCATCTGCAACCTACTATGGCATCTCTTTGCGGCCTATTATGGCATCTCTCTGCAACCTATTGTGGCAACTATCTGCGGCCTACTGCAGCATCTACTGCAGCCTATCTTTTGTCACTTGTGGATATATGTGGCTCATTCTCCTTCACTAATGTGACCTTTCTTCTATGACCTATGTGGCCTTCTCTGTGGAGAAAATGACGAATTTAGGCACACATTTTCTATATTTGGAAGATTGAACTTGTAGACGGCAGAGTTTGGAGACTTTTCTGGGTTATTTTCTGAGCATGGTTTCATGGCTTATTCTCTGAGATACGGCCGGTATAATTATGTGTTATTGCAGGTAGAGTCGAGCCCTTGTTTTTGGGTGAACTCTGTAGAAAATTAATGATCTGCACCCTATCCCTAGTTTACAATTTTGCATGTGTTCATTTAACCCAACCCACATGTTTTGTCATGCTGATATAAATTTCAGAACGCATCATTTGTAAACATTCAAAGAGTACTTCTATTTTTTCACAATTCCTATCAGCTGAAATTAAAGCTAAATTTAGGCAAGTATTCAAGCATGAGAGACACACATTTTTTGTCAAGGTGACCCAAAAAAAACCCCACAGCCTTTTGGGGAAAACCGGTCTTCAAAGATTGATTTTATTGCTTGAGAAAATTATTTGAAGTACATAAAAAATTAACCACATGCTTATCTCCTTCAGCTGAAGCATTAAATTCAATTTCTCGAAATTTGTGCCCACTGAAATAATTTCCAGATTTTACAAATCTTATGCCCAGAAATTCAGCCCTGATATCAGTGTCGAATCTGCCTCGATATTGGTGCAAACTCGGCCTCGAATTCTGTGCAGTGAATGCCTCGAAATTTGTGCCTAAAGGTGCCTTGATTTCTGCGCTGGAGGTGATTGTTGTCCCTCGATTTTCATGCCAGGAAACTTCCTCGAAATCTGACACTGCCTGTAGGAGCAAACCCGAAATTTCTGCCTCGAAATTTGGGCCCAGTCAAGGTAGGAACAGTTCTCAAAATTTGTGCACAACAGCCTCGAATCTCGTGCCTCTGCCTTTGATTTCTATGTTGTTGTTCCCTCGAATTCCGTGCTGAATGTCCCCTCAATTTCTGTATCTGTCTCCTCGAAAATCATGCCTCTAATGGCTGCCTCCTAGAAACTCGTGCCTCCTTTCTCTTCCTGCAAACCCTCCTTGAAGTTCTCCTTTTCTCCTCTCCTCTTGCTCTCTCAAGTGTCAGGTAAATAATGAGTCTCTCTTTTCTCTTTTTGTCTTTTAGAAAAGATTGAATCCCTAATGCTAGGATTCAATGGATGAGATTTAATCTCCAAATCTCAAGGTGAGTGGTTGAGATCATTTCTCCCAAATGACCTGCCTCATACATTGGCCCCATTACTTAAAAGCATCCTAGTACCTTTTTCAAGTTGTGTACTTTTTTCTATTTGTCTCATAAAGTGATTTTCTCAACCCACTTTAATAATAGAAAAGCACAACTAGTACTTTACACATGAAGTCACTTTATAAAGTGCAAGTGACCTTAATATTAGAAAAGTACATGGTACTCCACCTTTAAGTATCTCTTCCACCCATGACATTATTATAACTCATAAATGTCACCCAGACAAAAGTCATTAATGTGTCTACTAGGCTAAAAGGGATAAATGCCTAGTAACACCTCTCCTCAGTATTATTTTCAACAAACTGTGGTTGTATGACCTATGAAAATGGGACCGAATTGTTTTGAATTTTAGTGTAGGAAGACGTGGCTAGAAAGGGAAGAGTTGCAGAGATTTTGATGTGATTAGAAGGCTGATTTGTGAGACTGATGTGGACCATCCAGGTGCCCAAACCGGGGCTGAGTTTCCTCAAAGAAGATCCATAGGACCAAGGCCTAATTGAGTGTAGATCAGAGGTCGTTCTTGTGAATAGGGACCAAGATACATAGCTAAAATAAGGGCTCAAAGGAAAAAGGATCAACACTGTAATTGGAGGAATTTGAGGAAGCATTGGTAGTAGATCTGTAGCTTTACAAGATGCCCTAATCAGTGGGCCATGATCTTAGAAATTCATTGCACAGGTGACATTCCTTGCAGAGGTATGTATGGTGTTCTTTATGCTGATGTTTGGCTATATTTAACAGAATTAGTGAGCAGTCATAAGATGCCCTAAGGGTTGGCTTTTGAGGAGCCCTAGTGACAATGATGTATGGCATGATAGTCATGTATCACAATGTACAATATGGCCATAATATCTTCAGTGTGATGTATGGCAGTAATACTTGTGCCCTTTGTCGAGAAATGTAATTAGTTTCAGTCTTCATAATTGTTCTACTCATTTCAATAAGTATCCTATGTAACAAACAAGAAAAGAAAAGAAAAAGTTATCATTATCCAAGCATGGGTTTCATGCTCATTATTGATGGTTGTCTAGGTAAAAGCATATTCCAAGCATGGGTTTCCCAAAAACCGTTTGTGGAAATTCCACTCAGTGGTATCAAGCCTTGGTTACTTAAGCCGGAGAACCTTCTAGTTTTCGGGAAGCAGCTCAGCACCAGGTGTGGGTTGATGCAATGGTGGAAGAGTACAGTTCCATCATGATGATTGATGTCTGGGAAGTGTGTCCCCAGACCTCAGGAGAGATCAGTTGTAGGATCAAGGTGGATCTACAAGATCAAGTATGTTGAAGATGGTAGCATCGAGAAATTTAAAGCCGGATTTGTGGCTAAGGGGTATGCTCAGAGGGAAGGGATTGATTATGAAGAAACCTTCGCCCCAGTAGCCAGAAACACCTCTATCAGATTCGTGATATCCCTTGCTGCACAAATTGGATGGGAGATTCACCAGATGCACGTCAAGACAACATTCCTGAACGGGGTGATAGAGGAAGAGGTGTATATAGAACAACCGAAGGGCTTCGAGATGCATGATCAGAAGACTCATGTGTGCAGATTGAAGAAAGCGTTGTATGGACTGAAGCAAGCTCCTAGAGCCTCGTATGGTCGAATTGACAGCTACCTGCAGAAGATGGGATTAGTCAAGAGTGACGCAGATCCCAATCTCTACTATCTGAGAGTAGGGAGTGAGCCTCTGATACTAGTTTTGTATGTAGATGATCTATTCTTGACAGGATCATCAGGGCTCATCATAGACTGCAAGAAGAATTTGGCTAAGGAAGTTGACTTGAAGGATCTAGGACGGATGCACTATTTTCTGGGGTTGGAGGTTTGGCAGCAGAATGGGGAGATCTTTCTTTCTCAAGGAAGATACACTACAGAAATTCTAAAGAGATTTTAGATGGTGGATTGTAGACCCATGACAACTCCAATGATCACCAACTGGAAGAAAATCGACACGTCCGAAGACGATGAGGTTGATCCTACGTTATATAGGCAGCTCATAGGATCGTTGATGTATCTAGTAAACACAAGGCCAGACATTTGTTATGATGTAAATGCCCTCAGTCAGTTCATGGTAGAATCCAAGAGGGCTCATTAGGCAGTAGCCAAGCATGTTCTCAGCTACCTTCAAGGAATAGTCGAGCTTGGATTGAAGTACACCCATAGCAATGATGTCAAGTTGAGTGGTTTCACCGACGCAGATTGGGCTGGGAGTTTAGTAGATTGGAAGAGTACCAGTCGGTATTGTTTCAGTCTAGGATTAGGAATGACTTCCTGGTGCAGTAGGAAACAGAAGTTCGTGGCACTGAGCTCAGCAGAGGCAGAGTATATGGCAGCCAGCACAGCTTCTTGTGAGGCCATATGGCTTCGAAAACTATTAGTGAATCTACTCAAGGAGAAAATGGAAGCAACTAGTATCGTATGCGATAATCAGAGTTGCATCAAGCTCTCTAAAAATCCTGTGTTTCATGGTCGATCGAAACATATTGATATCAGGTGTCACTTCATCAGGGACTGTGTACAACGTGGAGCTGTTCAGTTGCAGTACACTCCAACAAGAGAACAGGTGGCAGACATCCTCACAAAAGCTCTAAGGAAGACTAAGTTTGTCTACTTCAGAGAAAAGATGGGGATGATGAAGAATCCTTTCCAATAGCAGGAATGGATAGGATCAGTATTCAGAGGGAGCTGTTGTATAGATGCAGCAGTGACAATGGCAATGTCAAAGGCAGCAGTACAAAGACAGCAGCGCAGCAGATGAGGGGCAGCGTCCAGAGCTCAACAGCGCAAAGGGTTCTTCAAAAGCAAAGCAGCATGCAGTAGGCATATTGTTGGAACACCTTCCTCGCTAAGAGGGAGTGTTGATTTTTGTAGCATCCGGAAGTATTCCAAGTCTCAAACTTTGCAAGGAGGCTAGGACGACAACATTCCAAAGAACCCAAAAACCGTTTGTGGAAATTCCACTCAGTTTATGACTTATTAAAATAATTAATTATTTTAATGAAGACCCTAAGTCTAAACTTAGGGAAATGAAATAATTAAAGGGTATCGATAAGTTTGAGTGATACCCCACGCAAACCCTACACAAACTTATGTAGTCCAGTGCTGGGACTGCGCAGGGAAACACGCAGATAGGCACAGGAGATAGCAGAGGCTGATCAGTGTGTCAGTGATTTGTCGGAAGGAGTCGGGAATTGTGTCTCAGGTGTTTCAGATTTTTTATCTGCCAGTATTTTTCCTTGTAAAGAAATCAATTGTTGAAGAATTAATAAAACCCTCATCTGTTGCACCGGTTTTCCCGCAATGGGTTTTTCCGGGGACAATTGTCCAAAAATAATTGTATACATGTGATTGATTCTTGTGCTTATGTCCTTTACTATTCATTTCTCTGCATATGTATTTGTGAATGTTGCAATAGTATTTATTTCGATATTTACCAGAAGATTTCTGAAAAAAAATAACTTATTGAAATAATAAGTAGGAGAAATAAATCTATCACTGCAACTATATAGTTTTCAAATTGAAAATTTCACATGGTATCAGAACTAGAGATGAGTAACAGGAACGGAGAATCAACTACTAAACGGAAGTCAACAAGCACAGGAGATAACAGAGCTTGACAATCAGGCAGCATAGGGACTGTGCAGAGAAACACGCAAACAAGGACAGGAGATAGGAGAGGTTGATCAATGTGTCAGAGATTTGTCGGAAGGAACCGGGAATCCTATCTCAGGTGTTTCAGATTTTATCTGCCAAAAATAATTGTGTACATGTGACTGATTCTTGTGCTTATGTCCTTTACCATTCATTTCTCTGCATTTGTATTTGTGAATGTTGCAGTAGTATTTATTTCGATATTTACCCGAAGATTTCTGAAAAGTATATATATATATATTGAAATAATAAGTAGGAAGAATAAATCTATCACTACAACTGTATAGTTTTCATATTGAAAATTTCACAAAATCTAACTAGGTAACATATAGAAGATAAATAAGATTCAAAAGCAAATATCAAGGTTCAGGAAAATAAGATTAATTGCTGCCACTTTCCATTTTCCAACACTAGTGACAGTAATAAGTCCGTGACACATGCTCCTACTTGAGTCAAAGATCTATGCTCTTGTGGCAATGATATGGAGGTAGCTCTTATGGTTTCATTCATTGATCAGCGGTCTTATGGAGGGCTTGTGAATGCCTCCATGTCCAATGTGTTTGTTGCATTTAGCAAGGACCTTGCATGATATAGGGTGGGCCCTAGGAGGCCTAATATAATTGATATAGGAAGACTTATGTCTCATTATAATTGTACCTTATACCTTAGGTGAACATTGATGAATATCTAAGAAGAAGAAGAATTGATTTTTGGGTTTTCCCCCTTATGGGTTTTTTCCCTTGTCTCTAACCTAAATCCTGGTGTCTCTATTGTGTATGTTTTTCTTCTGTTGTTCCTTACTGTTACATTGCATTGTTTATGTTAATGTTCTCTGTACACAGTTGATAATGATGATATGGGGTAAATGAAATGAGAAAATTGTTGAAAAAGTTTAAAAATGCAATTATCTTTAACATACAACTAGCTAGCCCTAAAATTAACAATTTGTACACCCGAAATGTGGAATTCCTCATCATTGCTACCCCTTTGACCATTGAATTTCGCCCTGAGACCCCTTTTCCCCTTTGTTCCATCATTATTCACATGACACCTATTGATTGAAGGAATTATCAAGGACTTATCTTTCCCCTTATGAGTTGGGAACACCTAATAGGGTCGTCCATTATCTTTTAAGAGAAGGGTAATTTTCGGTTTGTTGACTAGGTTTTGATGTAAAAGGTATAAATCGAGGAAAGATTCATTTGTTGAAGACATGATAGGAAGATTGGGAATTCCCATCCAAACATATTTCAATATCTTTTGGAGGATTGGAAAAAATTAAGATGGATTTCAATGTGAGGCTTATGGTTTTTCTTTTCTATTTGCATGGATGAATTTGTAACAAATAAAATTTGTATAAAATAGAATAAATATAATTCTTAACTAATCAAATAGTGATTATGTTAAGTAGTTGTTAGTTCGCTGAAAAGACATGTCTAAAAGACATGCCCAATCATGAAAGGTCACCTGCCTAGGTATATAAGCAGGGCCTTATTGTAATCATTCAATCATCTTATTATATCTTATCATATACATTTTTTAATAAAATATTATTATTTAAATACCTCTTGCGTATTTTTGCTATTAAGCCAACAAACCTACAAGTTTTGTTGCTACAGTGGTATCAAAGCCATGTCACACAACATCGTCTTACAAGCCTATGAACGTGGTATACAAGCCTATGAACATTGTTTACCATACAATGTGCCATTACGTGAAGAACCTGAAGAAAGTGAGAAGATTAAAAAAATTCAAGAAGTATTTCAGCGATTAGAAAATTCATGTGCAAAAGTTACAACCCGTCTTAAGAATTTTATGGAAATCCATCATAAGGAAGATGATGCTGAAAATAAAGATGGTCAAGAAGATGAAGTTGATCTTGACATGGGGAAGAACGATATAGATAAAAATGATGAGGCAAATGAATATGGCATGGATGAGGAAAATGCTGCAAAATACATTAATGATTCTGAAGATGGCAAGCCTTTTAGTCATGAGTTGTCTATATCACCAAAAAGAGCTACAAAGAACATTGACCACTTGTTGCAACAATCATCTGAAGCAACTGAAGTGCGGGGAATTAGGATGCTCCCTTGGGAATATCATGATGATGATAATTCTGAATTACTGAAACAAATGACTGCAACGGGCTTAAAACAGGGTAGCTTCGAATCTGAAGATGATAATCCTATTGCCCAAAACCCTACAGTTTTGTTACTAGATGAACCTACAAATCATCTTGATCTGGAAGCTTGTGTATGGCTCGAGGAAAAAGCAGTTGCCAAGCAGGATGTTTTTCAAGTCTAGAACGAAGCCTTTAAAAATGGGGATGATATAGAGAAGGTATTTATGAAGCAGGAGGGTTGTCTATATGCAGCCACTAAAGAAATTAAATATGAGGATGGTAAAGAGAAATCCATGCGCTTCAACAATGAAGCAACAACCGTCAAACTGTTAGGCAGCTATGGAAGGGTGGATGAACTTGTATTTTTTGCTAATCTCAGGGAGCAGCATGAGACTATTATACATCATTACATTCAGCAAGGAGAGGCAAGGAAGGCTTTGGAGCTATTACAGAAACTAAATGTTTCTCCTGAATTGCAGTACAAGTTTGCACCAGATTTGATTATGCTAGATCCTTATGAGACTATTGAGGCATGGATGGTTGCAAATAATTTGAATCCAAGTAGATTGATTCCTGCGTTGATGCGTTACTCTAGTGAACCCCGTACAAAGGAAAAAGGGTACATGAAGGCTCTACAGAAAGTAGATACAGAAGTACATGACTTTCTCAGCCTTTCGGAATTGTTGGGAGACCAGTTCGTCGCTGGACCCCGGATTGTACATCTGACCGCTCACATGTTCTTGAGAGCCAGAATGGACATCAGACAGGAAGAATTCCCATCGACATGGCTAGACAGGTGGCAGAATGCAGAAATTTGGTTCAGGACCGTCTTGAATTCTTTCAGAGAACGAATTTTTGAAAGAACGTAGCATATTGCTCATGATCTGGACAAAGAGTTTGATTTGATCGAAGAATTTTGCTGGCGAACGAAGCCAGATCCAATGGAAGCCTATCCCTGGGAGAAGATGGTGCATCTTTTTGGAGAAGTCGAGAAGTCGGGTCTTCTGACGCCACAGATAAGAATGAAATTCATATTGTCCTGCACATTGTTGGAGTGGGCATTAGAAATCCGGGATAAATACATTCCGGCCATTGTATTTGTGGCGGACGTTGGAGAAAAAGGAGTCGGATTGGTCTCTTACCCATTGTTTTTGTTTCTGCTGCTCCTCGTCATCCTCTGGTACCACCTGATTTTGTTCCTCATTTAATTGTTGCTCCTCGTCACTCAGATTTCGGCCTTCAGAAGCCATCTTTGCAGACCAATATTTGGCCAAGTGGTATCATACAAATTAGAATATTTCATTCGTTATGTTTCCCACATATTGAGATCTATTTTGCTGTGGTGAAGGGCATGGTATTAACAGCGTATGAGAAGTAAAGTATTGAAGGGTTACACCGTTTCGAAGGTTAATATAGTCGTCATATTTAAACGGTGGACATTTAAATATTGTCATAATTCAAAGTTATATTTATTAATTTAATATTAATTAAATTAAATTAAATTATTATATATATATATTATTATTAAAAAAAAAATGACTTGAGCTAAGTGAAGCAACTGATTAGCAATTAAAGATGAAGACAATTGCCAACAATATAGTTTTGAAGACAAAGCTTCTGAAGGAAGAGGCAATGTAACAAATAAAATTTGTATAAAATAGAATAAATATAATTCTTAACTAATCAAATAGTGATTATGTTAAGTAGTTGTTAGTTAGCTGAAAAGGCATGTCTAAAAGACATGCCCAATCAAGGTCACCTGCCTAGGTATATAAGCAGGGCCTTATTGTAATCATTCAATCATCTTATTATATCTTATCATATACATTTTTTAATAAAATATTATTATTTAAATACCTCTTGCGTATTTTTGCTATTAAGCCAACAAACCTACAAGTTTTGTTGCTACAGAATTTGGTTGCTTAAATTACTTTGGCAAATCTATCGTAATTATCTTTTAAGAGAAGGGTATTTTTTTCCATAAAGAAGGAATAAGGTTGAGGTGAAACCCACTTTGAGATTTGTTGTAATCATTGTTCATTACTTGGTTTACTACTACCATTTTTGTAAGTTGAGAGGTTGTTGCTCTCTTTTGTTGTTCAATGGTTGCATGTTATTACTATTGAATGATAATTGAAGTGATGCACCTCTTAAAGGGCAATCCTTTTAATTCTACATATTAAATATGTCCATGTGGTTAGTTAGACCATGTTTATAAGAACCTAACTACACATCCTTCCATAATGTTCAAACACCCCTTGATTTTTAATCTTAATTCCATCGACCAATTCAACAGCAACTGAATGTGGAAGTCCACAATCCCATTATTTCTAAGTATTATCATAAAACAATCTTTCCAAGATTTCCCCACCTATGCCAAAAAAGAACCAGCCTAAAGTGAGAGGAAGAGTTGCTATGGCAGCAGGAAACCTTCTTGAGTGCCTCTAAGATTTCACCTTGTTTAGGGACTTGAAAAACTTTGAGTGCAGCTCTAGGAGGTAGCACATAGCACCCATATGATTTGAAATAAGTTCACTTACTATAACAAGCAAGTGTTGAACTATTAGGGAAAAGAGATGCATCTATAGAGTAAGACTATATGAAATAGAAGATAAGGAGTCCTGAAATACCTCCTAAGAAGTCACCGAGACTATATTAGAATATGAGGTTAAGCCCCATTTCTATCAATAGAACTATAGATTCATATCAAGAAACTTTCATCCACCAAAAACATCCAGTAGAAAATAATATGAAATTTACATAAACTATCTACTCAAAAATATTTAAAAAGGAAAGAATTATTCATCAGATCTTTAAAGTCAGAAAACTAATTGTCATGTATCACGATTCAAGGAAAAATTAGCATTGATCAATAATAAGGTCATTATGTGAACATCTTTTCAACTCACATCACTTTAGGTGGAGAAACAGAAAGTTCAAAACCTTCACGACGCATATTTTCAATAAGAATACCTGGAATCAAAAAAAAATTATTAACATGGGATCATTAGAAAAACCCATTGATTAATCCACTTCATAAACAAACAAATGAAAATCTATATAAAAAATAATTCTTGTTGATCTAAACATACCAAGTTGCATTTCTCCCCTTCCTTGGACTTCGAAGGAGTCTGTTCCTGGAACTGGCACAACATTTATTGCAAGATTGGTCTCTGCTTCAGCCCTTAATCGTTCTCCAATTTTTGCTCCAGTAAGCTAAAACAATGACAAAAAAAAATTGATCACAACATAATCCAAATATTTTCAACATATATGTAATCTAAAAGTATTGACTGCTCCTACAGACATCAAATTGAAAGGCTTTTTACCCAAGAAAATTCATTATTTAGATGGCAACCTTTAGTTTTTGTTGATTTTGATAGTCATTAATTATTATTTATTATCACCCTCCCTAGATGTCATAAAATAATATCACAATTCAAAAGCTCTACTTTGAAATGTTTAAAAATAAATGAGCAATCTAAGAAATTCAAGGATTCTATAGCCAAGGATTTGCCACTATATGTCCACAATCTCAACTATTTTAAACCGAATATCTTTCACAAAACTTTTAAAGCCTTGTTGTTGTGACCACCTTCGCAATGATATAATGATATAAATCAAATAAGCAAATATAAAAAACAGTACAAATTCACATAACTTCAATTTTCTTCAACAATATTATCATATGATGTTCTTAAAGAAAAACACGCCAAGAACTCCTTGATTGCAATCACTAGTTAATTACACTTTTTACCAACTGATATCCTTGATCATATTCTATCACTTTATTTGAGTGGTGCAGTCGGTTTAAGTAGGTTGATTTGCTGTTTTGACAAGGATATTGATTGGTAACAACTATAATCAACATATTGATTGCATGTATGTATGCCATTGAGCTGCCAACTGGATTTAGTTTGGATGCTTCCATGGAATATTTGTTATCCTCCCCACCCAGGTACAAATCTTGTAACTGATATGTTAAGCTCCTGAATCTATGTGGCACTCTTAAATGAGTATATAATGCGGCGCTACAATGGCAATAGCAACCTTGCTCTTGTTTTTGGGCGGAGCGGGAGCCCAATTTCTGTCCCCGAGTGGTACCCAATACCCAGAATTTGATTGCTATGATAAGCACCTTTGGAATGTACTTTCGATTTTATACTGAAATAGAAAGTGATCTTTCTTTGAAAAATAATTATATATGCCATTGAGCTATGGTCAAATATCAAGTTAGATGCCATGTCCTAAAGATAACTCAAGATCAAATCTCGATATTCTATATATGTCATTGGGCTATGGTTGAATATCAAGTTGGATGGCATGTCGTACAGATGACCCAAGTTCAAATTCTGATAGTCAAGCTTTAGTAAAAGGTAAAAAGGATCATAAGTCAGTAAATGTGAATTCTATAATGTGATGAACTATAAAGCAGTTATGTTTATGCATGCAAAGAGCAAACATTTTTGTTAAAAAAATGGAATTAAAATGTACAAGGATCCAAAGAGGCGATATAGCAATGTTTTGAAAATCGCGATCGGGATTAAATCGGCGAGGGGAAAAAATCGGAAAAAATCGTAAAAATCGGGAAAAAATCGGAAAAAATCGGCACATACAAAAATATTCATTTTTTTTCAATTTTTTTAATATCTAAAGCACCCACAACATAAAATAAATGCATTGACACGTGAATATGAAAAAAAAAACTAATATATAAGATGTGTAATATCATGTCTAGTGCTACATCACACATAATAGTGAATCATGACCTGAATACTAAGTCCTGAGTCTCAACTCAACCTCAAAATATCAACAAAAAATATAATAATGTATCTCATATCATGAGTCATAATGTTATATACAAAGGAATGCACCAAATAACCTATACCACTGATTTCCTCTGCCCCTCTTGCGAGAAAATGTAACAGCTTTCCCTCTAGACGAAGAAGCTAGCGAGGCTGGCAATGGACTCTGTTGTGCTCCAGATCCTGAAGCACTAGGAGCTAAAGGAGACAGACCACGTCCTCTACCGGTAGCAAGGGTAGGTGGTGTCACCTCCTCCTCCTATTGTTGCTCCTCCTCCTCCTCCTCCTCCTCCTCATGAAACTCATCATTGATTCATCGCTACTAGAAATGGGATCATCAACAAGAGATACATAAACATCATCTAGCTCAAAGTCTTCATACTTGGATTGCTCAACCTTATAACATGATAGAAATTGAAAAAGTTTAACATGCCTGACCAATGATTTTGGTTTGAATGAAGGGTTCATCTCCTCAATCTTAAAATGCGGTAGAAAAAGATTAACATGCCTAACCAGTTGTTTTCCTTTGAGTGAAGGGTACATTCTTGTTAAGGCCACGGTAGGGGAGTTCAACAATCAATACCACCAACATCAACAAAGTTCAACAATCAATGCCACCAACATCAAGGTTCTTAAAAGACTTCATGCTCTTGATCAAATGCCAAGCTCATACCCTTACACATAATAGAATCAAACGGAAACAATGCAAATCCCCAAACCATGAAACCCTGAAAACCATTAAGTCTGCTGAATTTTGAGTGAAATCTAAAATTCTAGTTTCTCCATATGAAATCCAATGAGGTCGAAACCACTCTTAAACATCCTGAGTCATTTCATGGTAATGTTAAAAATTTAAGTAAAAGCAACAGGGTGTGTCAGGAAAATGAGAGGGCTACAAAAGTGACCAAAAAAAAAATCGATTTTTGAACTTATAGGGTTGCTGTTTGATGGGCCCACGATTTTTACTGAAAAAATCGCGATTTTTTGGCGATTTTTTCAAATCCAAAAAATCGCCCAAAAAATCACCGATTAAATCGGCCTTCCGAAAAAATCGCGATTTTTGCTTCTTTGTGATATAGTAATACAAAAGACAAAATCAGCATCCCTCTATACGCCTACCAAACAATCCTCCTCATACTTCCCAAAGTAGGTGAAAAATATGGACACCCAAAGTAAAGAAACAAGAGAGAAATCACCAAGATAGGATTTATCCACCACTCTAAGTAATGCTCATTGTAATGTATGCATAATATGAAATTAAAAGAAATAAAATGAATAAACAAGCAAAGGAATTCCTTGTAATATAGGTATAATCAAAGAACAGTAAAATTCAAAAGTAGATCTATGACGAGATATCCCTCAAAACAGAGAAATTGCTGAAAAAGATATAAATTGATGATTTATGTCTCACAGATTCATAATAATTTATGCCCAACTAGTTCCAGTACTAGAATATTATCATACATGCAAATTGTTGGATTGTATGTGTATGATAATGAACCATACGAAATACATTGAACCCGATATGAGATAGTTGTGGCCATCCAAGGTTTTGGGCTAGAACCTTATTAATATTGAAGGGATATCCAAAAATTACAATTTTTTATTTTGATGGAAGACAACACAAATTTTTGATAAGCAAAGAAATGTGTAAAATTTCAAAAGGTCGGTCCAAATGTATATATATATGGTCGAATGTCAAGTTGGATGGCATGTCATAAAGACGACCCAAGTTCAAATCCTGATTATCAAGCTCTAGCAAAAAGTAAAAAGGATCATATGTCAGTAAGTCTGAATTGTATAATGTGCTGAACAATAAAGCAGTTTTGTTGCATGCTAAGACCAAACGTTTTTTGTTAAAAAAAAGGAACTAAAATGTACAAGGATCCAACAAGGGAATATAGAAATACAAAAGACAAAATCAGCATCCCTCTATATACTTACCAAACAATCCTCCTCATACTAAGGGAAGAATATGAACACCTAAAGTAAAGAATAAAAGAGAAATCACCAGGATAGGATTTATCCACCACTCTATGACCAAGAACTATCGCTTATTGTAATGTATGCATAATATGAAATTAAAAGAAATAGAATGAATAAACAAGGAAAGGAATTCCCTGTAATATAGGCATAATCAAAGAACAGTAAAATTCTAAACTATATATATGGCAAGATATACCTCAGAACAAAATGAATTGTTGAAAAAGATACTTATAAATTGATGATTTAGGTCTTACAATACTTTGATGTCCAGACTCCAACTAGTTGTAGTCCTAAAATTTTATCATAAACGCAAGTTGTTGGATTGTATTTGTATGATAATGAACCATATGAAATATATTAAACCCGATAAGAGATAGTTGCGTCCATCCAAGGTTTTGGGCTAAAACCTTAATAATATTGAAGGGATATCACAAAACTTTATTTTGATGGAAGACAACATGACTTTTTGATAAGAAATCAAATTTATAAAATGTCAAAAGGTGGGTCCAAGAATGGTGCATTTACACAAGAAAAAACCCTAAAAAATATTTCCCATTATAGGACAACATGGAAGTCTCATTTAGGGGTTAGCAATGCTCTTTAAAACATTCTAACATAGATCATACTAGCGCATAAAATCGTGCATTGTCATTCTACATTCAAGCCAGCATCAAGTAATGATGAACCAATTCTATGATCAACTTTCTCTAACCTTATTTGGGACCTCCAATGATGACCATTAGTGATTCTTCAAACAATCCACCCATGCAAAAGATGTGGTTATTTTGCCTTTTCTTCCTTAAAACGTGCATAGATAGCTTGACTCATTGTCTCAATTTTCTAATCTTAGCTAGCCAATGTTTAACCTCCACAAACTAAGAATATGGTATACCAAAGAGAGTCTCTCCAAACATCTCTAATCCCCAAGCACAAGAGCCAATGATTTTGTAGCATTGGAAAGTGTTCCAAGTCTCAAATTTTGTGAGGAGGCTTGGACATCAGTATTCCAAAGAACCCAAAAACCGTTCGTGGAAATTCCACTCAGTTCAAGTTTTATTAAAATAATTAATTATTTTAATGAGGAATCTAAGTCTAAACTTAAGGAAATTAAATAATTAAAGGGTATTAATAAAACAGAGTGAGAATCTTCTAGAGAACGAAGATCAAGTCATGTTTTGATCTCAGCCATTGATTAGAGATCTAATTTGGGCCGTTGATTCATCAACGAGAAGATTATAAGAGAAGGCTTGAGGGTCATTTGGAAATGAAGACAGGCACACACTCAGTACCCGAAGGAAATCGATTATGAAGGAATAGAATTTGATTTCAGAGGGAGAGTTGCAGGACAGAGTTGCGGAAGCAGATAAAGGAAGGGGAAGTCTGCAGTGACAGAGAAAGGCAAGAAGAGGACGCAGAGGGCCACAGAGGTCAGCGCTGAGCAGCAGCACTAAGTGCCCACGCAGAGTGACGCAGTCCAGCGTAGGGGTTGCGCAGAAGATCACGCAGAGTGACGCAGAGGAAGCTAGGGTGCCTTCCGGGTATCAAAAATTCTCCAAGAGGATTTGGAGAATTTATCTCAGCAGTATTCTTAAGAAATCTGCTCGTCTACTTATTGTAAAAGATTCATTGCTAAAGAATAATACAAACCCTCATCTGTTGCACCGGTTTTCCCGCATTGGGTTTTTCCGAGGACAATTGTCCAAAAATAATTGTGTACATGTGATTGTTTCTATTGCGTTATATGTGTTCTGTTCTATTCTGTGCTTATGGTTAAGTGATTACTGCGGTTGTATTTATTTCAGAATTTACTGAAAGAAATTCGTAAATAACTTATCATAAATAAGTAGCCGAAATAAATCTATCACTACAATATTATTTCGGATTTGAAAATTTCACACTATAGCCAATACAACAACTACATTTCTATTACCATTATGCTAAGGATATGTTTGTCAGTAGTCCTTCAAAGGTTATCCTTCTAACCAATATTTCACCATAGTTTCCTATTGTTTATTCGTTTTATGACCTAACCTAAAATACAGGGAGCAAGGTCAATTGTACATAATCTACACTAAAATACTTTAGCATATTATTCAATGTAAGCAGACAGTGCCTTAGTTCATCACTCTTGTGCAGCTCAAAGTTCACCCCTTTCATCTTGAAACAATCTTTAGAAACATATATTAGCTCCAAAATTTACAGGAGATGTTACATTCTACTTTAAGCTAGGAGAAGCATCTTTTTTCGACTTTATTCTTCTTAGAACCTTCTTTCTTTGGATAAATGAGTCTGAAATGATAAACAATTATTGATTTTGAAAGCCTCCCATCCTTCGCATGCAATCACCGTACTAAAAGAATAATACTATTTCAATGCTATGTGACAGTTACTTATAGAATTGACTAGTTATAATAGTTTATCAACCATTTTCTTTGATTAACTCATGTCTTTTAGATAGGATATGTCATTTCATTTATTTTTATTATTATTATTATTATTGTTATTGTGTATGTGCTCATTCCATTGCCTACCCCTTTACGATGCTTTGTCCTCAAAGCCTAAAAAGGTTATGCCTTCGTTTTGGCTTGTAATGCTTTCTCATGATTCTTCACTCTTGAGTTGGTGATAGTTGAAGGCATGAGAAGATATGATCTTCCAAGCATTAAGCAGAATTGTGAAGTGGTTAATCTTGAAAAGCTCTAACCACCCTAATTCAATCTTCCATAGGATTCTGTGTTTATTGGGTTCTTGGAAGGAACTTCTTGTATTGGGATTCCAAAATAGACTTCTAATTTGAGACTAAATTGTACTAGAATTAATATTCTATAGAACATCATATACTTTTTGTCTTTGTTCTGAACAATGTTATTAAATTGATTGGTAAAAGTATCAACTTTTATGATTAGCATGTTCATAAGGTGTCATTGTACCATGATTTTTCCTTAACATGCTAGCAGTGTTTTCTCAATTCACTTTTGGTATTGTCTTCTTCATACACCTATGTTGCTTTGTTGATCACTTAATTTCTATTAGTAAATACGCTTGGGATTTCAATTATTTGCACTTTGACATTTCACGATTTCATTATTTCAATGGAGTCAAATCATTATTTTTTAGCAATCAATGATTCCGTGCTAGTAAGGTGCTTCAACGTCTCTTATTGCAACCCATTTTATCTTTTTAAATTGTTAATATCTAAAATCAAGCTTTCACCATGATTCTTTAGACAAGATACCTCTTCATCTTTCTCAGCAACTATCAAAGTCCCTTTTCATCTTCTGTATTGACATATAATTTTCCTAAAGGATCTCCTCTGAGATATCTTTAAGGTATTCTATTTGCAGTGATATTGAATCTAGCTATATTATAACATCTTACAATGTAATCTTCTTCTTATTATAGGAGAATGTCAAAAACTTCATGTTTAAAATGAAAGTCCCCAATGTTTCCATCCATGGTGAAGCTAAAATTATGTCACCATCATCATTCCACAATGATCTAACCATGGATTGTGATACAATAGTAGCATCTCCAATGTTCACTTGTA
This sequence comes from Pinus albicaulis, assembly GCA_034641835.2. Classification (NCBI taxonomy): domain Eukaryota; kingdom Viridiplantae; phylum Streptophyta; class Pinopsida; order Pinales; family Pinaceae; genus Pinus; species Pinus albicaulis. The sequence continues at coordinate 385,488,993 of CM076573.1, read as the reverse complement.
AATCAAACATTCCATATTGTTTCTTGTCTCAAAAGTCTATCTTTTTTATTATATTTTACTCATGAATCAATAATTGGTTTGTGAATTCAGCACCAACATGATTATTACGTTCAGTAGGAGCAATAGAAACAATAATATCATTCCATACAATTGTCCCTTTTATTCTAAGTAGTACTAAAGCATATTTTTAATGTTTTAGGAAATCGTTCCTTCTCATTGACTCCATTTTGTTTCCATTAAAAAAATTTCGAAGTATACCCGATCAAAGCCTATATATTTTTCATTATAAGTAGTGTTGAGAAAACTAGGGTGACAAGAATTAGGATTTCTTTTACTTGTTTTCTCTTATTACATTGACATTTCTTGTGATATTAATTTAGATCATCATCATTATCATTGTGTTTATCATCATCGAGACCATACCAATAAAGCAGATCACAATGCAGACAAGAACACCAGAAAATTAGGCTCTTTGCCAAGGAAAAACCCCTCCATAGGGGAAAACCCAAAACTTCTCTCTCTTATAGAATTCTCAAGGAAGACTTCCAGACCTTAACCAAGATAATCCACCAAAAGTGATGGCCAGCCACCCAAACAAAAACTTCCTTCTGCAACTCATATTACTTGTCTTCACTTGGCTGAAAATCTGAACCAAAACAGTATCCTTTCCCACACATGCAAGTTTGCTGAAACAAGAAAAGATGCCCAAAAACAAATAAGAATCCATCTCTTCCTCCTTGTTGATCTTCTCCTCTTCTTCGCTCTGATTTACCTCAGACTTATTCAAGAAATGTGAACTTGATTGATGCCTTAGGAAGTCGAATGACTCTTCTATATATAGCCTCTTGGTGTGGTGCAACTATATTCTTGTGGAGTCAACTTGGTGGGCTAGCCAACCCATGAGTTGGTGGTTTCTTGTCCCTTTTACATTTCAAACATAATTTCTTTTACACTGATCCAAGAGACCTTCAAGGGACTTTACATCATGACCTTGACCTTGACCTTGTCAAAACCCTAGGGCGCACAATGGGTGCCAAAAACTAATAAAATAATCAATGGGCAAGAAACCAATTCTTCAATAAATAATTTTTCTTTAGCAAAATATAATTTTGTTTTCTTTTTCTTTGACAAGTACATTGATTACATCAAGTCATGGTATATAAACAATTATGAAGATCGAAGATAGTTAACATTTTTCAACGAATAGAACAATGAAATGTGAGCACCCACAATTTTTTATGATATCCTTCTTCAAATTATGATATAATCCTTTTTTAGACATTTCCTTGATATATTATTTGAAGTACTCTAATTATTTTTATATTCAATAAAGGTAGTTGATCTATTTAATCCTTGACAATTCAATGACTTGACAAACCATTGTGTACAACACCACTCTTTACAAAAGTCACAATTTAGTTCTCAACCAGTAGAACCTCATGTAGGCCCTAACTTTTATAAAACTTGAGTGAACCTAATGGTTAAGAACATGTGTTTCCTTGTAAGAGGTCACAAGATCAAATCCAGAGGGGGGTAGAGTATGTACACCTTCATAGAGTTTAGCAGTAAAATCATTGCATCAAGGACAGTCCCATGTCCAATAAACAAGGGGGTCTCATACACCAATTTGGTTTCTGGCTTGGTCGTGACCTTAACAATATATTATTATTATTGTTGATGTTTTTCAAGTGACACGAAACTTCACGGGTATTAACTTTTCACTCACTTTTCACATATACATATTTTAATTTGTTCTTGTTTATATGCTTCTATTGTCACATCTTTTAATCAATGAGTATTTACCATGATAGATCAGTTGTTTTTTGGTAGCTATTTTGAAATGGTAGCTCTCCATGTAACCCGCATACACCGCTAGTAGCCAACAATCCAAATTGCATAATCTAACACGCTTGACTAGACTATGAAATCAAATGAACAAATTTCAATTACCATTTCCCACAATTTTTAATGGCCAACAACTCCGTCAACTGATTTTCCAAAATGGTGTTTGTAAGTCTAAAGAACGATGATTATAAGTCTGAAGAGCAATACCCTTTTCTATGCATTGTTGGTGAGTTTATGTCCCAATCTGTAGTCATAACATTGCCAAGTGATTCTTGAGAAAACTTATAACTTTGCCAAGTGATTCTTGAGAAAACTTATTGCAAGTCTCAAGAGTGATACCCATCTTTATGCACTATTGAAGAGTTTATGTCCCAATCTGTAGCAAAGGCAAAAACTAATTCACTAAATGGTGGTTCTCATAACACCGTAGAATGGAAATTTCTCGCCTTAATAAATAGTTTTATATGCTTTAACTCGTCTATAGATTTTCCAATACCAAGGATTTCAAAATGGTTGATCTATCTCTATGTACTTGGTTATCTCAATAGTTGGATTTTTTTCTTGATATTTTCCTTTATCTTTCTTCATATTTTTTGTGCACCGGATTAATTTTCTTTTCTTCAAAAATTAAAATCTACATTATGGTTAAAGGCCTGGTGATCAAAAAACCCCTAAAAATTTACATCGCCAAAATCCCACAATGATGTTGCCAACTGAAACAAACTTTTGAGAAAAGCTCTAGTAAACAGTGGTCGTGATGATAAGTCCCAATTTTGGCATGTTTTTTACTATCTTTGCCCTCCTTATACACCCATTTTACCCTAATTACTAAAACCTTTTTCCCATGATAATCCTCTACTACTTCTCATCACAATGAATACGATAATGCTTATTGCAATAAAGGTAATCAAGAAGCACTTTAGGAATTTCCATTGATTATTACTGAATCTAAAAGAAATCATGTGTTTAGGTAAACTTCTCTTGTGTTTGAAAATCTAATGGTGCATTAGTCTCAAGGTTTTCAAAGGAAATTTGCATATGTCTATAGATCGACCATAGAAAATTTTGTGGGGTCACCAATTGAGTAAGCAAGTATAGCAGAAACCACAAATATGTTACAACTTGACCACCAACAAGACACCCTGTTACCGCTCAAACTAGCAGGGGACCTAAAAGGGAATCCTAAAGGGCCAACTGCTAGGTCAAGGGCAATGATGGAGACTTAGCCCACTGTCACCTCAGCTAAGGCTCCCTACTCTTTACGAATTTTCACCGATGGGAGGAGACTCGGTATATAGAGAGTCACTTATGAAGGATAGATCAACAAAATGGATATGAAGTGACCTCAATGATCCTTTCCTACAAGAGAGTCAAGAATGATCCTTTCTTACAAGGCTAGGATTTAAGGGCTAGGTTTAAGGGGTGTGACTTGTGGAGAAACTTCCCAATCCCTAAAATCCTTGCAAAATTTGGATTCCTGAGTTGTCTTTGAAGAATTGTCTTTGATGAGAAATGGGACCACACGGGACCAAGTGGACCAAGCGTAGGTTAAGAGGAGGGAGTTTAGCAACCAATGATGATCTTAACCTAAACAAGGAGGGGAAGAGGATCAAAGAAAGAATTTCCACTTAAAAGGTGCAAAAATGATCCTATGAGGTACTAGCCTAGGGAAACCCAGGGCAAAGTTCGGTCTCAAGGCTAGGGCTTGGGATGTCTCACAATCCCACCGTCAGAATTTCTTCAAATTTGGAGACCCTAAGGACACACCAGTGCAACAGAGGCTAGGAGATTGAACTTTTTCTATGGGTAGTTTGTCGGGAAAATGATGCCCTATGTGGCACAGCAAAGCTAGACCTAGAGAGGAGGAAAAGGTGAAGAAAATTTGTTTTAAGGTGATCACCTTATGGTGGACCAGTGCCTAATTCCTTTGGGGATATTGGAGTCAAGAAGAATAATGAGAATGGATTTCGTTTTTGGCTCAAGGAGGCTCTAAGGAAAACTTCATTTGGAATTAGGGAAAATGAGAGTGACCTTAAAGCGTTGGTACTTCGTTTGCAAATCAAGATGGCTTATCAAGATGAACTCGATCTCTAGGAAAATTCGTTCAACATACATGGGTCGTACATAGAGATATGCTATATAGAAACATAATTCCACAATTTAGCAAAAAATGCATGCAACAATTAGCCCCAAAATGGAAAAAATCCCATTATCAATGCATGTGACAAAGTAAAAGAAAATAGCATTAAGTTCGTACTTACATGTAAGAGAATATATCCAACCATCAATACATTTTCCAATCAAGAAACTCCAAGATCAAAAAATATAATCCAAAAATCAAAATTCATCCATGCTCCAACTTCGTCCACCTAGAAGGAATAGCGAAAATATCAAGAGAGAGAATGATCCAATCCCAGTGATGATTCATAAAGAATTCACATTACTTTTATTTATACACTCATTAGGAATTTGATTTACCTAATTGGGCCTACATTAGCCCCTAAAATAAAATAATGTGCAAAATAACTAACTTTTGGTGATAAGCCCACCAAACTAGCTCATAAATGAAATAATAAGCCTCTCAAGAGGCCAAATGATGAACTATACATGTCGTTGGGCCCTCCAAGAGGCCTGATGAGCTCCATAAGTGCCATAATGATGAATAGGACTCTCAAAAGTGATGGACAAGGGAGTGGCCCCTAGTTCTCTAAACAATAAACATGTGGTGTTGTCAGTGGGTGCAGGGGCACACAAATAACCTCATGGGTCTCCAAGTAAGTAAAATATGTCAGTAGACCATCTGTAAGGGCTCAAATGATGGAGTAAATGATGCCAAATCCGTGTACAAGCCCTGGGTCACCTGCCAAGTGTGTGGTGCAATTGTGGGGCCGGCCGGGCATGGTGTACCAGGTGCATCTTCCTCGTCCAATAGGTGGATCTCGAGCAATCTCTGAACATCTTTGGGGATCCATGGAGTATTGTCTACTGTTGTGGAGGCCCATGGCTCTCTACACACACCTTCCATGTGCCAATGTAGCTCTCTAGAGAGTTAGGACCTCGTATAGGGAGACCAAACTCAGAATGGACACCATCTGCAATCCTGCATAAGATCAAATGCATCCCCTAGCCTTCCAGCACAACAAGCCATTAAAATAATCAGATAAAACAGCTTACAAACCACGGACAACAAGTGGACACCTCATAATGGCATGCCCTTCCATAGTGGGCTTTGGCATGTGCTAATGTCTCTAAGCTCCAAAGGAGGTTAACCAAGTATCTTATTAGGTGGTTTCTACCTTTAGAGAGGATAGTATGTCCAAGCTACATCTCTCAAATGGTGGTGGCATGTGACAAAAAGGTGGATGGAATAGGGAATGAAAGGGGCAACCCTTGGCCACACATCGGGGTACAAGGTTAGCTAGAATAAGGGAAGCCCATACCTGGGTACATAATATATATGAGGGAGCAATCGCGGTGCATGAGGTGCCCCGGCCTTGATTTTTCCACCTTTCTTTATATACCTTTTGCCTTGTATGATTTTTTCTTTGATTAACTGCTCGAGGCTCAAAGGATAAGAGCATGATGTGTAAGATATAGTAGTGACTACCTCCTTTAAGGTAGAGTGGTTCATTGCCCACTAGGGGTTGGGACAATCATGGGTTCCTGAATGATAAGGAGGTTCATCTAGGGCCTACGGAACGAGGGTGATGGCCATGGGTATGGGGTAATGCTCATGCATTGGATTTTGCCCACGTGCTAAATATGTTTGTCCCGACCATCTTTTGCATCTTGAGATACATTTTCCTGTTGAATGTGGCCATCTATGCCTTTATTTTTTCTTTTCAGCTGCTTCAACCTCTAGGGCATCTTTCCAAGCCTGACCCAAGGTGGGGGCAAGGGAGAGGGGAGGTTAACCCTAGGTGGAACCTGTGAGCAAATGTGGACCCAGGTTGGGAAAGATGATGAACGGGATTATAATAAATGGAAGGGGAGTGATATATGTACATGAGGGAGCGGGACCCCACAACCAAAATCGAGGTTTCCCATGTAGTACCACCCTAAAACCAAATGGTCATTAAAGGAGATCCCACGGAACTAACATCCAAGGGTAACATCCAAAAGAGGTCTAAGGGACAGAAGCCCAAACTAAACCCACTCTTTCCGTCGAATCCCCCCATTAATCCATGCCTAGAAGTGTCCACGATAAGCAAACTCAATACTCAATTACCAAATGACAAGACATACCTTTAGATTCGAAAGGCCCACCTTCAAACATACGATCATGACAGATGGGTGGGGGACCACATGGTTGGCTTATGTGGCGGAGAAATTGCACAACGAGCTAGTTGGTGGCTGCAAGGGATTGCTGGCTAAGGACCATCTTGGACAAAAAAAATCTCCTAGGGATATCACCAACAAAGTGGTGGGTAATACAACCAATTATGAAATTAATGGAAAATCTTGGGAATTCATAACCTAGCACAACCTATATGCACTTTATGCAAGGAATCATAGAGAGGCAAAACAAAGCGGTAAATTAATACTTTCTTTATTCCTGAAATTGAATGCAATCTTATAAGGGTTGGCGATTTGTAAAAATCCACAAGGAAATATGTGATTCCCAAACAGAAATAATGTCTAGATACTATTATATATTTAGTAGATATTTAAATCCTATTATAATTGTTTCGCTACGTATCGATTATAAGAGAATCCTAATATATATATATTAGGATTCTCTTATAATCGATACGTAGCGAAACAATTATATAAACACAAGAGAATGGCTCACCTAATCTGATTTGTTTTTTTTCGCAATTCTTTTATTACCCGGAAAATAATTTATGCTCAAATTAATTCTGAAACTATGAAAATAAAAACACTGGTGTTCTAAACTTCAGAAAAAAAGTATGCAATGGAAAATTAAATAGGAAATCGACACAAATTCAACTCAATAAATCTCCCTTCACTTTATATTCAATTTGGAAAATTTAGGGCTTAGACCATGTTGATGCAGCCTAGCACACACACCTAGGGTTGGCGGTTTGTAAAAATCCATAAGGAAATATGTGATTCCCAAACAGAAATAATGTCTAGATACTATTATATATTTAGTAGATATTTAATTCCTATTATAATTGTTTCGCTACGTGTCAATTATAAGAGAATATATATATATATATATATATAAACACAAGAGAATGGCTCACCTAATCGCCAGAGTTAGGATCCACGAGAGGCGGTTAGTCCATGTCACGAAACACACGGGGAACATTGAACCCAATGTCCAACAATCTCCCCCCCAATGCAAGCTAGGTGAGTTTCGAACTCGAGACCTGTCACTCTGATTCCAATTGTCGGAAATACTGAGAGCGGGGTGAATCAATGTTTCTTTTCAATTGTTAATTTTACCAGTTAGAACACTGATATTAAGAACACAAAATGAACAATGATGGAATAGATACTTTTATTAATTTCTTCTTTACAATAAGTTAAGTACAATAATGATATAGGGCTCCAACCCTAGATGAAGATTCCAATCTTCCAGGCTCCAACCTGTATTGTGTCAAGCACCGACTTGGTCTTTCCAAGGCTCCAACCTTGTCAATTTGAGGCACCAACCTCTAGGGCTCCAACCCTATCTCTGGTGGAGGCTCTGACCTGGTTTCTTGAGGACTCCAATCCTCTAGGGTTCCAACCCTATATTCCAAGGCACCGACCTTGTCTTTATGAGGCTCCAACCTCTTGGGCTCCAACCCTCAACTTCACTTCGTCAAAATATGTATGGTTATTCTTCACGGCTCCCAAAGTCTTCTTCAACGAGCCCTGTCACACTTAGTCTCCACGTCACATCATCAATAACAACCTTTTCTTCTTAGAAGGTATCACCATTGCTCTTCATCATACCCAAACAATTTCTCCAAGTTACCTCATGATGACATCAGCGATGCATCATGATCTTCAATGTTATTTCCAAGATCACTTAAGGCTTCTCAACAAAATATCTTCAACCTTCTTTAAAATCACTGCTCCTTCAAGAGTACTTCAATATATATGATTCAGATTGTCTCCAAGATGTTTTCAAAAATATCCCCAAGGAAGCTCGAGTTCTTCAACAATGCTTCATCAGAATGCTTAGAGGGACTAGTTGCAATAGATCCTAGGTATCCATTTTCCAATGGTACTTCAATTAAGCTTCCAAGATCTAGCACAAGTCCTTAAGTCAATACAAGGGCTGTCTTCAAGAACTGGTCTAGAGGATGTCCTCAATCTTCCATAAATTCCTTCACAAGAAATGCTTCAAGGATATGTTGACTATCTGTTGTCTAGAGACCTGTTGCTCAACCAAGGTCCTCAACTGCTACTGCAAAAAGGTATTCTTCACTATGCTCCAAAGGTCAACTTTAATGACATTGAAGGTGTATTCAAATCTGTCTCAAGACTCCCAAAATACTTTCCTCAAAGCATTGTTACTTTGTTGCTTAAGACTTAAGATATGTATAGCAACCCAAACTTAGCCTAAGTCAATTATTGACTTGTCCACCTAAGCTTATCCGATCCTATGAAATAGGTGACCAGGATTGTCCTGAAGCTTGCAGCTTCTCCACAAATGAAACTGAGGTGAGGTTTCATGATGAATGTCTTCAATCCAAGGTGGTTGCCACAAGTTTGAATCCTTTGCAAGTTGCAAACAAACCCCAGCAGACGAAACAGGTCCAAGCTGCAACTTTGTTAAGAATCTGAGCCTCCACAAGCCTTCCACAGTTGTAAGCTTCAAATCCGAGGCTTAAATACACTTCCCAACAAGCTGTAGTGGCCTTCTTCCTACAGCTGCACCACCCTACAGCAACTCTAAAACACCCACAGAACAATCCAGAATTATTGTCACAAGTTCTTGCAAATTTGAGCTTCAAAAGATGGTTGTTCTTAAAGTTTGAACCTCACAAATGTAAGTTTGTCCGCAATTTTTGAAGTGGACTGTCCAGCAAAGAAAAAAAACGAACTGTAATGTATCCTTTTAAAAATATGCCCAAACTGTAATCCTTTTCTTCACCTCGGCCTCCTGTAACTACTATGTTTTCACCGAAATTTTATGGTTGGAATGAGGTGTCTAACGTCATATATATACTAGTTTGACCTCCAATGAAGAGACATGTCTCTTGAGGGAACATGACAGCCTACACAAGTCAGCTCAAGTCGGCTAGGCAAATATAATAATTTTTCTAACTCATAAATTCAATTTCTCACAGTCTAGAAGGAGTTACAAGGCATATAATAGCTCGTTAGAAAGGGGAAAATATCCTCTACGAGATGATCTCAATTTCATCCTTGGATGAGGTCATTTTCCCATCAAGAAAATTATATTTGTGAAACTGTCATTATTATTTTTCATGGCAGCCATTAGGATTTTATTTTTAGGTATTTAACTTTTAGGGCTCCTTCATCATAGACTTAGTCCATTAAGTTTATTAGGATTAGAGCTTCTTCATGACCTTCAACAATCATCATTATCATGGTCAAGTCATTTAGGTTTTGGGGCTTCTTCATCAAGAACAAGGATGTCATATAGCAGGAGTTTCATGGTAAGCCTTCTTCTTTATCATAGATCATGCACTATGAGCATCTAGGGCTTTCAGAATCTAGAATTTCATTAATGCACTCATGTACTTAGGGTCAAGTCAAGTAGATAGAGTTTAGTTCTCCTAGGGTTTACATGAGGTTAGGGCAACAATACAAGAATATTTGCCATCTCCAACAATGCCATATTGACATCAATGACAACCTTGACCAATAGTCTCCCCCTTTGTCATTGATGGCAATATTCTTGCCCTTCCAACATTCTCTCCCCCTTTGACATCAATGGCAACGGAGTGCCCAAGTACTCCCCTTATCAAGTTGCTTCTCTTCATCAATAATAATTCTTCATAAGTATGTTGCTCCCCCTGTCATGGTGCTCTTCCTTTTGGCAATGTGGTCCATGATAGATTGCATTTCTTCATGTGATGAACCAACTCCCCTGCCTGCATAAACTCCTCTAGCTCTTCTTTTTGCTCAAGAAAGAAAGATTGCTTCCTTGTGATTAAGAAAAATACATCTTCACAATTCCATGATTTTATTCAATGGAGTTACTCCCAAGATACGATCTATCAAGATTGTCCATGTATGACTCATCAAGGATTTTTTCACGGATAGCATCTACAAGAATGGTTAAGAATCACAAGCTCACCCTAACAGTATGCATCATCTCCTTTTTGGCAGAGTCTCATCATCAAAACTTGGAATATCATATCTGCCAAGTATGTCATCATCAAATCAACAACTTGTGTTGTTGGCTTGAGTGTCTAAGAGACTTTCGGATCCAATTTGCTTCCTTCTCCATACTTGTGTAACTTTCTTCTCTGGCTTGGTTGTCATGGTTTTAGGGACCCAAGTCAAGTTATACTCACGTGGCATATGTCCAATGTTATGGCAATTGAAGCACTCCATCTTGTTCATGAATGAGTAATCATGACTTCTTCTTGCGAAATTGCTTTTAGAAGATTGACGAGGACCATTATATTTGTCTTTGTGATATGCCCTACAGTCTTTTGCCATGTGCCCAAAATTTGTACAAGAATAACAATAACCAAAAAATATACTTTGGTACCTGGAGGATGGAGATTGCCTTGATGTACTTCCAAAGTCATTATGTCTTGAGATTCTTTGATCAAATTTATTGCCTCTTGCACTCTTGACACTATCTGCATATCTTCTTGGAGTAGGATTTCTTCCAATGTCATCTTGACTCTTCTCCTTGTCTTTATTGGAACTGGGGGCATCAACATTTCTTCCAGGCTTCTCCACATCCTTGTTGTTTGAAGAATTAGGGTTTGCATTATTTGAAGGTTCACCTACATAGCCAAGACCTCATTTATCAAGGGGGGATCTTTGATGACTTCGGATGGCATCTAGGATTTGAGAACTCTTTAAGTTCTTATTTAGCAGGTCAACTTCATTTTTAAGAAAGACAATTTCTCTTTTCAAATTTTCACAATCTTCATCTTTCATGACTAGTTGCTTCTTCATTTCTTCCATCATCTTTGTTGCAGTGTGTGCTTCAATTTTAAGGGAGATGATATTTGATTTCGTTATGAATATTTCTTCATTCTCCTTTGCTAGACTACTCTCCATTTCTTCTTTTATTCTTGTAACTTCACATGTTTCGGCATTGAGAAGATTGATGTATGATTTTAGTTTGAAGATTTCTTCATCCTTTTCTTCTCGTTGAGATTTAAGAGAGGAGACCTCTTTCTTGTATTGACCAATCTCTGCTTCAATATTGTTCAAGCTCTTAAGTCGTTGTTCAAGGTGGCTTGACAAAGTTTCTTCCCTTTTCTTTGCCTTATCCAATTGATTTGTCATAGATATGACTTCTTCATGATGCTTTCTTTTGTTTTGATAAAATTCCTCTTTAAGTTTGGCGAGCTCTTCATCTCTTTCTTGTACTTGAAGCTTGAAAAAGTCAACTTCCTTCCTTGTCTTGTCTTGGTTACCATCTTGCACTTTCTTCTTAAGTTCCTCATTTTCCTTTTTTAAACTGTTAATCTCTTCCATGGAAACCATAAATTTATTCAGGAGATCTTCTTCAAAGTCTTCTTTGTTCTCTTCATCTTCTAGGTCTTCTTTAGCCTTGTTGTCATCTCTCTTATCTTCAGCTTCCTTGATGGATTCTAGACTTCTTTCTTGTTTTCCATCATCCTCTTGACTAGAGATCATTGTCAACGCTCCTTTTGAGTGAAGATCATGAAGTTTGTCCCATATGAGTTTTGCTGACGAACATTTTTCAAAATTGGCCTTCATAGAATTTGGTAACCCATTCAAAATTGCCTTCATTGCTCTTGTATTGTAATTCTTGGATTCTTCGTCCATCGTGTCATTAGTAATCACTAATTTCCACACTTCAATTCCTTGAGTCTTCAAGAAATTCCTCATTCTTGCCTCCCATATATCAAAATTTCCATTGAACAATGGAGCCTTCGCAAATTGATTGACTTCAATTTCGATGGTTGAGGAAGACACGTCTTTAGGAGGATTGGAGACTTTCTTCCTTGGCTTTTCCATTTGTGTTCTAATGATCAATCTTCAAGTTGTTAGGCTTTGAGTGAAGGTACTAACTCTGATACCAATTGTTGGAATCACGATTGCCGTTAGACCAAAACCCGCAGGCATTAGTCTCCGCTACAATTGCCAGAGTTAGGATCCACGAGAGGCAGTTAGTCCATGTTGCGAAACACACAGGGAGAGTTGAACCCAATGTCCAACAGGCGGTTTGTAAAAATCCATAAGGAAATATGTGATTCCCAAACATAAATAATGTCTAGATACTATTATATATTTAATAGATATTTAAATCCTATTATAATTGTTTCGCTACGTATCGATTATAAGAGAATCCTATAATACATATATATATATATATATATATACACACACACACACACACAAGAGAATGGCTCACCTAATCTGATTTGTTTTTTTTTCGCAATTCTTTTATTACCTGGAAAATAATCATGAGAAATTAGTCAGTTATGACTACCTCTCATGGAAATGGTCATAGATGAATGACTAAATTAATGCAGTTGAATCCCAAAAATGATATATAAAATAATTTATGCTCAAATTAATTCTGAAACTATGAAAATAAATACACTGGTGTTCTCAACTTCAGAAAAAAAGTATGCAATGGAAAATTAAATAGGAAATCAACACAAGACAACACAAATTCAACTCAATAAATCTCCCTTCACTTTATATTCAATCTGGAAAATTTAGGGCTTAGACCCTGTTGATGCCGCCTAGCACACACACCTAGGTTAGTGTGGGAAAAGTCTTCAACCCCATAAGGTGTGGTTTGGTTGCAACCTAAGAGATGGGGTTGTCACATATTCCCAACTCTCTCTGTTAAAGCTCTCTCCTAGTTGAAGCTAAGGGGGGTGGTCCCTAATGAAGGTTAGATGAAGTGATGTGAGTTTCTAGGAGATGTAGATAAAGAACTTTCGGATAAATCACATCATTAGGATTGACCTAATCCTAATGATGTGATTTATCCGAAAGTTCTTTTATCTACATTATGGATCACAAAAGTCTTAGATCTAACTTTCTAGGAGATATTAAGCTAATGGGACTACTTCAAAATTATGAGCAAGCTTAGTGACTATAATGAGCAATGTAAGATATGGATTCAATAATTAACACAACATTAAGGCACTTGCAAATGGAATTAAATGAAACCAAGTATTACTTGCAAAATAAAATGATGTACTTGCTAAATGAGATACTCAACAAAAGATGACAACTTCAATAGATAATGAGGCTATTCACCAAGACAAGTACATGAGATAAACTTGCAAGTAAAATGGAAAATGAGTTAAAATGATATGCAACTAAACTAAGGTGAGATGCACTTATCTTGGTTAATTTTTAAACTAAATGTCTATTCTAGATGAGAGACTCTCCCTTCAACCTCTTAACAACGGGTAAAAGTTGGGGTGACTGCAAAGAAGAGGAGTTGAGAAAGCACCTGTCTTCATTAACGATACCCTTCCCCTAATCCTTACAAGTCATGTGTGGCTTCATTCCTACAAGGGGACAAAGCCACCTTCATAATTGTAGGGTCACACACGTTACCTTACTCCGTACCAATTGGAAGAATTTTTAAGGAAAATCTTGGCCCTATTATTTCTGTACAACCAAGCTTATGCTTGGAGGTAGATTTTAGATGTGCAAGATCTAAAATTGAAATTCCTAAAATGAAATGCTTAGATGTTATTAGTGCTTGTAACTCCAAAAAAAAATGTTGATACAAATGTCTCGAAGTAAATGGATCAATTGCTCAAAATAAGATTGCATCAATGACTTCAATTATCCCCTAAATTACTCGCAAGCTTTGCAAAAGTAAATGGCATGTAAATATAAGCTTCATAAATTATCCAAAATTTGCAATTTTTCTCCAAGTAAATGCTTCAAAAAGATGTAACAATGAACAATATAATTAAACACAAGTTGGCATGAAGCATGTATCAATAAGTCATATGAGCCAAAATGTCGTAAATGGAGCTAGACCAATTGAAATGTAGCCAAAAGTGAAGTGCCTGCTTATAAGTGAATGAAATGATTGCTAAAGTGTAGAGTGCTTCAAAATGTATGACGTAAAATCAAAGTAGCAAGTAAGAATAGGTTGACATCACATAATGAGTCAATAAACTCCAAAGAAACCAATGTCAAATGAATGAGTTAATCATAAAACATAAAACATAAAGTATTTGCTCGCTCAAAGATTGTGCATGAAATGTAATAGGTTGCAATACACAAATACTTAAGAAATGTAAAGCAAGTTGAAATGAAATTTAGATGTGAATGCTATGTGAGTTAGATAAATCAAAAGTGCATGTAAATGAACTAAATGAGAAAGCTAGAAAACAGAAATGCAAGTCAATCCACCCAAGAAATGTCCTCCCTCTAAATGAGGAGGAGGGATGCCATGGGTAAATTCCCGAGCTCCCACAAAAAAATTGGAATTTTTATTAGATGTTACAATGAGGACAAGGCCTTTAGAAAGGCTGCCCAAAAAGTGAAGGAGAAGCTTTTACAAAGTAGGAACTACAAAAGCTAGAATCTCCATGTGAAACTTGGCAACCACAATAGCCAATGAAAATTCCTCAAATCTGAAAATTACAAATAGAGAAATAGCCTCAAAAGGCCCACGGCCTCGCAATTTTTGCAATTGCCCTCAAGAAAACTCGGCCTTATAGAAAATGCTCACGGCCTCTTCGAGATTCAGTCGTCGCGTGTGTCAAAGGTCCTACGAACACTTGTTAGAAGTTTCAAGAAATTTTGGAGCAACAAAGCTGTAGGCTTGTTAACTTTAATTGTAAAATACACAAGAGGTATTCGTAATAATAATTTATTATATATAAAATGTATAAGTGATGAGAAATGTTACAATGAGGTCCTGCTTATATACCTACGCAGGTGGCCTTTCATGACTAGGCATGTCTTTTAGACATGCCTTTTCACTTAACTAACTACTATTTAAAATAATCATCATTTGATTATTATTTACATTTATTTCTTCTATTAGTTATGAATTATATTCATAACAAATTTCTCCTCAAAATCTGTCACATGATGAGTTAGCAAATGCCTCAAGTATGGGCTGCAAAACAAAAGGAATGTTAGTGAAGAGAGCATCCAAAGAAGACAAATTATAATACACACTAATATACAAGAAACTAAACCAAGTGATGGGAGTGAAACCCCAACTTGTCTAGTCTAGAGAATTGCTCTTTACTAGCTTATGTTATCTTTGAAAGCTCTAGACTCAAAAGAAGTATGAAATTTAAATTTATAAATGATTCAAGTAGAATATGGGAAAGAAAACTTCCCTCTTGCTTATCATTAGATAAAAACCTTGAAGTTTATATTGATGGGTCTTGAGCAATCTGGAATTCGGGAGTGAGTTGATCTATTTCAAACTTCTCCCACACCCAAAAAGGATCCTACACACAATTCAAACAAAGTTTTCCTACACACTTGGAGACAAATATTAGCTTACAAAAAGAGTTAGAACAACACAATGGGTGAAATAAACTAAAGATTCCTCCAAAAATCAATTAGCAATTTCACTCCTAGAATACTACTCTAAATCAAATATATATGCAAGGTATCTTGCAAATATAGATCCACAACAAATGGCAATAGAAACTTATAAGAACCAAATGTATAAGAAATTTAAGCATAACAATATAACATGGAAAGATATCACCTCAAGATTGCCATGATAACACCACCAATGTTACCCTAAAGTCTTTGTTTTATTAGCAAAATGCAAGTGTCCAAAATGGCAAAGTTTCCTCAAGCCCAATAGTTCATAACATGAATACATAGTGAGAGCCCATTGCTCACTTAAATAGAAAATTGGGAGCCAGTCCCAAGGCAAGTGGTGAGAATCCCAAACCAAATGGGTGGCAATCCCAATGCTCCTCCATGCAAATCAAATTTCACAAGTGGCCACTCGATTTCCTCTTTGGAGGCCCACGCAATCCTTGTTGAGTGAGACTTCGTTGAGATGAGGGGACATGTGGCCCGTGGGAGAGTGAAGTGGAGTGGTAGGAGACCACTCTCCACCTCACTCAAGTGAACTCCAACCAAACTCAAGCTAGCTTCCATAAATCGTGGGATATGTCCTTGAGAACTCATTGTCTTCTTCCAAGAAATTCGATTTGCCTCTTTTCTCACATGTTTCTCCTTGATTCTTGGTCCATGGTGCAGTCCACATCACTCTATCTCTTTGATGATTTTCCACCTCATTTCCACATCATTTAGTGGGTGTGGATATTTATCTTCTCCAATGTATTTAATATCTATGCTAATTAGTTGCCACATTTTCCACAAAACTTAGGAAAAGTGGGTTTTGAGGGTCTAGAACTTATTTTTACCCCTCAACGTATGTCTTAGTAGAAAGTTGGTGAGGAGAGGTGTAACTTTGAGCACACATACCCCATACAACTTCTCTAGACTATACTTATTACAATTTACATTCATATTTTATTAAAAATCTTGTCTTGGGAGAAATTTTAAAAATTAAAAAACTGACCCCTAGACTTAATCAAACTCCACGAAATTTTACGAGTGATCTAATATGGCAATATACAATGACTCTAGAGCCTCACCATCAAACCTCAATCTAGCTTTAAAGTTATGCTTGGAGGAAAAAACTCAATTAATTATTGAGTCCTCAAAAGCACCTAATAATTAACCAAGAAAAAAAACCTCCCAGAGTAAACTCACTTGATAACAACGTCCCAAGTTACCTAGGCTCGTTACATGACTCAATTCATCACACAAGCATCACTTTACATCATGGCTTGTGGAATCTAAGTCCAACATGAGAAGAAGAAAATAGAGATAAAAATTCTGATGATAGATGAACTTTGATGGTACATTAAACCTCTGACATATCCTCAGGCAAGGAATCTTCAAAAATAAATTTAGGTGCATTTCAGCGGTCAACAGAGCCACATAGAAATTACACTAAAAATACAACAATATTAGAACCTAGCCCTTATTGATGGAGCATCGACATGATCTTTAGCCATTTGGGGACCCATGAGACCGATTTGGAGCCCAAAGAGCCCAAAGTTGGATTTCGAGATGTTTTGCAGCATTTTGAGGGCATCCCCCTCTTGACCATCATTTTTTAGGCCCTCACCCTCATTCTTAGCACATGTGGCCTCAGCGCTAGCAATGGAGAGCACTTCGCATTAATTACATGGGCTAAAAGACAACTAAAATAATAATTAATGTAAAATTTAAAGCTATCTTAGTTGGCTTGTAACCAAGGGTTTGTTACCTTGTTTTAACATTTTATGGGGCTTCATAATTAGAAATTCGAAACTTTGAGTCTTGTATAAACATGAGAGACTCACTCCCATTTGAATTGATCACACTTTGGATTTTCGGCTACCTCATTAGAGGATTTTCGGCCTACAACTTTATGGAATGATTTCAATGAAGCTAATGTATTTTGATATTTGGAAAAGTTTGTTTTCTCTCTTGGAGCTTCTCTTTGGCATTTTTGTGGATTGATATACTCTTCATTGTCTTGTAAGTGCATTTTAGTGCTATATTTCTGAAATAATGAATGTCTAATGCATGGAATTTTAGTCTTATGGTTATTATTAAGCACTAATTCATGAAAATTTGTTTAAGGCCTTGATACTATTGGAAAATTTCGCATATATTACTCATAAGATGATGAATGAATGAATGCTCCTAGAGGATAATTTCCATGTGCATCCTTGAAGCATCATAATAATTGTCATCAAAGTGTAAAATGTTGTGTAGTTGCATCCATATAGAGCGAAGCTTCTTTTTTAGGCCTCCTTGAAGAGCGAAGTTACTAAATCAAGATCATTTCCGACTCTAATCTTCCCATTTGCTAGGCACTGGTCCTAAATCCTTGGCGATCACATTAACTCAACGAAACATAATTCTTTTCACCTCTTTCTTACCTCATTTCTTCGTCCCTTTAAGGCCAAGGAAACCTCTCTAGGGCTTGGTCCGAACTTATCTAGAGGAGTGTGTTTTGAATTTCGATTGGATAGACCTCTTCTATAGTTGAAACAAGAGAAAACTAATTCCCTAGCTATCACACCAAGTGGGAACCCTTGAAGTTTCCCTTCAACTTGGGGATATCTTGAAGGTTTTTACTTTGGTAGTGTAACATTCAAAACCTTTTCTCTTGACTATCTTGACCTTGGATGAAATCTTACCTCATCAAATATTTCAACCCTAGGTCTTGAATAGTGTTTATCTCAAGGGCTTTTCCGTGGAAAATTTTACAAGCTTCTCCCAAAGCTCACACCTTAATTGAACCTTTCCATTAAATGAGCCATCCTTTCCTCACTTTGAATCCTATTATAAGACACATTAATCACAAGTGGGGGATACTGGAACTCCTCCCGTCGGTGAAAATCCAAGAAGAGAAGGGGACATAGGTTGTGGTGACAATGGGCCTTTGTCCCAAATTGTTGTCATCCATCTAGCCCTATTAATCTTTGGGGTTTTTGGCTCCAAAAGTCAAATTTAAAATTCAAACTTGAAAATCAATTCTAAATCAGCTTCCCTCCATTTCTAATCAAGTCAGCCCCATAGATGCTTCCACAATCACTAGATAAGGGACTTGTTTCCCTTCCCTTGGTGTAACAATCGTGTGCATTTAACATGTGATCTTTTCACAGTGATTTGTGGCCCTATGGAATAACGACATATCAAAAGAGGTGCCAAGTTTGAAGCATGTAATGATATATCTCTATAGCGATCTCAGCCTGGTGTAGAGAGGTCAAAGATTGAAGACAACTTTTGGTTTATTTTTTGGGTTATGGTTCATCGTTGGGTATTGAAAAGCTTTTGAGGCCATTTAGCCTCTTTTTGAGAAAGATCTAGTTTATTAACAAAAACATTTTTTCGTGGGTTTACGGAGGAATTCTTGTGCATATGTTTGGCCTCTATTCTGGAAATATTTCGGCCCTTTTTGTAGCTCACTGAGGCACAAAAAATTCCGGCTTCTCTCAAGCCTTTTTTGTGGCATCATCGTGACATATAGTCCTAGTGTGGCAGAGTAATTATTTCTAATCTGGTCGTGTGCAGCTGATGTAACACATGGCCTGAGCATGCGTTTTTGAACAAAGGAAAGGGGGTTGATTGTAACAATTGAACTATGTGCAATCTAGTAAGTAATACCTATGCCTTGAAGCGATGGTAGGCCTATGAATCGTATTGACCAGTGGATGGACACTATAGTGAAAAACACGCAGAGCAAAGCCAACACTCCAATATCTTAAGCGAGCAAAGCAATTTGTGGCGGAGGAGCTATGGTTTATTTTGATGGTCACAATTGGTTAACAAATAATGCATCGCACATAAGTTGAGCTACGATGAGTTGTAAGTCGACTAGTTACATATGTACGTGGTGACCATATCAAAGTTTTATAACATGTCTTTTTCAAGCATCGAGCGTACTTGTGCACAGTAGGAAAAACCATGGATTGATTTTCATTAATTGTATATACATGTCTCTTATGTTTCGGTGTTAGAAACCAAGCCATATTCAAACTCAGCGTACCTTGTCTACTCTGGTAAAGAATTGCGGTAATAAACTCATCACAACATCTCCCTATTGTTTGATCAAAAGTAAGAATGCAATCTCGTAGTCACTTGTCATGAAATTTATTTGCATAGTATTTTCGATTTAGTAGTACTTGTGCAAAAGAATGTGATGAGATTTGGAGATAAGAGAACCCCTATCGCTATCATATGTGAGTATAGAGAGCATGCATGTTGTAGTTGTGTGCAATACAATTACAACCATAAATATACCCATGTATGTTAATGGCAATGTGATCCAAGCGTGTGGATAAGCAGTGCAAGGTCATTGGTAGTTATTGTGACTATATGAGCTTTATTAGTCAGAGTCTGTTGTTTCAGATTGCATCTTGAGTAGTGGTTGAGTGAAGATGCTATAATTTGTTGAAAATTGATGCTCTATGCTAAAACAATTGCTTAAAATGAAACTTCTTACAGCTGCAATATCATTTAAGCAATTCTAGATAGAACATACACAACATAAACCATATGCAAAATAGAAGACAACCAAGAACACAATGAGACACAGAGAATTTAGGTCTAAATACCAGGGCAAGACCCACAAGGGGAAAACCCAACTAGATTCTTCTTCTATTAGAAATCAATTGTTCAGCAAAGAAATAGAACACAATGAGAGATCAAGAGAATGAAAAAGTTCACCCAAATTTGAACTAGTTGTAGCAAGAAGATCTTTGATAGCAGCAGTTGATGCAAACATTGAATCACTTTGGCTCACTAATTTTTGCTCTCTCTCTCTCTCTCTCTCCAACTCTCTCTTTCACATGTTCGAATTCTCCTTTCAAAACAGAAAGTAAGAGTGAAGATATGAGGCTCGTGTATATAGGAGGAGCAAGGACTTCGAGTCATAAAGGAGGAGTAACTCGCATGCCTTGAGGGAGAGTAACATATGCCAATTTAGGGAGAGGTATGAATGCCTTGTAACTCATGCCATAAAGAGAGAGGGGTACACATGCCTTGTAATTCATGCCATAGAGAGAGAGGAGTATGCATGTCTTGTAACTCATGCCATAAAGAGAGAGGAGTACACATGCCTTGAAAATGTAGCATACGCATTGAAGAGTGCGTAAGAAGAATATTTTATGACAAATCTTTAATGCGTGTAACATAGCGTAAGAGGAGTGCAATGAATCCATTAATAGAGAGAGAGTAACGCATCATTGAATGAGAGAGGGGTACGAATGCCACTGAGGAGAGAGAGGTGTGGAGTGGCGTGATTGAGTGCCAAGTAGGAAAGGTGACATGTATTTCTATTTTGATAATAATATTATAGTATCATAAGGATAATAATAATAATATTAATGACAATATTGATGATTAAGTAAAAATTGAAAAATTAACATTGATTAAGGATAAGTTACGTGATTTTACATCATCTATACTTAATTAATTGAAGCAACGTGATTTACTATTTTTGAAAATTCGTGCTTGAAATAATAGACATGACTTTCTATTTTTAGAAAGTCACTCTAGAATAGTGAAAATGAGATTTTATTCAAGGAAATTCATCCCTTAGCTACCGATTTTCAACATAATTGTTGTGAATGGCCAAGTGAGGGTCTCTATCCAAAGATAGATATTTGCTAGTATTGTTTTATTGAGCGGAGATAGGGTTGGTATACAAGTCGATTGCTTGTTGATGTGACTAAAGTACTAAGGGTATTAGCATGACAGTGAAATCAATGTCAATTGCTTATGACCAGGAACAAAGCTATTATAACTATGAATATATATATATATACTAAGGGTATTAGCATGACAGTGAAATCAATGTCAATTGCTTATGACCAGGAACAAAGCTATTATATATATATATATTCTTGAAGTGATGACAAGGTCCAATTGAGTGAGGGAACATGTTGTTGCTAGGGTTTGTTTTCAAGGTATTTCTAGGATGGCCAAAGTATACCTTATTGCAAAGGTTTTGTGTCAAATGCAGTTGCATGTTTGCTTTGCTTGATGAGTATCTTCTTGATGTTGATAACTGAGATCAGACTGATTATTGGTTGTTGACAACAATGTGTGTATTAATACGCAGAATTTGGAAATGGGATTGATGTAATAGCCAAGTGTAAGTTGATGTTGTGAGTGAATTGTTGTCGTTAGGGTTTAATATATATACCATTGTGTCTACAAAGAATTAATTATTAATGTATGCTAAGGTTTGCATCATAGTTTGTTTTATGTGGTTTACAGAGCTGTTGGCCAGAGAATGTATTTTGTTGTTGCTAGGGTTTATCTGTGCAATGTGCAGTTGAGCAGTATTAATGTGCTAAGTTGATGCTTAGTAGTGATAGGCAGAACTAGATGTTTGACAGAGACATGTATATGTCTTGAGCAGAGCTGTTGAGACAAGTACAGTGGTTTTATGGCAAAGACAGTGATGATTGCAAGTTGACAGTAGAGATGGTAGTGCCATTGACAGGGATATCACAAGAGCAGGTGCAGTGCAATAGTGTTAGTAATAGCAGTCATGGCTAAGCAGTGTATTCAGTGTCATCTATTTCATTCTTCTATCTTTTGTCTTCAGGATGGTGCAAGGTGGAGATTGGAGTCTCCTTCAGGTTAGAGCCTGAGAACACTTCAAGGTGGCAGGGTGGTGCTCGGGCAAGTTGGATCCTGTGCAAGGTGTTGGATCATTCTTTCAATCAGAGCTAATAAAACCAAGGTGTTGGAGCATCCTTCTAGTTGGAGCTGGTAAAACAGAACGTTGAAGCTTGCTTCCAGTTGCAGCTGGTAAATCAAGGAGTTGGAGCTTCCTTCAGTTGGGAGCCTGTAAACCAGGGGGTGCAGCCTCTTTCAGTTGATGTTGAAAATCTTGGAAGTTGGAGCTTCCTATTGATGTAAATGTTTAAGACTTGTATTAAGAAGCATTCGGTGGTTTTTCTACCAAAAGGGTTTCCACCTAAAAATCTCTTATCTACTGTCTTGGATGTTGTGCATTGTTGAATGGTATTGTTATCTGTTCATGTGATGTGATGCTAACTTATGTTTTTAATCTAATGCTAATGATAATCAATGCTTTGTGAAGTTAAAATTATCTGATTGAAGGTTCACCCTCTTATCAGTATTTTTCACAAAAATCCTAAACAAATTGACACAAAAAATTTATAAGGCTCTCATTCTAACTTCATCTTCTGAGGTCTTCTGAATGTCTTCTTGACTTCATGTTGTCTTTCCTGATGAACAATAAAATTTTAACAGGAAAATGGCCACTGCTCAGTCATAAACTACAACCCTTTAATACGTTATATCTGCTAAAGTGTTTTTGACAGAAAATGAGAGAACAAGAAAAAGGAGATTCATCCTTAAATTTACACACAACAAAAAAGACAGTATTTCTATCGTATGTCTATTACATTATACCTGGCTTCCATCACGGCCACCAAGGGAAGAGTCGTTGACACTAAATGTCATTGATATTGTGGGTGGATCCAATTCTATCGCTGGCAATGCAGTTGTCACCTGAAAACATGGAAAACTCTATGATGAACTCAAAGCTAACTTCAAAATAATCCAACTTTTATAGCCTTCATGATTGTTCAACAAGTACTGTACAATTTTCTAGAACTTGAAATAATTCTACCTCCTCATTGCCATGCAAAAGTGCCTGAGTTATTCATCGGTGCAGAAATATTACATGTGTGAAAATTAATCCGAGTAAAATTTGTTATCGGTTTGGATAAACAATGCAACAAGCAACAAACAAGCATGAAAGCTATATTTGATGAAGAATCACATTCGCCTAGATGCTAAACAAGTTGATTCAACATTTCACATTTGGGAATTATCAATTATGCCATTTGTTAATGCCCTGCATAGGAATTTGACGCAACACAGGTATTGCATTTCATGCCCCTTAAACAGCAGCCACAGTGGTAGTTAATAATTAGCCTTACAAAGCACTAAGTAACATAACACTGATTCTATAAACTAAAGCTTTAAACAAAAGATGTACTATGCATTAATGACAATTTTACCATGCACTTTCAGTTATAACAATAAATGCAGGATCTATGACAAGGAAATTAATAACAATTGCTTTATCACATTAGATTACAACAATAAATGCAGGCATTATGACAAGGAAAAGCATGAATATTTTTAAGGAAAAAGAAACAAATTTATAAATTCATAAAGAAAAAGCACAACTCTTTTAACGAGGGAATATCTACATTTATTACAGACGACCACCTTGGATTTATTACAAGGTCAACCACCACATTTAATGCATCAGCCATCCTACAAATATATTCAAGCCTCATAATACATGAAGGGTTACAAATGAGTACTTATAACGAAGGAAAATCATATTTTCTTCATTAATCATTTTCTTTCCTTTTCATGTGAAATACTCATTAACTGTGGCAATTTCATTTTCAATTAATCATATCAAAGAGTTGGCATCACTCCACATGGAACTATTTGTACTTCCGCTACATATTCATTTACTACAGTGACTTGTTTCCAAAGACATAACAAGATCATTACTTCTCCAAAGTACTTTGCCTTCAATTAGGAAAATTATTTCAGCATAAAGAGCCACTGATACTACAAACTACAGATATGTATATGAAAATTCTTGCTAAATTTCTACATTTCATTTATTATAGTAACCTACAATTATTAGCCTTAGCTCTAGCTTTGGAATTTGGTGATCATAAACTTTTAAGGCTCTGCCTTCCTACTGACAATGATATCCAATTTTTATTGACTACACTACATTTGGATACAACAAATTAAAATTTTAAGTGAATAACCACCCCTGAAGGACAAGAAAAATATTAAATAGTCTGCCCTGGCAAGAATTTGACACCCAAAACTTGAATTTGTGGTAAAACAAATCCCACATTAGATTACAACAATAAATGCAGGCATTATGACAAGGAAAAGCATGAATATTTTTAAGGAAAAAGAAACAAATTTATAAATTCATAAAGAAAAAGCACAACTCTTTTAACGAGGGAATATCTACATTTATTACAGACGACCACCTTGGATTTATTACAAGGTCAACTACCACATTTAATGCATCAGCCATCCTACAAATAAATTCAAGCCTCAAAATACATGAAGGGTTACAAATGAGTACTTATAACGAAGGAAAATCATATTTTCTTCATTAATCATTTTCTTTCCTTTTCATGTGAAATACTCATTAACTGCAGCAATTTCATTTTCAATTAATTATATCAAAGAGTTGGCATCACTCCACATGGAACTATTTGCACTTCCGCTACATATTCATCTTACTACAGTGACTTGTTTCCAAAGACATAACAAGATCATTACTTCTCCAAAGTACTTTTCCTTCAATTAGGAAAATTATTTCAGCATAAAGAGCCACTGATACCACAAACTACAGATATGTATATGAAAATTCTTGCTAAATTTCTACATTTCATTTATTATAGTAACCTACAATTATTAGCCTTAGCTCTAGCTTTGGAATTTGGTGATCATAAACTTTTAAGGTTCTGCCTTCCTACTGAATGATATCCAATTTTTATTGACTACACTACATTTGGATACAACAAATTAAATTTTGAAGTGAATAACCACCCCTGAAGGACAAGAAAAATATTAAATAGTCTGCCCTGGCAAGAATTTGACACCCGAAACTTGAATTTGTGGTAAAACAAATCCCAAATTTTCAGTATAAAAGACCTATTTGATTTTGCTTAAATTAGTCTTATTTCTTTACTGTTTTGTACCTCACACTAAGACTAATTAAATCTGATCTGAAATCTCAAATACTGAAGTATCATCTTAAAACTCGGATCAGATTTACTCTAAGCTCCTTTGTTCCCATTCTGTCTACAGCATATTCAGCTTAGTCTACCTTAGGGAATCTGCCCTAGACTAGAGCATATCTAACCTAAAGAGACAAAGACACGGCTACTGAGGTGACAATGAGTAGCTTGTCTTTGTCACCCTTGGGGTCTCACAATCTGTGCTTCAGGACTTTGACACCAAGTGAGAACCTGGGAGGTAACAATAAGTTCCATCCACCTAAATTGCGTTCATGTGTGCTTCCATATCAATAACTGTTAGGATCTCTTCTATGTTCAAATCGTATCAGCTAGTACATATAACATCAGAACATAAACCAATACGGTATTTTAAAAATTAGATTACCTCCACACTTGATACTGTATGACCAATTGAAGGACTTGACAAGCCTGCTAATGAAATAATATCACCAGCACCAGCACAATCAATCAAAGCTGTAGATGTTCCCTTCTTTTTCATAAGCTTCACGACCTATTTGACAGCACACCATATAAATCACTTATTTTACCACCAGGACAAATCCATATGCAATGTAATAAATGCTAAAAACTTAAGAAGGTGGCAGAAAACTTTCAGGAGGATGAAACTTTAAACATTAATCTCTGCACAAATTGGTTGAGCAAGAGAAACTATGTGTCCCCATTTGAAATTTAGTGCAAAGCACAAGAACCAAATTTATACCCTCCCTTCTTCAATTTTCTCAGATCCAGAATCAGTCTTACGTAGACCATGCACTTTATCTCCGATACGAACAATGCCTGAAGTGATACGACCAGTTAAGATTCGACCCAAGTAAAAGTCACGCTCCATCATTGATACCTACCACACACATATGTGCCTCAGTGAATATACATGACTGAACATGAAGGACCAAAAACGTTGTGCATTTATCGTGAAAAAAAAGTTCAGTGGCATGAAATTAACAAAACCATTAAAAGCTTTGTTAGTATGGGTTTTTCAACAGAATCTATGTAATAACTGTAAAAACCTGTTGAAGTTATAAAGACTTCATCTATGAAATGCACCCTGGCTCAATATGATCTAATACCCACCCCTCTTGAAAAAGAAATATGAGACATATAACATTTATGCAATGCAGAACAATGAAAAAGTGTAACTCACCATCATCTTAAATGGTTCTTCTAGATCTGCTCTTGGTGGAGGCACGTGACTCAAAATTGCATCGAGCAAGGCAGACATGTTTCTGTGCTCTGTAGGTGGATCCTTAGTGAAGGTCGTTGATGCCCATCCTTCTTTGGCGGATGCATACAAAATTGGAAATTCCAATTGTTCCTCTGATATTTACATTACAATTCAAGTTTACCATCAAGAAAAAAATCATCTACTGTCCAATGTACAAAAGAAAGAACGAGGTGCAAAAAACAAATATTTATTAATACTATCAGTATAGAAGTTCATGGACTTGTAACTAAATGAAGACAATAAAATAACGCTATCACTCATGATATAGAGTGTTGCCATTTGGCTGTATATAGATGAATGATAGAAGAAAATAAATGACTATAGAATACAGTCATGTGTAGCCTTTTTTGTTAATCTTTTAATATAAACTTCACAAAGGTATCTTTTAATATAAACTTTTAATATAAACAATATATGATACTGTGCTTTGACCTATCTACAAAGCACACCTGATGCACCAAGATTTGCAAACAAATCAAAAACCATACTCTCCACCTCTCCACAACGTTCTTCAGAGACTGCAGTCAAAGAATACCACAACATTTATGAGAGTTATAAAAAAAAATGCATACAGATATGCAACTTAAAGCCGTTTTTCTAATGCATACATCCAAAATGCATTGATTTGCAATCAGCGAAGGAAACCAGACCACACTCCATATGTTTGATACTTAACTTCAGAGGAAGTACCAATTTCATTTGACCCAAATAAAGATTTCCAACAATCAGAAGGCTTTTAAATACACTGCAGAAATGTTCTGAATGGGACAAGTAGCTAGCAACTTAGCAAGTTGTTTCAATGATTCAAACTTCTATATAACAGGCATCCAAACATTTGCAATCTTACATTGATGGTTCATGAAGCAATAGAAACTATCTCAAAGCTCAACTCTTGAACAAGGAGTAGTAAGTTCAATACCTTATCACTCTTCCTAGTAGGACCTCCAATGGAAAGAATCCTTCTATCCTCTCATGTACATTGCTACCTTACAGTAAGTTTGACGCTCTAGGTATTAGAAAACAAATTCAATGTCTAAAATAAGAGGAGGAGAATGTACCTCCACCTTGCTTCCTTTTGGATATGATGAGAATAAGAGGGAGAAGCTGCATGTTTATCTTAGAAAGATGAAAAAAACCTTCACACCACCCTCTAAGTACAAAAAGCATAAAAGAAACTTGAAAAAAGAAAACTCTTTTATTTTTCCGATCTTCTCCTAAAATTCCACCTAGACTCCTTCCCACATCACAAAATGCAGCATATCTAGTCCCAAAATTACACCTAGACCCCTTCCCACATCACAAAATACTCTCTCTCTCAATATACATGTTAGCCACATTTCCTGCAGAAGGTCAATTGTCCCGCAGAAGACATTGGAGAAAGTTGATTTTTAATGTACCTTGGACAAGTGGTTTCCCATGGGTTAGTCTCTACCGAGGGAAAAGTGTCCAAAATAAATAATTATTTTCCTAAGTGTGACTTTATAAAGTGAAAGTGACTTTATAAGTGGTAAAGTCAATGTTAAATTATAAAGTGAAAAGTGACATTAGACATAAAGTACAATGTGGGTACTTTATTTAATGGGTGAGTTAAAAAAT
This sequence comes from Pinus albicaulis, assembly GCA_034641835.2. Taxonomy (NCBI): domain Eukaryota; kingdom Viridiplantae; phylum Streptophyta; class Pinopsida; order Pinales; family Pinaceae; genus Pinus; species Pinus albicaulis. The sequence continues at coordinate 385,460,853 of CM076573.1, read as the reverse complement.
AGAAAGTGAGAATTAAATGCACATTTATTCTCATCCCTTGATCTAAATGAATCTGAGCCATTAGATCTTAGGGTTGCCCAAAAGTCATTTAGGGAAACAAATGGGGGAAAAGAAAAGAGAGACTACATTCATTCATTCTTCATGAGCAGATTGGAGAAAGGAGGCTGAGAGTTCGAAAAAAGTTCTGAAAGAGAATTTTTTTGCAGCAAGCTGAAGGAGTGATTTCTGGGCAAATTTGGGCGTGGAAATCAAGGCATAAAAGACAGTAGAAGGTACAGTATGAACAACATTTATTACTGTGAGTTGCACACATTTCGAGAGAAGCTTTGAGCAAAAAAAATGGAAAAAAAACAGTACAGTTTCAGCTTCAAGTGGGCAGGGAAATCGAGGCAAAGTGGGCACATTTTTCAAGGAATTTTGGGCTGAAGAGATTAGTTGTATTTTACTGTTTTGTTTTGTCTGCAAATGTATTTTTCCTAAACTTGAAAGATAAATAAATTTGAAGAGCTCTCTAACAGGTTTTCCCCAAAGAAGATTGAAGGGGTTTTGCCTAGGTCTAAGTTGACCAAAAATCTGTGTGTATTTTTCTATGTGTTGCTGGTCTGTTTATGTCCATATTTATTTTCAGCACGTGTTGACAGTCCCATGTGTTTTAATCTGAAAATTTCATTTCCAGAATTCTATATGTTGAATGTAAGTTTATGGGAAAGGACAGTTAACTGAATGGGAGTGATAAGGTGAGGTTAAAACCGAGCTGGAATTGCAGGAAACATTTTAGTCATCAAATTTCAACATGGTATCAAAGGCTACTGGCTTAAAATTGCAGTTTGAACAACTGACAGTAGTTTGAGACAGCAAACAGTGGTTTGGACAGCAAACTGATATCTTGGGACAGCAAGGTGAAATTTCATACAAACTGAACTTTTGGGACAGCAAGGTACTCGAACAATTGAAGAACATCAAGATGACAAAGGCTGAAAGTGTAGTTCATTATCTTGGCAGGGTCAAGCAGGTACGTGATGATTTGACTACTATTGGTGAGGTATTTTCACCCACAGAGTTAGTCAGGATAGTCGTAGCGAGACTTCCTAAGTCCTGAGAGGTCTTTGGAGATACAGTTACCTCTAGGGAGAATCTTCACAATTGGGACAAATTTTGGGATGATTGTGTGCAGCATGAGATACGAAAGACTGGCAGTGGTGGGGTGAAGATAGCAGATGAGGAGGATGTAGCCTTGACAGCCAGGGGGAAGAATAAAGGGGAGGCCAAGAAAGGGGCCTCATCAGATGGGGCTAAGGGAAAGGAGAAGAAGAAGAAGAAAGATACGGATATGTCCAAAGTCAAATGTTGGGCATGTCAAAAGATGGGACACTATGCTGCTACGTGTCCTGAGAATAAAAACAAGGGGAAGAAGAGTACTGCAGCTTCAGCAGAGGTGGAGCAGATTGCTTCACAGTTTGACAGGGATTTTCCATTTAATACTTTTACATCTAATAGGAGTACATCATCCGATGTGTGGTACATAGACATGGGGCTTCCCGCCATATGACAGGTGCACGGGAGTTCTTTTCAGAGGTTGCAAAGAGGGCACTTGATATTGAGATTGTACTAGGAGATGACCGCACTGTGAGAGTTGTTGGTGTGGGGACTATGACCTTTGAGAGGGAGTCTTTGCCTCCTTTGAAAGTCATGGATGTTTTGTATGTTTCGGGGATGAAGTACAACTTGATTTCAGTGTCTTCTATGGAGGAGAAGGGGTTTGACGTCACTCTCTCAGGAGGGCAGGTATTGATGCATCCCAGGGGAGCTTCCATCACTTTGGCCAAAGTGATTCGAGTACGCTCTGGGAAACTATACAGGTTCAGTTTTTAGTCGACAGGAGCATTTGTGAGTAGCACATCTGCTAGTACTCACACTAGTACAGCTAGCAGTAGAGACTTGTGCGAGTTATGGCACCGGAGGATGGCGCAAATGCATCATGGAGTTTTGAGAGTTCTGAGGGAGATCACTACAGGAGTTCCTGATTTCAGTGTCGAGCATTATGAGGTCTACAGAGGGTGTGCTTTGGGCAAGTACACCAAGTTACCATTTCCAGCGAGCTACAGCAGATCTACAGGTATACTAGACTTGATTCATACTGATGTTAGTGGTCGTATGTCTCATGTGTCCTTGGGTGGTTATGAGAATTATGTTATATTCATTGATGACTACTCTAGGAGGACATGGATATATTTCCTGAAGGCCAAGGTTGAGGTCTTAAGTCGCTTTAAAGAGTTCAAAGCTCTTGTGGAAAAGCAGACAGGTAGGAAGATTTAGGTCTTGAGGTCAGACAATGGTGGTGAGTATACTGATGGTGGATTTTCTGACTTATGTGCACAGGAGGGCATTAGGACAGAGTTCACAGTTCCTTACAACCCTCAGCAGAATGGGGTGTCTGAAAGGAAGAACAAAGCTATTGTTGGGGCTGCTACAGCAATGATTCATGATCAAGGGTTGCATTTGTTTTTGTGGGCTGAGGCATGCAATACTGTTGTTTATCTTAAGAGCAGCAATCCTCGCAGAGTATTGGGGAATATGACTCCGGAGGAGGCCTTCACTGAAGAAAAGCCTCGTGTGGGACATCTTCGTATCTTTGGATGTCTCATATATTCTTATATCCCCAAGGAGTAGAGGATGAAGCTGGAACCCATGGCAGAGAAGGGTATCTGTATGGGTTACAGCGAGACTTCGAAGGCCTATTGGATCTTCCTTCCTTATAAACAGAGAGTGGTGATTAGGATGGATGTGAAGTTCGAGGAGGAGAGGGCCTATCGGAGATCATGGGAGTATGATGAGAGAGCGTCGCAGACTTCTCCGCAACAGGGAGGTCAGGTACAGGGAGCAAGACCTCAGTGTTCTGAATCAACTGGTACAGGAGGTACTTCAGTGTCAGTGACATCTGGGGCACCAGTGGCAAGTTCACCGAGCACTTCTTTAGGGAGTCCATTGGTACAGAAGCATTTCAGCTGACACAGGCATAGGTTCTTCGAGGACAGGTGTGGTACAGGCACACCAGGGTCAGTTGGCAAACCTTCAGGTTCACTAGACTGGGGGGCAGAGGATGAGGTTCCCTATGGGGAAGCTTCTTCAGGGAAGAGGAGGCCCAAGTGGCTTTAAGACACCTTGAAGAAAGCGGAGTTTGTTGGTCCTTCGAAGAGGGTGAACAGGGAGAGTGTGCCACCTGAGCAGTTTTGCAATTATGTAGCCAAGGCTACCAGCATTGTTGACTCTGAGCCTACTAGGTATGAGGAGGCTGCCATCCAGGAGGTATAGAGAGAGGCTATGGTGGAGGAGTATGCCTCTATCATTAAGAACAATGTTAGGTCCCATTAATACTAGTGTATCCCCTTATTGTTGTTGGTGTAGGCCCCTTATTGTTATTGTTGTACCCCTGTAATTCCCATATTGTTATTATTGTGCCCTTACATTATTATCATTAGGTCGGCTAGGATTATATTGTGGCCCCATGGACTCCTATATATAGAAAGGAGGTTTTGTCATTTGTATCATCCAAGAATTGTTCATCTATGTAATGTATTGGAGGTTGCCCCCTCGAAGTGGCTGATTTCTAAGGCGTTGATCTCTCTTTTCTTCTATTTTTGGAGCTGGTTTCATAACATTTGGAATCAGAGCTTTGGATTCTAGGGTTTCGCTGCTCCAAACAGGTGATCGTTGAATTTTCGCTATAACTTTTTTTCTACGAAGGTTCAGAAGTTGAAATTTTTATAGAGCGAAACCGAAATCCGGAGGAACGTCGTGTAGAAATTTCAGATCTTGGTTCGCAATATTTTTGAAGATATGATCTGTGTAAGTTAGGGTTTTTTCAGGCTCCCGAATTTCACCTAAAACAGGTCATCGTGGAATTTTCGCTATAATTTTGTTTCTATGAAGGTTTAGAAGCTGAAATTTTTACAGAGCGCGGTCGAAATCCTCAAGAACTTCCTGTAAAAATTTCAGATCTTGGTTCGCAATATTTTCGGAGATATGCTTTGTGGAAGTTAGGTTTTTTTCAAGCTCTCGAATTTCATCTCAAAGAGGTAACCGTGGGAAAATCATCATAACTCTTTCTCTGAGCGTCAGATTAGAATTCTATAACAAGTGGTCGCAAGCACACGGACTGTAGTTTCCTGTATATCAATTTCAGAGCCGAAGGAGACAACAATGACACGTGGCACGTCGTACACGTTCACTCTACTGAACCAGTCCATAATTAGGTCATTGTGGGAGATTGGGCATAACTTTGCCTTGAAGAATCCAAATCAGGTCAGACCTGTGTCATTGAAAAGAAGATTCAAAGGGCTACTACAGGACCGAATTTCAGATATTGAAGATCTGAAATCACAAAGATAATTCAATTTCAATATCAAGCTCCTTAAAAGTAAGAAAAAGGTGTGTATTTCTTAAACAAGTTTGCATAACATTTGTTTGAAAAATCTGTTTGAAGTGATTCCAAGGGTATATTGAAGCATAGATATCATTATTGAGTTATATAATGCCTCCCAAAAATAATTCCACACACATTAAGCCCTCAAAAAGCTATACTATGACGCATGAAGAGGAAGAATTGCAGAATGAGATATCAAAATTACGGTACCAAGTGCAACAAATTTCGATCTTACAAAGAGCAATCAAAGATGACATAGATGTTTTAAAAGCAAAAATGGAGGCTAAATTGGACTATTTGAAGGATCAAATGAAAGCTAATATGGATGATAAAATAGTGGAAGATCACATCGAGCATCAACAACAAGCTCTCCAACTCTCAAAGGATAACCTAGCTTTGGTGCAGAATCGAATGAAACAACAAGAAGATCAACATTGCAACAAAAGAAGTTCTAAAGCAGTCACAGAAACAAAAACTCAACAACTACCAAATCGATCAATTTCAGAGTATCTCAGCAAGTGGAAGAACTTACACGTTGAAGATTCCACATGGAAGGATGAGAATTTTATACAAAAGCATCCAGAAATAATCAAGTGTTGAGGGCAACACTTGTTTGAAGGAGAGGGGCATGTTAGGTCCCTATAATACTAGTGTATCCCCTTATTGTTGTCAGTGTAGCCCCCTTATTGTTATTGTTGTACCCCTGTAACCCCCATATTGTTATTATTGTGCCCTTACATTATTATTGTTAGGTCGGCTAGGATTATATTGTGGCCCCATGGACTCCTATATATAGAAAGTAGGTTTTGTCATTTGTATCATCCAAGAATTGTTCATTTATGTAATGTATTGGAGGTTGCCCCCTCAAAGTGGCTAATTTCTAAAGCGTTGATCTCTCTTTTCTTCTATTTTTGGAGCTGGTTTCGTAACAAACAATGTCTGAGAGGTGGTGCCTAGGCCTGAGGGAAAGTTAGTTGTGACTTCCAGGTGGCTCTACAAGATCAAGCATGTTGCGGATGGCAGCTTTTGAGAAGTTCAAGGCAAGGTTTGTAGCTAGAGGGTTCTCACAGATAGAGGGAGTTGACTACGATGAGACCTTCACTCTTATAGCTCGGTACACTTCTATCTGGTCCCTTATTTCTATTGCTACAGAAATGGGTTGGCAGATCCATCAGATGGATGTGACGACCGCATTTCTAAACGGAGTTATAAAGGAGGAGGTGTATGTTGAGCATCCACAGGGCTTTGAGGTACTTGGGTGGGAGACCCATGCATGTCAGTTCAGGCAAGCACTCTACGGACTTATGCAAGTTCCTCGAGCTTGGTATTCAAGGATTAGTACTTACTTGCAGCAGATGGGTTTCATGAAGAGTGATGCAGATCCGAACCTATACTAGGGGATGATTTGCTCATTCTTGTGCTATATGTTGATGACTAGTTCATTACAGGGGCAAAGAGACTGATTAGTGGTTGCAAGGAGGATCTTGCTATGGAGTTCGAGATGAAGGACATTGGGTTGATGCATTACTTTTTGGGGCTTGAGGAGTGGCAAGAGGAGGGGCATATCTTTCTAGGACAGGGGCAGTATGTTGTGGATGTGTTGAGCAGATTTCACATGGCAGAATGTAGACCCATGTCTACACCTATGATCACCAACTGGAAGAAGCTTCATGCTTTGGATTCTAGTTTGGTGGATCCCGCATTGTATAGACGGCTTATTGGGTCCTTGATGTATCTGGTCAACACTAGGCCTGATATATGCTTTGCAGTGAACACACTTAGCCAGTTCATGGTTAAGCCCTGGAGGGTGCACTGTGTAGCTGCAAAACACATTCTTCGCTACGTGCAGGGGACTGTTGATTATGGTCTAGACTATAGGTGGGGATATGGAGTGAGGTTGGTATGTTACATAGATTCAGATTGGGCGTGGAGTGCTTCTGACAGGAAAAGCACTTCAGGGTGTTGCTTTGGATTGGGTTCGTCAGCTGTGTTGTGGTTCAGTCGAAAGAAAAAGTCAGTTGCTTTGAGCTCTTCTGACACTGAGTATATGGCTGCTACACAGGCTAGTTGTGAGGCCATTTGGCTTCACAAGATATTGTATGGCCTATTTGATCAGGAGTTGAGGCCGACGGTTATTCACTGTGATAATCAGAGTTACATTAAACTCACGGAGAATCCAGTGTTTCATGACAAGTCAAAACACATTGACATCAGACATCATTTCATCGGGGGACTATGTTCAGAAGGGGGCAGTGAAGTTGGACTATATATCGACAGATGAGCAGGTGGCTGATGTTCTCACGAAGTCCTTGCCAAGAGGCAAGCATGTCCATTTCAGGGACAAGATGGGTGTGATGAGAAACACTTTCCTCAGTAAGAGGGAGTGTTGATTTTTAATGTACCTTAGACAAGTGGTTTCCCATGGGTTTGTCTCTACCTAGGGAAACGTGTCCAAAATAATTATTTTCCTAAGTGTGACTTTATAAAGTGAAAGTGACTTTATAAGTGGTAAAGTCGATATTAAATTATAAAGTGAAAGTGACTTTATAAGTGGTAAAGTCAATGTTAAATTATAAAGTGAAAAGTGACTTTAGACATAAAGTACAATGTGGATACTTTATTTAATGGGTGAGTTAAAAAATAGAAAGTGAGAATTAAATGCACATTTATTCTCATCCCTTGATCTAAATGAATCTGAACCATTAGATCTTAGGATTTCCCAAAAGTCATTTAGGGAAACAAAAGGGGGAAAAGAAAAGAGAGACTGCATTCATTCATTCTTCATGAGCAGATTGGACAAAAGGAGGGTGAGAGTTGGATAAAAGTTTTAAAAGAGAAATTTGTTGCAGCAAGCTGAAGGAGTGATTTCTGGGCAAATTTGGGCATGGAAATCAAGGCATAAAAGAGAGCAGAAGGTACAATATGAGTAGCATTTATTGTTGTGAGTTGCACGCAGTTCGAGAGAAGTTTTGAGAAAAAAATGGAAAAAAATCAGTACAGTTCGTACAAAATCCGTACAGTACAATCTGCGTCCGTACAGTACAGTTCAGCTTCAAGTGGGCACAGAAATCAAGGCAAAGTGGGCACGGTTTTCAAGGAGTTTTGGGCTGAAGAGATAAGTCGTATTTTGTTGTTTTGTTTTGTCTGTAAATGTGTTGGAACACCTATTTTGTTGTTTTGTTTTCTTCTGTAGAGAGGTGTTGGAGCACCTACAGCTTCATCCATAATGTGAGAAGAAACAGACTCAACAAAAACCGAGCAGAAAGCTTGGTTTATGTGCACTACAACTTGAGGTTGTTGAGTCATTATTGTGATCGGGCTTATGAGTATCTCTCATATAAAGTTTGGGACAGCAACCCAGAGGACGATAATTTGGGGGACGACACTATACATCTGGAAGAATTGGAAGCAAAACTTTTGGGAGACGAGGATGATGCAGCAGCATCCATGTCATCGCCACACCCACCATCCGGTAGTAGTGCTAGTGCCAGTGCCAATGTTCGAGTTCCAACTATTGTTCGAAGTTCCTTTGCTGACGCAGCCTCCACCTACATCCTCACGTGGAAGGCATGGGCCTTCTAGTTATGGTCGTGGTACTTTTCGCAAGGAGACTGCTGGAAGACCACCATTACCACAACTTGCTCATAAATTAGACATTTCTCATGGCAAGAGGCCAAGCAATAAATAAAATAGATTTACAGTTTACTAGTCTTTTCTATTTTCTAGTAGTTTTTAACATTTTATAATTGTTGAAACTTGACTCTTTCATATTTAATGGAAGATATTTCTTGTAAACAATATATGACAATTTAATTTTGAAGTTTGAAACTTTGAAGTTGGCAGTTATAAGTTTATAAGTCATTATGAATTATGAATATGATGCTTCATAAAAGTTGAAAGTTGTTTCATTTCGTTTCATTTTATAACATTTCATTTCATGTTAAATATTATTTGTTGTAATGGTTACACTTAGCTTACAAGTACAACTATGGTGATCAATGAATTAATGATGATAAATGTTATATATTGAATTCTGAAAGCTTGAAACTTTAAGATTGATGAATCATGAGACTGAAGAGTTAATATGTTGTATGTTTCTAACTTGTGGACATGGTTGATGAAGATTATAACTTCTAGATGATTGATGTTATATGGTTCAATCTATGTTTTATGTTTTTTATGTCTAATTCATCATTCTACATGCTTTTTTTGACATATATGCATCAAAATATATATAAAAATATAATATATATATATATATATATATATATATATATATATATTAAAAAAATGCTCCCAAACCGGGAGCTTTTGAAAATGGCGCTCCCGCTCCCAAGTAACCTTGTTGTTGACCCTACTGAACAGTTGCCAACACTGCATTTGCACTACAACTCCCTCTCATTTGTTGATGCTGCAACTGGGAATCATCCAAAGTAGCATGTCCCTGCTACTAAAATGGGTTCTCTAACATACCCATATGTTCCGTGAAATAGACGAACTTAGCTCTCCCTAGAGCTTTCATGAGTATGTTTGCAACCTTCTCTCCGGTGGAAACATATTGTAGCTAGACTGCCCCACGCTATACACAATCTTTGATGAAATGGCATCGAATATCTATGTGCTTTGACCTGTCATGAAACACTGGATTTTTAGAGAGCTTTATGCGAGTCTAATTATCATAGTAGACAATGGTCGTGTCCATCCTCTACCTGAACAAGCTTACTAGCAGCTTCTGAAGCCATATAGCTTCGCATGTAGTTGTGCTAGCTGCCATATACTCTGCTTCTGCAGAGCTCAATGCTACTGACTTCTGCTTCCTGCTAAACCAAGAAACCATCCTTGATCCAACACTGAAGCAGTACCCAGAGGTACTTTTTCTGTCCACTGAACTGCCTGCCCAATCTGCATTTGTGAACCCACAGTCTAACGTCATTCCCTCGAGTATATCTTAACCCAAGCTCGACTATGTCGTGCACATACCTTAGATTATGCCTCACTACTGAACAATGTACCCTCCTCGAGTTCTACCATGAACTGAATTAGGGTATTCACTACGAAGCAAATATCTGGCCTAGTGTTTACCGGATACATAAGAGACCCAATGAGTTGTCTATACAAGGTGGGGTCGATCCTTATCATCTGATGCATCTATCTTCTTCCAATTTGTGATCATGGGTGTAGTCATGGGTCTGCAATCCTGCATTCAGAATCTCTTCAGAATATCTGTAGTGTATCTTCCTTGTCCAAGCAAGATATCCCTATCCTTCTGCCACACTTTCAATCCCAGGAAATAGTGCATCAACCCCAGATCCTTCATGTCAAATCTCGCTGCCAGGTTCCTCTTGCAGTCTTCTATGAGCCCTAATGATCCTGTCAAAAAAAGATCATCCACATACAGATCTAGATGAGTGGCTCACCCTCTACCATCAAATAGTAAAGGTTGGGATCTGCATCACTCTTAACAAATCCCATCTACTGCAAATAATTGTCAATCCGACCATACCATGCCATGGGAGCCTACTTGAGCCCATATAGGGCTTTCTTCAGTCTACACACATGAGTGTGCCTCTCATGAGTCTCGAAGCCCTCTGGTTGTTCTATGTACACCTCTTCCTCTATCACCCCATTCAAGAATGATGTCTTAACGTCCATCTGATGACACTGCCATCCCATCTAAGCTGTTAGGGATATAACTGACCTGATAGAGGTGTATCTGGCAATTGGGGCGAAAGTTTCCTCGTAATCTATTCCCTCTTTTTGTGCATGCCCCTTTGCCACGAACCTAGCCTTGTACTTCTCCACACGGCCATCTGCAACATACCTCATCTTGTAGATCCATCTTAAACCTACCAGTGATTTTTATTTCGGCCTTGGCACTACCTCCCAAACATCATTCGTCGTGATAGAGCTATGCTCTTCTACCATGGCATCTTGTAAATTTTTGAAGATGTTCTATACGTGATGCAACTTTACTTTTATCCCCAGTGACAGTCAGCAATCATATAAACAAGAAAGTAAAGTGCTGATAGAACATACCAGTAGATCGACAGAAGACAAGCCAAAAAAATATAAGTGTGTTGGTGCGTTATGGCGGTCAATGGGATGCTTCAACCAGCAAAGTCTCAATATGGTCAGCCAACCAGAAGTCACGCACACAACCCTTAAAGACAACTCATCAAAAATCAACATAATTCAACAAAAGAATCCCACATCCAAATTTCCGGCGTCATCCATATTTATGGCATCCAGATTTACGACATCCATTTCTGGTATCATCCAGATTTACGGCATCATCCATATTTACAGCATCCAGATTTACGGCATCATCCATATTTACGGCATCCAGATTTACGGCATCCATTTACGACATCATCCAGATTTCCGGCATCATCCATAATTACGGCATCCATTTCCGGCATCATCCATATTTATGGCATCCATTTCCGGCATCATCCATATTTACGGCATCCATTTTCAGCATCATCCAGATTTACGGCATCATCCATATTTACGACATCATCCATTTCTAGATCATGAGGATGTCTGTGATGAGATGATTGAAATGTCCTCCAACGTTGACTCTATTTATATCAATCACTGAGGGTGTCTGACACATTTGCTGGGAGTGTAAAACCTTAAGGCCGACTTGCACATATTTTGAAAGTATTAAAAATAAATTCAAAATAAATGTTCTACTCATCAGATCAAGATGATCTTTAGATTGATCTTGCACCTCTTTGAAAGAGGAACCCAATAAAAATATTGGTGTCTTCATCTGATCATCACAACATGGATTTTGGACCTAGTTGTCCAATTTTAACACTCCCTCTCAACTAGGGAGAACTCCATCCACCTGTGCAATCAAACATCGTGCGTCATCCCGCCGTAACTTGCTTTGCTGGCCTCTTTATTTCAAAACAGAAGTGGATCAGTCACAAAGACATCATTCCCGGCTGACAGATTCAACCCAGAGGTCTGAAACCTCTATAGGACTCACAAAGAGTCTCATACCATCCCAGAGTTGGTTTATCTGACCTGAAGTCAGTAGGAGGTCCGAAACCTCACTTGGACTCAAGAGAGTCATATATACTAACCCGAAGTCTCACTGACTTGAAGTCAGTTGGAGGTTTGAAACCTCACATGGACTCAAAGAGTCACATACCAACCCGAAGTTGGTTTATCTGACCTGAAGTTGGTTTATCTAACCCGAAGTCAGTAGGAGGTCTGAAACCTCACTAGACTTGATCCCAAATCAAGTGGTTGGACACGTGTCATCCTAGATAGAGAGTACGGCAATCTCTGATGCGTCCATCAATCTTTGCTACTAGTCTCTAGCTTTTCCCACCTCATCGGCCAAATGTGAGGTACTTCCCATGAGTCTGGAACTCAAATGGGTAGGATGTATACGGGCACAGATCATGAGAGGCGAACCAACTCAATCATCATAACGGTAGGGCCCAAGCACACCAACAAGGTTCAGCAAGCCTAGCCCTGTGGTTGCTTATAGCTCCGAGAAGCTATCCCCAAAGCCCCCCATAGCTCCCATAGCTCATCATCCAACAGGACCCTCTAAATAAGGTCGTTCCACGATACCAAGATTCTCACGGAAGGTTAGGAACATAACCTTCCCCAAGGGCATTGTAAGAATATCTGCAACCTGCTCATCAGTTCCTATCTGATCGAACCTTACAGCGCCTCGCTGTACCATATCCCGGATAAAGTGGCACCAGCCATCAACATGCTTGGATCGTTCGTGGAACACGAGATTCTATGACAAACAAATCCCCCTCTAGTTATCACAAAGGATAACGGTGGCATCTAGCACATGCTCGAACAGCTCACTGAAGAGCTTTCGCAACCAAGTGACTTCACAACAGGCCATATATGTTACAATGTATTTGGCCTCAGCGGTGCTCAAGGCTACCGACTTCAGTTTCCTGCCCGAAGTAGATCTACGTGTGAAGTAGCATCCAGATGTGCTCTTGCGATCCACTGCACTGCCAGCCCAATCGGCATCAGTATATCCATGGAGTGTCATACTCCCGACAGTGTATCTCAGCCCATGGTCTATCGTGCCTCAGAGATATCTCAAGAGTTTCTTGGCACCAACCCAGTGAATGTTATGATCAACCATGTGTTGACTCAAAGTGTTCACTGCACAACATACGTTCGGACAGGTGTTCAATAAGAACATCAGGGACCCTACGAGTTGAAGATACTTAGTAGGATTTGCTAGCATGGGCCCAGCAGCGCTGCCACTCAACTTCTTAAAGTTGAGCTCCATTGGTTTAGACACGAACTTACAGTCCATCATACTAAATCTTTCCAGAAGCTTCACAATGTATTTTCCTTGAGAAAGGAAAATCTCGCCAGGTCTCTACCAAACCTCCAAGCCTAGGAAGTAGTGCATCAGTCCTAGGTCCTTCATCTCGAACACAGCAGCGATCTCCCTCTTGCACTGATGAATGAGAGGGACAACACCTGTCAAGAAGAGGTTGTCCACATACAGCACCAGAATGAGAGGCTTCTCTCTATCAACATTGAAGTAAAGGTTTGGATCAGCATTACTACGAGTGAAGCCTGGCTTCATCAGGTAGCTATATATCCTCTTGTACCAAGCTCTGGGTGCTTGCTTCAACCCATAGAGGGCTTTCTTCAACCTGCAAACATGGGTGTTCCGATCCTGGACTTCAAACCCCAGAGGTTGCTCCACATGCACCTCTTCCTTTATTGCACCATGCAGAAATGCGGTCTTCACATCCATCTGATGAAGACTCCATCCTTGCGTAGCAGCAAGGGCTATGATAGATCGGATGGTGGTATATCGGGCCACAGGTGCAAATATATCATCATAGTTTATGCCTTCCTTTTGAGAGAAGCCACGGGCAACGAATCTTGCCTTGAACTTTTCAGCATCAGATCCATGCTTGATCTTGTAGAGCCATTTCGAGATGACAACTGCTTTGTCCTCCGGTCTTGGAACCACATCCCAGACATCATTCTTCATTATGGACTCATACTCTTCGTGCATAGCATCCTTCCAGACTTGATGCTTTATGGCTTCCTCAAAAGATCCAGGCTCATATTGTACAATAGTACTCATGGCTACTAGATACCCTTGGTATCTACTTAGCTTCTTGCTTTCACGAATGTCCCCCTTTGGGGCCATATGTCGCTCGGCATCCTCGAGAGTCTCCCTGAGCCATGATGGTCTCTTCCCTATTGAGGGAGGTGGATCAATCAGATGCATTGGTCCTTCGGCATCGGGCATCGTCTCATATTTCGGTTCTTCTTGATTTCCAGGCCTTGCTTCATGATCTTCCTCAAATCTCGGAAGATTGACTACTTTCCTCAGGGAAGCATCTTTGTCAAAAGTAACATCATGGCATATATCCACTTCCCTTTGACCAGGCACATATACTTTATAGGCCTTCGAAGTTTTGTTGTAGCCCACAGACATTGTGGTCTCCCTCTTGATGCTAGCTCCTCTATAAAAGTTCTTGAACTCGTTCGTCTCATATAATAAGAACATCCTCCCAAGTATGTCACAGGCAGCATACCAGTCAGATCAGAATGTACTAATTGCAAGACATCAGATGCCTTTGTGACACTTGAGGGGAAAGGTCCCCTTGTATGCTTTCCTTCGGCACAACCCTGACATACACCTTCATGACTATTTAAGAACTCAGGCATCCCCGTCACCACCTTCCTTGCTTCGAGAAGGGCCTTCTAGTGAAGTTGTTCAAACCTCCGGTGCCATAGTTCAGTTTGTCGGATAGTATCACATGTCATCGCTCCCAGTGGACTTCGTCCAACCTGGTAGAGTGTACCAACTCTAAACCCAATCGTGATAGCTTCCTTGAAACTCTTCTTCCACATGCGCACCTTCCATCAATGAATGCCACATTGAAACCTTTGTCTTCCATGGCCGAAACAGACACAAGGTTCTTCTTCAAATTAGGTACATATAGTACATCTTGCAGGCGGAGGACTTGACCTTAAGACAAGTGGAGAGTCACAGTTCCTGTCCCTTTCACGGGATATGTGGCATTATCTCCAAGGATAATTTGTAGATTAGTATCCTTCTCAACCATATCAATAAGTGCTTCCTTGAACCCAATGATGTGCATTGAGGCACCACTGTCTATCAACTAGACATCCATAGTGTCGGGTGGAGATGCAGCAGAGAGGGCAGATACAAGAATGAATTCATTTCTTTTATCATCAAAAACATTTGATTCCTCATACCTGGAATTTCTTGACCTTTTGAAAGGTTGCCCATTTCCGTCGGAGGGAGCCTTCCTTTTCTTGACCTTCTTGAAAGGGCATTCTCTAGCAAAGTGACCTAGCTCAGAGATGTAGGCAACCAAACTCTTATGAATTGAGTCCCTGATCATCAGCTTTGCTTTGATTTCCCCCTTCTTGTACTTTGATTTGGCAGCAACAGTTGCAATGGATGGAGGCTCTTGGATTTTACCCTGCACATAGTTCATGACATCTTGGTCTTCCAAATTAAGATCCAATGTCATCTTCCAAGCATGGAAATCATCCTTCCCAGTCAATTTTTCATCAGCCTTAAAGCCATTGTAGTTTGAGGAACCCATCCTCTTCTTCAATGATTGCTACAAACTAGGGCTTTGTCTTCACCTCAGCTCTGATACCATGTAAATTTTTGAAGATGTTCTATGCTTGATGCAACTTTACTTTTATCCCCAATGTCAGTCAGCAATCACATAAACAAGAAAGTAAAGTGTTGATAGAACATACCAGTAGATCGACAGAAGACAACCCAGAAAAATATACGTGTTGGTGCGTTACGGCAGTCAACAGGATGCTTCAACCAACAAAGTCTCAATACGGTCAGCCAACCAGAAGTGTCACACACACAACCCTTAAAGACAACTCATCAAAAATCAACATAATTCAACAAAAGAATCCCACATCCAGATTTCCGGCATCATCCATATTTATGGCATCCAGATTTATGACATCCATTTGCATCATCCAGATTTATGGCATCATCCATATTTACGGCATCCATTTCCGGCATCATCCATATTTACGGCATCCAGATTTACGGCATCCATTTCCAGTATCATCCAGATTTTCGGCATCATCCATATTTACGGCATCCATTTCCGACATCATCCAGATTTACGGCATCATCCATTTCTAGATCATGAGGATGTGTGTGATGAGATGATTAAAATGTCCTCCAACATTGACTCTATTTATATCAATCACTGAGGGTGTGTGACACATTTGCTGGGGGTGTAAAACCTTAAGGCCGACTTGCACATATTTTGAACGTATTAAAAATAAATTCAAAATAAATGTTCTACTCATCGGATCAAGATGATCTTTAGATCGATCTTGCACCTCTTCGAAAGATGAACCTAATAAAAATATTGGTGTCTTCATCTGAGCATCACAACATGGATTTTGGACCTAGTTGTCCAATTTTAACACATCTACCCACACCTGATGTTGTACGGCTTCCTAAAAGCTAAAAGGTTCTGCAACCTGAGCCACCAATGCTTGATACCTGTCAGGTTGTCTGCGTTGTCTTTTGTTCGTCCTTGAAGTTCCATTAAACTCATCTGCATCTCTCAATGTCTGATGAACTTCTCTGCTGGCTCGACCACTAGTGGTGGGAGATTCAACCAGCTCCTCATCATGTCCATGCTACTCAGTGTGTTGAGAACTCCCCGGATCTCCTGCTCCTGAGGAAATACTGGTACTAGTCACTGTACTCGATCCTTGTCATTGTCCTCCTATCGGTCCCACTGGTTGTCCCTGTTGCTGGACCAAAGGAGCCTTTGCTGATTGATTCTGATCACGTGCAGGCATCTCACAAGATCTCCTA
Source organism: Pinus albicaulis (assembly GCA_034641835.2). Classification (NCBI taxonomy): domain Eukaryota; kingdom Viridiplantae; phylum Streptophyta; class Pinopsida; order Pinales; family Pinaceae; genus Pinus; species Pinus albicaulis. Next base: position 385,444,564 of record CM076573.1, on the reverse strand, counting down.
AAAGCTTAGTCCTCCATGAACTTCACGTCTTGTCTCACTACAATCTTCCTACTGCTAGGAATGTAGATCTGGTATGCCTTTGAGGTCTCGCTATACCTAACAAGAAACCCCTTCTTTGCAGTCTAATCCAATTTGGTACATTTTTCATCTGGCATGTGGAAATAAGCCACACTACCGAAAATCCTTAAGTAACTAACTTTTGGCTTCTTCCCTGTGAAGACTCCTTTTGGCGTTTTCTTCCCCAAAACTCTATGCGGAGTCATGTTCAGAATATACACTGTCATGTTACATGCCTCTGCCCATAGAAATCTGGGCAAATCCTGGTCATATAACATAGCCTTTGCAGCCCCAACTATGGTTCTGTTTTTCCGCTCCGCTACCCCATTCTGCTGAGGATTATATGGGGTTGTCCATTCTCTTTTGATGCCTTCCTTCATGCAAAAATTCGTGAAGCTTTTATCAATATATTCTCCACCATTATCTGAGCGAAGCACCTTGATCCTCTTCCGTATCGCATTCTCTGCGAGAGATTTAAACTCTTTGAATCTATCAAAGACCTCATCTTTGGTCTTCAATAAGTAGATCCAGGTTTTCCTAGAATGATCATCAATAAAGGTGCCGAAGTATTCGGCACCACTAAGAGCTCTAGTTGACATCGGGCCACAAATATTTGAATGTATAAGTCCTAACACGACATTTGCCCTGTTATCACTTCTTGGGAATGTTGCCTTAACATACTTCCCAAGTAAGCATCCTTTGCACACATCATCGCAAGGTTACTTGGGAGCGGGAGCAGGAGCGGGAGCGGGGAGCTCCATTTTTAGAAGCTTCCGGTCCGGAGCGTTTTCGGGAGCGTTTATATATATATATATATATATATATATATATTTTGATGCATATATGTCAACTAAAACATGTAGAATGATGAATTAGACATAAAAAACATAAAAACATAGATTGAATCATATAACATCAATCATCTAGAAGTTATAATCTTCATCAACCACGCCCACAAGTTGGAAGCATGCAACATATTGACTCTTGAGTCTCGCGAATCATCAATCTAAAGGTTTCAAGCTTTCAAAATTCAATATAAAACATTTATCATCATTGATTTCAAATTTCAATATCTAACATTTATCATCATCGATTCATTTATTTCAAAATTCAATATACATTTATCATCATTGATATATAACATTTATCGTCATTGATTCATTGATTTCAAATTTCAATATATAACATTTATCATCATTGATTCATTGATTTCAAATTTCAATATATAACATTTATCATCATTGATTCATTGATTTCAAAATTCAATATTTAACATTTATCATCATTGATTCATTGATCACCATATAACTTTCATGAAGCATCATATCCATAATTCATAATGACTTGTAAACTTATAAATGCCAACTTCAAAGTTTCACCTTTCAAATTCAAACTTCAAACTTAAATTGTCATTAAATATATGAAAGAGTCAAGTTTCAATTGTTCAACTGTCAACAACAATTAGAAAAGACTAGTAAACAACAAATCTATTTTATCTACTGGCTGGCCCCTTGCCACGCCCACGAGAAATGTCTAATTTGCGCGAGCCACGAGGAAATGGTGGTCTTCTAGTACTCTCAGGAGTACCACGACCATGACTAGAAGGTGGAGGCTGGATCTGCAAAGGAACAATAGTGTGATATCGAGAACTGGCACTAGCACTGGCACTGGCACCCGCACTGCTACCAGTAGATGGTGGAACTGGCCCTGTGTGTGGCGGTGCTGCTGATGCTTCATCATCATCCCTAAAAAGTTATGCTTCCAATTCTTCCATATGTACCGTGTCGTCCTCCAAATTATCATCCTCTGGGTTGTTGTCCCAGACTCTGTATGATTGATCCTCATTTGCCCGATCACAGTAATGGCTCAACAACCTCAAGTTGTAATGCAAATAAACCAAGGTTTCAGCTCGGTTTTCATTCAGCCTGTTTCTTCTCACATTGTGTATGAAGCTGTAGGTGCTCCAACACCTCTCTGCAGAAGAAGTGTTCACAACCTGTGAGATAACTTTTTTAGCCAACTTTGGCAAAAGTCCCATGCCGCCATATGCTTCCCACCATGTGATAGCATCAAATCTGTCCTCGTCTTCCATTGCATGGAAAGAACCAAAGTTAGCAATGCAACTGAAGTATTTTCCTAATTCAAGGCGCAATCTACCACACTCCTCCCTGTCAGGTACCAACTTGTCTTCCTTGCTTCCTTGCTGGCTTCAACTGCACCACGATACTCTGCTTTTGCTGAAGAAAGGGAGATGGCACTTTGTTTCTTACAAGACCAAGTAATAGGTCCTGAACCAAGAGTGAATACATATCCTGCAGTGGACTTCTGATCATCAGGGTCACCAGCCCAATCAGAATCAGTGAAACCAATCAACAAGGGAGATGCTCCTGCACTGTAATGAATCCCGAACTGAACTGTACCTTGAATATATCGAAGTATTCTTTTAGCTGCTTTCCAGTGACTTTCATGAGGTTGGTGCATAAACCGAGCGACAAGACCAACGGCAAAGGAAAGGTCAGGACGAGTATGGGTTAGATACAAAAGTTTACTAACAAGTTGACGTTATAAGGTAGCATCAACTTCAGGGGTAGTATAGTTGACTGAAAACTTGACTCCAAACTGAAAGGGACAAGGGGCAGGCTTACAGTCTTCCATGTGAAAGTGGTGTAGAAGATCACAGGCATACTTGGACTGAGAGAGGGTAATGCCTTCCTTGGATTGCAAGACTTGAAGACCAAGGAAATAATGCAAGTGTCCTAAGTCTGTCATTTCAAACTTCTTTTTGAGGCTAGACTTCACATGGTTTATATGGTTTGGATCACTACCAGTAAGGATAAGGTCATCAACATAAAGAACAAGGATGGTGAAGGAATTACCCACTTTCTTGGTGTAGACAGTGTTGTCAAAATGACACCTAGAAAAGCCATTATCTAAGAGAAATCTATCCATTTTGGCATACCAAGCCCAAGGAGCTTGTTTGAGACCATAGAGAGACTTCCTAAGGCGACAAACAAGGCTGGAGTCTTTTTGGATAAAGCCAGGGGGTTGTTCCATGTAGATTTCTTCATGCAAATATCCATGTAAGAAGGCGGATTTAACATCCATCTAATGGACTTCCCATTTAAAGAAGGCAGCAAGGGAGAGAACAAGGCAGATAGAATTCATTTTGGCAACAGGGGAGAAGGTTTCAGTATAGTCAATGCCTTCAACTTGTGAAAAACCTTTAGCAACAAGACGAGCTTTATGTCTATCCACTTTGCCATCTGGTCCAAACTTTGTTTTGTAAACCCATATGCATCTGACAAGTTTTCTTCCTTTTGGAAGAGGAACAAGATCGCAAGTATTGTTTGCCAATAAGGAACAATACTCTTCATTCATAGCTTCATCCCAATCTGGATGACCGGAGGCTTCTTCAAAGGTTTCTAGATCAAGTTTTTCTGGAACTTGAGCCAATAAGGAAGAGGCTCTTTCGAACTGAGAACGTGTACGTCGTCGATCGGCAGGGTCACCTGCAAGAGAACCAGCTGCATCCTGAGTAAAGCATACCCATCTTGGAAGCGGTGGAGTATAAGGAACAATTACACAAGCTGGCGGAGGATTGTCATCCTCGCTGTCATCATCTGAACTAGAAGGAATGCTATTAAAAATAGAAGAGAGAGAGAGAGGTGGCACATATGCCGAATCAGGCTCGCAAGCCAAAGGTGGCACACCCGCCGGACTAGGCTCGCAGGCCGATAAATTTTCATCAAACTTTACATCTCTTCTAATGATTATATTTTTGGATTTGGGTTGAAGAAGTCTATATCCTTTGACATCTTCAGAATATCCAACAAAAATAAATTTTTCACTCTTAGGTTCTAAGGCTTTATGTTTCGCATCTGGAATATAGGACCAAGCATCACTTCCAAAAATACAGCTGAAACACATACGAAGCTTGATTGAGCTCAAACTTCTTAAGGTTATATTCTTTAAAACCTTAGTAGGAGTGTGATTTACTATGTAATTTTCACAGTTAATGGCTTCTGCCCAAAAATTGAGACCAAGTCCTTTAGATTGAAGCATACAATTAGCCATTTGTTTTAAGGTTCGATTCTTCCTTTTAGCTACACCATTTCGTGGTCGAGTATATGGAACAATATGTTGTAATTGAATGCCATGCTCGGTGCAGAAGTTGATAAGTTTGTTGTTAACATATTCTCCACCATTCTCTGATCTTAACTTACGAATTTTATGTCCAGATTGTTTCTCAACAAAGGCCTTAAAGGCCAAGAACATGTTAAAAACTTCACTCTTGAGTTTTAGGAAATATACCCAAGTGTGTGGAAAAATCAATGAAGGTCAAGAAGTACTTTCAACGAAAGAAACAACGGGGAAGTGGACCACATAAATCAACATTGCACAAATTTGCAAAGGGGCTTATTTATCCACACTTTGTCAACTACCCCATAGCAATACACCCCCATTTTTTGAAATGGGGCTTATCATGTTCAAGGTTCACGACATCTAGATTTCATCGACAGATGACATTTTGTTATAAATGATGTAAACCCATTCTGCATGTAATGATGTAAATGATCTAAGTAAGACCGTCAATGTATGTAACAACCTAGGTAAGCCTAGTATGTTGTTGATGATTTCTGTCCTAAGAGGTTTTTTGTCTCACTAATTCACGTAAGTGATCGGCAGAGTTTTTCCCTCCAGCCTCACCCCAAAGCTAGGGTGGATTTTGTCATCAACATGCTAAGTGAGTCCTAGTGTTTTTATTCGAGTCCTTGTAAAAGTAGTTTGAACTACTTGGTCTACTAGATCATGTTTTGAGTCGCAGAATTGGGTACCTATTTGAGAGTCTATACGAATGGGTATTCCCCCTTCATGTGTCTAAATGTATTATCTTATGTAAAGAGGGTTGGAAAAATAATTAAAATCCTCTCTCAGTCAATTAGTTAAATTTTCTGGTCAATTAATTAAAAAAACAAAAGCCAGAAATTTAATTAATTTAGGGTCCTCAGTTAGGGTTAAATCTGTCAAAGACAAAATTTGTGGATCCTTGGAAAATGATTTTTAAAAGCCCCAGGCCAAGGGAATATTGAGAATTTTAAGAAATTTTGGACCTTTGGGCCTTGGTAGTTAAGTCAAAGTCAAAATTTTGGGGTAATTAACTCAAAAATAGTATTTTTGAGTTAATTAAAATGGATTTAAATCAAAGATGAAAAAATCGTTATCGGGATATTATCGCCGAGGGGAAAAAATCGGAAAAAATCGTAATTATCGGGAAAAAATCGTAATTATCGGGAAAAAATCGGCACATACAAAAATATTCATTTTTTTCAATTTTTTTAATATTTAAAGCATCTACAGCATAAAATAAATGCATTGACACATAAATATGAAAAATAATAATAATATATAAGATGTGTAATATCATGTCTAGTGCTACATCACACATAAAACTGAATCCTGTCCTGAATACTAAGTCCTGAGTCCAAACTCAACCTCAAAATATCAACAAAAAATATAATAATGTATCTCATATCATGAGTCATAATTTTATATACAAAGGAATGCACCAAATAACCTATACTACTGATTTCCTCTGCCCCTCTTGCGAGAAAATGTAACAACTTTCCCTCTAGACGAAGAAGTTGGCGGGGCTGGCAATGGACTCTGTTGTGCTCCAGATCCTGAAGCACTAGGAGCTAAAGGAGGTAGACCACGTCCTCTACCGATAGCAGGGGTAGGTGGTGTCACCTCCTCCTCCTATTGTTGCTCCTTCTCCTCCTATTGTTGCTCCTTCTCCTCCTCCTCATGAAACTCATCATTGATTCATCGCTACTAGAAATGGGATCATCAACAAGAGATACATAAACATCATCTAGCTCAAAGTCTTCAGACTTGGATTGCTCAACCTTAAAATGCGGTAGAAAAAGATTAACATGCCTAACCAGTTGTTTTCCTTTGAGTGAAGGGTACATTCTTGTTAAGGCCACGATAGGGGAGTTCAACAATCAATACCACCAACATCAACAAAGTTCAACAATCAATGCCACCAACATCAAGGTTCTTAAAGGACTTCATACTCTTGATCAAATGCTAATCTCATACCCTTACACATAATAGAATCAAATGGAAACAATGCAAATCCCCAAACCATGAAACCCTGAAAACCATTAAGTCTGCTGAATTTTGAGTGAAATCTAAAATTCTAGTTTCTCCATATGAAATCCAATGAGGTCGAAACCACTCTTAAACATCCTGAGTCATTTCATGGTAATGTTAAAAGTAAAAGGATGAAAATGAAAAATAAAGAAAATATCACTTTTACTTTAAGAATTTAACATTACCATGAACTGCCAACAGGGTGTGTCAGGAAAATGAGAGGGCTGCAAAAATGACCAAAAAAAAAAATCGATTTTTGAACTTATAGGGTTGCTATTTGATGGGCCCACGATTTTTACTGAAATAATCGCGATTATTTCGAAATTATCGCGATAACGATAATTTCAAATTATCGTTTCAAATTATCGCCGATATTATCATTTGGTTGAAAAAATCGCGATAATTTCAAATTATCGCGATAATATCGCGATTTTTTCATCTTTGTTTTAAATCATAAATTTGTTTTTTCCTCAAAATTATAATTTCGACTGTCCAGATTAAAAGATGATCAAATCTGATTGACGGTCGAGATTATTTTGACGTGGATCAACTGAACTAGCCGTTAGAGATTTTGTCCTATAAATTTAGAGGTCTTTGTCAGTCTTGAGTCATCTGATCTCAGGATCGTGCACTTGTCTTGGAAGCTCTTGTAAAATTTTGAGTAATAAAGCATAAAGACTTTGGAATTACAAATTTTGATGTTCCTTCTCGGATCTATGTGGTGATTCATTTCTAAACTCTGCTACTTTGTTTGAATTTTTATGGTTGATGGCCTTCATGGATTAATCTGCATACAGATATCGTATGCAGTTTTCTGGGTTCATAAAATGACATTTTGATTTTTTCTGAGGGATCTCATGTTATTTTCTTAAATCTCTATCGATCTAAAGTTCAGATCTAAGTGTGCAGGGAAATATTTTTTAAGATTTGAGCGTCTGGGGAAGTCTTCGATTGGACCAGCCGACTCTCAAATGACATAAATCCGAAAAGCTCATTATTTGTTAAATTCCAAGTCTATCTTACGAAATTGGTGTTTTTGCAGGGTTTTCTAGGGCTTGTGCCTCTCACTAAAATTTTAAATCTCTAAAAAATTGCGCTGAAATGGATTCAAATCTGGCCATGAGGACCTCAGATTTGTAGACTAGTTTGTAAATTTGTAAATTTTAAAGATTGTGTGTATCTTCAAGATCTGACTGGTTCCTTGCAGATTGTGGGTTTAAATCAAAAAAAAATTTAAGATCTGAGGCAGATCCAGCCTCCAAGGGCCAGATCTGGCCTCAAACTGCTACTGTGGGCAAAATCTGAATATCATACGATTAAAGGAGCATTGAAATCAGATTTTGACGGAAGAAATTTTAAGATCTGAGGTTAACATTTTAGTGTGTACTGGGTTTTCTTATCGTTTTCCTCCGCAGCCAGCGTCCTGCAGACATTTTTCGAATTGCATTGAGCCCCCATACTGCTTCTGCTCCTGCGCTGCTCCCATTTTCCTCATCTTCGCTGACAAATCCATTTCGCCCTCTCTGCCTCACTCTCCCATCTCCCTGCCGTCCAACCTGCATCAAACCTTCTCTTCTTTCAACCGCCAGACCCTCATTTTCTTATCTACGTCTCCCTTTACCCGCTGCCTTTTTTTTTTTTCCTGCTATCGAATCCCTTTTTGTCCGTCGTCCTGCTTGCTATTCCGCCCGCTTCCAATCCCTCTTCATCGCTATTCTCACACTACAAATGCTTCCCCTCTGTCCGTCAATTTCCACTGGATAATCTTCACGCCGACACAGCTCCGTCCAAGTCAACCTGCGAATGCACCAAACAAACAAAGCACATGAACCCTTCACATATGCGTTAGAAAATTTTAGTGCGGTTTCAATTTTTTTTTCTTGGGTTAGTGTTTAGTTTAAATTAGATGTTAGATTTAGATTTTTTTTTTTAAGTTGTAATTCGATTGGGTAATTTAGATATTTTAATTGATAGTTTTAAATTCGATTTTAGTTGTTAGTTTCATTTTCAGTTAGATCTTAGTTTTAGATTTTAATGATAGCGTGAGTTTGGAATTAGGTTTTAAATTCGATTTTGTTAATTTTTGTAGATGTTCTATGCTAGTAGCAATTTCACTTTTCTTTCAGCAATCATACAAGTAGGTAAGCAAAATGCAGATAGAACATATAAGTAGATCTTACAGAAGACAAATCAGAAACAGGAAAAATGTGTGTTCGTTTCGGCGGTCAACAGGATGCTTCAACCAGCAAAGTCTCCTTTGGTCAGCCAGCCCAGCATGTGTCACAACAACCCTCCAATCAGTAGATGAGTCAACCCAAGTCAACTCTGCAAAAGTCAACGCAGGGGCAGCAAGCTAAAAGTCAACGCAGCAGCAAAACGGTCAACCCTTTGACCTCGATTTTTGTGCCAGGTAGTACGGCCTTCATAAATCGAACCTTCCACCAATTTTCAGCTTGTTTGGACCAAGCGTTGACCAAAGTCAACGCTGGTCAAAGTTACTGCGAAACCCTAGCAGCAGCAAATCCGTACTTCAGCTTGACCGTACAGTTTGTCCTCTTCGTCCTTCACACGTGTGGATTAAATTTGTCCTTCTTGGTAGCTCGTCGTACTCCTTGATGAGAGAGGAAGATGTGAGTTGTGATGATGATGAAAATCTCTCCAACTTTTCCTGTATATATATCCATCATGAGGGTGTGTGACACATCTGTTGGGCATGCGAGCCTACATTACAAAACTGGCCGACCTTGCACATACAATTTATTGAAAATAATAAATTCAAAATATAAGTTCTGCTCATCGGATTAAGACATATTTTATATGGATTTTACACCTCTCACAAAGAGGAATCCAACAAAAATATTAGCCTCTTAATCTGAGCATCATAACATGGAGTTTGGACTTAGTTGTCCAAATTTAACACTCCCTCTCAACTAGGGAGAACTCCATCTATTAGTGCAATCAACATCGTGCGTCATCCCGCCGAAACTTGCTTTGCTGGCTTCTTTATTTCAGAACAGAAGTGGGTCAGTCACAAAGACATCATCCCCCGACTGACATAGTCAGTCCGGAGGTCCCAGACCTCACAAATCTTGATCCCAGATCAAGTGGTTGGACCGTGCCATCCTAGATAGAGAGTACGGCAATCTCTGATGCGTCCATCAGTCTTTGCTAATAGTCTCTAACTTTTCCACACCTCATTGGCCAAATGAGAGGTACTTCCCATGAGCCCTGAACTCGATGGGTAGGATGCATACGGGGCACAGAAAATGAGAGGTGAACCAACTCAAAATCACAACGGTGGGGTCCAAGCACACCACCAAGGTTGGCAAGCCTAGCCTTGTGGTTGCCCATAGCTCCAAGAAGCTCTCCCCAAAGCCCCCCAGAGCTCCCAGAGCTCATCGTCCAACGGGACCCACATCATAGGGTCTTTCCACGATTCCAAGATTCTCACGGAAGGTTAGGAACATGACCTTCCCCAAGGGCATTGTGAGAATATCCGCGACCTGCTCATCAGTTCCTATATGATCGAGCCTTACGGCGCCTCGTTGTACCATATCCCAGATAAAGTGGTACCAGCCATCAACATGCTTGGATCAATCGTGGAACCCGGGATTCTATGACAAATGAATCCCCCTCTGGTTATCACAAAGGATAACGGTGGCATCTAGCACATGCTCGAACAGCTCTCAAGGAGCTTTCGCAACCAAGTGACTTCACAACAGGCCATACATGTTACAGTGTATTTGGCCTCAGCGGTGCTCAAGACTGCCGACTTTAGATTCCTGCCCGAAGCAGATCTTCATGTGAAGTAGCATCCAGATGTGCTCTTGCGATCCACCACACTGCCAGCCCAATCGGCATCAGTATATCCACGGAGTGTCATACTCCTGGCAGTGTATCTCAGCCCATGGTCTGTCGTGCCTCAGAGATATCTCAAGAGTTTCTTGGCACCAACCCAGTGAATGTTATGATCAACCATGTGTTGACTCAAAGTGTTCACTGCACAGCATATGTTCGAACAAGTGTTCATTGAGAACATCAAGGTCCTTATGAGTTAACGATACTCAGTAGGACAGGCCCAGCAACGTTGCTCCTCAACTTCTTAAAGTTGAGTTCCATCGGTGTCGACACGGACTTACAATCCACCATTCCAAATCTTTCCAGAAGCTTCACAATATATTTTCCTTGAGAAAGGAAAATCTCTCCAGGTCTCTGCCAGACCTCCAAGCCTAGTAAATAGTGCATCAGTCCTAGGTCCTTCATCTCGAATTCAGCAGCAAGCTCCCTCTTACATTGATGAATGAGAGGGTCATCACTAGTCAGGATGAGGTCATCCACATATAGTACTAGAATGAGAGGCTTCTCTTTCACAACCTTGAAGTATAGGTTCGGATCAGCATTACTTCGAGTGAAGCTCAGCTTCATCAAGTAACTATCCATCCTTTCGTACCAAGCTCTGGGTGCTTGCTTTAACCCATAGAGGGCTTTCTTCAACCTGCAGACATAAGTGTCTTGATCTTGAACTTCAAATCTCAGAGGTTGTTCCACATACACCTCTTCCTTTATTGCACCATGCAGAAAAGTGGTCTGGACATCCATCTGATGAAGACTCCATCCTTGCATAGCAGCAAGGGCTATGATTGATCGGATGGTGGTATATCGTGCCACAGGTGCAAATATATTGTCATAGTCAATTCCTTCCTTTTGAGAGAAGCCACGGGCAACAAACCTTGCCTTAAACTTTTCAGCACTCCCATCAGATCCATGTTTGATTTTGTAGAGCCATTCCGCAGTGACAACAGATTTGTCCTTCGGTCTCGGGACCACATCCCAGACATCATTCTTCATAATAGACTCATATTCTTGCATAGCATCCTTCCAGACTTGATGCTTGATGGCTTCCTCAAAAGATCCAGGTTTTGCGAGAGAAGTCATCAGTAAATGTCATATAGTAAGAACATCCCCCCAGGGATGTTACAGGCAACATACCAGAAAGATCAGAATGGACCAGTTGCAATATCTCAGATGTCTTTGTGACACTTGAGGGGAAAGAAGGTCCCCTTGTTATGTTATATTCTTCAGCACAGCCCTTACATACACCTTCCTTGCTTCGGGAAGGGCTTTCCAAATCTACGGTACCATAGTTCGGTTTGTCGGATAGTATCACAAGTCATAGCTCCCAACGGACTCCCTCCAACCTGATAGAGTGTACCAACCCTAGAACCAATTGAGATAGCTTCCTTGAAGCTCTTCTTCCACATGAGCACCTTTCCATTAGAGAAAGTAACGTTGAATCCTTTGTCTTCCATGGCAGATACAGACACAAGATTCTTCTTCAATTTGGGTACATAGAGTACATCTTGTAGACGGAGGACTTGTCCTTGAGACAAGTGAAGGGTCACAGTCCCGGTCCCTTTTACAGGATAAGTGGCATTATCCCCCAGGATAATTTCTAGATTAGTATCCCTTTCAACCATGTCAGAAAGTGCTTCCTTGAATCCGGTGATATGTCTTGAGGCACCACTATCAATTAGCCAGACATCCATCGTGTCGGGCGGAGATGCAGCTGAGAGAGCAGATACCAGAATATACTCATTTCTTTTATCAACAACATTAGACTCCTCATACCTGGTATTTCTGGACCTCTTAGAAGGTTGATTGTTTCCTCCAAAGTGAGCCTTCCTCTTTCCTTTGGATTTGTCATTTCTTTGATTCCCATTCCTTCGCTTGTTGTTGTTATCGTCACTATCGGGAGAATCCTCCTTGAAGGGGCATTCTCTAGCATAGTGTCCAGGCCTATGGCAGGTGAAACATTTACCCTTCTTCTCTTGAGTCTTTGTCTTTCTTTTGTCCTTAGAACCACCAGAGTTCTTCTTTCGGGAATGAGCACCATAGGCAGCATTTCTTTCATTATCAAATTCCTTCATCCTAGTTTCTTCTTGCATACATCTTGACAGAAGCTCATCAAAGTTAGGAATGGTATTATTGTTGAGGATAGTAGTTGTGAATACTTGCCATTCATATGGAAGTCCTCCAAGTGCGGTGAGAACCATCTCACGATCGGCTATTATCTCCCCAATAGCTAGCAGATGGTTCCTGGTTTCGGTCAACTTCAGAAAGAAAGTTTGAACAGACTCATCTCGGCCCTTCTTCATATTCTTCAACTTGTTCTTGAGGAATAGCACTTGGTTCACATTGTTTACTTGAAACATAAGTATCAGTTTGTCATACATCTCCTTGGATGTGCCTAGTTCAGATATGTAGGCAACCAGACTCTTATTTATGGATTCCCTGATCAGCAGCTTTGCTTTGATTTCTCCCTTCTTATACTTGTTTCTAACAGCAGCAGAGGCATTGGATGGAGGTTCTTGAATCCTTCCTTTCACATGATCCAAGAGATCATGATCTTCTAATTTGAGATCTAATATCATCTTCCAGGGATGGAAGTCATCACTTCCAGTCAGCTTGTCATTCTCCTTGAATTCAAGACTAGTGGAACCCATTTCCTTCGATGATGATTGCTATAGATTGAGTTTGTCTTCACCTCAGCTCTGATACCATGTAAATTTTTGTAGATGTTCTATGCTAGTAGCAATTTCACTTTTCTTCGGCAATCATACAAGTAGGTAAGCAAAATGCAGATAGAGCATATAAGTAGATCTTACAGAAGACAAATCAGAAACAGGAAAAATGTGTGTGTTCGTTTCGGCGGTCAACAGGATGCTTCAACCAGCAAAGTCTCCTTTGGTCAGCCAGCCCAGCATGTGTCACAACAACCTTCCAATCAGTAGATGAGTCAACCCAAGTCAACTCTGCAAAAGTCAACGCTGTCCTGAAAAGTCAACGCAGGGGCAGCAAGCTAAAAGTCAACGCAGCAGCAAAACGGTCAACTCTTTGACCTCGATTTTTGTGCCGGGTAGTACGGCCTTCATAAATCGAACCTTCCACCAATTTTCAGCTTGTTTGGACCAAGCGTTGACCAAAGTCAACGCTGGTCAAAGTTTCTGCGAAACCCTAGCAGCAGCAAATCCGTACTTCAGCTTGACCGTACAGTTTGTCCTCTTCGTCCTTCACACGTGTGGATTAAATTCGTCCTTCTTGGTAGCTCTACTCCTTGATGAGAGAGGAAGATGTGAGTTGTGATGATGATGAAAATCTCTCCAACTTTTCCTGTATATATATCCATCATGAGGGTGTGTGACACATCTGTTGGGCATGCGAGCCTACATTACAAAACTGGCCGACCTTGCACATACAATTTATTGAAAATAATAAATTCAAAATATAAGTTCTGCTCATCGGATTAAGACATATTTTATATGGATTTTACACCTCTCACAAAGAGGAATCCAACAAAAATATTAGCCTCTTAATCTGAGCATCTTAATATGGAGTTTGGACCTAGTTGTCCAAATTTAACAGATTTTTTTTGTTTAGTTCAAGATTAGTCGTAGATTGTAATTTTAATTAGATTTTTGTTTTAAATTTTTTAGATTTCAAGCTTTAGTTTAGATTTTGTGTGATAGCATAGGTTTAGTTTTAGGTTGTAATTTTAATTTCAATTTAGTTTAGTTTTTTTTAGATTTTGAGTTGTAGTTTAGTTTTAATGTTTGTTATTTAATTGTTTTAATTTAAATTTGTGAGGTTTAGTTTTAGATTTAGATTTTAGCTTTAGTTCCAATTATACTTAGCTTTAGTTTTTTTTTTTTTGGTTTTAATTTAGATTTAGAATTAATTTAAAAATATTAAAAAATAAATATAAAATATAAAATTTCAAAATTCTAAAAAAATCTTCTAAGTTCTATAGTCAAATGAACCTCAAATTTTTATCTGAAGTTTGACTGTGGAATTTTTTTTAATTTTCGAACTGGGTTATAATCGAAATATCATAATTTCGGAAATATTTCAAAGCATCTAACATGATCGTTTCATAATAGTTTTGCTTCAATATCTTAATGAATGATCGTGGCACTTTCTATTGAATATCATTGTGGTCATTTCTGTTTTCATAGCAGCAGTTATACATCCAATACTTAACTTTAATTGCATAACGGGATCTTGTTTGACTCCATAAGGCACTCGTTTTAACATAATCAATCTATGAAATCTCGTTAATTTTATCAAATATTTGGTGTTTTAGCTGTGTCTCCTAGATTCCTCCTCTTCATTTATAATAGGGTCTACCTCCCTTGGCTTGCAAGGAAACAACTTAGATAGAGAGATTGGGGATAAAGGTGACAGCCCCCGATCTGAGTCGTTGTCGCGGTGCCTAGACAATCTGTGCGACAACAAGGCTGAAGCGTGCCAAGAGGAACGTTTGTCAAAACTATCCCGATGATGTTTTCCGAGTACACATCCGGAGCAAACACCATCTCAGCAAGATACCATAGGAAGGCCCGTCACCATATTTTCCTTACACAGAGTTTGAAGAGAGCGATAGTTTAAGTGACCAAATCGCTCATGCTAAAGTTTGCTCACATCATCATTATGAGCAACAAAAATAGAGGGAAGAGATGATGACCCAAAGTTGTCAAACTTATACAACCTTGTGGAATCATCAACAATGCCAGTAGCTAAAATATGTTTAGGATCTTTGAAGTCCTTGATTACAACATCATGAGGTGAGAATTCTACTATTTTCCCTTCACTTGAATGAGTTATCTGATAAATAGATAGAAGGTTGCATGACAAGATAGGAACACATAGTACATCATTAAACTGACCATTATCTAGATGAATGGTTCCAGATCCTACAACACTAAGAGATCTATCATCACCAACATAGATATGTTTGGTGTTACAATCATTTAAAGAAGAAAACATGGATTTATTTTTAGCCATGTGGTAAGAAGCTCCAGAATCAATGAGCCACTCATGAGAAGGAGAAGAAGAAGATACATTTAATGCATAACCAGATCTTGATGCTTGATAACCACAAGCAGAAAGTGCCATGCCTGAAGATGAAGGTGAAGAGTGCTCCAAATTGATGTTGTGCTTCTTCATTGCTGCTTCTAAGGCTGCCATCTTCTTAAAACATTTGGACTCTAAATGGCCATCACGATTGCAAAAGTTGCAATGTCTATCTGTCTCCTTTCCTTTGTTTTTATATGCCTTATCATTTTGGTGAGTTGTTTTTTCAGTTTGTGGCTGAAATTGCTTAGGACCCTTGTTTGGTTTCGGACCATACTTTTTAGGATACTGCTTCTTGGGATTCTTTTGATATGATTGATGTTGGGCTGCTAAGGCTTTCTTAGAAGCGTTTCCAGCAGTGATAAGACCAAGGTGTAAAAGTTTTTCTTGTTCTCTTATCGAAGAATCACAAAAGGCATCAAAAGAGGGATTCTTGTAGGTGGTTCTTGAAGAAATGATGGCTTCTCTAGTGGAATGGAAGGCGGAAACAAATACAGAGTATGCAGGGCCAAGCTTAGTAAGAATGCAATAGATGAGGCTACCATCTTCCTTTTTGACCTTACAACCTTCTAAAAGAACTCCGAGGGTCTTGAATTTGGACAAAAAATCTTCAATAGAGGAGAAATTATTGGGGTCCAAAGTAAGCAACTCATTTTCAAGCTGATGGGCCTTGATTTGATTTTGAATGCCAAAGACAGTATTTAGCTTGTCCAGGGCTTCATGAGGGGTGTCAATGTCAAGGATATGAAATTGAAGATCTTGAGCAATGACATTCCTATCAACCTCGTGCTTGATCTTGTTTATTTTCCCATTTAGCAACTTTATCATCATCAGAAGGTTTAGTTTCTAGCCCTGTGGCTATTCTATAAAGCCCTTTACTTTTAAATATATCTACCATGTGAGGTAGCCATTGGAAATAATTGGTGTTGTTAAGAATAACCGGGCATGCACTTTCCATTTTTTTTTTATTTTTTTTTAAATTGAAGCTAAGAAAAGCTGAAATTAACTACTCCAATGGAAAGATCTCGAAAAATTAGGCCGTTTCAAAAAAAACGGCTCGAAAAACGGCTTCCGAATTAAGAAGTTATGCCTTTTGAAAAAAACTGAGTTGTAGATGCCGAATAGTTACGGGAACGAGATGAAGTGCGGCTCTTTAAAAAAAAAATTCCGCCCCTTTGAACAAAAACTTTTTACAAAAGAAGCTTGAGAAGGAGACTTGAACCCAAGACCTCTATTCTCATAAACTAACCCCTCACCAAGTGAGATAGTAAAAGGATTATATTATTTTAGAAAGGAGAAAGAGGGGATTATTATTATTATTATTATTATGGGAGGTGTGCGTGCCTTTTCCTGCACAAAAAACGAGCAAAAGAAACGAAATGCAAAGCCTTACGGCAGAATGTTAGATTCTCGGTTAGCCTTACTGGAAACTATCACTTTTTTCACTATTTCTAATTTCCCGAGATCGCACAAAGACGCGGGGAAAGAGCATACGTAGCAAAAAAAATCCCTTTTTCCTGTTTCTGATTTGCCGAGATTGCACGGGGCGCACAGCAAAGAGCATACACAGAGAAGAGGGTATAGATCCGGCAAATAAATAAAACCTTAATACAGGAAAAAAAACCGAACTAAGCAGAACTATTAACAAATATAACTGCAAAATAGATGCTTTATACTTCCAGATCTAAACTGACATAACTTGGGCAGCTGGAAACCTTTTCGCATGAAACGAAAGGCATTCCTCACTGTAACAGACGCTCCGGACACAACCGAGCAGTGCTCCAAGCCCAAAAAAGTTCAGAAATAGTAGATCTACAAAACGGCATTCGCATGCAATCAAACTGGCTTCAGATTTTGATCAACAACGGATGCGGCCCTCAAAATAGCTCTGATACCATGTAGGAATTTACAGGGTAAGTTCCGTAAATCAAGAACCAAAGGTCGTCGCTCACAAACAGATCACAAATCAGTACACCAGTATAATCATGTGGTTAAAACCCTCAAAGAGGGAAACAGTCCACGCCCTGAGCCAACGCGGCCACTTCAAGGAATTTATTAATATAAAAGAAAAGTTACATATGTTTCTCTCATAAACGATTACCAGACAAATGACCCTCCATGCTCTTTAAATAGAGATCATGGACCAATCGGGAGTTAAACCACGGATCAAGTGCCGTTAATACCGAGGTGAGAGATAACCGTCGGATCACTACAAATCGTGACCGTCGGATTATAAGTTACAAATGTACATGGTAAAGAAACACACTTTACCTAACTCTACACTAGACTAAGTTATTCTTAACTATTTCCTATGTGTCGGAATATCCTAACATTTGCTTCATTATTGCATGTAGAATAGTGAGGTTTTTACAAGTGGATGTCTTACAACATTCCCCCTTACTCCATCTAGGTCCTTCCTCGGTATTTTGCTCCATTAAGACTCCATTTTCCCTTGTAGGTTAAGGCATTAGCCTAGGAGTGTGTTGATCAACCTTGAAACTAAATAAATTTTCCCTAAACCCTCTCTCTCCTAGATGGCTAGGGCAGCCGCCAGGGTTTTAGGTGCAGATTTGTATGTAAAGTGTTGTTTTATTGCATGGGAGTGGTTCTAAATTGTAGGCTAATCTATATAAACCCTCTAAAAGCAAAATCTAGCATTATAGATTGTTTTCCATGCCCTAATAGGGCTAACATCACCTTAATTTACAGTTGTTTATGTACATCTAACAGCCCTAAGACCTTAATGCTTGCATCAACCCTAGTCTCTATTGTATACCCTTGTTCCCTTCTTGTTGAACATCATTTGTAGGGTCTTTCTAAGGCTTCTAAATGCCATTGCATGCCCTAAAATTAAACATTATTCAAACCCTAACTTACAGCAGACTTGTCATCGGTCTAACCCTACAGAGCTTGAACCTAAGCCTTGAATATCTTGGACATCTTTGTCCCTGCCAACTACTTTATCTATTCTTAGACCTGCAAAATTAGTCACCTTGAGCCCTAGTATTAGAATACCTTATGGGTGGCAAGGGAAGCCTCCCATGTGATTGTAATCCCACTAAACAGCAGGAGGAAGGTTGCTGAGGTGATAGTGGCAACCCTTCCTCGTTGTTGCCATAAGGTCCGACCCCTTGTATGGTGAAGCCTTTGACCAGACCTGCTAGATTTTGCAAAAACATTTAGTAAGCTAGTAAAGGCTACCAAGGATCTTAATTGTTTCATACAAGGAACTAAAATAAATCAAAAACAAATGGCATATTATTACTATAAACCTGGTAAAAATTAATTTTTTAATCAAATAAATCAAGCAATATAGTCCCAATTTATTATTATCGATCAATCAGGGCTTCAAAGGATATGGAATATCATAATTATAATTTTCTCAATTAATATAATGAAATATATTAGAAATACCAGCACCTGAAGGTTGGTCTACTTTGTTTAGCATGAGAACTGGACGAATCCCATATTTTGGAGCTTTTGCGACAACAAATTTTGTTTGTGCAACTACTAAAACTGTTCCTTCCACCATACCACAAAACTCTCCAACACCACCTCACGAGGTAGTCACTCCTCTTCTTGATAGTGTAAAGTGCAAAGGGTTCACCGTTCAATGTGACCTCCAAATATGTAGCTGATGCTTTGAGAAGTGTGAAGACACCCCAAGGAACACTCCAACACATCAAAATATGTAGCAACTTCTTTAAATATGTATAAAGGTGCCCCAAAAAGTAAAACCAAGATGTCCTCCAAATCACTGCTTATCACCAAAAGATTCACCCCCGCATAACTGTACCAGCGAAAAAAAGAATTCCTCCAAAAAAGCAAAAGGAACCATGCATTGTCAGGAGGTAACATAGAGCAAACTGTGTATTAAGGTAATACAGGCTACCAAGGCTCTTAAGTGTTTCACACAAGACACTAAAATAAAGCGAAAACAAATGGCATATTATCACTATAAACCTGGTAAAAATTAGATTTTTAATCAAATAAATCAAGCAATATAGTCCCAATTTATCATTACCGATCAATCAGGGCTTCAAAGGATATGGCATATCATATCTATAATTTTCTCAATTAATATAATGAAATACATTAGAAATACCAGCACCTGAAGGTCTGTCTACTTTGTTTAACATGAGAACTGGACGAATCCCATATTTTAGAGCTTTTGCAACAACAAATTTTGTTTGTGCAAGGGGGCCTTCACCAGCATCTACCACTAAAACTGCACCTTCCACCATGCCAACAACCCTCTCTACCTGAACAAACCCAATAACAAGAAACAGCTGTTTATTCTTCCTTCCATCCAATCAAAAAATATCAAAATCATACAATAAATGCATATGGATCGTATTGTAACTAAGCCCTAATAGCTACAAGGATTACTTACCTCGCCTCCAAAATCTGCATGACCAGGCGTATCAACCATGTTTAGCTCATTTCCATTCCATGAAATTGAAGTAACCTGCAAATTATATCCATTAAAATGTCATCAATTGCCGCTTTATAAATGCAATTGATGACTGAAAAACAGTGAAGTACGTATATTGTTATATGCGTGTGTACATATATATAAAACACACGCACATATATAACCACATAGACAATAGAAAAAGAAAGTTGCACTATGGCACAAGGAAAGATAGAGCCCATAAAACCAGTATTATATATCTAATAAGCATCTATTACATTGGCCCAAGTGTTGCATAAAAACAAAGCAATTGGGCAGAAGTAATGCATAAAAACAAAGTAATTGGACCCAAGTATTGCGTAAAAACAAAGTGTTTGGACACAAGTATTCCTTAGATTGAAATTATAATTTTAAAATTGTAATGAACATGCTTTACTGAGCAAAGAATCTTTCTCGGTTGCTAATTTAGAGGAAGATTATTTAGAGGAACATTAAGACAGATTATGAGTGACCACATAAATCAGAACAATTGAACAAGTAGAAGAATAAAGTTCAATAAAGTCAAACAATGCATAAATTTGAGAAGCAATTTCTCTGCAATGGAAAAATCCAGAGACCAAGAATGCATGTTCCTTATATCTTGGCAAAACAATTCAGTAAACTAAAGCAACAGTGAGTTAGTAGATAAACAGAAGCCAATGATCAATTATAGAGTACTGGGAAGAAGATGGCAACTCTAGTTATTATACAAGTACCAATTATCCATATCAAACTTGAGAAAAACAGTGATGTATTCATGAAACAAGTGTAATCAAATTGTGGCATATAGAAAACTGGTGGTCAATCTATGGACACCATGTGACCCTGATCTGGAGACTCCAATAGCCCAACGGTTTGCTGAGAATCTGGGAAGAGTAAAACAAGCAACTATACATTGGGCCCGTCAGAAAAAGGAGCAGGGATGAAGAAGAACTTAAAGCTGTCGAACAAAAGCTGGAGAGGTTGGAGAATCAGGGTGGTAGCGGATACACCACAGAGACCAATAAGCAACATATTATTGAAAGGGAAGCTGTCAAGAGAAGGCTTCTGTACGAGAAAGAAGAAATGTGGAGACAAAAGAGTAGGGCCATATGGCTGAAGAGTGGGGACGAGAACACGAAATTCTTCTAGAATTATGCCAAAGGCAGGAAGAGTTGGAATACCATATGGAGTCTGGACAATTAACAGACCAGAGGGGGGACAGGTGCAATCTTTCGATGAACTGGCTACACTAGGAGATGAACATTTTAGTAGCCTCTTCAAAGCCCCCAGGGAGACCACAATTGCAGAAGTCATTTAATTGACAGGGCATTTTCATAGGTATGCAGATGAAGAAGACAACCTGAGTGTAATGGCCCCCATCACTGATGGGGAATTACAGGCGGTTATTAAAGGGATGCAGAAGGACAAAAGTCCTGGCCTGGATGGGCCTGTTGAATTTTATTTGGGTTTTTATGAACTTCTGGGGGCAGATCTGCTGAGGGTAGTCGAGGATTCTAGGATGCATGGACGCATTTGGGACTCATTTAATTCAACTTTTATAGCCCTCATCGCGAAGACTGATGATCCTAAGTTTTTTGATGAATTACGACCCATATCTCTCTGCAACTGTATATACAAAATCATCACAAAGATTATTGCCAACAGGCTCAGACCCATATTATCCAAGAACGTATCCTGTGAACAGTTTGGCTTCTTGGATGGGCATCAAATCAACGAAGCCATTGGGGTAGCCCAGGAAGGGCTTCATAGTATGAAGGTCAGGAATCTTAAGGGCACAGTCATCAAACTTGACTTGTCAAAAGCATATGACTGTGTTAATTGGGTGTACATTTGGCTTATCCTCACCCATTTGGAGTTCAAGGTACCCTTTATTAGTTGGGTCATGTCTTGTATTTCCTCGGTGTCCTTCGTTGTTCTCATTAATGGGACGGCATCACCTTTCTTCCATTCCCAAAGAGGTCTAAGACAGGGTTGTCCTCTGTCTCCATTATTGTTCCTGCTTGCTACGGAGGGACTCAGCAGATTACTGATGGATGCTCGTAGAAAGGGATCACTTCGAGGTATAGTGGTAGCTGAAAATTACTTTATTACACACCTGTTGTTCGTTGATGATATATTACTCTTTTGTAACGGGTCAAGGCAGGATCTGGAAGCTATTAATGAGGCTCTACTTCTATTTCAGAAAGCCACAGGAATATTGATCAACAGATTTAAATCTACTATCTCTATTAATGATCTATCACAGGTGGACAGGGCAAGGGCACTAACACTGTTTCCATTCCAAGTCAAATCATTTCAGGAAGGCTTAAAATATCTAGGCATCATTTTAAAGCCTAATTGTTATAAGAAATATGATTGGTTGTGGCAGCCTGCAAAGTTGGAAAAAAGACCGAGTCAATGGAGTTACAGATGGTTTTCCAGGGCTAGAAGGTTGGTATTGATCAAGTCAGTTTTGGAAGCTATAACTATCCATTGGATGGCTTTGAGTTGGGTGCCTAAAGGCATCATAGAATCTATTAGAAAATTATGCTCCAGACTTATGTGGTCAGGCTCAAAAGAGGATGGGGTACACACATGGGTCAAATGGGACAGGATTGCAAGGCCTAAAAAATGGGGGGGGTGGGGCATTAAGGATCTCCCTGTTTTGCAAAGGCCCTAGCAGCCAAGGTTTGCTGGAGACTGATTGCAACAAACAGTTTATGGACTGATGCGGTTTTACAAAAATACATTTCTCCCCTCTCTCTGATTGACTGGATACGCACCACCAACAAACAGGCTCCACAGATATCAGTTATGTGGAAGGCTGTGATTTAATCTTTTGATATTATTGGGGAAGGATTGGCATGAAAGGTTGGAAATGGAGAGCATATAAAAATCGGGACAGACCCATAGGTCGGGTGTGGGGTTCATTATATGTTGCCTAGGGAGTTGGATTTGAACAACTAGGGTAAGTTTACTTTATCACATATCGCAAATGAGAGGAGGACATCGATCGGTTCTCAGGGATGGATGGATGCAAACCAACTGGCTCTTCCCATGGAATTCAGGGGAGCATGGACAGATTATATACAAGCTCTAAAAGCTTCCCACGTTCGCATCAGAGATCGAGACGATGAATTGAACTGGGTACACTCTCCTATTGGGGAGTATTTTCCCAAAGCAGGTTACATTCATCTGATTGCAGATAAGGAAGTGGATGATCCGAACTGGGGGTGGAGAAAGCTGTGGAAACTCTCTTGCCCTGCAAAAGCCAGACTATTTATGTGGTGTTCGCTGGAGAACAAAATCCCCAAATGGGGCAATCTTCAGAAAAGGAATAAATAAGGACCAAATTGGTGTATTCTCTGCAAGAATGATAAAGAATCGGGTGCACACATGTTCCTGAAGTGTCCTTTTTCCAGGCGCTTATAGGACTATGTTAAACAGTCTTTGAATCATGATTTAGTCTGGTGAGGTGACTCCTTAAAGGAGGCCTGGCATCTGTGGTGGGATTCCACCAGGGAGGAATCTTATTGGTGTATTAGCCCCTTGATCTGCTGGGGCATCTAGCTGTCAAGGAACAAAGCAACCTTCAAAGACTCTTCCACTGTCCCTGAGCTGGTTGTTGCACAAGCCTGTGCTATTGTGATACAAGTGCCACATTTGGAGCCCTCTCAATTTGTCAGACAGGTTAGGGAAGAAGAAATCAAGCGTGAGATACCTAAGGCTTATTTTGATGGTGCATCGATGGCTTATGGCACTTGTGGAGGGGGCATAGTCCTTCATATTAATAATCAGCACTCCTTCCATTCGCAGATTGGTCTTGGCAGAAGCACAAACAACTATGTTGAACTTCTCTCCCTCAAACTGCTCTTGTGTTTGGCTGTGGAAAAGGTGTTAGTTTTTGTAGCAACGGATGTGTTCTAGTCATGAAACTTGGTGGAGAGACTAGAATACATGAGATCTTCATAACCCAAAAATCGTTTCTGGAGATTCCACCTAGAAATGACTTGATTAGATTATTAACTTATTTTTTAATGTTTCCTAAGTCTAAACTTAGGAAAACTGGTTAATTAATTAGAATAAATTAAGTCAAGGTGAGAACTCTCTAGAAACTCATACGGATCAACAAGGAATTAATCTAGGCCCTTGATTAAGTTTTAATCTTGGTCGTTGGTGCGCCAACAGAGGATTTTAAGAAGAAGTCGATGGACACTTGGAGAACACACTTGTGAGAACCAAAGAGTGTTATTAATAGTTAAATATAGTTATTAATAGTTAAATAAGGATCATGTAAGTAGTTATTAAGTTAGTGAAAGGGCATGTCTAAAAGACATGCCCATTCATGAAAGGCCACCTGCGTAGGTATATAAGCAGGGCCTCATTGTAACATTTTATCATCATCTCTTATACATTTTATATATAATATATTATTATTACAATAACTCTTGTGTATTTTATAACTTAAGCCAACAAGCCTACAGCTTTGTTGCTCCATTTGGTATCATAGGAGCGATTTTCTCGCTTGAAATGAAGCACCTACGCCACTATTGGCTGCCTTCAGCTGTTACATGCGGTGCCTCGAAATCACTGCCGCTCGATGTCTTCATCAATGACGATGGAAGATTTCGACAAAAAGTTGATCGATCTTGAGAGTAAGATCAATAATAATTCCGATAAATTCACTAAAAGATTAACCAATCTTGAGGATAAGGTTACAGGAAATTCTGACAACATTAAAAAACTTCAAGACACAACAGATCGAATAGAAAGACAAATTTGGCTAAACCATAGAGACGCCACAAACAATCATAACAAAGCAATGCAGAAGATAAACACCATTTTGGACAAGCTTAATCTGACGCAAAAACCAATATCCCCGAATATTGAACATAGTCAACAAAACAAGTCAGCTGATTCAGAAAATTCAGATGATAATCATGAAGAGTCACTACATTCTGAAGAAGATCAAGTTATGGAAATTCCAACTTATGAGAATGAAGGTGATCTTAAAAATAAAGATGAGCCCACTAGTCAGGTAACTGTTGAAGAAACAGAAAAAGATGATGTTGATCTTGATAGGGATGAAGATATTGATGAAATAAGAACCCCTCAAGGAAACAAGAATGAAACTGAAAATCAAAGTGGATATATGTTAACTGAAGGGAAAGAAGTTCTTCACCAGAATGACATTCCAAGCTTAAGAGAGAATGTTAAGGAGGAGAGAAGAGGGCAGGAAATGGAGCAAACAGGAAGAGCAAAGGTGGACAGACAACACGCCACCATGCAGGCGGTAGAGCAGCCTTGCAGTGCAATACAGTTGCATATCAATCCAGCAGCAACAGAGACCACCCTTTTAGACTTCCGGCGATCTCCTCATCCATACCAAGCATGCTAGTTTATTCTTGAACATTTACATATGGCTAATGCACGATTTCAAGTTGCAGTAGCAATTCAAGAAGCGGCATTACGAGAGTGGGGGTTTCTTTCAGTCAATGAGAAGAGTGGTTTGCGGATGTATTGTCTGTAGTACGCAATGGCCCATGCTAATGCTTCGAAAGGCTATGTTCAAGTCAAGGTTGCTGCAATTGCAGCTGTATTAACGAAGAGAAGTTGGCTTGAATTTGTTGAAGTGGAAAGAAAAGCTTTTTTCAATGAGGTGAAACAAGTTGTTTTAGTTGCTCACGGTCTAGCTTCCCAGAGCACGACAATTACTTTTCTAGAGCCATTGGTTTCTGAATTTTCACCTTCAACTGCTAGTGCAATGGGGCTTCCTGCAGAGTTCCATGAAGACCGTCGTGCTTCTGTTGAATTGGGTTATTTGCAGCAATTTTATTGTTGGGCTCAAGAGGCCACTTTCAATGTAGCTCAAAGAACATTCCGAGGCACAGGAATGGAAGTGAAGGTTTGTGTTGCAGCCTTGCGCTTCATGTCTCAAATTTTGAACTGGGATTTTCAAGGGAATGCAGATCGTGTGCCTGGAGGCGCGATGATTATTGGGAAGAACAGAACAAATATTTTCTCATCTTCTATGGGCCGTGAAATTGCATGTAAGAAATCTACTAAACAGAATAACTCCAGAAGCCAGTTAACATTGCTTGGAGATAGTAAAAGATCATGCCCAGCAAGTCCTGGCTACACCAAATTCTGTTCAATGTTGCGACAACATAGCTCAGCAGATGGGAGTTGGATGGATTCTCCTCTTGCTGTTTCTTGTCGACAGCTTATTGTACAACTGTGCTGTTTGAATGGAAGTATCTTCACTTCAGGTAGTGGCCAAGCACAAGAGCAACACTTGTAGCGAATGCTTTCTGGAATCATGACATGGATTGATTATGCAGATGCCGTGATATCAGCTATAGAAGCTCTGGACATTTTATTAGACACATGGACTGTTTGTCTGCAACCAGCAGAACTTAGTAAGAAACCACCACCTTCAGCTCTAGGAGAATACGTGGTGAAAGCATTTGTTCAAATCGTGATTTATGCAGTGGGCATTTTCGAAAGCAAGAATCGCATTGGCGTTGTGGAGAACGCTTGTGAAGCTTTGCATCTAGCCCTATTTGCCCTGCATGAATTCATAGCTATAGATGGTCCCCAATAGTTTCTAGAACCGCGGCTGGCTTTCAGTATTCATGTGGATCTCTTGACATACCTCCACGAAATTATAAAAGAGGCAATTAAGCAGCAGAGCCGCACTGGATTCATCTTTCTGCCGATCATTGGTCGCTTATACTGAATCTCAATTTGGACAAAGTTCTGTAATGGCAGAGGTTGCGCGATCGAATTTGACCTCTGAACAACTCATCCGTCAAATTCACAACCGTTGCACCGTTTCTTTTGAACCTTCGTGTTTCTTCGATCAGATTCTTCGATAATTATATTGTATAAATTATAATTATGAGGTTTTATATATATATATATAAATATATATATATAATGATAAGTTAAATTAATTAATTAAAAAATAAAAGGGTTCAAGACATCATTTAAAAAATATATATATTAATTTAATTAATTAATTTAAACAAACAAACAAACAAAAACCTAGTTTCAAAGACAATAATACATTCTAGAATAAGGCACTCTACGCAGTCTAAAATTACCAATGGTGAATGACATAATACAAAGAAGGTAATCCAAATTATGAAAGAATTGTCGAAAGAATTAACTTTGAGGACAAACTTTTTTTGAGAGGAAGGCAATGTTATGAATACAATTCATAACAAATGTAATAAATATAGTTATTAATAGGTTAAATAAAAGTTAAAAAAGTTATGTAAGTAGTTAGTTAGTTAGTGAAAGGGCATGTCTAAAGACATACCCAATTCCTCGAAAAATACTGTAGTAGGTATATGGCAGGGTCTCATGCTGTATTTTATATCTCTTCTTATACATTTTATATATAATATATTATTATTAAATACATACGCAGTATTTTATAAGCAAGTCAACAAACTCTGGCTTTGTTGCTCCTAGAGTTGTTTGGTTTAGAAGGATTGGTTCAGGTATACTTGATCTTTGGAAGAATTCGAGCTTCAATAGGGAAGCAGAGACAGAGAGGGGCAGGGACAGTGAGCTGGTGGTAGTTTTCCAAATCCAGTCCGGTTGCAGCAAGTCGCAGAAGCATTCCATGCAGAAGCGCAAGGGCTGTGCAGAAGCTTCAGCAAAGCATTTCGATTTAGCTGAAGAGGAAGTCGATTCAACTTCCAGAAGCAAGGAAAGTCTTCCAAAGGCCTGGAGAGTCACTTCCAGGAGCAAAGACAGGCAAGACAACTTGATTAGAGATTGAACAAAGCCACACATGCGAGAGGCAATGCTGGGACTGCACAGTGGGCCCACGCAGGGGTTTGGACGGCTAGTTTTTCCTGGAGGAGCCAGTGCCAGGATTGCTTGTGATGTGAGAGAATTTTCTCTTTAATTGTTTTATGTTAGTTACTTGTTGATTGGATTGCCAATTGGCCACCCATAGATTGTACTCGGAATTTCTGTTGCATAATAATAATAAAACCTTCAGCTGCTGCATTGGTTTTCCCACATTGGATTTTTCCGAAAACGAATGTCCAAAATAACGGTGTCAAATTTTTTATGTGTGCTACAATTTATCACTTTCCAATATTTTGTTTTCCGCAGTATTTTTATGGTGAAAATTGTAGTTGCGATTTTATTCATTGTTCGTCATAGCAAATAAACTAGACAATTAAATTTACAGTTAAAAGAATAATTTCTAGTTGATGCAACTGATGAAAATTTCACATGTTAATTTTAGTTAACAATGGTATGTTCTATGCTTAGCACAATTACTTCAATGTCCTTTAGCAGCCCAATGACAATTTCCATTTTAGTTTCCAATATCAATCACATTAACAATAACTGTAGATAGAACATAAATAACAAAATGCAGAAGACAAGCCAAGACAAGAGGACACCTGATTTGGCAAATGCCAGGGAAAAACCAGAAGATGGAGAAAACCCTTTGATCAATTCTTCTTATTATTATATCAAATGTTCAGCAGATTGAGAGACAGTACAAAATGTCAAAGTTGACTTGCCAAATCAAAATCAAAACAGCCCTGTCAAATCTGCATTCAACTGTAGTCAAATTCATCCCTAGCCAGAAAGTCAAAGATAGTCAACACAGCAGTAAAACATCCTCAAAGTCACTCGGTCATACACAGTCAAACTCGACCTAAACAGATGGTCAAAATCAGCCCAAATAGTCCCAAAGTCAGTAGTCAAACTTGGTCAAATCCAGCCCTGAAATCTGTGGTCAACCTGCAATTATCTTTGCGGTCAAAGTGCTGAAATCACCTTGGTTTATGTGCCAAACTGTACAACCTGCCAAAAAACGAGATTTTCCCACAAAAATCACAATGACGGGATGATTCAAAGTGTCTGGTCAACATTGGTCAAACCCTACAACAACTCTGAAATTTTGGCCCTACAATCTACCCAGAAAAATCGTCCTCTTGCCACACGTGTGAGAGAAGATTTGCCCAATCGTTGTACGGACCAATGAGAGAAGGAGAGAGAAGAATGTGTGAGTGATGATGATGCCAAATGAGGTGAGAGGTCACCTATATTTATACATGTCATTGAGAGTGAAGTGACACGTCCATTGGGCTTCGTGAGCCTACATGATGATGTGGTCAACCTTGTCAATTTGCATAAATTCAAAAACACATTTCTTCTTGTCCAAATTTGATGATCTTTAGGTCAATTTTGGTCCTCTCGAAAAGAGGAATTTAATGCAATCATCATCCCCATCAAATGAGTCGTCTAAAGTGGAATTTGGCCCTAGTCGCCAATTTTAAGAGTCCCTCTCAACTAGGGAGAATTCCACCTGCCAATCCATCCATCGTCATCGACCATCATGCCATCCTGTCATCATGAAACATCTTTGTATCTCGTCTCTATTTTGCTGAACACTAATACAGATAATGAAGAAGAATCAATCGAGAATGAGTCACAAGACCTTAAAACTCTCCACTGACAAAATTCAGTCCGTAGGTAGAACCTCAATCAGACTTGATCCCGGATCAAGTTGTTGAACACCATGCATCCTAGACATAGGGAGTACGACAGTACACTATGCATCCATTTGTAGTGTTATGCTCCTTATCCACTTTTCCCAACTCATTGGCCAAACGAGAGGTACTTCCCATGAGTCCCAAACTGCATGGGTAGGATGTATGTTGGGGCATCTGCAGGAGAAGGTCAACCACTCATCCTGCTTATATGCGATAGGAGAAGGTGAACCACTCATCCTATGCATATGCCAATTGTAGGGGAAGGTGAACCACTCACCCTACACATATGTCAAACATCATGGGGTGTCACAGCAGAAGGTGAACCACTCACCCTACACACATGTCAACCATGATGGGGTGTCACAGCGGAAGGTGAACCACTCACCCTGTACACAGTGCACCAATAGGGGAAGGTGAACCACTCACCCTATGGTCACTCATAGCTCCAAGAAGTACCCCAAGCCCCCAAGAGCTCTCAGAGCTCAATGTTCAACTCAAGCGGAACCCTTATGGGAGGGTCTTTCCACGACTCCAAGTCTCTCTCGAAAGGCTAAAAATTTGACCTTCCCTAAGGGCTTCGTGAGGATGTCTGCGACCTGCTCATCAGTCCTGATGTGTTGGAGTCTTATTGCTCCCCATTGTACCATATCCCAAATAAAGTGGTACCTGATATCAATGTGCTTGGAGGGGTCGTGGAACACGGGATTCTCTGAAAGGCGAATCCCACTTTGGCAGTCACAGTAGATCACAGTGGTATCTGACACATGCTCAAATAGCTCACTAAAGAGCTTCCTCAACCAAACAGCTTCACAATAAGCCATATTAGCAACAATGTATTCAGCCTCGGCGATGCTTAAAGCAACTGATTTCGGCTTCCTTTTCATCCAAGAAATTGAAGAAGACCCTAGTGAGAAGCAACAGCCAGATGTACTTTTACGATTCACCACACTGCCAACCCAATCAGCATCGGTAAATCCATGCAGTGTGAAATTACGGGTAGTGTATCTCAGTCCATAGTTGATTGTGCCACGGAGATATCTCAAGAGATTCTTAGTAGCAATCCAATGTATCTGATGAGGCGCAACCATAAATTGACTCAATGTATTCACAATGAAGCATATGTTTGGATAAGAGTTTACCAAGAACATTAGGGCACCCACAAGTAGTCTATATTCAAAAGGGTTTACCAATTTGGGCCCAACAACACTTTCCACATAGCTTCTTGAAGTTGAGTTCCATCGGAGTAGACACAGACTTGCAATCCACCATCCGACATCTCTCGAGCAACTTCATAATGTAATTTCCCTGAGAAAGGAAAGCATCACCTGGCTTTTTCCAAACCTCCAGGCCTAGGAAGTAGTGCATCAGACCTATGTCCTTCATCTCGAACTCGAAAGCCAACTCCCACTTGCATTGATAAATGAGAGGGTATGCATCTGTCAGAAAGAGATCATCTACATAAAGGACCAAAATGAGAGGCATGTCCTTTTCAACCTTGAAGTATAGGTTAGGATCAGCATCGCTCCTCGTAAATCCCAGCGTCATAAGATAGCTATCAATCCTCTCAAACCAAGTCCTAGGGGCTTGCTTCAACCCATAGAGGGATTTCTTCAACCTGCATATGTGTGTCCTTCAATCTTGTACTTCGAACCCCTGAGGTTGTTCCAAGTAGACTTCCTCCTTAAGCGAGCCATGCAAGAAAGTAGTGTTAACATCCATTTGATCTAGGCTCCATCCTTGAGAGGCAGCAAGAGCAATAATAGATCGGATAGTGGTATATCGGGCAACTGGTGCAAATATATCATCATAGTCCACTCCTTCCTTTTGAGAGAAGCCTTGAGCAACGAACCTGGCCTTATATTTTGCCACACTCCCATCAACTCCATGTTTAATTTTGCATAGCCATTTTGAAGTGACCACTGACTTTTTCTTGGATCTAGGAACCACTTCCCAGACATCATTCTTCATTATAGATTCATATTCCTCATTCATCACATCCTTCCAGACTTGGTGCTTTACAGCTTCTTCGAACGTACATGGCTTAGATTGAATAATAGTACTCACAGCAACTAAGTATCGTTGATACTTGTTCGTCTTCTTACTTTCACGGAATGTCCCTCTTGGAGCAATATGTCTTTCAGCGTCTTCGAGAGTATCTTTGAGCCACAAAAGCCTTTTCCATGAGGTAGAAGGACCACCAGAAGGTGGATCAATGGGATCCATCAAACCTTCAACATCAGGCATAGGCTCATTTGTCAGAGGTTCATCGTGTTTTTTCGGAGCATCATCATTGTCCTTTCTAGAGATGGGGAGATCTTGAGCTTTCCCAAGGGCAATGTCTTCATCGAAGGTGACATCATGGCTTACTGCCACATTTCTTTGACCAGGCACATAGATTCTATATGCCTTTGAATTTTCATTGTAGCCGACACATATACCTTTCTTCCCAAATGCTTCCAACTTGTTTCTTTTCTCTTTAGGCACATGAAAATACACAGGACAACCAATATTCTAAAATGAGAAACATCAAGTTTCTTACTAGTGAAAACTTCTTCAAGTGTCTTGAAATCCAATGCTTGATATGGGCTCCTATCTTGAACATACATGGTAGTGTTGGCAACTTCTCCCCATAAGAATTGCAGTAGGCCTTGATCATGGAGCATGGCACGAGTGGCTTCCATGATTGTTCGATTCTTTCTTTCAGCAACTCCATTTTGCTCAGGAGCGAATGGAACAATTGTCTCCCTCTTAATGCCAGTCTCTTTGCAAAAGTCACTGAATTCATTTGATTCATATCTAGTTCCATTGTCAGTCCTCAATATTTTGATTTTCTTCCCGATTTGATTTTCCACCGATGCTTTGAAAGAACGAAACCATTCGATCACTTCATCCATCTTCTTCAAGAAATAAATCCATGTTTTGTGTGAGAAGTCATCCACAAAGATTGCATAGTATAAGTATCCTGCCAATGATGTTATGGGCAACATACCAAATAGGTCATAATGGATCAATTGAATAATATCGATAGTTTGGCTTTCACTAGAAGGGAATGGTCCCCTTGTAAGTTTCCTAGTTGCACAACCCTGACAAACTCCTTCATGATTCGTGTTGAACTCAGGCATACCTATGACCATCTTCCTTACCCTAGGTAAGGCTTTGTAATGAAGGTGAGCAAATCTCCAGTGCCATAATTCAGATTGAAGATTAGTATCGCAAGTCATAGCTCCCAAAGGACTTCCTCCAACTTGATAGAGACCTTCAACCCTAAATCCAAGTGTAAATGCATCTTTAGGGTTTCTTTGCCAAATATGTACCTTTCCATCAATGAATGCTACCTTGAAGCCTTTATCTTCCATCACAAAAATAGACACTAGGTTCTTCAAATCGGTAACATACAATAATTCTTGTAGATGAATGGTTTGACCTTGATTTAAGTGAAGAGTGACAATACCTATCACTTTCACGGGGTAGGTAGCATTATCTCCAAGTATGATCTTCAAATTAGTCTTCTTTTCAACCAAATTTGAGAGGACATCGTACCCATTGAAGTGCCTTGAAGCTCCACTATCAATCAACCAATGATCCAATGTATCCGGGGGAGAGGCAGTAAATAGAGCGGAAATAAGATAAAATTTTGTTTGCTTTTCTACAACATTACTTTCCTCATACTTGGGATTTCACGTCCTTTTGGGAGGTCGACCATTGCTATATCGAGTAGCGAGAGCATTCCTCTTTCCTTTATTGCTGAACTTGTTGTTCCTTTGATTGCCATTGCCCTTGTGGTTGTTGTTGTTGTTGTTGTCATCCCTTGGAGTACCCTTCTTGTGAGGACACTCTCTAGCATAATGGCCAAACCTGTTGCAATTATAGCACCTTCCTTTTCTTCCTTCTATGAATCCCTGCTTGAACCCTTGACCCTGTCTCCTTGGACCAGCATTATTTTTCTTTTTTCTATGAGCGGAGTAAGCAATAGGTTCATTTCCATTCAAAGGTTTGTCTCTCTCCATCATCCTTGTCTCCTCTTGAGTGCATCTAGCCAATAATTCATCAAAACTAGGAATCATGTCATTATTGAGAATGGTGGTGTTAAACACATCCCATGCTCTTGAAAGGTCCCCAAGTGCAATGAGAGTGAGCTCCCTGTCAACAATAACTTCTCCAAAAGATAAAAGGTCATTCTTGATTTGTGTGATCCTCATGAAATAGGATTGGATAGACTCCCCTTTATCCATCTTGATGACCTTACAACTTGTTTTTGAGAAAGAGGATTTGATTTGCATTGTTCACTTTGAACATCCCAACCAGCTTATCATATATTTCCTTAGAAGTTCCCAAATCAGAAATATAGGCAACCAAATGCTTCTGAATAGAATCAACCAAAATTTTCTTTGCTTTGACCTCACCTTTTTTTATATTTTGTCTGAGCAGCAATAGGTGCACTTGAAGGAGGCTCCACCACTTTTCCCTGCACATAGTCCAAATACTTCATGCTCCTCCAAAGTCAGGTCCAAAGTCATCTTCAATGCATGATAGTCAGATTTGTCATTGAGCTTGTCCTCAGTCTTGAAGTAGGATGAGGAAGCCATTGAAACTTTCCAATAAATTTTTCTTGGTGATTGCTTTATTCTCTCTTGCTTGGGATTTGTCTTCACCTGGGCTCTGATACCATGTTAATTTTAGTTAACAATGGTATGTTCTATGCTTAGCACAATTACTTCAATGTCCTTTAGCAGCCCAATGACAATTTCCAATTTAGTTTCCAATAGCAATCACATTGACAATAATTGTAGATAGAACATAAATAACAAAATGCAAAAGACAAGCCAAGACATGAGGACACCAGATTTGGCGGATGCAAGGGAAAAACCCCAAGATGGGGAAAACCATTTGATCAGTTCTTCTTATTATTATATCAAATGTTCAGCAGAGAGAGAGAGAGAGTACAAAATGTCAAAGTTGACTTGCCAAATCAAAGTCAAAACAGCCTTGTCAAATCAGAAGTCAAATTCAGCCCTAACCAGACAGTTAAAGATAGTCAACACAACAGTGAAACATCCTCAAAGTAGCTTGGTCATACCCAGTCAAACTCGGCCTGAATAGATGATCAAAATCAGCCCAAAACAGTCCCAAAGTCGGCAGCCAAACTTGGTCAAATTCAGCCCTGAAATTTGCGGTCAACCTTCAATTATCTATGCAGTCAAAGTGCTCAAATCACCTTGGTTTCTGTGCCAAATTGTATAGTCCGCCAAACACGAAATTTTCCCACAAAAATCACAGTCAAAGGATGAGTCAAAGTGTTTGGTCAACGTTGGTCAAACCCTGCAACAACTCTAAAATTTTGGCCCTACAATGTGCCCAGAAAAATTCGTCCTCCTTGCCACACGTGTGAGAGGAGATCTGCCCAATAGTTGTACGAACCAATGAGAGAAGAGAGAGAAGAATGTGTGAGTGATGACGATGCCAAATGAGGTGAGAGGTCACTTATATTTATACAAGTCGTTGAGGGTGAAGTGATACGTCCATTGGGCTTCCTAAGCCTACATGATGATGTGGTCGACCTTGTCAATTCGCATAAATTCAAAAACACATTTCTTCTTGTCCAAATTTGATGACCTTTAGGTCGATTTTGGTCCTCTGGATAACAGGAATTTAATGCAATCATCATATTTATCAAATGAGTTGTCTAAAGTGGAATTTGGCCCTAGTTGCCAATTTTAACACTGAACAAAGCCACACGTGCGAAAGGTAGCGCTGGGATTGCACAGAGGGCCTACACAGGAGTTTGGACGACTAGTCTTTTCTGGAGGTGCCAGTGCTAGGATTGCTTGTGAAGTGAGAGAATTTTCTCTCTAATTGTTTTTTTTCAGCTACTTGCTGATTGGATTGCCAATTGGGCATCCATAGATTGAATTAACCTGGGCCTCTGATTAAGTTTTAAGCTTGGTCGTTGGTGCTCCAACAAAAGATTAGAAGAAGAAGTCGATGGGCACTTGGAGAACACACATGTGAAAAACACAAAGAGTTTGTTTTCCTTAGAAGGATCGATTTTCCAGATAGCCAATAGTGTTGGAAGAATTCGAGCATTAGTAAGGAAGCAGAGACAAAGAGGGGTAAGGACAGTGAGTCGGTGGTAGTTTTCCAGATCTGATGAGGCTGTAGCAAGTGGCAAAAGCATTCCACGCAGAAGTAGCGCAAGGGCTGTGCAGAAGCTTCACCAAAGCATTTCAATTTAGCTGGAGAGGAAGTCGATTCAGAGTCCAGAGGCAAGGATAGTCTTCTAAAGGCCCGGAGAGTCACTTCCAGCAGCATAGACAGGCAAGACGGCTTGATCAGAGGCTGAACAAAGCCACACATGCGAGAGGCAGCATTGGGACTACATTGAGGCCTACACAGGGATTTGGACGGCTAGCTTTTTCTGGAGGAACCAGTGCCAGGATTGCTTGTGGAGTGAGATTTTTCTCTCTAATTGTTTTTTGTCAGTTACTTGCCAATTGGGCATCCATAGATTGTACTCAGAATTTATGTTGCATAATAATAATAAAACCCTCAGTTGTTGCACCACATTTCCCACAATGGGTTTTCCGGGGAGGGTTGTCCAAAATAACAGTGTCAAAATTTTTGTGTACACTAGATTCTCAGTTTCCAGTATTTTGTTTTCCGCGGTATTTTTATGGTGAAAATTGCGGTTGCAATTTTATTCATTATTTACCGTAGCAACAAATTTACACTTACAAGAATAATTTCCAGTGGTTGTAATAGATGAAAAATTCACAAATGGAATGTCGCTCTATTTAGATTTTTGGGGATTCGATGAATGTAATTAATTGGTTCAATTCTACACATAGATGCCACAGTCACACATTGCTCACTATATTTTAAGAGTTTTTATAGTTAAAGCACTCTTTTGATTTAATTACTTGTAGCCACATCTACAGGGAATGGAACGGGGTGGTAGACTCTCTTTCAAACGTTGGGGCACTATAGGGTATGGGCTTTTGGAGGATCATTGAGCATGTAGATGATATGGTTTGAGAGTCCATTCATTCATCCTTCATAGTTGGATAGCTCCTCTTCACATGATGGGTGGTTATATTTGATTTGTCTCTTTATTTCTGATGGGATGTTGAAGTGTTGAAATTTGGTCACCGGAGGACAGGTGGTTCCCTAAGGCTTTGATCTTTGGCCTAGGGAAAAGTGTCCAAAAGAATTTAATTTTTCTCCTAAAGTGACTTTATAAAGTTATAAAGTCAAATCTAATTTAAAAGTGACTTTAAGTGATAAAGTTGCTAAAGTCTAATTTTAAAGTGACTTTAATAAAGTCAATGTGAAATTAGAAAGGAAAAGTGACTTTGGAAATAAGTGACTAAGTGGGTCTTTATTAAAGTGGGGTGAATTAAAAAATAGAAAGTGAGATTTAAATGAGCATTTAATCTCAGCCCTAGATCTAAAGCTATCTCAGCCATTAGATTTAGGGATTCCCCAAAAGTCACTTAGGGTTAGGTTGAAGGAGGAAAAGGAGGGAAAAGGTCATTCATTCTTTCATGAGCAAATTGAGAAAGGAGGAGAGAAAGCTGAAGAGAAATTTTTGAGCGGAAGGAGAGCAGCAAAAGACACACAGCAAATCTGTACAGCAGGAGGGAACACTTCCCAAGGCTGAAAATCTGTACAATAGCATTTATTGGCACGATTACCGAGGCAGAAAATCCATACAGCAGTTTGCCTGCATTTCGAGGAAAGGACAGCACTGTTTTCGAGCAGAATCAACAGCAAAGGAGCACGGTTTTCGAGGCATAATTTCTGGCCACGAAAATCGAGGAAGGGGTTGTTGTCATGTCCATACAGAATCCATACAGTCGGTACAGGCAGTTCTAGCACGTTTTTCGAGGCAACAAAGACAGCATTTAATGCTGTAAATTTTCTATTTGCTGTTTGGCATGGTTTTCAAGGTGGAAGGTGGCACGAAAATCGAGATAAGAGGTTTTTAGTGTTTGCTGTAATTTTTACTGTGTATTGTTGTTCACTGTAAAAGCATTTATCAGAAATAAGAAGAAGCTTTCGAACTGGTTTTCCCCAAGAGTTGTAGGGGGTTTTTCCAAGGTCAAGTTGACCAAAAATCAACGTGTCTAAAATCTGTGTGTGGCTGATTTATTTTGTTGGATTTTATTTATGCATTTCCAGCATTTGAAAATTTCCAGAATTTGTGTTTTCAGAAAATATTATTTTTTCAGCTTGTTGAATGTATGGCTATGGGAATGGGCATTTAACTATATGGAGAAATAAGGAGAAACTGAAAACCGGGGTGGGAAAAAGAAATTTCTACATAGTATCAAAGCTATTTTGCTGAAAAAGGCAGTTTGGGACAGCAAGAAGAAAAATTACAGCAAGCTGATTTTTCATACAGAAATTACAGCACGCTGATTTTTCACACAGAAAACATTACCTTTACTACAGCAGTGTTATTTTCAGTTTATTTAGGACAGCAAGCATGTCTTTGGGCTTGAGGGTGGAGGATAAGTTGGATGGGCATAGTAACTACAGTGTTTGGAAGGAGAGAATGCAGAGTATCTTTGAGGAGGCAAAAGTCTGGAATATCATGGTGCATATCGCACAGCACCTTGCTAATGTGCCCATTGATGTTGTTCAATTGAAAGCTTATAATAAAAAGAATAACAAGGGTAAGAGACTGATTCTAGACGGAATCAAAGACCATTGCATTCCTCATGTGAGAGAAAAGAGAAATGCTCATGAGATGTGGACAGCATTGACCAATTTCTACCAGAGCACCAATGAGAACAGGAAAATGGTACTAAGGGAGAAGCTGAAGACCATTAAGATGGGTAAGACTGATAGTGCAGCTGGATATCTCACAAAGATTACTTATGTGAGAGATGAGTTGGCAGCAGTTGGAGAGGTCATTCCACCCACTGAGTTGATGCGGATTACAGTGAATGGCCTCCCCAGTTCATGGTTGAACTTTGCTGATGGGGTTTGTGCATGTAAGACCCTTCCCACTTGGGAGAGGTTCTGGGATGATTACATACAGACTGAAATCAGGAAGAGTCGGCTTGGGGCAGCCAAACCAGTTGAGCAAGATGCGGATGTAGCATTGTTAGCAGGAGGCAAGAAAGGCAAGGGAAAGAAGCAAGCTTCCACAAACAGTGGAAGGTAAAGGTAAACAGGGGAACACGCAGAAGAATTATTCCAAGGTGAAGTGTTGGAATTGTCAGAAGATGGGACACTATGCAGTTGTGTGTCTGGAGAAGAAGAAGAAGGGGAAGAACCAGAACATGGCAGCATCAGCAAAGGTAGAGGAATTTACGGATCGCTTTGACCAGGAGTTTGGGTTCATTGCTTGTGAGTCCATTAGAGCAGGATCACCTGCCATGGAGGTTGAGAGGGAGTGTGCATTTTCCTCCACTAGTAGAGCATCTTCAGGTGTCTGGTATGTTGACAATGGGGCTTCACGTCATATGACAAGAGTCCGTGAGTACTTCTCAGAGCTTTCAGAGAGTGGCACTGATATAGAGGTAGTACTCAGAGATGACAGTGTTGTTAGAGCAGTCGGTGTGGGGACTTTGACATTTGATAGGAACCCAAACCTCCCTTGAAGGTGGCAGATGTTCTATATGTGCCAGGGATGAAGAAGAACCTCATATCCGTCTCAGCATTGGAGGATAGAGGATATGAGATATTGTTCAGGAGAGGACAGGTGTTGATATATCCCAGGGGCGCTCCAGCTGATTCAGCTAGAGTGATAGGTGTACGCCATGCAAAGGTGTACAAGTTTGCATTTCAGCCTCTTTTGGCATTGAGTAGTAGTACCGACAGCAGAGCTATCAGTTCAGAGTAGTGTGAGATTTGGCACCGCAGGATGGGGCACATGTATCATGTGGCCTTGAGGACATTGCGGGAGATCACTACAGGTGTGCCAGATTTCAGTACTGATCACATTGATACATGTAGAGGATGTGCTATGGGCAAGTTTTCCAAATCCCCTTTTCCCAGCAGTGACAACAGATCGACTGGGATACTTGATTTGATTCATTCCGATGTGAGCGGTCAGATGTCTCATGTTTCCTTGAGTGGATATGAGTATTATGTATTATTCATTGATGATCACTCCAGGAGGACCTGGATTTATTTCTTGAAGACCAAGGATGAGGTCTTCAAGCGGTTTCATGAGTTCAGAGCTCTTGTGGAGACTCAGACAGGTCCGAAGATCAAGTCCCTGAGGTCAGACAATGGAGGTGAGTACACCCGTGGAGAGTTTGTTGATTATTGTGCGGAGACAGGCATTAGGAGGGAGTTCACAGTTCCTTACAACCCCCAGCAGAACGGGGTTGCGGAGAGGAAGAACAGATCCATCGGAGGGGTTGCCAAAGCCATGCTACATGATCAGGGGTTACCATTGTTTTTGTGGTCAAAGACCTGCAACACTGCTGTATATTTGCGGAACAGGAGTCTGCATCGTGCCTTGGGGCATATGACTCCGGAGGATGCTTTTTCTGGGAAGAAGCCTGATGTTGGTTATCTTCGTATCTTTGGGTATATTGCATACTCCTATGTACCCAAGGAGAAGAGGACCAAACTAGAGCCCACCGCAGAGAAGGATATCTTTGTGGGCTACAGTGAGACCTCGAAAGCCTTTCGGATTTATATTCCCACACAGAGGAGAGTTGTTGTCAGGCGGGATGTGAAGTTCGAGGAGGATAGGGCTTTCAGGAGGTCATGGGAGTTAGAGTATCTAGATCAGCCAGACCCTCAGGAGCAGCTGAGTCAGTCGCAGGGATCCAGTGGGTAGGGATCAGGAGGATCCGGAGGTACATCGATTACGGTGTCAGCTCCGTCAGTGAGCAGTGGCTCACAGAGTCAGGGGTGGTGCTTCGGGCAGCATGCAGAGCAGTTCGCAGAGCAGTTCACTAGGGAGTCCACTGACGGACAGTTCACACGATACTTCAGCATCTACAAGTTCAGGTTCAGGCAGGAAGACAGCAGACAAACAGTCAGGAGTTCAGGCTCCTGATGATGAGGAGGAGGAGTTTCACTCTCCGGTGGGAGAAGTGTGCTCAGGGAAGAGGAAGCCCAAGTGGCTTCAGGATACCTTGAGAGAGGCCACATCTGTTTCTGGGCCTAAGAGGTTGGTCAGAGAGAGCAGACCACCTGATAGGTTTTGTAGTTATATGGCAATGGTTGCCAACATCGTTGACTCTGAGCCTTCTAGCTATGAGGAGGCAGCTAGCCAGCAGGTCTAGAGAGAGGCCATGCAGGAGGAGTATTCTTCTATCATGAAGAATGATGCTTGGGAGGTGGTGCCGAGGCCTAAGGGAAAATCCGTGGTTACTTCCAGATGGCTTTACAACGTAAAGCATGTTGCAGATGGCAGCATTGAGAAATTCACAAGGTTTGTGGCTAGAGGGTTCTCCCAGGTAGAGGGAGTTGATTATGAGGAGACCTTCGCTCCCATGGCTCGATATACTTCGATTCGCTCCATCATATCGATAGCAGCAGAGATGGGTTGGAAGATCCACCAGATGGATGTGAATACCACATTTCTCAATGGCTTCATACAAGAGGAGGTGTACATTGAGCAGCCACAAGGTTTTGAGGTGCATGGGAAGGAGTCCCATGTGTGCAGACTGAAGAAGGCCCTTTATGGCCTGAAGCAAGCTCCCAGAGCTTGGTACTCCAAGATAGATACATACTTGCAGGAGATGGGTTTCACAAAGAGTGATGCAGATCTGAACCTTTACTTTATTGTGATAGGTGAGGAGCCTCTCATTCTGGTGCTGTATGTGGATGACTTGGTCATTACGGGTGCAGAGAGACTCATAGAGCACTGCAAGAGAGATCTTGCATCGGAGTTTGAGATGAAGGACATTGGCTTGATGCATTACTTTTTGGGTTTGGAGGTGTGGCAAGAGGAGGGGCATTTCTTCCTGGGGCAGGGGAAGTATATTGTGGACATCTTTGGCAGATTCCACATGGAGGATTGTAGACCCATGTCGACACCGATGATCACCAACTGGAAGAATCTTCACGCTTCAAATTCTGAGTTGGTGGATCCCACATTGTATAAACAGTTGATTGGTTCCTTGATGTATTTGGTCAACACTAGACCAGATATATGTTTTGCAGTCAACACGATGACCCAGTTCATGTGTGAGCCCAGGAGGGTGCACTGGGTTGCTGCAAAACACATTTTGCGGTACTTGCAGGGGACAGTGGATTATGGTCTGGATTATAGGTAGGGGGATGGAGTGAGATTGGCAGGTTACACTGATTCTGATTGGGCAGGTTGTGCTTCTGATAGGAAGAGCACTTCAGGGTGTTGTTTTGGGTTGGGTTCGGCAGTGGTGTCGTGGTTCAGTCGGAAGCGACGGTCGGTGGAGTGAGTTCGGTGGAAGCGAGTACATGGCGACGGTCTAGCTGGTTGTGAGGCCATACGGCAAGATGTTGTTTGGCTTAATGGTCGGCGTTGAAACCTTCGGTGATTTATTGTGATAATCGAGGTATATTGTGATAATCGAGGTTGCATTAAACTCATGAAGAATCCGATGTTCATTAGACCTAAAAGCATGTCGGGATCCAAATATCATTTCATCGAGAGACTATGTTCGGAAGGGAGGCATGAAGCTTGGTATATTCCCAGTTAGCGAGGTTGCGGATATTCTTACCAAAGCCTTACCACGGGGCAAGCATGTCTACTTGAGAGACAAGATGGGTGTGGTGAAAGACACCTGCAAAGGTAAGAGGGAGTGTTGGGAAATTTGGTTATCGGAGTGGTTCCCTAAGGCTTTGGTCTTTGGCCTAGGGAAAAGTGTCCAAAGAACTTAATTTTTCTCCTAAAGTGACTTTATAAAGTTATAAAAGTCAAATCTAATTTAAAAGTGACTTCAAGTGATAAAGTTACTAAAGTCCTAATTTTAAAGTGACTTTAATAAAGTCAATGTGAAATTAGAAAGGAAAAGTGACTTTGGAAATAAATGACTAAGTGGGTCTTTATTAAAGTGGGGTGAATTAAAAAATAGAAAGTGAGATTTAAATGAGC
This sequence comes from Pinus albicaulis, assembly GCA_034641835.2. NCBI lineage: Eukaryota > Viridiplantae > Streptophyta > Pinopsida > Pinales > Pinaceae > Pinus > Pinus albicaulis. The sequence goes on along the minus strand of CM076573.1, from coordinate 385,402,428 downwards.
ATTTAATTTCAGCCCTAGATCTAAAGCTATCTCAGCCATTAGATTTAGGGATTCCCCAAAAGTCACTTAGGGTTAGGTTAAAGGAGGAAAAGGAGGGAAAAGGTCACTCATTCTTTGATGAGCAAATTGAGAGAGGAGGAGAGAAAGCTAAAGAGAAATTTCTAAGCGGAGGGAGAGCAGCAAAAGGCACACAGCAAATCTGTACAGCAAGAGGGCACACTTCCCAAGGCTGAAAATCCGTACAACAACATTTATTGGCATGGTTACCGAGGCAGAAAATCCGTACAACAGTTTGCATGCATTTCGAGGAAAGGACAGCACTATTTTTGAAGAGTAGAATCAGCAGCAAATGAGCACAGTTTTCGAGGCAGAATTTATGGGCACGGAAATCAAGGAAGGGGCTGCTCTCCTATCCGTACAGAATTCGTACAGGCAGTTCTGGCACATTTTTCGAGGCAGCAAAGACAGCATTTAATGCTATAATTTTTCTGTAAATTTACTATTCACTGTTTGGCACGGTTTTCAAGGTGGAAGGTGGCACGAAAATCGAGATAAGGGGTTTTTAGTGTTTGCTGTAATTTTTAATGTGTATTGATGTTCACTGTAAAAGTATTTATCAGAAATAAGAAGCTTTCGAACTGGTTTTCCCCAAGAGTTGTAGGGGGTTTTTCCAGGGTCAAGTTGACCAAAAATCAACATGTCTAAAATCTATGTGTGGTTGATTTATTTTGCTGAGTTTTATTTTTGCATTTCCAACATTTGAAAATTTCCAGAATTTGTGTTTTCAGAAAATATTATTTTTTCAGCTTGTTGAATGTATGGCTATGGGAATGGGCATTTAACTATATGGAGAAATAAAGAGAAATTGAAAACCGGGGTGGGAAGAAGAAATTTCTACATGAAGGTTGTCTCTTTCCGATAGATATAGTTTTTGGCCATGCTTTTAGTTTATCTACCTTATGTATTTTGATAATATCTCATTTGATAATATGTTTCAGCAACTGTAATGGATAGAGATGAGGTTCTGCTCACTTTTTTGGGTTCAGTTTATAGTTGGATGCTAGTATGCGAGGCTTTATTTTTATGTCAGTTCTGCTTTTTTTAATGCATAATGTGCATCTACGACATGTAACTCTCTATTTATCTAATGGAAGTTATGATTTTTTCCGAGAATAAAAAGTGTAATCAAATGAGTAAGTAGTAAGTGCACCACTGTTCCAATTCATTTCATGCTACAAATATATAATAAGAACTATGAGATCACAACAACATGAGGATTTAAAGGCAGATTGGTTAGCCAAGGCCCAATTCATTACTAGCATGTCTTGCGCAACAACCGAAAAAGAATTAGTTTACTAAATATGTGGATAATAATTTGTTTTCCAGGCAAATCCTTGGTGGAGATGAAGAAAAAACAAACTAAAGAACAACTAAGAAAAGCCAAACAACAAGAGGATGACTCAAACAAGAGAAAAGTTACGAAAAACTCCCATTAAACTCAAAGAATAAAAAAGCTTAAACACTTCTCAATTTTATAGACACGCACACTTATTTTAAGATTTTTCATTAAATGATTAATCCATTGCCAAAGGTCTAGCTTTGAAATAGAACCTCGTAATATTTCAAGACTCATCAAGTATTCATAGGTTCTGTTGAACTCACCAAGTATTGGAAATTTGACAAAGATTAATCCAAGAACATGGAAATAACTTGTTTGCGGCATAAGACGAGTTCAATTGATGAGTGTTATAATGAATTGCCAAATCTGGTAACTAAGACTACCACTGCAAACACTGAGTCTCATGGGGGAGAAGGTGCTAAAGGTATGGTCACTAACACTAATGGAAAAATATAAGCAAGGTCATGCTTTGGGAAGTTCTACAAATGATGTAAGGTCTTACAACTCAAGAATCAGATGTAAAGAATATTTAAAAAGTTGTAGAATATTAAGTGACAAACAACCTGAACAAAAGGTAGGATTAGAACTATTAAATTTTGGTTGTACCTAGGACCCAACAATTTATTAACCTAGCATATCTACTAAATGCACGACTAAGTTCTTAACATAATCAGTGGAAGCAAAATTACACAGCTAATCTCAATCACAGGTGACACAAACAATTTTTTCCCAACCAACAGTTTTTCATTAAATTTGAACTTACTTGGGCTCTCGTCTTGGGAGGGTGGCCAAACTGAGAAAATTATGGATTCAACATACCCTAAATCTGATCCAGCAGATCAGGCCCTATATCTGTCCCGAGTCTCCTTCGCTGAGTTGAATTTCCAATGTTGCACTTGTGCACTTCCTCGGACCCGGCACACTAGAATATCACAACCCTCACTTGAGGAAATCCCTTTCTAAATGGGTTGTGCCATTGTATGGTTTTCCTTTCTCCTCCCCTTAGCCTTGCTTTTATAACTTTACATTGAGATAAATCCTTAACCCTAATTTCCAAAGTGATTAACGACTGAAAATAGTTCTCTCCTCACTTGAGATCAATAATTGAGATTAAAACATAATTAATTATATACTTTTCCTCCATTAGACTTATGCTAGGTTATATTACGCTTTAGCAACTTGCTCACACTTCAGCAAGTGTACTAAGGAGACTGTGGGTGACTTATGCATGGCTAGACACTTAGGCCTATGCAAAAATACCTGACCGAGCTATTATTACCGAAAGAATTCTAAATATCAACACTCTGTCTTAGCAAGGGAGGTACTTCTACCCCCTAGAACTAGCTCCAATTCTAGAACTCCATCCATTGCCATGGGTTCTCCCTCTAAAATAGAAGCCTTCCCTGCCACCTGGTTTGGAAGTATCCTCGAAGACCTACTCCTTAAAAATCGGTTCATAGAAACCTCCTGCTCCTGAACATCCTGCAAGGTCATCTCATACCAAGAGGCCTTTTTGATAGATTTGGAAGAATATGCTGACCATTCCTACACTCCTAAACTTGAAAGTTGACTACCTATGAATTGTTCAACCTTTGGAGCTACCTACTCCTTGTTCTCTGTCACTGCTTCGCTTCTCCTTGTGTCGCTTGTGCGAAGTCCTTCTAGCACCTAGCACCCACAAGAAAATTGTTAGTTTATAGATCTACAAAGATCTTCCCCATGGATTTGTCTCGTTTCTTTGAGACACCCACTAAAATAATTTGTTGCCAAAATCTCAACTAGTAAAGTCTATCAAGCAACTTTGCACAATAATTTTTCCCACAACCCCTTGTTGGCCATGGCATGATCCCCTGTCTTTGGTTGCACCCACAAGCTTGGGTGATTGTCTCACTCAACCAGTGTCTCTACATACTGGCTACAACGACTTCCACACTCAACTTGCACTCATAAACCACACGCTCCAAATCCCTGCAATCCTTGTTGTTGTCCATGCACCTACATTTGAACATAATGGATCAGCCTTGAGGCACTTGTGCCACCTCTACTATGTTGCAACCATCTCCAAACTCCTTATCTACGTGCTCCCTTGGCCTAGTCTCGCGGTTGTTTGTGTGTTCCCTGCTTGCAACTCTACCTTGTCGGCCTGTTTTTCACTATTGTCAGCCCCATCCATGTCAACGTTGAATCTAGACCATCTAATCGATTCATCATCGTAAGAACAATAACCCCATTGTTCCCAAGAAACCTATCCATCTTTCTCAACAATTGATAGATTATCTATTCCGTTTCATCGTTACCGCCACCAAGCCAAAACCCTCTTAGCCTCATTACCACATCAATTTCATTAATAAATGTAACGCAATGTGCCTTGGCTTTCCCCTTCTTGAACAAGTCTTGTACTTGGGACACACCTACATCGACGAAAAGCTCGAAAAACTCTGACGCCACGCGGGAAAAGAAGGGGACTTCGACCTTCCAAGGCCTTGCCCATCCCTGTGACCTTCATCCACTGCCTCCCTACTCCGATCCAACTCTACATTTGTCAGATTTGTCACTACGCCTGCAAACCCTGATGCCACCTGTGATCGTTTCCTTGAGTCGTGCTCACTGCACTTGTTATTGGTATTGAGCGTGCGGCTAGGTGGCTTGGTTGACGACTAGCCTCTCAACCATTTCAAAGGGCAAGCCACACAATCACCAACCCTCACAATTTTTTTTGTTTCTTTAAACTTTAAGTCTCAGACTTGTCCGTATAGGAAAAAAAAAATTCCTTCCACCTTGGTCATTGTACAATCAATTCTAATACTTGACCCACTCAAAAGAAAAATTCACGCCTAATACAATCACAGTCAATTCTAGCTCCGGTGATCCTTGTACAAACCTGGCTTCATATGTGATTCAAACATCAATTCTGAGGGTTTCACGCTCTAATGCCATGTTAAATCTTTGTTGAACCTAGCACTCAACAATTTATTAACCTAGCAAATTGAAGATCTATTGAATAAATTCACGACTAAGTTCTTAACATAATTGGCAGAAGCAAAATTACACAACCAATCTCAACCACAAGTGACGAACAGATTTTTCCCAATCAACAATTCTCCATTAAATATAAACTTACTTGGGCTCTTGTCCTGGGATAATGGCCTAACTAAGAAAATTACGGATACAACATACCCTAGATCTAATCTAGTAGATTAGGCCCTAGATCTATCCCCAATCTCCTTGTTTGATCTGGATCTCAAATGTTGCACTTTTGCACTTCATTGAACCTGACATGCTAGAATATCACACTTCTCATTTGAGAAAAGCCATCTCTCAATGACTTGTGTTGTTGTACGGTGTCTTTCTCCTCTCCTTAGCCTTGCTTGTAGAACTTTACATTGATCCCTAACCCTCACCTCCAAAGTGATTGACAACTAAAATTAGATCCCGCCTCACTTGAAATCAATAGTTGAGATTAAAACATAATCACAAAAGTAAATTGCTTTACTTTTCCTAAGTTTCTTTAGCACAATTAGCCAACATAATTAATTATGTGCATTTCCTAAGTTAGACTTAGGTTATGTTACATTAGCAACTTACTCACACTTGATGCAGAAGACTATGAGTGAATTTTATGGACCTAGACACCTAGGCCTCCGCAAAAGTACCTGCCCGAGCTACAAACATCATAAGAACCAATATGGAGTAGCATGAAAAGTTATCATTCGTCAATGGGGAGTGGAAAGAAGGAACTCGTACAACAATATAATGTTTATGAGACATTGGACAACTAATGACAAGATAAAGGAGAGATAACTGGTAAAAGGATTTCCCCAACAAAGACTTCACCGAATAGAAAGATCTTTAGGAAGGCTTTAAAAAACAATTTTACGTTGTCATCACACTATTACGATATTTTGATACTAGTGGCTTTGCTTCTAAGGTTACTACAAAAGTGTTTGGACTATGATATAGTGTGTGGTGTATGTATAACCCTTAGTGTTCCATAATGGGCATACACACAGGAGTTGACTTACTCATTGACTGGTAAAAGGATTTCCCGAACAGAGACTTCACCAAATAGAAAGATCTTTAGGAAGGCTTTGAAAAACAATTTTAAGTTGTCATGACACTATTACGATATTTTGAGACTAGTGACTTAGTTTTTAGTGTTGTTACTCCAAAAGTGTCTAGACTATGATATAGAGTGTGTGGTATATGTATGACCCTTAATGTTCCATGACGGGCATACAGTGATACACATAGGAGGTGGCTTACACATTGATTGCTTGACCTTGTATGGATGATTATGTGGTATTCTTCCTCAGAACAGTAGAGCCCTAGATACTATTGGTGGCTTCTTCATGTAGCACAAACATGGAGGTTGGTTGCTTGGTTGAGAAGACACCTTGCACTACAGAAGCATCATGCATTCCGGAGTGTTAACTTCTAAATTCCAATTCTGATTTAATTCCCAGAAATTTTTATAACCCAGAAAATAGTTTTGCAATTACTGAATCACTAGAATTTTTAAATCAGAAAATATAGACAGCGGAAGCAAAATATGGGAAATCAATCACACAGAAACTTTTCCTCCAACGGATCTTCACTTTTAATTATCTCAACAATGAGGCTCCCTTACTGGGAAATTGGCTCCCAGAGAAAATTACAGAAATTAGTACAGCAAATAAAACTAGCAAATCTACACCGCATAAGCACTGTATGGCCCATGCACAACCCCTCTTTCCACACGTGCAGCCTGTTGAAGTTACCCTTGTGCGGCACATGTGAAATGCAGCCTTCTCTGCAAAACTTGTGCTCAGAAATTGATACTGCCTCCTTGTTGAAAAAGCCTCCACTCAATCTCCTTCTCAAAAATTCTCCTCCCACTATGACACACTTATTTTTCTGTTCAACCCCTGAAAAAATCACACCCTCAAATTCCCGATAGTTGTTGTGTCTTTCTCCTCTCCTTAGGCTTGCTTTTATAATTTTTAAAGAAGAGGTTAACATCCATCTGGAGGGGAGCAATGACTGTCCAAAATGCAGTGACGAGATATGTGGGAGGAATACCTATTCTCTGGAATCTGGTAAATGTCGAAACAGTTAATCTAAAAAGTTCACATCAATGGATCACAGGAACTTTCAAACACCTGAGACCTGAGAAGCAATTTGGCAGAATGCTTGGTCAATCTATATGCTGCTATGGAGATGAGATGAAAGTTAAGATGTTGGGAAGATCTAAGTCTATGTGAAAGACAAGCAGGTTGGAGAGGTATTATTAGAGGTAATTTGAAAACAGTTATATCCTTTTCAAAAAGGAATGGTGATATTTGGAAAAATCACGAGGCAGGATTGCAGTTGCAAGCTCAAAGCAGATAGTATAACGCCCCATTCCATTTTGAAAACGTGTGGCTGACTCATCCAGAGTTTAAGAGCACTATCCAGCAATGGTGGAAATCTTTCACACCACAAGGAAAGTACAAGGTGTTCAACATGCAAGAGAAAACAAAGATGTTAAAACAAATATGAAAGCTTGGAATAAAAAGGCGTCCAGAAATTTCTTCAGCAATGGCTACAGCTGGAATACAAGATGAAAAGACAAGAAGAGATTTTGCAAGAATGAAAGTAGTTGAAATTAGAAATGGAAGAAATCACTCAATCAATTTAATGAGCAGGAAATCTGGGAGGAAATATTTGAAATCCGAGGATCACAACACCATTTTTTTCCACCCTCTGACAATGAGGAACAAGTGTTTTAGATGGAAGAAGGAATCAGGAGAAATGATTGAATCTCTGGAAGAGACATATAAATAGCCTAGTTATGTCTTCAATTTTGCATACAGTGCCAGAAGGGAGTGGGCACAAAGCAACAACAACAAAAATGTGTCATCATTCCCAGGCTTGTTCAAAGGAACAGAATTGCTCTCTTATGAGAATGGTCACCAAAGAGGAGGTTCAGCAGGCTTTTTCGATCTCTCTATGGGGAAAGCCTTGGACCCAGACACCCAGACAGTTTGCCAGCAGCCTCCATTCATAAATATTGGGATTTGATGGGTGAAGATATTTGAAACAATGTTTTAAAACTCAAACTCGGACGAGGGTCAACTCAGACTCAGACTTGGCCATGACTTGGACCAATCTGATTTCATAACAATTTACTTAAAAATACATAAAATGTTTAAATTTTAATGAAATTTATGTGTGTGCATTGCACTCAGTGCCCTTTTGATATATTCACCCTTACATGGTATATACATGAGCAGATTTTAGATATTTTGTCTCTAATGGTTTGGAATCCTTAGAGACAAAATATTTAAAATCTGTTCATGTATACTACTATATACCATGTCAGGGTGAATATATCAGAAGGGCACTGAATGCAATAGATATCTGTAATGTTCCCAAGAAATTATTTGTCCAAAGGACAAAGTAGCCTATTGATCCCCGTAGGCTATAGTCGTTGATAAAAGGGAAAACCCCAAAATACCCAATGTTTAGGCGAGTTGTGGTGCAGCTGGACAGAGAAATCCAAAACTGGGGATTGAAGTGAAATTTACTCAATCATTTAAGGAGAGACCCCTCTATAGGAAATATGAGAGGGATGAATTCATTTTGATCATCAATGTGGATCAATTTGTCTCTGTTTTTCTTGAACCTGGTACTCTGAGGGTTTTAAGACCCCTTTCTCCTTTGTCAATTTCAGTGGTGAAAGATTCCACCTCAATTGAAACAATTTTATTTTTTCTTCAGTCTGTTTTGGCACAGGAATACCATTTGGGAGGCAGCTGGGTTTGTGTTCGTTTTGATCTTTTTGCTCTAGCACAGGCTTATTGGAGGAAATCCTGAATCAGTGTATTTTCTAAGGTGGCCCCTGAAGCAACAGAAATCAGAACTTCTTCCTGAGGTTAGTGAGATAATTTTAAGGGGAAAACGAAAGCCTAATCATTACCTGAAGCTATGTGAGGTTTCCTATAACTTTCAAACGTATTCTTGGAGGTCAAAACATACAATCTAAGCCAAGCGGAAGTCAGATCTTGCGATTACGAGAGTTTAACATCAATTTTGGTTTAACGCATGTTTCTTCAGGAAGTCGGTGACAGACCAAGGGTTTCCGCAGGGAAACAAACTGGTAATGCCCGCATCGTGAATGAATGTTGAATTAATTCGTAGAACCATTCCGTAGAAGATATGAACCCCTAAGACGAAGCGTTGACTCCGTTATGAATAATATTAGTGGACGCGGAAGTGGGAACTATGTAGCAGCACGAACTCCGCTGACTAATTGACATCGCAAAGGAGATACATGTGGAACCTATGCTAAGCTGTGGCTGTAATGACCAATTGAAGCCGCAAAAAAATAAAATAGGGAATTGCATGGGTCCCTCTATCAGACTGTAATTGCGAATAAAGATAAGCGAAGGCCCTGTGACAAATTGGAGCCAAGCAAGGGACATGTAATCGGTTGTAACTGCGGACAAGGTAAATAAGGACGTAAGTGAGGGACAATGATTAAAACAGCAGGAGTTTGTGATGGGTATTTTCAGAATTTTGGGCAGTTGAAACATGAATCAAGAGCGGAACTACTTTGATTCCTTAGTCACGTCTCAGATAGACCTTGCAACAGAGAGAGAATTTCATTCTACTGATAGCAAGCCTTCTCGTTGGACAGATTAATATAGTGTTGTCAGATCTGTAGGAGTTGCTAAGCCCTGTTCAGAATAGTTAAAAACTGTGGAATTTATGTTGGAACTCAGTGGTTGTTGAATACATAACGTTTTAGTGCTACTGTATTATTCGAATGGTTGAACTACATTACTGATATTGAAAGTTATATTCAATGCCAGACTGATTGTTTAGCTTGTAAGTGGGAAGATATTCGTTGAAAGGAAATATAGTTGTTTAAAGAATCCCTAGGATAACACTGCCCTGCAACAATTACAGTGATCATTCGTTTCATTGTTGAATGAGGAAAGGAAATATGTTACAAACCCTTGGTTGTATGAGGAAAACCCGAGGGAAAAACACCCTAGTTCTCTACAATATCAGCAACAAAATACATAATCAATGAGGCCCTAAATGCCCTCTAGAATCCAAAACACGTGATACAAACTATTGGCATACTACATAGTACATAGTGCAAATCATTGATCAACATGATCAATCACGAAACTCATCATCACTGCTAGAAATGGGATCCTTAGCATGAGCTATAAAACCCTCACTTACATGCCAAATCCACTGCCAACAGCCCAAAATATTGCCAAAAAAACTCCAAGCTCACTCTAAATCAGTGTTATCAGAACCAAATCAGGAACTAGTTTAACCAGTCAGTCCGGCCATTTTCAGGCCCCAACCAATCTGATCGGTGGCACGAAATCAGAAAAAGCCAGTTTGGTACCGAACTGGCCACGACTTCCTATACAGAACCAGCCTGTTCGGTACCTAACCATCCATTTTTCACCAAACTGGTCGGTTATGTAAACCAGCTGGTTCCGTATAATGCAACTAAGGACCCTTGGAATACAACTTTTTTTTAAAGATAACAATTTATGAGTGGGGCGGCCTAATATTCAAGTTTCAGCTCTAGGGCCCTACTATCGCTATGTAATTAGAAGGCAATTTTAAAAATTTGAGTAAAAGGATGGAAAAATATATATATATATATATATATATATATTCCTTAAATTTTTCATTTTCATGTTAATTGTTTGTGGATCCAGCCTCATTGAATTTCATATGGAGAAAGTAGAATTTTAGATCCCACTCAAAATCCAGCAGACTTTACAGCGTTCAAGGTTTCAGGATTTGGGGGCTGGTGGGGTTTGCAATGTTTCCATTGGATTCTGCCATGTATGAGGGTTTGAAACTAGTATTTAATCAAGAGAACCAAACTCTCTATGTACCTTGATGTTGGTCGCATTGATTGTTGAACTCCTCTGTCATGACCCTAGTAAAAATGTACCCATCACTCAAACAAAGTATTGATTTAACATGTTAAGTTTTTTCTATCTCAATTTAACGCTTAGAGGGCGATATTGATGAGGAGGATCCCAATATATGCAAAATGACTTTGATGATATTTATGTATTTGTTGTAGCATGATTTTTTTTGGACTTTAGAGGCCATCTAGAACCTCTTTGTTGATATAATTTTGGTTTGGAAATGGATTGTAGTCGGTGTTATTTTGGTTATGTGCACCCTTGATATATATATATGAGAAACCTTGCATATTTTTGTATGATGGTTTGAATTCATATTGATGCACATGAATATATATGTTTTTTTTTCAAATTTTGTATTTTTATGCATTTTTTTATTGATTGGTTTTTTTCCGATTCTGATCTGATTATTGATTTTGGGGTCAACCAGTTCAATGACTAGTATTGTTCTAATAACATTGCTCCAAATCACTACTCTTCAAGGTTGATCCAACACTTTAAATGCTCACAAATGCTCAATGAGAGAGATGTGAGGCAAATGGGGGGGTGTGTCTCTTTATAGTTTTTTGGTAGGGTTTAAGTTGCTAGATATTGGGTGTTTTTTTTAACAATATGTCATGGTGGGTACCTGACCAATGTTGAAGAATGTAACTAGTATCGGTCTTCATAATTGTATTTGTTAAAAGAAAAGAAAAACAGTTTGTATTAAGGAAAGACTGACTTATTAAAGCATGGGTATCAAGCTTGGGTCAATGGTCAAATAGGTCAAGCCTCCATTGTAGGCTTCTAGGATTTTTGACTCTTGAGTCAAAGTCAAAGTCATTAAGAGACCTTGCATAGGCTCCTCAAAGTCAAGAAAGAAAAAAAAAATGTATGTGTCCTATCTATCCTCCACCATGTCGGCTTCCTCTCTTAACAAGTCGACCTCATAGTATTAAAAACCAGAACCGGTGGACCTAATGAACTGGGTTTCTGACCGGAACCGGTCTAACCAGTATTGGTCAGGTCTAAATGAACCAATTTTTTAAAAAATACATTAAATAATTAATTTTTAATTTAAAAAAAAAAAAAACTATATGTAAGATTTGTGACCATGATTCCAAGCCAATAGAGACAAAATATGCAAGTTTGCTCATTTATATACCATGTAAAGGTGAATATATCAAAATAGCACCAAGTGCAATACATATCATTGAAAAAATACATAAGCAATGAGACTCCAAATCAATACCAACAACATCAACAAAGTTCAACAATCAATGCCACCAACCTCAAGGTTCTTAAAGGGCTTCATGCTCTTGATCAAATGTCAATCTCATACCCTTACACATGATAGAATCAAATGGAAACATTGCAAACCCCCAAACCATGAAACCTTGAAAACCATTAAGTCTGCTGAATTTTGAGTGAAATCTAAAATTCTAGTTTCTCCATATGAAATCCAATGAGGTCGAAACCACTCTCAAACATCCTGAGTCATTTCATGGTAATGTTAAAAATTTAAGTAAAAGGATGAAAATGAAAAATAAAGGAAATGTCACTTTTACTTAATTGCCAACATTGCTAGGGATGTGTCAAGAAAATGAGAGGGTAGTCATGCTTTTCTTAGAGGGGATGTTTTTGGAGGAAAACAACCCTAAATTTCCCTCAAAAAAGCTCCAAAACTCACAAAAAAACATTATGTGGGTCCAAAGTTGGCCTGGCAATGAACTGGCCGAATTAGGATGGAACTGGTCGATTTGACCATAAACCGTTCGGTTCCATCCTAAACCGGTCGGTTAGCATCAGTTGGACCGGTTTTTTTGGCGAAGAGGAGGGTCGAACCCGGTTTTTCTACCGGTTTGACCCAGTCGGCTAATGAACCAGCTAGTTTGACCGGTTTCCAATTCAAGCCGACCGGTTTTTAATGCTATGGTCGCCCTCAATCATTCAGTCAAGTCGGCCTTATAATGTAGACACCACCACCATATTTATAGCTATGCTACTCGACCAAGGAGATTAGAAGAAGATGAAGTCTATCTGAAATAAGAAGTACGAAAAGTATCCAAGAAGAAGTTGTGCGAAGTTGTCTATCTGAAAGAAGAAGTGCCAAAAATTTTTGGGAGCCGAAATTTTGCCATTTATTACAGGGTCAAAGGTACAAACTTACCTACAAAAGTGCAATGCAGATCGAATTTCTTAAAGGAGCAGACTTGCGTTGACTTGAAGGAAGAAGTCTATAACATGGATGCTGACTTGGTGGAGGGGATCTTTGTCTAGGTCTAAAGGTTCTTGGATTGTCGCATCTTGAGTTTTCCCTTAGATAGGGGTTTTTCCCTAGCTGAGTGCCTACATCTTGTGTCCCTTGTTGTGATCTTCATTGTTTGGCATTTGTCTTGATGAAAGAAACATAATAAATTGAAGGAAGAACTTATAAGAAGAAAAGAGAAATCACAAGAAAATGTCAAAGTCTAAAAGAAATCTACCTAAAGAACCTAATCCATATGATGCTCTAGATTTCTCAACATGGTATCAGAGCTTGGTTTACTTTCATAAGGGCAGGATGAAAGTCACAAAGAGCTTCTAGACAAGCAGAGGAAATCAATCGTCTAAGACCAAGCTCCTAGAAGAAGCTTACAATACTGAGCATAATTACAAGCCCTAGTTATAGTGTTTAGGCCGCAAGCACAGTGAGGTTGGTTGAGGGGCATATAAGCCTTGTTCTAGGGGACCGACGAGCCAATCTTGCAACTCATTAAAGATCGAGCACCTTGATTAATATATCAATTATGGGCTCACTTGTAAAATCACCTCCAAAATATTCGAACCCCTGTAAAATTTTAGAGATCCAACTCTGTAATACTTCAAAAATTCGAGTTCTATAAGATTTTGTGTATATCTTTGTGTGGTCTATATTGTTATAGAATTCAAATCCGAATGAATGAGGAACATAGATCCAAGATCACTAAGACATGGACATCTTCTCTTTCCACAAGGTTTTGAGCATAAGTTAACCTTGGAAGCCCTAAAAGAGAGCCACTGTCACCTCTTCAAATGAGTCAAAATTCTGAGCACAAGTCTCATTAAGGACCATTTGAGGGTAATTAATTTATTGTTTAAGGAATCATCCTACAAGTTTCAATCAATCAAGCAAGTCTGAGCTAATTGGAAGGCTACAATCACATTGGAAGAAGGTCGAGACCCTTACTTCAGACCTGTGTATATAAGAGACCTAGTCTGAGCTATTCGAAGAGGCATTAGGTTATTACAGTTCCTTACCTATTCAATGACATAAAGGCTGAGATACCTTAAGTAAAAGCCACACCCTGTGGTAATCTGACTTTAAAAAGGTAAATAGCAAAGCCGAAGTCTAGTATAGAAGACGAGAAGTGTAGGAATTTACAGGTAACAACCATAAATCAAGAACCAAAGGTCACCACTCACAAACAGATCACAAATCAGTACACCAGTATAATCACGTGGTTAAAACCCTCGAAGAGGGAAACAGTCCACGCCCTGAGCCAACACGGCCACTTCAGGGAATTTATTAATATAAAAGAAAAGTTACATATGTTTCTCTCATAAACGGTCGCCGGACAAATGACCCTCCATGCTCTTTAAATAGAGATCGTGGACTAATCGAGTGTTAAGCCACGAATCAAGTGTTGTTAATACCGAGGTGAGAGATAACCATCGGATCACTACAAATCGTGACCGTCGGATTATAAGTTACAAATGTACATGGTAAAGAAACACACTTTACCTAACTCTATACTAGACTAAGTTATTCTTAACTATTTCCTATGTGTCGGAATATCCTAACAAGAAGCATGTATGTTTGGACAATGTGACAAAGGAGAAGCTACAGGAATCTAGCAATGGAGATGCAATATTGTTCAACTCATCTGAAAGAAGCATACAACATCTTAGTTCAAAGATAAAGGCAGTAGTACCTGTCCAAGCAGCTCATGACTTTGACACATGGGAAGTCTTTGCTTTTGAAGATTATGACATCCTAGAGCAAGCCTTGTAGCAGCCTCTATGATCATGAAGGATGGAGATACGTAATTGTGAGGTATGTATAGTATATTCATTTGTTAAGATATTCTAAGGTTAAATAATTACATGATTCTAGGGTTTGTTATCAGTTGTTCGTATTGATATTGATATCTAGGATTGTAAGCCCTAGATGGCTCATGGATAAACCCTAGTCATATGAAATCCTAACCCTAACTTACTTGCTCCCTCATAAAAATCCTATTTCCTAATTTATAGGGCTTGTGTGTAGTTTAGGGTATGGATGGATGTGACGATTTTGTCAGCTAAGATTTGTATTTGAAGACCCTAGGAGTCCATCCTCTTAGTTTCCATAAAAACCCTAGATTGACAAATTGACATCATGCTTTTGGTATTGCATATTTTGGTTGGTTGTATTTGTCAAAACATATTGCAGGTATATATTAAAAATGGTAACTTGGTAAATCAAACCCTTAAAGCACAAGTTGACAAATAAGAAGATGAACCATGAAGATGCTATCATATTTCAGACGGAGCCCTTCATTAAGGAAAACTTACCAAGTTTGTAAAAGGAGTAACTCAAGGTATGTATAAAGACTTAGAATAAATCTTCTTCCAAGTGCAGTCATTTTCAAATTTGTTCTATATTACTAACTCTTTCATGTCTAGGTTTTGAATCATAAGGATTCTTGTTTGGATAATTAATCTTTAAATTGAATCTACCCTTATCACACTATCTCTTGATGTTTTCTCTTTTTGGTGAAACCCTAACCTTTAGAGTTGACTATAAAACCCTAGCCTTTCAATGCTTGGGGTATGCTAATGATAAAACCCTAGTTTTTTAGGGTTTGGTGAATTAGGGTTATGACAAACCCCTTCCAAAGAAATCTTGGGTGTATGAGGTTCCATGTGATTGAAACCCTAGCTTGGTCAAAATTTGATGTATATCTAATTTTGGAGTTTGATGTTTGTATCTAGAGTTTACGATAAAACCCTAGTATGAAATTGATATAAATTTCTAGAAATAATAATAGAACTCTGGAGATGAAATGATGGTATGCTAACTTGATTTTTAAACTCATGTGGTGATCATTTATTAAAAAAATTTCCGGATTATCCACATTGCTAGAGAACGAGGGTCGATGTTTCGAATCCCAACGGGGATCCATCATCAGGACTTTTTGAATGAAGAAAATGAGAGAAAGGACCTAGACCATAAATAGAGGTAGAAGTAGATTTTCAAGAAAAGAGCCGACCAATGTCTATAATATTATATTATATAAATTATTGACTTTCTTAATATTTTAAAATAATTATATTCCTGATTCAAAAAAAAATTAATATTTAATTTAAGGTTAAAAACCTATGATATTATGTTAAATTTGGACAACTAGGTCCAAACTCCATATTAAGATGCTCAGATTAAGAGGCTAATATTTTTGTTGGATTCCTCTTTCTGAGAGGTGTAAAATCCATATAAAATATGTCTTAATCCGATGAGCAGAACTTATATTTTGAATTTATTATTTTTTAATAAATTATATGTGCAAGGTCGGCCAGTTTTGTAATGTAGGCTCGCATGCCCAACAGATGTGTCACACACCCTCATGATGGATATATATACAGGAAAAGTTGGAGAGATTTTCATCATCATCACAACTACATCTTCCTCTCTCATCTAGGAACACGAGCTACCAAGAAGGACGAATTTAATCCACACGTGTGAAGGACGAAGAGGACAAACTGTACGGTCAAGCTGAAGTACGGATTTGCTGCTGCTAGGGTTTCGCAGTAACTGTGACCAGCGTTGACTTTGGTCAACGCTTGGTCCAAACAAGCTGAAAATTGGTGGAAGGTTCGATTTATGAAGGCCGTACTACCTGGCACAAAAATCGAGGTCAAAGGGTTGACCGTTTTGCTGCTACGTTGACTTTTAGCTTGCTGCCCCTGCGTTGACTTTTCAGGACAGCGTTGACTTTTGCAGAGTTGACTTGGGTTGACTCATCTACTGGTTGGAGGGTTGTTGTGACACATGCTGGGCTGGCTGACCAAAGGAGACTTTGCTGGTTGAAGCATCCTGTTGACCGCTGAAACGAATACACACATTTTTCCTGTTTCTGATTTGTCTTCTGTAAGATCTACTTATATGTTCTATCTGCATTTTGCTTACCTACTTGTATGATTGCTGAAATAAAAGTGAAATTGCTTCTAGCATAGAACATCTACAAAACTTCACATGGTATCGGAGCTGAGGTGAAGACAAACTCAATCTATAGCAATCATCATCGTGGAAATGGGTTCCACTAGTCTTGAATTCAAGGAGAATGACAAGCTGACCGGAAGTGATGACTTCCATCCCTGGAAGATGATATTAGATCTCAAATTAAGAAGATCATGATCTCCTGGATCATGTGACAGGGAGGATTCAAGAACCTCCATCCAATGCCTCTGCTGCTGTTAGAAACAAGTATAAGAAGGGAGAAATCAAAGCAAAGCTGCTGATCAGGGAATCCATAAATAAGAGTCTGGTTGCCTACATATCCGAACTAGGCACATCCAAGGAGATGTATGACAAATTGATACTTATGTTTCAAGTAAACAATGTGAACCAAGTGCTATTCCTCAAGAACAAGTTGAAGAATATGAAGAAGGGCCGAGATGAGTCTGTTCAAACTTTCTTTCTGAAGTTGACCGAAACCAGGAACCATCTGCTAGCTATTGGGGAGATAATAGCTGATCGTGAGATGGTTCTCACCGCACTTGGAGGACTTCCATATGAATGGAAAGTATTCACAACTACTATCCTCAACAATAATACCATTCCTAACTTTGATGAGCTTCTGTCAAGATGTATGCAAGAAAAAACAAGGATGAAGGAATTTGATAATGAAAGAAATGCTGCCTATGGTGCTCATTCCCGAAAGAAGAACTCTGGTGGTTCTAAGGACAAAAGAAGGACAAAGACTCAAGAGAAGAAGGGTAAATGTTTCACCTGCCATAGGCCTGGACACTATGCTAGAGAATGCCCCTTCAAGGAGGATTCTCCCGATAGTGACGATAACAACAACAACAGAAGGAATGGGAATCAAAGAAATGACAAATCCAAAGGAAAGAGGAAGGCTCACTTTGGAGGAAACAATCAACCTTCTAAGAGGTCCAGAAATACCAGGTATGAGGAATCTAATGTTGTTGATAAAAGAA
Source organism: Pinus albicaulis (assembly GCA_034641835.2). Classification (NCBI taxonomy): domain Eukaryota; kingdom Viridiplantae; phylum Streptophyta; class Pinopsida; order Pinales; family Pinaceae; genus Pinus; species Pinus albicaulis. The sequence continues at coordinate 385,384,905 of CM076573.1, read as the reverse complement.
ATGAGTATATTCTGGTATCTGCTCTCTCAGCTGCATCTCTGCCCGACACTATGGATGTCTGGCTAATTGATAGTGGTGCCTCAAGACACATCACCGGATTCAAGGAAGCACTTTCTGACATGGTTGGAAGGGATACTAATCTAGAAATTATCCTTGGGGATAATACCACTTATCCTGTGAAAGGGACCGGGACTGTGACCCTCCACTTGTCCCAAGGACAAGTCCTCCGTTTGCAAGATGTACTCTATGTACCCAAATTGAAGAAGAACCTTGTGTCTGTATCTGCCATGGAAGACAAAGGATTCAATGTAACTTTCTCTGATGGAAAGGTGCTCATGTGGAAGAAGAGCTTCAAGGAAGCTATCTCAATTGGTTCTAGGGTTGGTACACTCTATCGGGTTGGAGGGAGTCCGTTGGGAGCTATGACTTGTGATACTATCCGACAAACCGAACTATGGCACCGTAGATTTGGAAAGCCCTTCCCGAAGCAAGGAAGGTGTATGTAAGGGCTGTGCTGAAGAATATAACATAACAAGGGGACCTTCTTTCCCTCAAGTGTCACAAAGACATCTGAGATATTGCAATTAGTCCATTCTGATCTTTCTGGTATGTTGCCTGTAACATCCCTGGGGGGATGTTCTTACTATATGACATTTACTGATGACTTCTCTCGCAAAACCTGGATCTTTTGAGGAAGCCATCAAGCATCAAGTCTGGAAGGATGCTATGCATGAAGAATATGAGTCTATTATGAAGAATGATGTCTGGGATGTGGTCCCGAGACCGAAAGACAAATCTGTTGTCACTGCGGAATGGCTCTACAAAATCAAACATGGATCTGATGGGAGTGCTGAAAAGGTTAAGGCAAGGTTTGTTGCCCGTGGCTTCTCTCAAAAGGAAGGAATTGACTATGACGATATATTTGCACCTGTGGCACGATATACCACCATCCGATCAATCATAGCCCTTGCTGCTACGCAAGGATGGAGTCTTCATCAGATGGATGTCCATACCGCTTTTCTGCATGGTGCAATAAAGGAAGAGGTGTATGTGGAACAACCTCTGAGATTTGAAGTTCAAGATCGAGACACTTATGTCTGCAGGTTGAAGAAAGCCCTCTATGGGTTAAAGCAAGCACCCAGAACTTGGTACGAAAGGATGGATAGTTACTTGATGAAGCTGGGCTTCACTCGAAGTAATGCTGATCCGAACCTATACTTCAAGGTTGTGAAAGAGAAGCCTCTCATTCTAGTACTATATGTGGATGACCTCTTCCTGACTGATATTGACCCTCTCATTCATCAATGTGAGAGGGAGCTTGCTGCTGAATTCGAGATGAAGGACCTAGGACTGATGCACTATTTACTAGGCCTGGAGGTCTCACAGAGACCTGGAGAGATTTTCCTTTCTCAAGGAAAATATATTGTGAAGCTTCTGAAAAGATTTGGAATGGTGGACTGTAAGTCCGTGTCGACACCGATGGAACTCAACTTTAAGAAGTTGAGAAGCAACGTTGCTGGGCCCGTCCTACTGAGTATCGTGAACTCATAAGGACCCTGATGTTCTCAATGAACACTTGTTCGAACATATGCTGTGCAGTGAACACTTTGAGTCAACACATGGTTGATCATAACATTCACTGGGTTGGTGCCAAGAAACTCTTGAGATATCTCTGAGGCACGACAGACCATGGGCTGGGATACACTGCCAGGAGTATGACACTCCGTGGATATACTGATGCCGATTAGGCTGGCAGTGTGGTGGATCGCAAGAGCACATCTGGATGCTACTTCACATGAAGATCTGCTTCGGGCAGGAATCTAAAGTCGGCAGTCTTGAGCACCGCTGAGGCCAAATACATTGTAACATGTATGGCCTGTTGTGAAGTCACTTGGTTGCGAAAGCTCCTTGAGAGTTGTTCGAGCATGTGCTAGATGCCACCGTTATCCTTTGTGATAACCAGAGGGGGATTCATTTGTCATAGAATCCCGGGTTCCATGATTGATCCAAGCATGTTGATGGCTGGTACCACTTTATCTGGGATATGGTACAGCGAGGCGCCGTAAGGCTCGATCATATAGGAACTGATGAGCAGGTCGCGGATATTCTCACAATGCCCTTGGGGAAGGTCATGTTCCTAACCTTCCGTGAGAATCTTGGAATCGTGGAAAGACCCTATGATGTGGGTCCTGTTGGACAATGAGCTCTGGGAGCTCTGGGGGGCTTTGGGGAGAGCTTCTTGGAGCTATGGGCAACCACAAGGCTAGGCTTGCCAACCTTGGTGGTGTGCTTGGACCCCACCGTTGTGATTTTGAGTTGGTTCACCTCTCATTTTCTGTGCCCCGTATGCATCCTACCCATTGAGTTCGGGGCTCATGGGAAGTACCTCTCATTTGGCCAATGAGGTGTGGAAAAGTTAGAGACTATTAGCAAAGACTGATGGACGCATCAGAGATTGCCGTACTCTCTATCTAGGATGGCACGGTCCAACCACTTGGTCTGGGATCAAGATTTGTGAGGTCTGGGACCTCTGGACTGACTATGTCAGTCGGGGGATGATGTCTTTGTGACTGACCCACTTCTGTTCTGAAATAAAGAAGCCAGCAAAGCAAGTTTCGGCGGGATGACGCACGATGTTGATTGCACTGATAGATGGAGTTCTCCCTAGTTGAGAGGGAGTGTTAAATTTGGACAACTAGGTCCAAACTCCATGTTATGATGCTCAGATTAAGAGGCTAATATTTTTGTTTGATTCCTCTTTCTGAGAGGTGTAAAATCCATATAAAATATGTCTTAATCCGATGAGCAGAACTTATATTTTGAATTTATTATTTTTAATAAATTATATGTAAGAGTCGAGCGGTTTGTAGTATGGCTCGGATGCCCAACGGATGTGTGACACACCCTCATGATGGATATATATACGGGAAAAGTTGGAGAGATTTTCATCATCACCACAACTCACATCTTCCTCTCTCATCTAGGAATACGAGCTACCAAGAAGGACTAATTTAATCCACACGTGTGAAGGACGAAGAGGACAAACTGTACGGTCAAGCTGAAGTACGGATTTGCTGCTGCTAGGGTTTCGCAGTAACTTTGACCAGCGTTGACTTTGGTCAACGCTTGGTCCAAACAAGCTGAAAATTGGTGGAAGGTTCGATAAATGAAGGCCGTACTACCTGGCACAAAAATCGAGGTCAAAGGGTTGACCGTTTTGCTGCTGCGTTGACTTTTAGCTTGCTGTCCCTGCGTTGACTTTTCAGGACAGCGTTGACTTTTGCAGAGTTGACTTGGGTTGACTCATCTACTGGTTGGAGGGTTGTTGTGACACATGCTGGGCTGGCTGACCAAAGGAGACTTTGCTGGTTGAAGCATCGTGTTGACCGTCGAAACGAATAAACACATTTTTCCTGTTTCTGATTTGTCTTCTGTAAGATCTACTTATATGTTCTATCTGCATTTTGCTTACCTACTTGTATGATTGCTGAAATAAAAGTGAAATTGCTTCTAGCATAGAACATCTACAAAACTTTACAAGGTATAAAGAATTATTGGTCTAAAATTATAAATAAAATATTTCTAAGTTCTAAATTAATTTAATTTAAAAGACTAGAAAAACTATACGCTGGTAAAAGTTCAATTAATTGAGGACAAAATAAAATATAAATATATAATTGAGATAAAAGGATATATTTAGTTTATTTAAATATATCATTTTGATTAATTATATATCCAATTTTATTATATATTTAATTCAAATGCAAAAAGAGAATTAATAACAAAGTAAGGAAGAGGCTTGCTAAAAATTAAAAACTAAGAGGTGACTAATTATTAGGAAAAACAAGCTAATGGATAAAATATAAATATATAATTGAGTTAAAATGATATATTAAGTTTATTAAATATATCATTTTAATTTATTATATATTTAATTTTATTAAATATCTAAAATTAAAGACTTATAATGTTCTAACTAGAGTTATAAAGATTTGTTTTTTATTTGATTAGAGAATTAATGCTTATAATAATAAACCAAATAATCTATAAAGCTAGGAAAAAGGACTACTCGGTTAGAGAGAAAATTTTAAAGGGGAGTATAGAATAAAATCCTTATAATTATTAATTAATTAACTTTTATTTTAACAAATAAAAATTAATTAATAGGGATAATTATTAGAATTTTAGTTAATTAAAACTAAAACTAAACTAGACTAGAATCCAAAGGAGGAGGAACATACCTGGGGTTGTATACCTGAAAACTATACCTCAATGGAGGGGGTTTCTGGAGGAACAGATCTGTCGAAGAAGGGGTCTCCAAGTGTCACTAATTTCAACTCCACCATCTCTATTAAGATTCTCTGGATGCTTTATAATTTCAAGGGCTTCTCTAATTTTTCTTTTTTGATAGTGCTCTTCTTTTGCGATGATCGTTGCATCCTCCAGACGTATTTGGTGTTTGGTTTTCGATGAGTGTTCTGCAAGGGCTGAGGTGTGTGATCGTTCGTATCTGATATCGGCCTCGTGCTCCTTAAGTCTTTTCTGAAGGGAACGTCCAGTCTCACCAATATAACTTTTTCCGCATGAACAGTTAATCTTGTATACTCCTTTGAGTTGATCAGGGTTTATGCTATCCTTGACTGATCGCATTTTTTGCCTAATAGTCCCTAATGCTGAAAATTGAGCGAAAATATTGTTCTTCCTCAGGCGTTTAGCTATTTTATCAGTAACCCCCTTAATGTATGGTAGAACAACTCTTCCCATATTCTCTTGATGTTCATGGCGATTTCGAGGTAGGATCAAACCCTTAGCTCTTTCTAGGGCTTTTCTTATATCCCTATCTTTATAACCTAAGTCTCTGAAAACGGCAGAAAGGTGACTGATTTCGTCGTTCAGGTGTTTGGTATCAGAAATCCTTATGGCTCTGACGGCCAGGGTATTAAGGACACCAAATTTTTGGGCTGGATGATGATAGGATTCAGCATGGAGATAGCTGTCAGTATGGGTTTTCTTTCTATACACCTGGTGCCCAAGCGTTCCATCATCATTCCTAGTGACAAGAACATCTAAAAAAGAAATGCTCCTATTTTCTTCAACCTCCATTGTGAACTTAATCTCCGTGGAAATCGAATTGAGGTGATTAAAAAATCCTTTAAGATTTTCTTTACCGTGGGCCCATTTTATGTTGGTGTCGTCCACAAACCTTTTCCACCAGTCAAGTTTTAAGGGATACGAGGCAAGGGCCTTTTTCTCAAAATGTTCCATGTATAAGTTGGCGACAATAGGGGAAAGTGGAGATCCCATTGCGACACCTGATACTTGTTCATAGAATTCCCCTTGAAAACTGAAGAACGTGGAGCGAAGGCAAATCTCTGCAAGCTTAGCCGTTTCAGAATCGATGACATCTTTAATGACCTGAATTGCCTCCTCTAAAGGAATTTTTGTGAAAAGTGATACCACATCGAAACTAACCAAGATGTCACTTTCTTCAACTTTTTGATTCTTAATGAGCTTGACAAAATCGCTTGAGTCCTTAATGAAAGAATCAGTATTTCCAACGAGGGGTTTTAATATCTTAGCAACATACTTTGCCAGCTCATAAGTAGGGGATCCTATGGTATTGACAATGGGTCTTAGGGGGCTTCCTTCTTTATGAATTTTGGGTAAACCATAAATTTTTGGCATGACTTCACAGGACGGGGTTAATTTCTCTTTTTTTTTTCTTTTTTTTTAGCCTGTCATCAAACCCAGAATTTTTTATTGCTTTCTTGACTTCTCTTAATACCTTGGGCATGGGGTTGTAGTTAAGCTTCTTGTAGCTGCTACAATCTAGATGTTCATTCATTTTCTTAATATAATCATCCTTATCAAGAACGACGGCAGCACCTCCCTTGTCGGCTTTAAGAACCACAATCTTCTCATTATTGCGTAGAGTCTTGAGAGCAAAAAACTCTTCCTTGCTTAGGTTGCTTTTGGGAATTTTGGCTTTTTTCAGAATCAGGGAGCATTCTTGTCTCAAGGTTTCTTTATCATCAAGCGTTAAACCTCTAATCCCATCCTCAATACTGCATAAAATACTTTCATTTGGGATGCCTTTGGGAGCAACTGCAAATCCTAGACCCTTACTGAGAATCTTGATGGTATCCTGACATAATTCTACAGAGGATAGGTTAACAACTTTTTTATTTTTGGTAGGTAGGTTATGTTCATATTTCTTAATGGTCTTATTTTCTGAATTATTATTGGAATTCGTGTCCATCTTGGGAGCATTCAATGTGTTATCTTTTTTATCCTTTATAGTGTGGACCGAGCCAGTCAACGAATAAATATTGGAGTTAGGCTTGTTATCTGAGTCACTCATCTTAACTGTTTCTTTTTTATCTCCATTAGCAAGAATCGAGCTGGTTGAAGAATCACTACTCAAGCCTAGCTTGTTATTTGAGTTGCTTCTCAAATCAATTTTAAGATGCAGAGATTGTTGTGTATAATTTTTAAGATGCTAACTTGGTTGTTGATATTCATAATTTAGTTTTTGAGATCTAGGGGTTTGTAACAAAACCCTAGTAAATATTGATATTCTAGGACATAACAATGAAACCCTAGAAGTATAATGTTTTTTATTATTAATATGATTTAGTTTTGATGATGAAATCTAGGATTTGTCACAAAACCCTAGTAAATATTGTTGCAAGAAGTCTAATGGATGAAACTCTTGATTAATTGTAACAACATATTGATAAAGTTGACTTCATGCTTTTGTACATACATATTTGTGTTTGGTTGTACTTGTTAAGGTTTATAGGTGCATAGTCTTCAAGATGATGAAGATGCTTAACTCATATTTTGATGACGATCTAAAGCATGATGGTAAAGGGAGTTGTGAGAACTTCGAAGACATGTCCCTGTTACCATGTGAAGGAATGATGAAGTTTTGGAAGGTCTAAATTCTCCGATGAATTGTTGATGCAAAGAGGAAGAGCCTGTGTAACTAGAAGAATAAGATAGTTGATGAACTTGTCCTCTACTTACTAAGATAAAGGAAAGTGTATGTCTCCCTAGTTGAGAGGGAGCTTGAAGAGAAGTGACTGACCTATTGAAAAGGCCTCGAGAATGTTTTCGAAGAATAACTGAAGCAATACTAATGGTTATTCATGATTGATAAAGTTGTGAACAAAACTTAGATGTTTTTGGAAGAAAGTGCTATGGTTGAGTTTGGTGCTATTGAAAAGTTGAAGAAGAAAAACTTCCAAGTAGATGTGTTTGATATGATGATGATCTAAGCGGCATCAAAGTAATTAAGAACCCCAAAGGTTTGTGTTAGATATTTATAAGGAAAGTTTATTACTAATTGGGGTTTTGTTTGTGCAGATCTCTCCATAAAAATGTTAAACGTATGAAGCATACTTGGAGTGGTGCATATATATCTAATTTAGTTGATTAGGAGAGATAAAGCATCTTGTGACGACAAGATACTTGGGAGGACATTTGGCCTGCCTATGTGTTGATGTCTAGTTCCCGAAGTAGGGAGGGTGGCATTGGTCTTGGAGCTCCGACCTTGGATACGCACATAGATCCCAGGGTTGGTATTACAGCGTAAAAGTCTGATGGTACCTAAAGGGGCTAAAGCTTGAGTACACCTTAGTCCCACCTGATTAGAGTACCCTGGTCAGGTATCTAATCTGTAGCACTGTGTGTGTTGTAACTCTTCATAGAGCATATCATTTTGAGATCTTCCATGTACCTTTGTACATATGTAATTATGAATACCTCCCTAGTTAAGAGGGAGTATTGAAGTATGTAATTAGTGTCTGTCTTCAAAATTGTAATTGTCAAAAGAAAATAAATTTATTTTTTATTAAAGAAAGATTGACATATTGAAGCTGTTGAAAAGTGTAACTAGGCCGGTCTTCATGTTGACTATGTAATCATGTATTTATGTATAGAAGATGTCAACGATAATAAAATGTATTTTTGATGTACTTGCTTCATGGGTTTCATGAGCAAGATTTTATTATGTAGATAGACTTCTTCTTGATGTCTATTAGATGTATGTCTTCAAGGAATAAATATAATTAGGTGTCATATTCATGAAGGATTTAGTTTGTGCTCCAAAGACCTTGACAACCCTCATATAACGTTGAAATCAAGTGAAGACAATCTACTACGCTGCTGAAGTAACACCTCTTGGAAAGTGGAAGAAATTATAAGTCATAGTCGGCCTATAAAAGTGTGATCAAGTCAGCCCTATATTATATTGACAAGTTGGCTTATTAACCTACTGAGATAACTATATATACCCCTGTAAATACTGTGCAGAAAAACATAGAAGTGTGGATTTAATCTCAGGAAAGAGTGCGAATTAATTTCAGGAAAAAGTGCGGATTCATCTCAAGAAAAAGTGAGGATTAAAAGGCAGGAAAAGGTGCAGATTAAAGGAAGGAAGAAGTGCAGATAACACTGCAGCTAATACAGAGCAAATCTCAGGAAAGACTGCGGATACATCACAGTCAATAAGTACGGACAGAATAGAGAATTAGGGCTGCCTCTGAATGCGGACAAGTGCAGGAAGGGTAGCACATAAATACGGATAGTTAAGCACAATTTGTTGACAATCAAGGATAACAAGGTACAGTGCAGATATCCCTGAAGTTTAAGGAGCAGACTTAAGAAGATTGGTACAAGAATAAGTTGTTGATATACATTGTTAAAGGCTGTGATTACAAGATAGAATTAGCAGAGGTTGAGACTGTGACCATAAAGAAAAGAGGCTGTAATTGTGAGTTCAAGCAAATCAACTACAAGCATATGCAAGGTGAAGTCAAGGTCTCCAGCGCTGATGCAGAACTAAATAATTTGGTGAAGAGAAGATTCAAGGTTAAAGAAGTTGGATCAAGGTCTTGGAAGCACATCTAGGTCAAGGGTCTAAGTCTGGGTCATGGTACTTGTCATTTGAACGTCTATAAGAAGAATTCTTTGCGGGTTTTCCTCTCCAAGAGGGAGAGGTTTTGCCCTAGCTCTAGGACCTTAACTTTTGTGTCTTGTGCATTTTGATAATTGACTTGATGAAAGATTAACTAAACTAAAAGAAGAAGACATAAGTATCACAAGTAAGGTCACAAGTAATTATCAAGAAGAGAATTTGTATTAATCTCCAGCCCTCCAAATTCTCAACAGAAGAATGGGTTTCATGCTTGGGTCAATAGTCAAATAGGTCAAGCCTCCATTGTAGGCTTCTACGATTTTTGAGTCGAAGTAAAAGTCATTAAGAGATCCTTCCTGGGCTCCTCAAAGTCAAGAAAGAAAAAAAAAATTATGTGTCCTATAAAAAAAAAATTATGTGTCATATCTATCCTCCACCAAGTCAGCTTCTTCTCTTAACAAGTCTGCCTCAATCATTCAATCAAGTCAGCCTTATAATGTAGACACCACCACCATATATATAGCTATGCTACTCGACCAAGAAGATGATGCAGGAGCATCGAAGCCAAATTTTCATTATTTAATTATGTAATAAGGGGGGTGAGATATTTTAATTATTTTATTAATTAAATTGTTTATTTTTAATAAATTAGGAGAAAAATGTAAAGGTGAGGATTATTGTGTATATATTCTTTAATAATTAAAGGATATGAGTGAAATGGAATTAGGTAGATAATATATGGAGTAGGAATTCCATATACGGGACTTTGTTGAGTCCAAAACTAGAATAAATCTAAATTAGATTTAAGTTGAGATTTGTGTGGAGGAATTTATGGAGTGAAATAAATTCATTATTTATGTATATATAGGAGGGTTTTGTGAGGATGAAAGACAGTTGAGAGTAGTAAGGAGTACAATGAGAGTGAGAGATGGTTTGAAGAGCCGAGAGCCAAGAGGCCGCCCAATGTAATATTTCGCCAAAGAGTTTTTTATGTTTTTATATCAGTATTTCATTCGAATGGCTCTCCTTCCTTCATATGTATTTTTTTAGCTGAATATTTTTATGGTTTTAATGAAGAATTGTTGAGAGTTTTCATGCTGTGTGAAGGAGTGTGTGTTTTATATGCTCAGATCTATTCAATAGCAAAATCCCTGTATCATTTGGTATTAAAGCAGGAAAGATACCTATTTTGAATCTACAAGTTTGTATATACATATATTGTGTGGACAACTTGTGGATGTAGGAATAACGTGCATCAGAGAAGGGCGTGATAGCCATCGCAAGAGACTCCTCTCTGCGTTAGCGTGGAGGAGACAAATTGTGTTTCACACAAACTCAAATGTAGCGAAATCGAAATTAAAGAGATCGCATTCAGCAGATAAAAGGAATCTGTGCACGGTTGGGAGGCTGTGACTCCACAGCAAAAGAGAGACCTGTGTAATACGATGGCACCATGGGTGCGGTCATGGTTCACGTTCTGCAAAGTTCGTGAGCATATGAATGGCCATCACTTGAGCCATAGGCTAATGGAGTCAACGCAACAAAAAATGCTATGAATCGCCGATAGCAGAGTTTGTGAATGACCATGGGAGGTCGACTAACAAAAGTCTGAGTGAGCCATAGAGTAATCAAATTGAGTTTCATCACAGTGACAAGAGTGGTGTAAGTGTATGAGGGAGAGCGCACCCTACAGCAAACGGAATCCGCATAAAGTTGGAAAGACGGTGACTTCAACAGTAATGGAATGGATTCGATAGCTGACTCTGCGTCCTGAGCACTGCTTTGCAGCGAGCGTTGAAGAGAATGGTGGCACTCTTATTTTGAAGAGCGATTGATTAACTCATGGACAGTCACGGTCGTGGAATGATAGAACACAGCATGGAATGGTTTAAAATTTCATTGTGTGAGAATCGCACGCATATGACAGAGCACAGCGTGGTCATCACGGTGGTTGCAGTCGTAGACGTGGTTGTATCACACAGCACCAGAGTTGATTAAAGGTTAGTATGTCGATGCCACAACTACACCATCGGACTGTTAAAGTATTTGCATGTTGAAGTATTCACATGGGTAGCAAATAGCAACAGTGCGTTATGATAAGTTAAGAGTCTGCGTTCAGGACGTGGTCGATTCCGCAGTGTTGAAGCACATTGCAAAGATTGCATGTATCAAATATAACAGCATGAAGCCCATTGCAATGCTTACGTGTTGTATCATACCAGTGTGAAGTGATAACGCAGCATGGTAAGATGCTTGTGTAGGTACTAGCTAGTAATTGTTGTCAAACGGTGGTGGATGAATCGGTAAATTGCGCTATATATAAAACGTTGCGGTTGTAGATGCAAATGTTTATGGTAATGCATAGTTGCAACGATTCCTTGCGGATCTAACAAACATTTAATGGAGATTGTTTGTGTAAGAAATTGTTTATATTGGAATTGCATACTAAAGTGCTGAAGAATAGATCAATTTCATCATTTTGAAGAGTAAACTTGGGTCTTAGCAAAGTTGGAAATTTTGCTACACTAATTTGCATGTGTGGGGCTTGTGAAAGAGGTGCAGCTCCATCGGAACATTCAAGGTATGGATCCAATATTTCCTTGGTACCATCTTCCAGCATAAGGAAAAGTCACTGGGATTGATAGAGGTAAAGTTTTTGCAAATAATTCATGTACGGTTTTTTTTGGGAGAATGTAATCTTGAAAGGATATTCGGTTACATTAAGATTGCATGTTTTCAAAGCAAGGAATTGAAATTGAAGAGATTGAGATAAAGGAACTTGGCTTAAATTGCTGGGGAGAGATTGTTGGAGAATGGACCTTGCACATTCAAAGTAAGTCTGTAGAGGCTTGAATGTATTCTTAAAAGAATATGCGAGAGAAGGGTTGGATCATTTCAACCACGAGAAGATTCAAGGTAAGTGCTCATTGAATGAATAAATATTCATTGAGCAGGGATATTTAAAATCTGGATGATTAAATCTCCTTGCCATACTTGAGAAGATAATCTTTTGTAAATGTTATGAAAGAGTGGAAATGTTGCAAATGCGGAAGTATAAATGAATGGAAAATGAAAGGGAAAATGTACTATCCTGGGTGATATGAAGGCAGACATGCATGTTTATATGAGGAGGTTTATCATGCATAGTGTGATGATTTATTATGCATAATGTGGATTCTTCACAGTTTTGGTTAAGTCATTTTGGACCAAAGCCTGTAGTTGGGAAAAGAAGAGTTCTTTTGATTGGTGATTGAAAATATAATTGCTTGATGTTGTAAACCTTTGTTTTTACCATCATGTGACGGCATTTAAGGAGGTGATATTCAGGATAAACACAATGTACAAGTTGTACATCATTCATCGAAGAAGTTGCTTGTTCTCTGTAAACAGGTGAAGAGATGTGAATTGATGTTGCATGGTGTATATAAGTGCGGGGAAATGATTGCATTCAGATGACAAGCTTATGGGCATGCGAGTGTTTACAGTGACAAAGACAGCACAGAAGAGTGGAAACCAGAGAATTGAGATTGCAAAGAAAAAGGTTTATTAATAACCTTAACAATACATGAGGTATGATAATTCAAGAAGGTATTTTTGAACATTGAAGATTGAATGGTTTATTTATTTTCACCTTAAAATAAATCTTGAAAAACTTGAATTGCATTTCGACTAAAGACTTCAGTATCATGTGAAATGATAAGGGCAAACTGATGATTTTTCATAAGAATGAAGTATGAAAGAAAGTGAAGATTTTACATCCTAAAATGTATTAGCGGTGTAGGTTTATTGAAAAATTGTATAACTTCAATTAAGTCAAAATATCCACTATCATTGTTATTGGGACAAAGCCTTAAGTGAAAACAGAAGTTAGAGTCAAATGAAAGTTTGGATAGTTTGAGTTGAGATTGAGTATTTTCATCCAAGATGACAAATTGGCGTAAGTCTGAAGTCAAAGAGTCGTAAGATAAGTCAAAAGTCTGAATGTAATTGGGTGCATGATCGGCGGAGCCTGACACCCAAAGAATTGGTCATTGTAACACGTGTGTTACTAAAGTGTTGTTTGCAGCAAAGTGAAGCAAGAGGGTTGCCAGAGATTGGTTCCAAGACAGAGAACCAAGAGAAGCCAAGCGCAGGAGGAGAACTTGCATTTTGATGAATGGCAAGTATGAAGGATTGCTGAGAAGTGGAATCCACACGTGAACAGATGAAGTTCACAAAGGAGGGGAAGATGACTGTTGAAAGTCATTTCCGAAGATATGATGAAGACCACAATAGAAGGAAGAAGAAGGAAAATGCCAAGGTAAGTGGCATATGTGAACAGTTGACGAATGAAGATTACGAGCGGGAGAAGGCTGAGATAACAATTCACCTTGAATGGTTAATGGAGTTGTTGCGGGAAAATGTGAAAAACTAGACACATGGTTGGACCATGAGAAAGAATGTAAACTGGCAGAAGCTACACGCAAAAAGGGAAAAGCAGGTAAACATACAGTTGACAAAGGAGCTTAAGAAGCTCGAGCAGATGTTGAGTTGTGAAGAACTCAGAAAGGCTGAGTTAAAAATGGATGTTTTCATTCGTGGCCCGGAACAGGGTGAAAGTCTGGGTGAAGAGATCAATGAGGAAGATCTCATGAACTATTAGTATAGTTCAGAAGCATCTGAAGATGTGTTGGCGAGAGAAGTAGATGAGGCTATGAAGCCTTGTATATTTTCTCACAGTATATGTATGTTTGCAAGATGTGCGAAAGATGTTGAGCAGTCCGATGGAACTGTCACAAAGGAGAATGAAACTTTTGAGGTAAAGTCTGGTAGAGAATTCCTTTCAAAGAAGGAAAGTGTTGATTGGTTACAACAGGAAGAAATCATAAATGAATTCTTATTTGGGGTAAGACAGCAAGTCGAAGCTGTTATGGAACAGGAACAAAGTGGAAATGCTGAAGAAAAATTCCAAGGAGGTAAACAAATGTATTTGTTTAATGAAATTGCTAACAAAAGTTTACAATGTAATGATGCTAAAACCAGGACAACTCAGGAAGATTGACAGAGGAAGAGTGAAGGTAGTGGTGAAGTGCTGAAAAGATTTCATATGGAAATCGAGTTTTTGGAACGGTCGCTGAAGGAACCTGATGGAGAAGAAAAACTTGCAGAACCTAATCCAGACAAAATTACAGTTACTATGCATGATAGAGATGAAATGTTTATAGAGTTGAATGAATGTTATAACCTTTCAGATAATGATGTAAGTGTATGTACAGAAAGCGACATTAACAGATATGATGTCGAAATCAGAGAAGTTGAGCAGAAATTATTTGGAGTTGAGATGAAAGATCAGGAGCAGCAAGGGAGTTGTGTCCGTAGAGACATAAAGGAGACAGAAATATTGATTCAGCAGGATGAATATGGAAGCAGCCAGCAGTTCGAAACAGAATCTGTTGAAGTCCAGAAAGTCGATGATGGGAGATTGATGCCTGAAGCATCAAAAGAGACCAAAAGGTCTTATCTTTTTAAAACTAACAGTTTGTTGGTGAATGCAGGTACAGCACCGGACGAGAGAGTTGCTGCTATAAAAGCAATAAAAGACTACAGTAGTAATCAAGAAGGAGTTCTTGATTATTTTCCATTGCAGAAAGTTGAGAGTTCAACTCAGTTGGAGACGAAAGTGTTGGAGAAGCCGATGGAATCCGATCGACAGAGTGAATGATGAGTTATCAAATCGAGTTGATACTCCGAAGGACAAGCGGCAGAACAAAGTTTGGAATCCTAGAGGGAGAAAGTCATCAGGACTTGTAGCTGTCGCAATATTACAGAAAAGCGACGGACCTCATCGACAGGAGTCTATGGAAACTTCTCTACATGGGGAGTCTGATGCAGGAGCATCCAAGCCAAATATTCATTATTTAATTATGTAATAAGGGGGGTGAGATATTTTCAATTATTTTATTAATTAAATTGTTTATTTTTAATAAATTAGGAGAAAAATGTAAAGGTGAGGATTATTGTATATATATTCTTTAATAATTAAAGGATATGAGTGAAATAGAATTAGGTAGATAATATAGGGAGTAGGAATTCCATATATGGGACTTTGTTGAGTCCAAAACTAGAAATAAATCTAAATTAGATTTAAGTTGAGATTTGTGTGGAGGAATTTATGGAGTGAAAAAAAATTCATTATTTATGTATATATAGGAGGGTTTTATGAGGATGAAAGACAGCTGAGAGTAGTAAGGAGTAAAGTGAGAGTGAGAGATGGTTTGAAGGGCCGAGAGCCAAGAGGCCAACCAATGTAATATTTGGCCAAAGAGTTTTTTATGCGTTTATATCAGTATTTCATTTGAATGGCTCTCCTTCCTTCATATGTATTTTTTTAGCTGAATATTTTTATGGTTTTAATGAAGAATTGTTGAGAGTTTTCATGCTGTGTGAAGGAGTGTGTGTTTTATATGCTTGGATCTGTTCAATAGCAGAATCCCTGCATCAAAAGATTAGAAGATGATGAAGTCTATCCGAAATAAGAAGTACAAAAAGTATCCAAGAAGAAGTGTGAAATGCTTGGGAGCCAAAATTCAGCCATTTATTACAGAGCCGAAGGTACAAACTTAGCTACAGAAGTGCAGTGTAGGTCGAATTTCTTAAAGGAGCGGACTTGCATTGACTTGAAGGAAGAAGTCTATAACATGGACGCTGACTTGGTGTAGGTAATCTTTGTCTAGGTCTAAAGGGTCTTGGATTGTCTCATCTTGATACACTATTGGAAGAGTTGGACTGGGTTTTCCTCTAGATAGGGGTTTTGCCCTAGCTGAGTGCCTACATCTTGTGTCCCTTGTTGTGATCTTCACTGTTTGGCATTTGTCTTAATGAAAGAAACATAATAAATTGAAAGAAGAACTAATAAGAAGAAAATAGCAGTCACAAGAAAATGTCAAAGTCTAAGAGAAATCTACCTAAAGAACCTAATCCATATGATGCCCTATATTTCTCAACAACCAACTCAGCATAGACTTGGCCAAGTTGGACCAGTTTAGTACCAAACTAGTTGAGTCATGCCTTGACTCCACTGGTTTGGTACCAAACGAGTCCATCAAACCGAGCTAAGGGTTGAGTTGACTCGGTCAAAGATCAACCCAATCAACTTGGTTGAGTCCGAGTCTATACAGACCAATTTTTAAAATGCTAATTTGGAAGGTAGTTAAGGAATCAAGAGTGAAAGGAACTATGCTCAAAGCTTTGAATGCGACCTATAGAACTCTATCTCTAGAAAGTCGAAAATGCTAATTCAGCGAATTGCTTCCACCCAATAGCCCTGTATAACACGATCTACAAAATAATATCTAAGGTTATTGCCAAGTCATTACCACTTCTGTCTCAAATCATTTCTAAGGAACATTCAGGCTTTTTGGGATGCAAGCAGATATTACACAAAGAGATAGTGGATCAGGAAACCATTCTCTTTAAAATCGGGGAAAATTGAAAATATGATGATTAAGCTAGACATGTCAAAAAGCATATGAGCAGTTGAGTTGGGGTTACAAGAGGGTGGTCCTTAAGGCCTTATGGTTCAATGAGAATTGGATAAAATGGGTAATGAGTTGCATGCCATTTGCATTTTTCCATTATGGTAAATGAAACCAAACTGCCCCTTTTTAATCCAAAAAGGGAATCCACCAAAGGGTTTCTCTTTCACCTTCTTTTTTCTTATTATGGCAGAAGGGTTGAGCAGAACTATGAATGAAGAAAAGTGCTCAGGTGAGTTAAGAGGTATTAGACTAGTTCCCAATAAGGAATCCATTTCTCATTTAGAATTTGTAGATGATTATAATGCTTGTAGGAGAAGCATCAGTAAGAAAGGGTACAGCCTTCAAAAATATTGTGTCTTTTTCTTTTAGCCTCAAGAGGACTTATTATTAACGATAGCAAATCAAAGAATTTCTTGTTCACCACAAGAATGGGCACCAAGCAGAGCATTTGCTCACTTTTGAAATTATAGATAAGTTCTCTGCCAACAAAATAATTAGGCACACATAAGTGGATCAAAGCCCACCCCCATGTCCTTTAATTTATGAAAAGGGCTAGTAGGAGCAAGGGGGGACCGGGGTGATCCTTTGCCCCGAAGGAAATATAGAGTTGTCTTACGCTTGGGGTATGGACTCACTTTCTAATAATCTGGCATAAGCATATGCATTGCTTCAAGGCCTAATGATAGCAAAAGATCGGCATATCTCTTCCCTAATTGTGATTGGTGATTCAAAGCTTGTTATCCATTATATTGTAGTTGATACCCTCCCCTAAGACAACAGGTTGAAGAATGTCATTAAGAAAATCAAAGACATTATTCCCTTTTTTACCTCAACATTTTTTTATCATATTCTAAGAGTCAACAACCAAGAAGCAGATGCAATGGCTAATCAAGGAGTGCAACTGAAGCTCAGTGAACTAAAGGTAAATTGGCAAGTCCCATTGTGCCCCCTACCCTAATCAAGTTTTTATGAATCAATATAAATATGGGTTCCCGAAGGCCCATATGTCTCCCCATAAATTCAAAAATGTGGCACTGGTTAAGACTCAGAATCATGTAAGGGGGGCTTTCACTTCGGGATTGATCCGCATTAAGAAGCATGATTAATTCTGAAGACATGTTGTGCAAAGAAGGAAGGATAGTCATTATTACCTAATTCCTTTGTCATTCCTAGTTTCCCTGAGTTGAGTTGTGATGGACTTGTCTTGTGCAGATGTGGCTCGGATTGGGGTAATTATTTGGGTTACTCTGCATCATATGGAGAAGTGGTTTAAGGGCATGGAATCTCTGTCAAGACCATGTTCAGCAGTTATACTCTAGATAACAGATGATCAGCAGCATGTGTGACGGGGGAATGTCAAATTGGATATGGAAGTGTCTCTATTCACTGTGTTCTTTGCAGCATGTTGTTCATAGTTCCTCGTGGTAGGGAGGCCTATCAAATCTAAAATCCAATTGGGTCGATGCAGGTTGATATGTATCTTCCCATGATAATTTCGGGTGGGTGTTGGCTTTTTGTTCATACTTTCCTCCTTAGGATGCATCATTGGGATTTTTCCTCTGGGCCTGCTCAGCATTATATATGCTAGCCCCAGCATACCATGAACTGTAAGGCATTAATCTCTCAACAGCCTTTAGGAGGTTTGAAAACTCTCATTCCTAGCCTTCTCTTAGTGCGTTATTTTCAGTGGTGCCTTTATTAAAGGCATCCTACTCGGGTACAGTTCAGGTTGCATTGCTTATTTGTTTTCAAGCTCGTGTTGTATGGGTGTGTGAATTTCAGCATTTTCGTCGCGGTGTCAGGTTGGGCCTTTTTAAATTGCTCTAGGATTAATTTGAATTTGGGGACAATGACTCTACAATTTGGTAACCGCAATATAAAAAGTTTGTTTGCCAATTTGAAGTGTGTTTGGGTTCTGGCATCATTGGTTTGTTGGGGGGATCTGTTTTTGGGTGATATTGGCAATGTTTTAAACCTAGATTATAAAGGAATTGAACAGGGGTGATTTGGCATTTCCTTCACAATCACGAAGCCAAATTCTAGTTCCAGAACAATGGATGCTTCACAACAGGATCAATGCAAAAATTGCAAGAAGAGACTCTCAATCTTCAGTTGAATCACAACCAGATGGTATCTAGTTTAACATCTTCAATGGAAATTTTGATTGAACACTACACTCTGATACAGAAATCGAAAGATGAAATCATTGCCATTCGACAAAAAATAGAGGATGTCCAACTCGATCTAGGACAGCAACATTCAGAACTCTCTTTGACCAGCACCTCAGCCAGCTCTCCCCATCTACTTCTCCCAAATATAAATGATCCAGTGTTGGATGATGACATCGGCTCTACCCAGAATGTTTTGGCTTTTCCACCTTATGTTTAAGTTGTATGGAGTTTAAAATTTGTAGAAGTTTGGGACTCTTTTGGAAAGTTTTCACTTTCCAGTTGTCTAATGAAAAGGTTATCAATAGCCGGAATTTCGCAGTAATAGTTTTGATAGGAGTCCTTTTTTGTCTAAGACAGCCAGTATGTTATGCTCTATCATGTTGTAACCTAATGTACTTGTTGTGCTCCAAATGCATATCTTTCTTAATATAAATTCTTGTTCTGGTTTAAAAAAAAATACTTAGAATTCCATTGGTGGAAAACCCAGGTCAAAACCTATCATAGGACAAAATCATTTGCGAGGTTTGAAACAAGCTCAAGAACTGAACTTTCTAAGCATTTGTTGATTTTTGTAGCATCAGATGTGCTCTACCCTTGAGGCTAAGACACATGCATTCTCCAAGACCCAGAAATCGTTTGGGAAAATTCCACCAGGAGATGATTTAATTAAAATAATTAATCGTTTTTAATGTATTCCTAAGTCTAAACTTCGGAAATGTGATTAATTAAAGGGTGTTAATTAAATCTAGTGTGAATCTTCTAGATAAAGGCGTGGATCGGGTCCAAGTTAATCTAAGCCATTGATTAAGATCTAATCTTGGTCGTTGATATGTCAACGAGAGATTATAAGAAGGAGCTTGATGGGCACTTGGAAAACACACTTGAGATTTGCAGAAATTGATTTTGCTGGGAGATCGAATTCTGAGAGAGGCAGCGTTGAGTTGCTAGAGAGAGATCCGAGTAAGATCATTGCAGTGAGGGGCGGAGATAGTAGACCGGAGAAAGTTTTCCAGATCCAAGGAGTGCAAGGCGGAGAAGACATCCAGAGTCACAGAGAGGCTGCAAAGTGCCAAGCAAAGGTAGCACAGAGCTTCAAAGGGAGTCCGCTATTTTGCTAAGAAACAGTCGACATCTAGTGCTAGAAGCCAGGGGGCGAGTCTGGAGGGCCGGGGAGTCAAGTTTCAGTGAGCAGAAGATCAGGAGGAGGTGACGTAGTCCCAGGAGCTGTGATGCAGTTACTGCGCAGGGCAGCTCTTCTCCAGTCCAAATCAGTGTCAGATTACCTGTGACAGTGTGAGATTTTCTCACTAACTTTTTCGTCAGTATTTCTCTGTATCAGATAGCCAGTTTGGGCATCCAACGATTTGTACTCAAATTACTACTGCATAATATTAAAACCCTCAACTGCTGCACCAATTTTACCAAGTTGGGCTTTTCCGGGGACGATTGTCCAAAAATAATGGTGTGCTTGTGTGTGTGTGTGTTTCTATCTTTCTTGCGTTGTATTTTTTGCAGCATTTTACGTTGTGTAGGTTGCAGTGAATTTAATTTGATATTTTCCATAGGAAACAACAAGTAAATTGTTTGCTTAATAGAACAATTAGAAGAATTAACATCAGCTGCTGCAATAGGATTCGGGTAACCAAATTTTCACATGGTATCAATGCGCAAATAGAAGTCGGAGAGCTAAGTTGCAAGAAGGAAAGAGGGTGATTCAAGGCACTGTGTAGGCAGATACTCAAAACCCTAGGAGGCTGCGCAATCCAAAAGCCAACACGGCAGATTTTTGAGGAAATTTGTGTCTTTGAGTGAGTCGACAGAGCACAAAATTTCCATATCGAGATTTGCCAAAGGCAGAGGGAGCAGCAGCAGAAATTTCCACGCAAAGCAGATCTTCAGCTAGGACGCAGTCATTTTGCAGCAATAGATGGCAAAATAGCATTGGGAGGAAAGAAGAGCACACTGGGTGAATTATGTCCTCAGAAAATTTCTAGCCAACAAATTCTATTTTTCCACGCAGAGTAGCAGTAGTCGAGAGCAGTTTTGCTCACTCCAATAGGGAGTGCATAGAACTAGTCAGCAGCTGTGCAGAGGGTTAGAGGCAGAGTTCGACTTTTGTTTCCGAGATGGCATCAGTAGGGCTAAGAGATCAGGATCAGCTGGACAGAGCGTCTAACTATGTGATCTAGAAGGCAAGGATTTCCTTCCTTCTGGATGAATACAATCTCAAAGCCTACATCAATAATCTGGTGGTTGTCCTCGCAGATCCAGATCAGAACAAGAAGTACAAGAACGAGATGGCTAAGGCGAAGAGGATGATCCTTGATGGAGTTCGGGATCATGTTGTATCTCACATAGCGGCCCTGGGAACGGCCAAAGAGATATGGGACCCCCTTGCCACGCTGGACGAGGGATCTTTTGAGCAGCGGAAGATGTATCTGGAAGAAAATTTGAGGAGCGCACGTATACAGAAGGGAGAACACATAGACCACTTTCTCCACAAGCTTCAGGATGTCCGAGATCAATTCGCAGTTGTAGGGTCAGCGCCTCAGGCTACAAAGATGGTGTGGATAGCTCTAAATGTAGTCTCAAAAGAATGGCAAGTGTTTGTCCAAAGTATTTTGGGCAGAGAAACATTGCCAATGTGGGATAGGATGTGGGCAGATCTGCAGCAAGAAGAGTTGAGGTGAGACTTGGTAAAGAGCAACTTAGAAGGCAGCAGCCGCAGTGGATGAAGGCAGAGTTGAAGGAAGAGGAGAATGCGGTCGTCGCATCAAAGGGGCAGCAGGAGCAACGCAAAAAAAAGAAGGACGTTACAAAGATCATGTGCTTCAAATGTGGTGAACTTGGTCACTACACTACCCACTGTTCACTCAGAAAGAGGGACAAATAGGAGAGGCAGGATCAGCAGGCTGCAACCGTAGAGAGCGACAAGCTATCCTCCAGATTGTAGGAAGAGTTTGCCATGATCATCGACATACCTCCAACGGCGAGATGGGGTGATTTGGTTTTGTAGCCCCAGAGAGCTACAGGATGGGCAAGATGGACTAGTGAGAGTTGGTGCAGTCAGATGCCAGAGTGACAGACGCAGTGGTTAGTAGCAATCAAGACTGAGCAGCATAGAGCAGAGCTGGCAACAGTGCAGTAACACAGTGCAGAGTCAACAGCAGCACAAAGGCTTCAGTGACAGCGCAGAGACTAGCAACAGTGAAGACTCAGGTGACAGATGCATCAAACTTAACACAATTGGTTCAATATGATGGACATCTCTCAGTTGTCGAAGCAGCAAATGAGACAGTTGCAAATGTTGCAGTGGCAGCAGCAACAAAGTTGCAGTGCAGATGCAGTAGTTGGCAACAGCATGCAAAGTCAGCAACAACACAAATGCAATGCAGAAGCATATTTGCGCAGTGGTTGGTGGGCAGTAATGCCAGACATTAGTAGCGCAGCATGAGGTGATATAGAGTCTGAAGTGATGCTTCAGTAGGTTGTAGCCCTTGAGCACATTCCTCGCTAAGAGGGAGTGTTGATTTTTGTAGCATCGGATGTGCTCTAGCCTCTAGATTTTGCGGAGAGGCTAAGACACATGCATTCTCCAAGACCCTGAAATCATTTGGGAAAATTCCACCTAGAGATGATTTAATTAAAATAATTAATCGTTTTTAATGTATTCCTAAGTCTAAAGTTAGGAAATGTGATTAATTAAAGGGTATTAATTAAATCAGTGTGAATCTTCTAGATAAAGGCATGGATCGAGTCCAAGTTAATATGAGCCATTGATTAAGATCTAATCTTGGTTTTTGATATGTCAATGAGAGATTATAAGAAGGAGCTCGATGGGCACTTGGAAAACACACTTGAGATTTGCAGAAATCAATTTTGTTGGGAGATTGAATTCTCAAAGAGCCAGCGCTGAGTTGCTAGAGAGAGATCGAGTAAGATCGTTGCAGTGAGGGGCAGAGATAGTAGACCGGAGGAAGTTTTCCAGATTTGGGGAGTGCAAGGTAGAGAAGACATTGAGAGTCACAGAGAGGTTGCAAAATGCCACGCAGAGTCAAAGGGAGTTCGCTATTTTGCTGAGAAGCAGTCGATATCAAGTGCCAAAAGTCGAGGTGTAAGTCTAGAGGGTCGGGGAGTCGAGTTTCAATGAGCAGAAGATCTAAAGGAGGAAGTGACGCAGTCCTAGGAGCTGTAATGCAATGATTGCGTAGGCAGACACAGTTACTACGCAGTAACAGCGTAGGGCAGCTCTTCTCCAGTCCAAACCAATGTCGAATTGTCCGTGACAGTGTGAGATTTTCTCACTAACTCTTTTGTCAATATTTATTTGTATCGGATAACCAGTTCGGGCATCCAACGATTTGTACTCAGATTACTACTACATAATATTAAAACCCTCAGCTGTTGCATTGGTTTTCCCAAGTTGGGTTTTTTCGGGGATGATTGTCCAAAAATAACGGTGAAATTGTATGTGTGTGTGTGTGTGTGTGTGTTTCTATCTTTCTTGTGTTGTATTTTCCATAGTATTTTATGTTGTGTAGGCTGCAGTGAATTTAATTCAATATTTGTCCTAGGAAACTGCAAGTAAATTGTTTGCTTAATTGAACAATTAGAAGAATTAACATCAGTTGCTGCAATAGGATTCGGGTAACCAAATTTTCACAGCATTATCACTAGCAAGTAGAATTATTCCCATTAAATTGGTTCTCCAAGAAATCCTAGTTTATGTCTTTTCTGATGTAGCAACACCTCAAAAAGTTTCAAAAGAGCTAGAAAAACTTGAGAAATATTTCTTTAGGTGGGGGAGGAGCTTCTCTAGAAAATAATGGCCAAACATAGCCTAGACGGATACTATATCAACCAATATTCCAAGGAGAGCTATGTCTAAGAAAGTTATTGTTAACGAAGAAGGCCTTGAAAGGCAAGCTGATATGGCAATGGATAAAAGAGCCCAATTCATTGTGGGGAGCCATTATATGGAGATCAAAATATGCTCCTAGGGTGGATCCAAGGGACCTCATTCACAAAGAACTAAATGGCAAAGATTCCTTCTTATGGAATAGTATCATGGAAGGTGGCCACACCATTCAGTCTTTCTTGTTTTGGAGAGGTGAAGGAGGGCAGCTAAGAATTAGTTTGGGAGGCTTCTTGGGAACAATACAAACTCCTCACTAAAGAAAGAACTTGCAACATTAAAGAGATTTTTCAGCTAGCAAGTTGGAATTTGGTAGTAGGTACATCATTACGGGAATGAGTCTGAACAAGAAGAACAAATTGGGATGTTCACGAGGATTTGGGTACCCCTCACTACTTGCCCTACTGAGCTAGACGATGAGGATATGGACAAATTATGAGATATTTCGGAGAAAAGAGCATTGTCGATAAGAGAAGGGTTGGATAGTTTGCATTGCAATTTTACACAAGGGAATTCTCTGTCGAGCAGCTTGATATTTATTTCCTAGAGCAGGGCAATCTGAATCAAGTTGACAGGTGGTGGAAGAATATCTTGAAATTAGGCACTTGGCGACAGGTGGAAACTTTCTTATGGCAACATTAATAGAAGAAGAGTCTAACATGGGAAAACATTGAACATACAAAAGCAAGATTTCCAAGAACAATCCCAATGTGTCCGTTCTCTTCAATAATGAAGTGTCCTCAGACACGTAATTTTATTAATAATGAGAAAAGAAATTACATGGAAATTGATAGAGTTTACAAACATAAACTTCCACTAATTTGCAATTAGGAAAATAACCTATTTATAAGCTACATGTACTAACTTAATTTAGTTATGGACCACTTGATAAAACAACAAGTGTCCATTTACAATAAATGATCTTCTATCCAATCTACTAACTTTATTCCTATTTTAGAGCCTAAGATACGACTCTATTCTAGAGTCCTATTTTTTCTAACAATATTCTATTTCTAAGTGTCTCTAATATTAATTAAATATTCTAATTTAGTAAATATTTTATCCTAACTTTACATTATGATATTTGGATCATCTAACATTCCCCCCTATGATCCAAAAAGATACATTACAACATATACCAAGTTCATCCCTGAACTTAGTAAATTTTATTCCTGCCAAGAGGTTTGGTGAAGATATTGGATGTCTGATCTTCTGAAGGACAATAAATCGGCTTGATGACATCCTTTGCAATGAGTGATCTGATATGATGATACTTGGTGTCCACATGGTTTGTCTTTGAATGAAAAACTGGATTCTTGGCAAGCTTTATTGCTGACTAGTTGTCGATGAATAACGAAGTAGCTTCTGCTGTAGAAATTCCCCAAGTCCTGTAAAACTCTACACAACCAAACAATCTCACATGCTGCTTCCCATGCTGATATGTACTCTGCTTCTATTGAAGAAGTGGCCATTGTAGCTTGCTTTTTGCAACTCCAAGACACTGCAGCTAACCCCATGTTCATTAAATAACCTGAGGTTGATGCCCTATCATCAATACTGCCAGCAAAGTCGGCATCTGAAAATCCACCAAGTACAAAGTTTTTAGTCTTTTTGTAAAGAAGACCAAAATCTTTTGTTCCTTGGATATAACGAAGAACTCTTTTGGTTGCATTCCAGTGGTTGTCTCGTGGTTCCTACATAAAGGCCATAGGTACTATGAATCGATAGATAAAGATGACAGACCCCTGTATTCCATGCAGCACTATGTGTGCATGGTTGATCTTTTGGGTCGCGTCGGGCGGTTGGAGGATGCAGAGCAGTTCATCAGTAAGATACCAACAAAGCCAATGCTATGGTTTGGGAGACACTGCGCAACGCCTGCAAGAGCCACAGGAATGAAGAGATGGAAAAACGGGTTGCGGAGAAGATCAGCGAGTTGGAACCAAATAGAGTTGTGCTGAGGTCAAATGTAAGTGGTGGTGGTGTAGGTGGCAGGTGGGCTAATAGAAACAACGGCGCTAATAAAAGCAGCGTAGTATAAAAAAATGAATCTTAAAAAAATGATATTCAGATGATAATCAGTAAATTTCTTTTCCCTAAAAAAACATTTGACAAAATTGCATACCCATTCAATTGATGAACAATTTACTGGAGTTTTCCATAGGCTTGTAGAGCTAGAATCTTTTTCTCTCGTCAATTGTATTAGTGAAGCTCCGATACCACAATAATGAAGTGTCCTCAGACACGTAATTTTGTTAATAATGAGAAAAGAAATTACATAGAAATTGATAGAGTTTACAAACGTAAACTTCCACTAATTTGCAATTAGGAAAATAACCTATTTATAAGCTACATGTCCTAACTTAATTTAGTTATGGACCACTTGATAAAACAACAAGTGTCCATTTACAAAAAATGGTCTTCTATCCAATCTACTAACTTTATTCCTATTTTAGAGCCTAAGATACGACTCTATTCTAGAGTCGTATCTTTTCTAACAACATTATATTTCTAAGTGCCTCTAATATTTATTAAATATTCTAATTTAATAAATATTTTATCCTATTATGATATTTGGATCATCTAACATTCAAAGAGGAAAGGCTTTGATCATTTTTTCTTCTTTGTCAAATGGCCAAATCCATATGGGATTGTGCAACTTTTATGTTTAGGAGAAGTGAAGGAAATTTTGCATGGAGTGATGAATTTTTTTGAGGCTGGACAAAAGGAAAATGACAAACCATATTGATCTATCACATTTGGGAAATCATGTTGATTTTAACTAGGGCACACCTATAACAAATTGTCTTGAACATTAAACAGTTTCAAATAATCATTATTAGTTTCCATTTAACATTAAGCAGTTAAACCCTCAAATTCGGACAAGGAGACTACTCCTTTAGTCAACAACAGTCTTCAAGTGGTTTAGCCCATCCGCCCCATGACGGCTGGGTTAAAGTTTCAAAAAAGAAAGGAAAGAAATGTCGTATTGAGGATTCAACCCATTCTGGGTAGATTCCTATGTTTGCTTTTACGGCTCTCATGTTTATCTTCTTGGCTTTCTTTGTCTCTCTCTTGGTAACTTAACAGGGCCAAGGTTGATAGTTTATCATTTCCGGCTTTCCTGCTATTTAGCCTCTCTTGAATGTAACTCCATTTTGTATCATGTGCTTTTTTTAATAGAATTAGTCTAATTTACACATAGATACAAAGAAAAAGAAAAAAAACATTAAGCAGTTAATCATCCATTAAATCATGAAAGAGTCGTAAAATAGACCATGAAACATGAGACAAGCAACAGAAATTAGGCTCACAGCCTGCGCAAAACGCACTAGGGGAAAACGCAGAAAAGTCTTTCCTTATGCGAGAGAGAGAGGGTTCCAAATTCATCAATACATCAGAAATAGTTATAGCAAGATAATAGCCAAACCAGTGACCAAAATCATGATCAAGTGCCATGTCAAAAATCAGACTCCTAAAATTTCGACCTTCCCTGAAATTTCGGCCCTCCTGTGATTTCGCTGGATCAGAGATGCATGGGACAAAATTGATGTGTCAAAATGAGGAGAAATTATCTCATTTATATAGCCTTCAAGTGGGGGGCGAATGGGTGCCTTTAAGGAACCCAGCCAACCTAAAACATCATGAGGCAGAATTTAAATAAATTTGGAGGCAAATTAACAATTCAAATTTCTCATTTATTTTTCAAGATGAAAATACCAACCATGGCTACCATATCTTTCAACAAGTTATGCCAGGGTCATCATCTCAAACATATGGAAAGACAAATAACAAATTTCCGTCCAATGACAAATTTTAAAACAAATTTTGTATTGTAACTTCTTATTGTTGATCAGCAAAAATGATCCAACTGAGTGCAAGCTTTTTTCTTACCTCTTGTGCATGTGTGCTATGAAATCCAACACTCCATTGTGAAGTCAAATCATCATAATGACGCCAACTGACCAAATTTGCAACAGGAATGCAACATATATACAATAAGATAATATAAGATAAGATCATTTCGTTAATGTCCAACAAATGACCAAAAAAAGGTCAATTGGACTAGAAAGTACAATCAATGATACCAAACTGTAGGAGTGCCCTAAACTATCACGAAAGCATAAAGCAAATATAACATAATGAAAGAAAACGTGAACTAAAAATTACATCCAAAAGGAGGAATGAGGAGAGAGCGCAAGAGAGTATCGACAAGTCTGTAAGACAGGACGAACGAGGAAAAAAGCCAGGAGGAAGTGTCCACCATGGAGTCAAGCACAGAGAAGTAACCAATACACTGTCCAGTATTATTCCATGGTAGGAACCCAGGGCTGAGAGGACCTGGCTGAATCAAATCACCATGTAGACGAAGAAATATTATGCAATTAATGAGGAAAATCATAGGAATGTTTGTGAAAATAAGGTCTGGCCTAACTGAATGACATGTGTTTCAAGGCAATTGCGGGAATTTCATTTATTTAGAGCTGAGAAAATAAAATTTAGTTCACTAAAAGTTCCGTGTTCAGCAAATGGAGCGCTAATGGGGCCATGGTTCGGCGGTGAAGAAGGTGGCATGTCAAGCCAGCCACCGACTCTCGATTCCCCAGAAGCGCGAATTAGCATTCGTGGCCGGCTGCAAGTTGTGAATGGTTTTGACATAAGAGTGCCCACTGCTGCAGCAATTTAGCTGAATAAAAGTGTTTATGATCGATTGTTCGTCCTTCGAGAGCCCATGAAAACGAACTGCTTGCGATGCCTATTGCACCAATATAATCCTTCTGGAATTCAAAGGAAACACTTAGACAAGAAAAAAATATTCCCTGCTTGCGCAAAACCGTCCTGAGGCGATGAAGCCAAGCTGGAGCAATGCAGAGTTGGAATAAAACAGCATAAAGAATAAAACAGTTAAATTGTCAGTTTACGTTTCCATTGTCAGTTTACGTTTTCCAGACAAATAATCAGTACAAAACTGCTCTAAGTTAAAAATGTCCTTGTTAGGCAACTGGTCTGACATGGTTTTCATGAAATTTAATGACTTTGTTACCATTTGCAGGGATGGATAGCTGATCGAAGTACTGTTCTTGAACCAGTACTGATAGGAATTTAAAACAAATAAATATTTAGAATCCTCAATAAATCGACACTTTATGAAGGTGTTCTGACCTTGGAGGCAATGGTTATTCCCCTCTCGCGTTCCAAATTGATGGAGTCGAGGGCACGCTCATGTGGTACATCTGCACCGCATTGCCGCAGTAATCTGTCCATGAGAGTAGTTTTGCCATGGTCGACATGAGCTATGACAGCAACGTTTCGAATTTTAGCAGGATCCACCACACTGTCCGGATGATCGATGGCCGGGGCGGCCGCAGAGAAGCCTCTCCTGGTGAACCAGGAGCTGGAGCCAGTCCGGCCGAATATACTATTATAATATTTTGGATTTGTCTTTGGCGATGGTAAAACCCTGCGGACCGCAGACCATGCGGCCCTTATGTATGGGCCTGGCATCGCAGATAATATAGATATATTACAGAAAACCTGATCCTTTTACGCTGCGAGATTGGAACTGCAGACGTATAGGGCCAAAACTGATGATAAAGCAGGGAATAGCTGTTTTCTGCGACTCCGGGTTTTTCCCAGGCTTATGCAGGGTTTTTCCAAGTTTGGGTATTCAAAAATATTTTCCTTATATGATATTGGTTTAAAAATGAGCTATTATTAAAGGAAATTAAACTTGAAAAGGAATGCGGATGAGGCGAGTCACATTTGTGTTTTAAATTGAGTTCTTGGGAAAATTAAATATTAAGGAGATTTTAAAGTGATAAAATTTATTTATCAAAATCAATAATTAAAATGCTATCATTTTTATCTTTTGGTTCGATTCTCTTTAGAAAATAAAGTATTGGATAGATATTTTAATTTTTTTAATAATTTATAAATATTATTTAAATTTACAAATATCTTTTTTTTCTTTTAAATAAGTTTTTCTTTTCTATTAAATTGATATCAAAGTGTATAATATCAATTTTAAACTAGAGTAATAATAAAAGTTAATATCTTTTGTTTCACATGTCCATAAACTAATTAAATTAGTTACATATAAAAAGGTTTATTGACCAAGATTTTATTATGCAAAATATTATATTATAGTATTGGTAAATTCGAAGTGAAATAGAAAAATCATGAGTTAACTAAAATCATTAAGAAGACGTGGAAATATCACTAGTGCTTGGAATGATTAGAGGTGCAAGATTTGGATTGTTGCAAAGTCGCTCTTCAATGCAAGGCAATCCTTGGTGTTCTTCCACCCCAATGGGATTTCTCAAACTTTGTTTATTAGATTGATAAGTTCGCGTGAGCAATCCTCCCATAGGTAATTGTTCCAGTTTGTCAAAAGATGAAAGTAAATGTCATTTCACCCCACGTTGGCCAAAAGGTCTACTACCTTATTTCCTATTCTCCTAACATGAGAGGGAATGATGATTGGAATCATATGGATCGCATGGTTAATATGTGTGATATATTTTTCCAATATCGAGTTGTGGCAGATTCTTTCTGGATAAGCTTCATTGATCAATTTATTTACTCTTTAGACTAGTTAAGAATCACCCTCCACAATCATCTTAAAGAAGTCTTGCAATGATGTGATTAAGGTTAGTCTCTAGAGCTACAAATTTGGTTGCGTTGTTACTTGAATGCCCCATACTATCTGCAAATAGAAACATTGGTTGCCCATAGTTGCACACAAGATTCCTCTAAGACCAACAGAATCTGAATTGCCTTTAAATGCCCCATCAAAATTAAGTTTAAGGAATCCATAGTGAGGAAGGCTCCAAAAAGCTGAAGGATTAGAAGACGGGCTTCTTGGAGGCAAAGGATCGATAGAAGGAGACATGAACAACCGGAGATTACACAAAATTGTGGCATCCAAAGCTTCAACTTCCCAATCTGACAATGACCAAGGGTGGAGTAGTACTGCTTCACAGACACTTTATAATGATTTTTCCCATATTACCTCCCCTTCTAATGATTGCATATTAAAGATGTGATTTTTCCTCTCCTTCCATATGTTCCATGACAAAAACATTGAAGTAAGAGCCCAAGCTCAATTTGCAATAAGATTCTTTGTCATAGAGGATCTCCAACCTTCAATCGTTTCTATGATCCCATTTCCATTCTTGTCTGACTATCCAAATAAGTTGAAGATTTGAGACCATAGAGTTTCATAAAAAGCACATGTATTGAACAAGTGCTTCATGTCCTCTACATTTGATCTACAAAGAAAACATAGGGAAGGGCCTTTGAATACTCTATGGATGATTTTGTCCCATGAAATAAATCTTTTATGTACTAACAACGAAAAAAAATAGACAACTTTGGGCCCTAAGTTTTGAGCCCAAACTTGTTTCCAAATCGGTTACTGGGGAAGATTGGTGTGCCTTACAACTAGTTGATATGCCTCTTAGATAGTGAACATCCTCTTTCGATTATAGCCCCATCAAAGTTTGTCTTGTCCCTCATAGAGTGGGATCTTTTGTTTATGAAGTTCTTCCATTAATGTGTCTAGATTGGCTTGACCAAGAGTTTGAGGCCATCTCTCCTCATTTTTCCATTCTCTCCACGAGGCGTGATCTGTTGTTTGGTTCCAATAATTTGTTATTGTCATGAGACATATAGATTTCATAAGTTATTCTATAGCAGGAAATTATGCCCTCCCGCTAAGATTTGGATATTGTTTCCATGATTCCATCCAAAACAAGCTATCTTTTCCCTCTTGGACTTCCCATAAACAATGTTGTTGTAGGATGAATTTACTAGTGTTTGCCAAATTCCATATTGAAGATCCTTAAATAGGGTTTTGACCTCTCAATTGTTATTGCCATGATTAAGAAGGTTGTACTTGCTCCAAATGTTCCTATATAACTCCTAGCCACCTTAGATCCACCTCCACTATAATTTTTCCCCCAAAATGTTATGTAGAATTTACGGATCATGAAGACCAATACCTCTAGCCATTTTGGGAAGACATAATTTACATCAGGCTACAAGGGCCCGTTTTCTTTCCCACATAGCCCCTCCCAAGAGAAAGGATTTGTAGATAATATTGATGGATCTGGGGATTCCTTCAGGTGTCGCCAACGCAGAGAGAAGATATAGTGGAAGTGCTTGCAATATTGATTTTAACAAGACTAAATTGTCGACAAAATTGAGAGATTTGAATGTCCAGCAATCCATATTTTTGGATATTTTTTGGACTAATTCCTTCGAGTGAAAAGTTTTAAGGGAGTTGTCTACCAAAGGTGCCCCCAAATATTTAACAGGGAGAGAATTGTGTTGAAAACTCAACAATTTGGCCAGATGCCCCTGCATTGCATAGTTTGTATTAAATAAATAAATTTTAGATTTACCTATGTTAATGGATGTACCTAAGGCCTCCATGAAGTCCTTTAGGATCTTATTCATATATATGGCTTCTCTTATTGTAGGAACTCCCATTAGCATCATATCATCAACAAATTGTTCATGGGAGATAGGAACATCATCGTCATATTATCTTAATCTTGTTATCTTTCCTTATGTTGTTGTTGTCTTTGTGGTGCATCCCAACCCTTTTACAACAAGAATAAATAAGAATGGCAAGGGAGGGTGACCTTGCAAAATTCCACATGAAGACTTAAATGTGGAGGAAGGATATCCATTGAGCATCATCGAGAAGAAAGAGGTTGCGACCGGAGCTCCTACCTAGTTAATCCAACTACTTGAAAAGCCAAAGGTTATGAGAACATTGAAGAGATAAGGTCAACTAAGTTTTTCGAAGCCCTTAGACAAGTCAAGCTTAATTAGCATTCCTTCCTTTTTACATTTTTTCAACAAATGAATGACCTCATGGGCTACTATTATTTTATCCAAGATCTATCCACCCTCAACATAATTGGTTTGATCCATTGAAATAGATTTGTTGGGAGTGGCTTTAGATGAATTTTAATGATTTTCGAAGAAAAAAAATCTTGTATAACAAATTGCATAAGGCTATTCTTCTTAAGGTACCGATATTTTGGGCCTGATCAAACTTGGGGGCTAGTGTCAATAGCATGGCATTCAAGGCTAGAAACAAAGAGCATGCACTGCGAGATTCCTCCACCATGTCATGGATTTGTTCTCCAAGTAAGTGTCGACAAGCCTAGAAAAAAATATGTGGTGAACCCTTCTAGACTCGACACTTTGTTTTTTGGCATGGACATTACCACCTCTTCAACTTGGACACAAGATACCTCTTGCATTAAGAAAGCATTTTGGTTTATTGAACCAACATTGGGATGTTTTTTGTGATCTTTTGAATTGGTCTCCATTGACTTTGAATTGGTTCAGCTAAAAGCGATCCATAATATATAACCAATTCTTGCTCCATCTCTTTATGATTTGTAATTTTTCGCCCTACTTCATCTTTGATCGAATAAATCATGCTATGATGTAGGTATTTGATCATTGATTTTCACAACACCAAAAAAAAAAAAAAAAAACCTGTTATTATCCTCTTATTGAAGCCAATTGATTCTTGATTTTTGCATGCATAATATTTCCTCCAGTTGCCTTTTGTCCTCTATTTTTATAAGCAATTATCCTTCTTTTATAACCAAATCCTCAATTCTTCTCTCCATAATTATTTGTTGTTGAACCTCTTGCATTTGTACTCCCAACTCTTATTTTTCTTAGAAAACATTTCAAAAATCCTCTTTGATCCATTTATTTATTTATTTTTTACTTCAGAATCTTGAGCTTTTGTTAAAACTTGGCCATATTGGAGGGACCCTAGTATTGAATCTCTTCTCACAAGACCTTTTCCTTCTCAAGGAAGGATAGATCCTTAAGCCAAAAATCCTCGAATCCAAAAGGCTTGTTTTTAGGGCCAAATTTGATACTTATTGCTAAACAAATTGGCCAGTGATCCAAACTTGTACAAGGAAGACTAAATGTCTTCTAGAATACATCCACTTCTAAGAGAGATTACGAGACTAAAAATCTATTCAAGCATGAGGCTATTTGATTCTTATCACCATGGAAATTGTTCCAAGTGAATATTTCATTAATCATTTCCACGTTGGTCAACTTCACTTGCTACGTCAATTGTTGGGAGTCTATGTCTAAGTGGTGAATACCTCCCTTTTTTTCCTTCATTGATGTCACTATGTTTAAGTCTCCTCCTATAATCCATGGCTTATTTTGGTGAAGATCTCTAATGTTAGTCGAGTTTCTAATAAAGTCGAACTTTTCATTGACCATATTTGCCCCCCAAAATGTTGTTATGCATCTTGTTTCTTTTGATCGTATGCAATCAAATCTACCAGAGATTATCCTTTGGATAGCCATCCAATCCCTAAATTCCATTTCATTCAAATTCCATAGGGTAGTCAATCCCCCGGATTTCCCTACAACACGAGCGTTATGGTTTAACACCCTCTCCTACAATGAGAGGTTGTTGAGCTAACTATATTACTATCAAATATAGTCTCATCTAACATTATTATTGTAGGGAGTTTCCCATGGATTCCCTCTTTGAGAAGCCTTTGTTTGCATCAACAATTAAGGCATCATATATTCCATGCAATTATCAATATTGCGAAGAATGTTGGATGGAGGAAACACCTCCATTAAGAGAGCCACTTGTCCATAGTTGACAAGTGCATCCTCCATCTCCTAATTTTTTTTTTTTTTTCTACCTCACTTTTTGCCTTATTTCACATGCTTGGGAGTATCTTTTAATCTTCGTGTTTGGATGACAAGTCTTGAAGGGACGTGCTTTCTCCCTTCAAGGCCACATTTCCTTTTTCTTAGGTGTGAATATGACTGGCTAAACAACTTGTTTCGTTGATTTGGAGTCTTTCCTAGGTCCTTGCTTGTCCATTCTTCAATTAAATTAGAGATGTAATTTCATCCATATCCATGTCCTCGACCCCATAAACAGTGCTTGTTCCCTGTATGTCTGGGATATCAGTTTCCTTTATTGGTGCATTCTTTGTGGATTCTTTTGGCACTTTTCTCTTATGAGCTTCCGTCTTTGATTTTCCATTACCATTATCTTGATCTGTTTCTTGAGGATGTACATAATTTGGCATTTTCCTCTCCTCTCTAGTCAATGGTTCATGACATTTTTTGGATTGAAGGGGCTCCTTCGTTGTTGCCACATTTTGTGCTTGAGGGTTTTTCCAACGAGGTTGGAATTTATGAAAACCCTCGTGATCTTATTTCTGTTGAATTCCTTTTGTTGCCTCTATGAGATTTAGGGGACAATCCCAAAGGGATGGTCATATTCATGGCACTTGTGGCATATGAATGGTACATTCTCATAATCCATAGGTTATTTTTAAACCTCATCATGACATGAGTTGTTGGTTAATGGTAGAAGCAGCTGGGAGACATTCATATACACACATATCCCTGCATATGAGGTGTAGCGTCCTTGCTTGACCATTTCAGATATCTAAAAAATCTTTTAGTGTGTTTCCAATACCTTCTAAGATTTCCTCCTCCCAAAATTATTTTGGCAAATAAAATAGGCAAACCCAAATTGGGGCCGCTAGGAATTTTTCCATTTTTAGGTTGTACCTTTCTTGTGAAAATTTCATAAACAATCCCGCATTATTGAGAAAACACGGGTTGTTCTCGAATACCATGTTTCTATCTTTTAGATTTGCAAAAATCATCGGCAAGAACCCATTTGCTCCTAGCTTGAGTTCAATGTGTCCCTTTAGTTACCATTTTTATTGGATCCATCAAACCAATACTCTATTTGTTGGTCAAATGCCAATGAACTTGCATATTAAGGTGTGACCTTTCATATGTTGGATGTAACTCTCAATTTTGTTCAATTTTACTTATATTTGGATCCTTAACTGCCTTAGGGAGACATCTCCCTTACACACAAGTTTTCCAATTCACCCAAAGTGGAGGATCATCTTTGTTTCTGTCCACGCAAATTTTTCCTAGTGTCGATCAATGGGGTGCTTGCATCTAATGGCTTGAACTAGAGCCTCCATCCCTTGTGACCTCATTCTTGAAGGCGGGGTTTGGCCCCCCACCCAAAAGGTGTTTGCCATGGTTGTTCTAATGTCACACCGAATGGGTCAAGCAATAGACCAATGCGACAACAATGTGAAGAAAAATACCTCTGCATAAGGACAAATTCAAACTCTGCAAAAACCCCTAATTTGTTTACTAAAAAAACCTAGACTTGAAAAACGATTTCAAATTTATAAATATCTTATTAATAATGATTATAAAAAATTAAATATTCTTAAATTCAAACATTTTATTATTTGATTATTGTTATAAAAATACAAATATCAATAAAATATCAATTTTCCATTATATAAATTGCACTTTTTAATGGAAAATGGATTTGCACCTTTACGAATCTTTAATCCATATAAATTGTGTAATCTTAGTGACCCAAATCTACAATTACAATCATAACATTTTTTCTAATTTTTTAAATGGGTTGGAAATTTGTGCCAAAAAATATTAAAAAGGCTCCCTCACACATATATGCATTGTTTTTATTAATATTATAATATATTATAGAGACATAACTCATCACTACAATGTATCATTCATATGCGAGTTGCAATTAATATATAACTTTTCAAACCTTTTACTGTCATAAGAGATATCTCACTAAAAGCTACTTAATCGTTCATTTTTTTTTTTTAATAATGGTATGGTACAGAAATAAGAGTAATAGTTGCAATGCAACATAGTCCCTGTTTTTACCACTAATTATTGATTAAAGGTTGTGTTGTAGCTTCTAGACACAACCTTGAGTTGCAAAAGACCAGTGCCTAGGACATCTTGAAATCAAAGGTTAGATGTAGACAATTTATAAGGATGCCTCTCACAGAATATGGATAAAGAGAATAATGGTTTTGGTGGTTCAGGAATGGTGAAGACCTTGGAGTCTGATTCATGTGAATTACTTTATACTGCGAGAGGGCTCAAGAAGTTGTATTGCTGGGTGGCTTTCAAATGGGCCAAGTATGAAACAATGAGCAAAAGCTTTCAAAACATGCAAAGGTGTTGAGAAGGAACGAAGGAGGAGGACCCGCGAGAAACAGGCTTAAAAGTCTTAAGAATCTATCTCCCGTGAACTCAGAGGAAGCGGCTATAAGTGGAATATGACCAACAACAGAGATTCGTAGAGCGCAAATTAAGGGAGCACAACAAATTTAACACATGAGCGTTAAACATACACGAATTCATGGACAAAAATGCATACTACTGACAGCTACATTACACGAATCATCAAAGCAGAAGAACATTAAAAGATGATTATACATAAACATGAGATGACTGATAAACAAGAGAATACAGATACATACTACTCATTTCTCCATCTGGAATCCAAATAACAATGTTGTATATTATATTGTGTTCAAAACAACTCTCCCAAATATGTGTCTCAGAGCATAAAGGAGCACAGTCATACAAAACTACAGCAAAATTCTCCAAAATTCAGAAAGTTTCTTTCATCTCTGAACCCCCTACATATAGAGTTCTCCTTGAGGGTTTACGATCGAATAATCGTTCATGATCGACCCACACATGTGAAAATCAAAATATCCTAACCAACTAGCAGAGCGTGCATCAAGAAATCACTCCTGTAATCAGAGAATCAAAACAGAATCAAGTGAATCGATATTTCACCAGCAAAACATCACAATCAAACAGTAAAAGAAAAAACATAGTTGGCCACGGAGGCCAAATCTTGGAATATTCAAAATGGGGCGGCGAGGAGTGGCTATGAACAGGTGGGCAGTCTAGCTTCCATCATATGATTCGTCTGATGTAGAAAGCCTCCACTCCCTTATTCTCGTGATTTCCACTTAAACGTTGTGAAATGGCCAGTCTTGTTGCGCGTGCCTGACTCTTTAGCGAAGATTTCTTGGACGAACTGAATCAACCATAATTGTGCTTATTCCATCAAAAACCCATGTTGTACTTAACTTGCAAAATCGGAGACTGGGCTTCAGAAGGGGGTCTGTGACATTAACACTAAGCGAGATGGTTTAACACTGAAAAGGGCGGGACAAAGGCCGTGGAAGGGTTGTTGATGACGTGGCAGGGAGGTGGGGCCCAAACTGATATCGCAAATCACAATCGGGAGTCAGGGAGTTTTCTTATGAGAAGCAGGAGGTAAATGTTATAACTTGCGAAGGGCGATGTGGGATGAGCGGGAGGTGACGTGGCGTGATGGAGGTGGGGCCCATCATTATATCGCATATCGCAATCGGGAGTTTTTATTATGAGAAAGCGGGAGTAAAGGTTATGGTTAGCGAAGTGTGATGTGCGATGGTGGAAATGCAATGTGGCAGGATGGAGGTTGGGCCCAACTTATATCGCAAATCGAAATTCAGAGAGTTTAGTTATGAGAAATGGGGGATAAATTTTATAACTTGCGATTTGCGAAGTGCGATGGGCGGAGGTGACGTGGCAGGAGGTGAGATCGCCCGCAGATTACAGATCAAGAGTTTTTGTTATAAGCAGTGAAGGGTACATGGTATATCTTGCGATGTGCGAAGTGCGACGGGCAGAGAGGTTGGCGATGCGAAAAGGTAAGTGGTAAGTGCCCGTTCCTCCTTTGACTGCGGGGTGTCCGCCTGACCCGTGCTTGAAGTGCTTGGCGTTCACTTTAGCTGCTCCTACTCTTCATTTGATTAACTCTTATGTTGCCTTATCCATTCATGAGAACCACAAGCCAACATTGCCTTATAGGGGCCACTTCTCCACCTTGTGTGCGGTCACAGGCCAACATTGGCTCCATCTAGGGACAACGCGTTGTTCTAAGTGTGTTGAGAACCTGTAGACCTGAATTCCTGTGCTTTATTGGGCGCATGCAGTCACAAATGCATACTGTAAATCTAAACTGAAACTGCAACTGAGCTGTGAATTGCAATGCTGAAATCTGAACCTTGCTGAAACTAAAATCTGAAACACACTTGAACTGAAAACTACAAAGCAATGTGAAACTAAAACTAGAAATATGCTCATAGCACTGAGCTTATTTTCACACCTAACTTACCTTAATCTGTTAAAATTACTGCTATTCTAAATGATACAATAATGCTAGTGTAACTAGGCAGGAAACTGCTCTAATAACTTTGTTCTTTCACTATTTTTCACCAAACTCGGGAACAAACCTGTTAATGGTATTTGATACGTGGCAGGAGGTGGTACCACCCGCAAATCGTAGATCGATATTTTTTGTTATAAGTAGCGAAGGGTACATGGTATATTTTGCGATGTGTGAAGTGCGACGGGCAGAAAGGTTGGTGATGCAAAAAGGTAAGTGGCAAGTGGCCTTTCCTCCTTTGACTGCGGGGTGTCCACCCGACCCGTGCTTGAAGTGCTTGGCGTTCACTTTAGCTGCTCCTGCTCTTCATTTGATTAACTCTAATGTTGCCTTATTTGTTCATAAGAACCACAAGCCAACATTTCCTTATAGGGGCCACTTCTCCACCTTATGTGCGGTCACAGGCCAACATTGGCTCCATCTGGGGACAACGTGTTGTACTAAGTGCATTGAGAACCTGCAAACTTGAATGCCTATGCTTTATTGGGCGCATGGATTCGCAAATGCATATTGTAAATCTAAACTAAAACTGAAATTGAGTTGTGCACTGCAAACTATCAAAACAGAAATCACTGTCGCATCCTGAAACTCTTGAATGTTGAAATCTGAACCATGCTGAAACTGAAATCTGAAACACACTTGAACTGAAAACTGCAAAGCAACCTAAAACTAAAACTAGAAATATGCTCATAGCACTGAGCTTATTTGCACACCTACCTTGCCCTAATCTGCTGGAATTACTGCTATTCTAAATGATACAATAATGCCAGTGTAACTAGGCAAGCAACTACTCTAATAACTTTGTTCTTTCACAGTTTTTCACCAAACTCGGGAACAAACTTGTTAATGGTATTTGATAAGTGGCAGGAGGTGGGACCGCCCGCAGATCGTAGATCAAGAGGTTTTTTTATAAGTAGCGAAGGGTACATGGTATATCTTGCGATGTGTGAAGTGCGACGGGCGGAAAGGTTGGCGATGCGAAAAGGTAAGTGGTAAGTGCCTGTTCCTCCTTTGACTATGGGGTGTCCGCTCGACCCGTGCTTGAAGTAATCAACGTTCACTTTAGCTGCTCCTGCTCTTCATTTGACTAAATCTGATGTTGCCTTATCCGTTCATAAGAACCACAAGCCAACATTGCCTTATAGGGGCCACTTCTCCACCTTGTGTGTGGTCACAAGCCAACATTGGCTCCATCTGGGGACAACGTGTTGTTACAAGTGCGTTGAGAACCTGCAAACCTGAATGCCTATGATTTATTGGGCGCATGGAGTCGCAAATTCATACTGTAAATCTAAACCGAAACTGCAACTGAGTTGTGCACTGGAAACTATCAAAACGGAAATCACTGCCTCACCCTGAAAATCTTGAATGTTGAAATTTGAATCATGCTGAAAGTGAAATCTGAAACACACTTGAACTGAAAACTATAAAGCAATCTGAAACTAAAACTAGAAAGATGCTCATAGCACTGAGCTTATTTGCACACCTACCTTACCCTAATCTGATGGAATTGCTGCTATTGTAAATGATACAATAATGCCAGTTTAACTAGGCAATCAATTGCTCTAATAACTTTGTTCTTTCACTGTTTTTAACCAAACTCGGGAACAAACCTGTTAATGGTATTTGATAGAAATTCCCAACTTTATCTTCATTGCAAGGAGCTTGGTAAACTTGAATAACAACAGAAATGCTGAAAAGGTATGGTGGCTTTGTGATGAATAATTTCTCAATATAGATAGCCATTGGATCAAGATACACTTGACCTATTTTTTAATATGCTGACCTATTTGATCCAACCTCATAACTTGGTACTGCACATGTGTTCTCCATGTCTTCAAACAACTCGGAACATATTTTCATTTTATCTGATCATTTCTGTGTCAATACTTCTTCTGAACCAGACAATAGGGAAGACTGTCTGATCACATCCATATCATAGCAACTTATGAAATCATTACCTGTACATGAACACTGACTTTGAAAACTCCAACCATCCAACGTATCAGCTATTGGGTTATGAAATGCTTTAGATGACTGTAGTGTTGGTTCCACTAACATCTCATGATCTCTCCCGTGATTATCAACCAAAATGTGACCAAGATTCCCTTTCACAATCTGAGATGAATTAAAGCATAAAGGTATAGAATCAAACTGGATCAATTCATCCTCTATTTTAAACTTTGCCTCTCTGTTTAGCAGGTTCACTTCCACATCAACTGCAATATTTTGCATTTCTTCAAGGGTTGCAGTGTCCCTTTATCTTTCTTGGAATGCCATCTCTGGATTAAAGGCATCTGGGTAGTGCAAGAGAGCTACTCCTGGGGGTGGCCTTATATCAGCAGGCATTGAATGATACACCTTATTGAACCTGGCTGTAAAATACTGTACTGTCTCCCCAGGTTGTCTTTTTAAATGTCCATACTCTTCTATGATAAGAAATACATTTCCCATTATTACCCATAGACCTAGGAAAACTTGCATGAATTGATGAAAATTGCTCATGCTGGCAGTTGGAAGATTCTCAAACCAATTTTTAAATTTACCGTGTACTTAAAGAGAATTTGAGAGATGATCTTCATCGTGCAAATATGACTAGTCTTTAATCTCTGAAGGAAACACTGCTTTTTGAGGATGTTCTTGTGGATCTAGACAATTAAGCTTTGTTGCCTCTGTTTTCGGATCACCAGACTACTGTTGATTTTTAGTGTTGTCGTCTCAGAAACACTCCAGCTCTTCCCTTTATTCATGGAGGGTAAGCTCGCCTCCCTCTTCTTCAGAATAGGCTAGGAACTGGTTTTCTACATGCAGTCCAAAAACCACCATGGGTCGTTCTTCTTGGAGATTAAAGGGTGTGGGCCATTTTTCTGTAATGGCTTCTTTGAACTTCTCTTTAGGAGGGTCGGGCAGTTTCAAGGGTATAGGCGAGGGCTTCTTATCTTTGGGAGGAACAACTTATTTCTTTGTGAAATTAGATGTAGTGGCCT
The DNA here is from genome assembly GCA_034641835.2 of Pinus albicaulis. Taxonomy (NCBI): domain Eukaryota; kingdom Viridiplantae; phylum Streptophyta; class Pinopsida; order Pinales; family Pinaceae; genus Pinus; species Pinus albicaulis. The sequence continues at coordinate 385,343,274 of CM076573.1, read as the reverse complement.
TAAGAGGGGCTGGCTCTTCTAATGGCTTCTTCCCTTTACTAGCAGGACTAGGAGGGGTTTGTTCTCTTGATATTGACCCTTAATTTTGTTCTTGCCCTCATGTTCTCTTTCTGAAGGACTTGAGGTCATACTTCTCGTGGAGTTGAGCCTACATGAAATCCATAAACTGTCTGTTGTAATTGTCAATATCTTGATCTTCTGGAGGGACTTCCTTCTCTTCTTGCTCCCCTTGCAGGATGAGTTCACCCTCATCATCATCAGATTAAGTGAGGAATTTATTCTCTTTATTGTTTATGACTTCCTCGACCTTTCCTTCCACTTCTCTCTCCCAGTATAGAGGAGGCTGCATGTGGTCTTGTTGTTCCTTCCTATCTCGTTGCAGCAACTGTGGAGGGGGATTCCGATACTAAGGATTAAACCCTCGGTTAGGAATCATTTGGTTGGGATGAGGACGGGAATTTTTGGCCTCCAATTCAAACTTAATCAACTTATTTTAAAGGTTCTTGATTAGCTTATTCATTTCTTCAATTCTATACTCTTGAGATTCCCTTTCCTAATTTGAAGTAGAAGCCTCCTCCATGTTATTTCTTCTGGCTTCATGTTCTGTCTTCCCCTTAAATTCACCAGTAGAAGAAAAGTTTGCTTCTACCTCCAATGCATCAGTCTGGATCTGATCCAAAGATATGGATTTTCTTTCTCTTAGGGTGAATCCAAACTCTGGTTCGAAAGCTCTTGCGAAGACCACCTTAGCGACTGCTTGGGAGGCTTTATTTCAGCAGGAATATTATTATAGAGCTTATTGAACCTCTTAATGAATTCTGTTACATCCTCATTGTGACTCTTCTTTAGAGCATTGAACTCGGCGAGAACGTATCCATGGTCCCTCTTTTCTCCCCATTTTAATGTGAAGAAATTTTCCATTTCTTCCCAAGTGTGGACTGTGTTGTCGGCTAGAGACTTGAACCATTTCTGGGCTTCTCCATCCAACGATTGGACAAAAAGCCTTAACACCACATCTAAGTGCTCTACGTTCACATTCTCAACAAAGGTGCTAAAGTTTTCAATATGTCTATGTGCAGAAGTACTATCTTCCCCGGTGAACCGAGGCAGGAGATTTAGATAATCTCATGGCATATCATTTAGAGGATGAGGGAGGGCGAAGGGGGCATACTTGTTCAAAAGGAAACTCGACACATCCATCTGATTTAGAGGTGGGGGTAGATGGTGGACCTGAATCTGGTGTGAGGCCTGGTGAAATCTAAGATTACTTCTAATTAGGACTATTTTACAGTGGAGTTTCCAAGGTGAGGAATACGCAACTCCCAACCCTTCCTGCTCACCTGTCTGAAGGGTGGAATTTATGTTGTCTTCCAAGGAAAATATTTCTTCATTCGTATCCCCGGCAACAATGCCAGAAAGATGTTGTAGCTCCTAGAGACAACCTTGAGTTGCAAAAGACCAATGCCTAGGACATCTTGAAATCAGAGGTTAGATGTAGACAATTTATAAGGATGCCTCTCACAAAATATGGATAAAGAGAATAATGGTTTTGGTGGTTAGGGAATGTTGAAGACCTTGGATTTTGATTCATGTCAATTACCCTATATTACGAGAGGGCTCGAGAAGCCATATTGCTGGGTGGCTTTCAATTGGGCCAAGTATGAAACAATGAATAGAGCTTTCAAAATATGCAAAGGTGTTGAGAAGGAATGGAGGAGGAGGAACCCGCGAGAGACAGGCTTAAAAGTCTTAAGAATTTGTCTCTCGTGAACTCAGAGGAAGCGGCTGTAAGTGGAATATGACCAACAATAGAGATTCGTGGAGCGCAAATTAAGGGAGCACAACAAATTTAAAACATGAGCGTTATACATACACGAATTCATGGATAAATATGCATACTACCGGTAGCTACATTACACTAATCATCAATCAGTTGTAAGGGATGATGAATCATTATTTGGGTTTTCAGGGATATCTTGAGGATTGTCCTTTATTTCTTGGTTGATTTCTTCCTCAACTAATTCGTCTACATTCTTATAATTTTTCAATAGGATATTAAACTCATGAATGGCTGTTAAAAGATCTTCAGGATGTATTCCTTCCAAATCCTCATCATTATCTACAATGTGTTGGGTGATGTTTTGTGATGGATCATAATGTATTTCACCCCATGATAATGATGTAGTGTTTCCTTTATAGTTCTCATAAAACACATATTCAAGGTCCCTTAAAGAAAACAAACTACCAGATCTTAACCATTCATATCAGTCTCTAGCTTTTTCTTCTAATGTTAACATGAACATTTTCATTAGGCAATCTTCATGCCATTCCACTTTCAACCTCCATACATGTATATGAAATTTGATGAGATGTAATAAAGCGTCATCAAACTTTTTACCTTGAAAAACAGGCAGGTTGTCATCCCAATTCACCTGGGACATCTTATGTGGAAACCCAGGGATATGATCTCTACTCATTGGGGCATATCTTCGTTGTATCCTTGGTTCCATGTTTGTAAATCAGGAAAGAGGTCACTGTGTCTATTCAATCAGTTTAGGGTCTTCTACTAGTGGAGTCATTTGGTCTTTTGAGAGTTGTGGAGTTGCTAGGTGGATGATTTAAACGTTGTTGTCCACCAACAATATGATTTGGTTTGCTCAATGCATTCCCAAAGGGATCTACAAAGACTAGAGGGATATAAGGCCTACTGGAGGCTAGTGGAGTCACCAGGTGGAAATTTTTAGCTCTTTTGGAGGTAAAATGTTTTATGGTCCACCACCATATACCATTATAAAATGTTTTGGGTCTTCTGAGCTCTTAGAGATGTATAAAATGTAATTCACTTAGAAGTCCCCAGTGGAGTCGCCAGGATGTTAGGGTCCCTGTAATTTGCAAGATTGGCAAATACAAACTGCAAAGCCTACATATGAACCACTTTGGGATTCTAGGATCTAGCCCTCCTGAATCCAAAGAGGGATCTCTCTATAAGTGCAAAGATTGATTTATCTTTTAAGGCTTTTAGTATGATATTAGGCTAGTTATAAAGAACAAGGGTTTTTTGGTTTTGGTTGGGCAAGGATATGATGAAGGTGAAGGAAGTCTATATGAAGGGTGAAGGTGTAAATAGGTAGGAGAATGGTTCAGCTAATAAGATAGGCAAGGAGCAGCTTCAATCCATTGGGCTATGGAGTCATAAGAGGGTTTAAGAAGCAAGGTTCAAGAGTGGTCCATGGGGCAAGTCATCTATGTCAAAGGATCTCTTTAAGTTGATTTTATGGAATGAAACAATAAGAAATGGAGTGGGGGAAATCAAACAGATGAAGGAACAAACGACAGCCTAGGATCAAGTAAGTACTTTGAAACTATCCTGCTTTTGGCATGCACTTAAGGAAAGACATAAAAGTAATCTAAGATCAGGTAAGTACTTCTAAACTAGCCTGATTTTGATGTACTTTCAATAGAAAACATTTAAAACACATAGAATAGCTTAAGATCAAGTAAAGACTTTTAACTTAGCTTGCTTTCAGCATATTCAAAGGAAAACATTCATGATAAACATAAAAAGTAGTCTAAGATCAGGTAAGTACTTTGAAACTAGCCTGCTTTCAACATACTCTTCAGGGAACTCTTCAAAGTAACTGTTGGAGATAAACTAGAGGATAGGGCTAACCATAAACTTCTCTAGCTCAGCTTTAATTAGCAAACTTCTCAAGAACATTCAAAGACAATATTTCAAGCTACACTCAGCAAAACATGGGCTACCCAACATTCCTTCTCTGATCACACTCTATTGAATTATCTTTAAATAAACAATTAGCAGAAAACATAAAGGATAAAGATTTTCAGTGAGATTTAGGGTACTTCAGAAGTAAATCCTAATCTATATTTGCTATTCTTTATCAGAGAAAAGTGGACAGAATGGAAACAAAAATAAAATAGCAATTTACAATAAGAAACACATCACCATCGACATAGACCAGGATCCCATAAATCAACGATTTGTATTTGATGTTCAAACCAGTTACAATCTTCAAGTCCAATGGGTCTCTACAACTTCAAACTTCTCATCTCAGCTTATGTGTCTTCAATTACAAACAGGGCTACAGCAACTTCAGAAAACTATTTACATGCAACAGATATCTAGAGACCAACCCTTTACAATGTGCTCCTCAAGGAGATTTTATAAGAAAATGAGGAGGTGGAAGAGTTTCTAGGGTTGAAGTGTCATTAATTCTACACTTAATGCAATTCCTAGCCTTGAAAACCATGCAAAGCATAAGGCAGGAATTCATTTAATTATAACTCTGTTTCATTTATTCCATTTATGTTTTTTAGGCCGAGTGGATAAAAAGATTGACTTTAAGGCCTTTTTTATCTTTTACAATAACTTCATTGACAGTTTAAAATATATTATTTTGTTTGAAATAACTTTTTAGTTGTCTTTAGGCAAATATCTTATGACTGGGCAATAACTATGCCTTCTTTTGATTTATTGAAAGCTGCAAGTGGCTATTTGGTAGCTGAAGAGGATAATTGGCCTCTGATGTGGCAGTGGAGGCCTTTCGGATTGATATATTTTTCTGTCTTACTTTAAAACACCTTAATCTATCTTTACTCTATGTTTTAGGCTTAATTAGCCTTGATCTTTGTTCTCGGGTCTTTGTTTTTTTAACACTATCTTTGTCCTTTAAACTTGTGGATTAAAAACCTTGATCTTCAAGCTTTTAGGCATTAATCCCTTTACTATTAATTCTCCATTCTAATACACTTTGTTTGTTTGTTTATGCGGGTGGATTTATGCAGTTGGAGGGCTTCTGCTAAACCCTGGATTGTGATCCAGATGATTTAAACCTGGATTCATACCCTGCAGATCCTTTCTTCTTTGATTTTTAAGCCACATAATCGTCATTCTGGGCCCTTTTGTCACCTGTCTATGACTGTGGAAAAACTCAGAGCAAACACCACTTAAAACCCTGCAAAACACACAAAACCTATTAGGAAATCCTGCGGAGATGGTAAAGACTGCTGCGGAGGGTTCATGGGGGTGGAGGAGCAGTGAGGAAGAACGTGGATGCAGCGTAAAAAGGGAGGAAAATCCTGGTAGAACAACTAACGAAGTGAAAATGGAGTTTGGGCGCGACAACGAACAGGAACCGTTGGATTAGGACAATCAACGGTCGAGATTTTTCGATGAAGTCATTCGGGAGGTTAGATGGATGGTAGACAAATGGGGGCGAGATTAAATGTGGGCCGTTAGATTAGAACAATCAATGGTGGGGATCGCTCGACGAAGTCGTTTGGGAGGGAAATGGGAAGCGAATTGAATGTTGTTGCGATATAATATGGGTCGTTCAATCTCAAAGATCAACGACCGAGATTAAAAGTGAAAATGAAGGGAGCAAGTTAAGTGGAAAGCGAATGGGGGTGAGATTAAGTTAGGACCGTCCGATCTCAGAGATCGACGACTAGGATCAAATCAGGAGTTACATTTAAGATCGGGAAGCGGTATAGTGGAAAACCATTAGTGGTCTTCACGCAGAGTTTGGGCAGTTTAATATTTTGGCCAAAACAAATACGATATGGTACGTCGCATGACACTTTTCTTTTCAATACCGCCCATTTCGCGTAATTTTTTGGTGTTAACCCTTGGGTGCAAAAATTACGCGATATGGAGTTTAAGCCGTCGGATGAGGGGCAGCAGATCCAACGGTGCAGATCGCACGTGATGGAGGGAAAGATGCACGGGCGGAAAGGTAGGTGGGGTCAATGGCGGTTTAAATGTGAACCGTTGGATCAGGGGAATGGACGGTCGAGATATGTCGATGGGGGAGAATGAGAGGGGTGGGGTTTTTAAGAGCGGAAGTAATGTGGATCGTCCGATCTAAAAAGATCAATGGCAGAGATTTGATCGTAGAATCGTATCGGCGGGAGGAAAGGGTAAAGTGGCGATGCAATGTGCCGATGCGATTGAGCGCAGACCGTTCTATCTAAGAGAGATCAACGATCAGGATTAAATCAGTGGGTGCGATGGTAAAGGGTTAAGGGTGGAGCGTGATGAGATCCTGACCGTTGGTTCTTGTGGATTCAACGGTCCATATCAAATCGGCGGATCGGAGGAGAAGGGTTTATGAGCGGAGCGCGATCGAATCTTAACCGTCGGTTCTTGTGGATTCGACGGCTGAGATTAAATCGGAAGAGGAAAAGGGAAAGGATAAGGGAATTTGTGATTGCCGATTGCGATGGGCTAGCGCTTGGTTATGGCTCCGGGTCATGTGCGGAAAAGGGGCTGGGGCTAAGGCCAAAAGGGGCTTAAGGCCTTATAGAAAAATGAAGGTTTTTTAGGATTTTGAAGGGTTTTTTGAGGAATTTTGGAGGTTCCGATAGATGGAAGGAGGGATTTTTAAAGCAAATAAAGGGAAACATAAGGTTCAAAAAGGGTTTAGGATGATTTAGAGGTTAAAATTAAGGTATTTGAGGGATTTTATGAAAGGAAAAAATGGGTGAAAATGGGGTTATTGGTGAGTGAAAAGGAGGGGTGCAATGATGGAAAATGGAGTTTTTTAAGCAGTCTTTCTCTTGGTAAACAACAGATACCTCAGGAGTAATAATTGAACAATAGTGAAGATTAACTCAAAGAGAAAAGAAAATTATAAGACTTCAAAAGATGATAGGTTTTCAGAGGAAACTATCTCTTGAAGGCTAAAAAAGATTTAGCCACCATTTGGTATGACAAATTTTTATAGGTGGCTAACAGCGGCTCCAAATTGGGATGGCAGCTCCTTGGAGGTGTCAAGAACCTCAGAACAATATTTGTACCTTGACAACCTTTTACTTCTTCTTTGATCAGCTGCTGGAAGATGATTAGAACATTTGATATCAGTAGAAAAATTATTCCCCAAACAACTACCTACACAACCTACTTCCTAACATTTTTTCTTCCAAAAGGTGCATTTGGACTTGCAGACCTTTAATCATCAACATTTTATTCTTTTTGAAAACATGAAACTAATCTAAGTCTACTCTTATTCCTCCATGAGTTCAGATTAAGCAGTTGAACTCATCAGTTTCTCTACCTAACTAGTATCTGTTAGGATTAGACTGTCTAACATATTTTTATTCTCTATATTCTAAAACAGGAATTGAAAAGAAGTCAAGTCAGGATTAAGCAGTCTAACTTGCTGCTGATCTATGGCATAAAAACAAGTTGCACATAGACTGTTATTTGCAGAAAAGTAAAACAAAATTGTGAAGGCTTAAGATCTGAAAACTACAACATCCTTCATTATTCTGCAACTCTAGTTTCGAATTTGCTTGAGCTGCTTCTTCTTTCTTTCCTGGTTCAAGTTTTGAGTTTCTTAGAACCAGTTTTTTTTCTATCTTTGGCTCAAGATTTGATCTAATTAGAGCCATTCTTCTTTTGAGATTCATAGGTTCAGATTTTGAGCTTGTTTGATCCTTCATTTTTCTATCCTAATCTACCTTACTTGTAAGCTAAGATTGAGCTGTTTGGCTAATCTAATTCACTAACCTATCAGCAGTAAATTGAAAACTAATTAGTCATGATTAGGCTGTATGACTAACTAGAAGTGTGTTTTTTAGGACTGGCATTTGAGCTTGCACACTTTCAAACTTTGGCTCTCTTTTTGGTATGGGGCTGTACCTTTCTTGTTTTTATCTGCCCTTTTTTCTTTTCTATTATTTTTTGTATTTTTCGTTTTTTGTATTCTTCAAAGAAAAAATCGACAACTAACTAAATGCTCAAAACTGAGCTTTATTGACATTCCTATCTAACCTAATCTAACTTGGAATAGTTACATGCTTCATATGATAGAATAATGCCAATGTAGCCAGTTGAGTAGTGACAAAAAGGAATAGAGAAATTGGCTACTAGTCAGAGGTACCCACAGTACATATTGAATATTAAACTTTAAAATCAAGTTTGTCACAAGAGGTGACAACGTTTTAAGTCTTTGGCTCCTGCAAAAGATCCATGCTTGAGAATTTGAGCCAATTGGGGCCTCCACACACTTTTCCATAGGATCAACAAAGAAAAGATGAGAATTCTATTCTTTTTGGCCCTCCCTGAATGGTAGATTATCTGCCTCTGAGACAACAGCTTTGGGGACTGCATCCTTAGTATGTTCTTTGAAAGCATCATCCTTCACCTGCAAATCAACAAGCAGTGAAATTTCTTCTTTCTCTAAATCTATGCTTGCTTCTGATGTGAATTCGGGCTCTTTGGATGACAGATTGATATCAGCAATGGGAGAAGGTTTCTCTTGAAAAGATGATATGTCCTTACGAGGATAGTCTTCTATTTGTTTTTCTTCCCCAAATACTTGCTAGTACTTTTTATGGTTTGGGACAGCTAGTCTGAATTTTTCTTGAATTGAATATTGTTTGCTTTCCCAAGGTCTCAGACATGTACTAGCAACAAGGGCTAATCCATTGGCAAAAATGTTTTGGTTTTTAGAGATAAGGATAAGTTGGAACTCTTCAAATGTTTTTAACAAGTCCATAAAATCCTTCTTATAGGCTCTAAGTCTGGGATGTTTAACCATGTATTCTTCATTTACTTGCCTAATTGCCAATTCTGCATTCCCATGAACTGTTATCCTCTGGGCTCCTAATTTCTTCAATAAGTGCAACCCTAAAAGAAGTGCCTCATACTCCACTATGTTACTTGTGCATTGAAAATTTAATTTATATGAATGGCCTTCAGAGTGATTGTTTTCTGTATTGAAAAGCCATATTCCTGCACCTGCACTGGTTTTAATACATGACCCATCAAAGCTCATACTCCATAGAGGATTAGTACCAAATTGATCATTAATTTTCTTACTATCCTCTTTGTCTTGAGTGCCATCGAGTTGTTCTATGGAGTGGGCACCATGTTGATGATTGTTTTGTTCAAATGAAGGTTTGGGGGGTAGCTTCTTGTTTAATATTTGGTCAATTTCTTCTTCTGTCAAAGGAGAGATCTCCCTTTTAGCATAAACAGAAGTACTACAAACTTCTTTCTCTACTGGATCAAGGTAAATATTGTTTTGAGAAAGATAGTCTTCCTCATCTTCATTGTCATCTGAACTAGAAAAATCATCATACACTGTAGTGTTGTCCTCTAGAAGTCCTAGTGTGTTATGTTTTAATGGACTGAGCTCTTTGAAGAGGTTATTATATTCTTGAGCAGGGGTATGTTCACTTACTTCCTCTTTTTCAAGAGAAAGCTCCTTGGTTTCAACCCTGCTCAAAAATTTCTTCATTGTTTTCCTCCTCAACATTTGAGCTGAAAAGCTGTTGATTCCCAATTATATGAAAACTATTACTGATGGTCTGAGATGAAGCAGAGCAAAGATCCAATGAATCTTTACTTACTTCCAAGCTTTCATAGCTTTCTTCATCAGTATCATAGATAGTTTGTACTGGCTCATTACTTCTTTGAAGGAATTGATCTTCCTCCCATAAACATGCTAATGATGGTCCAGCAAGATTAACTTCTGTTTGGGGGGCATCATCACTAGATAGATCAAAGTTAGGACAATCATAAATATAAGTAGAACTACCAATCAAACATACTGGGTTATTAGAATGTCTTTCTTTATTCTGAACTACAAAAGAACTTTCTAAATCTGAACAACAAAGTTCTCTAGGTGAATAGGCAAGAGTATTTGTTTTGTAAAAAGTTTCAGAGACTGACTGTTTATTAATAGTCTGATCTATCTCTTTTTCTGTCAAAGGGGAAGATGTTTCTATGTTCCTTTGAACAGGAGTACAACAGTTCTTTGTCTCTTGTGAAGACTGATTTTGAGGTTGGATGTCTTCTTGAGCCTCAGCTGTAAGGGATGATGAATCATTATTTGGGTTTTCATGGATATCTTGAGGATTGTCCTTTATTTCTTGGTTGATTTCTTCCTCAACTGATTCATCTACATTCTTATCATTTTTCAATAGGATATTAAACTCATGAATGGCTGTTAAAAGATCTTAAGGATGTATTCCTTCCAAATCCTCATCATTATCTATAATGTGTTGGGTGATGTTTTGTGATGGATCATAATGTATTTCACCCCATGATAATGATGTAGTGTTTCCTTTATAGTTCTCATAAAACACATATTCAAGGTCCTTTAAAGAAAACAAACTACCAGATCTTAACCATTCATACCAGTCTCTAGCTTTCTCTTCTAATGTTAACATGAACATTTTCATTAGGCAATCTTCATGCCATTCCACTTTCAACCTCCATACATGTATATGAAATTTGATGAGATGTAATGAAGGGTCATCAAACTTTTTACCTTGAAAAATAGGAAGTTGTCATCCCAATTCACCTGGGGCATCTTATGTGGAAACCCAGGGATATGATCTCTACTCATTGGGGCATATCTTCTTTGTATCCTTGGTTCCATGTTTGTAAATCAGGAAAGAGGTCACTGTGTCTATTCAATCAGTTCAGGGTCTTCTACTAGTGGAGTCATTTGGTCTTTTAAGAGTTGTGGAGTCGCCAGGTGGATGATTTAAACTTTGCTATCCACCAACAATATGATATGGTTTTCTCAATGCATTCCCAAAGGGATATACAAAGACTGGAGGGATATTAGGCCTACTTGAGGCTAGTGGAGTCACCAGGTGGAAATTTTTAGCTCTTTTGGAGGTAAAATGTTTTATGGTCCACCACCATATACCAATCTAAAATGTTTTGGGTCTTCTGAGGTCTTAGAGATGTATAAAATGTAATTCGCTCAAAAGTCCCCAATGGAGTTGCCAGGATGTTAGGGTCTCTGTAATTTGCAAGATTGGCAAATACAAACTGCAAAGCCTACATATGAACCACTTTGGGATTCTAGGATTTAGCCCTCCTAAATCCAGAGAGGGATCTCTCTATAAGTGCAAAGATTGCTTTATCTTTTAAGGCTTTTAGTATGATATTAGGCTAGTTATTGAGAACAAGGGTTTTTTGGTTTTGGTTGGGCAAGGATATGACGAGGGTGAAGGAAGTCTATATGAAGGGTGAAGGTGTAAATAGGTAGGAGAATTGTTTAGCTAATAAGATAGGCAAGGAGTAGCTTCAATCCATTGGGCTATGGAGTCATAAGAGGGTTTAAGCAGCAAGGTTCAAGAGTGGTCCATGGGGCAAGTCATCTATGTCAAAGGATCTCTTTAAGTTGATTTTATGGAATGAAACAATAAGAAATGGAGTGGGGGAAATCAAACAGATGAAGGAACAAAGGACAACCTAAGATCAAGTAAGTACTTTGAAACCATCCTGCTGTTGGCATGCACTTAAGGAAAGACATAAAAGTAATCTAAGATCAGGTAATTACTTCTAAACTAGCCTGATTTTGATGTACTTTCAATAGAAAACATTTAAAACACATAAAATAGCTTAAGATCAAGTAAAGACTTTTAACTTATCCTGCTTTCAGCATATTCAAAGGAAAACATTCATGATAAACACAAAAAGTAGTCTAATATCAGGTAAGTACTTTGAAACTAGCCTGCTTTCAACATACTCTTCAGGGAACTCTTCAAAGTAATTGTTGGAGATAAACCAGAGGATAGGGCTAACCATAAACTTCTCTAGCTCAACTTTAATTAGCAAACTTCTCAAGAACATTCAAAGACAATATTTCAAGCTACACTCAGCAAAACATGGGCTAACCAACATTCCTTGTCTGATCACACTCTATTGAATTATCTTTAAATAAACAATCAGCAGAAAACATAAAGGATAAAGATTTTCAGTGAGATTTAGGGTACTTCAGAAGTAAATCCTAATCTATATTTTCTATTCTTTATCAGAGAAAAGTGGACAGAATGGAAACAAAAAGAAAATAAAAATTTACAAGAAGAAACACATCACCATCGACAAGTCCAGTGGGTCTCTACAACTTCAAACTTCTCATCTCAGCTTATGTGTCTTCAATTACAAACAGGGCTACAACAGCTTCAGAAAACTATTTACATGCAACAGATATCTAGAGACCAACCCTTTACAATGTGCTCCTCAAGGAGATTTTATAAGAAAATGAGGAGGTGGAAGAGTTTCTAGGGTTGAAGTGTCATTAATTCTACACTTAATGCAATTCCTAGCCTTGAAAACCATGCAAGGCATAAGGCAAGAATTCATTTAATTATAACTCTGCTTCATTTATTCCATTTATGTTTTTTAGGCCGAGTGGATAAAAATATTGACTTTAAGGCCTTTTTTATCTTTTACAATAACTTCATTGACAGTTTAAAATATATTATTTTGTTTGAAATAAATTTTTAGCTGTCTTTAGGCAAATATCTTCTGACTGGGCAATAACTATGCCTTATTTTGATTTATTGAAAGCTGCAGTTGGCTCTTTGGTAGCTGAAGAGGATAATTGGCCTCTGATGTGGCAGTGGAGGCCTTTCAGACTGATATATTTTTTTGTCTTACCTTAAAACACCTTAATCTGTCTTTACTCTGTGTTTTAGGCTTAATTAGCCTTCATCTTTGTTCTCGAGTCTTTGTTTTTTTAACACTGTCTTTATCCTTTAAAGCTGTGGATTAAAAACCTTGATCTTTAGGCTTTTAGGCATTAATCCCTTTACTGTTAATTCTCCATTCTGATACACTTTGTTTATTTGTTTATGAAGGTGGCTTTATGCAGTTGAAGGGCTTCTGCTAAACCCTGGATTGTGATCCAGATGATTTAAACCTGGATTCATACCTTGCAGATCCTTTCTTCTTTGATTTTTAAGCCACAGAATCGTCATTTTGGGCCCTTTTGTCACCTGTCTGTGACTATGGAAAAACTCAGAGCAAACACTACTTAAAACGCTGCAAAACACACAAAACCTTTTAAGAAATCATGCGGAGATGGTAAAGACTGCTTTGGAGGGTTCGTGGGGGTGGAGGAGCAGTGAGGAAGAACGTAGATGCAGCGGAAAAAGGGAGGAAAATCCTGGCAGAACAACTAACCAGGTGAAAATGGAGTTTGGGCGCGATAGCGAACAACAACCATTGGATTAGGACAATCAACGGTCGAGATTTGTTAATGAAGTCATTCGGGAGGTTAGATGGATGGTAGATGAATGGGGGTGAGATTAAATGTAGGTCGTTAGATTAGAACAATCAACGGTGGGGATCGCTCGACGGAGTCGTTTGTGAGGGCGATGGGAAGTGAATGGAATGTTGTTGCAATATAATATGGGCCGTTCGATCTCAGAGATCAACGGTCGAGATTAAAAGTGAAAATGACGGGAGAAAGTTAAGTGTAAAGCGAATGGGGGTGAGATTAAGTTAGGATCATCCGATCTCAGAGATCAACGGTCAGGATCAAATCAAGAGTTACATTGCGGAGGGGAAAACTGTATAGCAGAAAACCATTAGTGGTCTTCGCATGGCGTTTGGGCGGTTTAAGATTTTGGCCAAAAAAGCGCGATATGGTACGTCGCTTGACACCTGCCTTTTCAATACCACCCATTTCGCGTAATTTTTTGGTGTTAACCCTTGGGTGCAAAAATTACACGATATGGAGTTTAAGCCATCATATGAGGGGCAACAGATCCAACAGTGTGGATCGCTCACGATGTAGGGCAAGATGCACGGGCGGAAAGGTAGGTGGGGTCAATGGCGGTTTAAATGTGAACCGTTGGATCAGGGGAATGGACGGTCGAGATCTGTAGATGGGGGAGAATGAGAGGGGCGGGGTTTTTAAGAGCGGAATTAATGTGGACCGTCCGATCTAAAAAGATCAACGGCGAAGATTTGATCGCAGAATCGCATCGGTGGGAGGAAAGGGCAAAGTGGCGATGCAATGTGCCGATGCAATTGAGCGCGGATCGTTCGATCTAAGAGAGATCAACGGTCAGGATTAAATAGGGGGGGTGCGATGGTAAAGGGTTAAGGGTGGAGCATGATGAGATCTTGACCGTTGGTTCTTGTAAATTCAACGGTCTAGATCAAATCGGCGGATCAGAGGAGAAGGGTTTATGAGTGGAGCACAATTGAATCTTAACCGTTGGTTCTTGTGGATTCGACGGCTGAGATCAAATAGGAGGATCAGAATCGGAAGAGGAAAATGGAAATGATAAGGGAATTTGTGATTTTTGATTGCGATGGGCTAGCACCTAGTTATGGCTCTGGGTCATGTGCGAAAAAGGGGCTGGGGCTAAGGCCGAAAGGGGCTTAAGGCCTTATAGAAAAATGAAGGTTTTTTAGGATTTTGAAGGGTTTTTTGAGGAATTTTGGAGGTTCCGATAAATGGAAGGAGGGATTTTTAAACCAAATAAAAGGAAAAATAAGGTTCAAAAAGGGTTTAGGATGATTTAGAGGTTAAAATGAAGGTATTCGAGGGATTTTATGAAAGGAAAAAATGGGTGAAAATGGGGTTATTGGTGAGTGAAAAGGAGGGGTGGAATGATGGAAAATGGAGTTTTTTAAGCAGTCTTTCTCTTGGTAAACAACATATACCTTAGGAGTAATAATGGAACAACAGTGAAGATTAATTCAAAGAGAAAAGAACATCATAAGACTTCAAATTATGATAGGTTTTCAAAGGAAACTATCTCTTGAAGGCTAAAAAAGATTTAGCCACCATTTGGTATGACAAATTTTTATAGGTGGCTAACAAGATGATTATACATAAATAGGAGATGACTGATAAACAAGAGAATACAGATACATACTACTCATTTCTCCATCTGGAATCCAAATAACAACGTTGTATATTATATTATGTTCAAAACAGCTCTCCAAAATATGTGTCTTAGAGCATAAAGGAGCACATTCATATAGAGCTACAACAAAATTCTCCAAAATTCAGAACCTTTCTTTCATCTTTGAACCCCCTACATATAGAGTTCTCCTTGAGGGTTTAAGATAGAATAATCGTTCATGATTGACCTACACATGTGAAAATCAAAATATCCTAACCAACTAGCAGAGCGTGCATCAAGAAATCACTCCCGTAATTAGAGAATCAAAACAAAATTGGGTGAAATCGATATTTCACCAGCAAAACATCACAATCAAACAGTAAAATAAAAAAACATAGTTGGCAACGAAGGGCAAATCCTCGAATCTTCAAAATGGGGCGGCGAGGAGTGGCTTGGAACAGGTGGGCAATCTGGCTTCCATCATATGATTCCATATGTTGTCGAAAGCCTCCACTCCCTTATTCTCATGATTTCCACTTAACCGTTGTGAAATGACCAATCGTGTTGCACGTGCCCGGCTCTTTAGCAGAGATTTCCTGGACAAAGTTAATCAACCATAGTTGTGCTTATTCTGCCAAAAACCCATGTTATACTTAACTTGCAAAACTAGAGACCGAGCTTCAAAAGGCGGTCTGTGAAATTAACACTCAGCGGAACGGTTTAACACTGAAAAGGGCAAGACAAAGGTCGTGGAATGGCTATTGATGACATGGCAGGGAGGTGGGGCCCAAACTGATATCGCAAATCGCAATAAGGATTCAGGGAGTTTTCTTATGAGAAGTGAGAGGTAAATGTTATAACTTGTGAAAGGGTGATGTGCGATGAGCGGGAGGTGATGTGGCGTGATGGAGATGGGGCCCATCATTATATCGCATATCGCAGTTGGGAGTTTTTATTATGAGAACACAGGAGTAAATTTCATGGTTAGCGAAGTGCGATGTGCGATGGCAGAAAGGTGACGTGGAAGGATGGATGTGGGTCCCAACATATATCGTAAATCGAAAGTCAAAGAGTTTAGTTATGAGAAACTGGGGATAAAGGTTATAATTTTCGAAGTGCGATGGGCGAAGGTGACGTGGCAGAAGGTGAGACCGCCCGTATATCGCAAATCAAGAATTTTTGTTATAAGAAGCGAAGACTACATGGTATACCTTGCGATGTGCGAAGTGCGACGAGCGGAAAGGTTGGCGATGCGAAAAGGTAAGTGGTAAGTGCACGTTCCTCCTTTTACTGCAGGTTGTCCGCTCGACCCGTGCTTGAAGTGCTTGGCATTCACTTTAGTTGCTCCTACTCTTCATTTTCTTAACTCTGATATTGCCTTATCCGCTCATAATAACCACAAGCCAACATTGCCTTATAGGGGCCACTTCTCCAGCTTGTGTGCGGTCACAGGCCAACAGGTTGTGTGGATTATGAAGAAAATTATGTATAATGAATTTTCTCCGCACAATGAAAGCTCTCCACAGAATGAAATTTTTGTGCATAGTGAAAGTTATTCGCACAAAGCTCTCCACTATAAGTTGTTGTTTAGCTCTGCATAACTTTATCTCGCATAATTTGTTATATTGTCACCATATTATTTTTATTTTTCACATTATTATTGCGTGTATGGGAACGTATTGAGACATTTCATTGGTGTGGAGCTATGCATAATCTTCTCTAGTTATGCGAAGCTCCACACCAACAAATTCAAATTTTGGAGCAATGATAATAAACTTGGGGAATTTCGTCATGTAATGCGTTAGAGTTACATGTGTGCTTTCGCGGTTTCAGAAGGGTCACCATTTGCAGATGCTCGATAAGCAGTTTGCAGGATAAGCTCCCATTTATTTACTTGCCCTGCCTTGATTTCTAAATAGTTCCCATTGATTCCACCATTGATTTAATGGGTTTTAGTATCTCTAGCTTAAATAGCATGAAGGTATTTTTAATTTTAAAGGTTTTTGTTTTAGAAACACTTTATAATTTTATTTTATTATTTATTTATTTATTTCACCTCTACGCATAACTATAATTATCATTGTGAGGGAGGAGGAAGCACATTATCATTGTGTGAAGAGCGGAGGAAGCTTTCATTGTGCTTCCTCCACATTCCCGCACTCCTGTAACATATTTCGAAACTATTAGTTATATATCGACTTTGCACAATACTTCTTCCGCACAATTAATGCTTCTGATCATATGCCCAACCTAAGACAACCAATTTCCAGTGAAGTATTTTCCCACAACGGTCAGTGGGACTTATTGACTTAATGGCATAGTGCAACAACTTTGGCAACTCAAAAATAATATTTATTTGTAAATGTTTAGATCGTCATCACTTGAGTCAAATTTGATAGTCATGTCACTCTCTTCCCTTCCAATGGGATTATTTTTTATATTATTCAACAATTATAATTAGCTCAAACAACAACCAATGCCTATGGTCATTTACCCGCAACAAATTAGCCAATTGTACTATAATCTATAAACATATGATTATGCACTACAAAGTCGACATAGAAATGACATCAATTGTGCTGGAATAGATAAACATACTCACTATCCATTGAAGAGAAAACATAGAAACGACCTCAATTTATGAAATGTGCAAAACATACTCCAATATAAACGAGCCAATGGTAATCTGCACAATTATTTACGTGAACCTTGCAAAATATGTCAAATAAGTGAACATATTTTGTGGTTAGAGTTTTGTCACTCACTTGACTGAATAAAAGTCTATGGTTTTTTCATTATATAGAAAATAGAAGTGGATAGGCAATGGATTAGGATTAGAGGATTAATATGTGTGTGTGTGTGTCTCGCCAATGGAATTAAAACTACCAACATTAATCCTCACAAGGTTAGAATAAAATTCTTGCGCCCCACGCTCATCGTCTTTCAACACATTGATTCTATTACGTCTTCCCAACTCTTGAAACGATCGAAAATCCATCTTACTCATACAATTATTCTATTCAGTGTTCTTAGCTCTTTGGACTACCTAAAAGCCATATTTCTCATGCAAATGCAAATTTAGATTCCTTTTCCCTTGATCTCATAAGATCTCCAAAATCTTCTTTTCTCATAAAAGATATCCTCATTGCAATGTTTTCAAGTGCTTTTGGAGGAAGCATGTTGTCAAGTGCTCACTTTTAGAGATAATGGTCTTAGCTTCATAACCTTACCTTTTATAATGGTTGGTGTCAATTTGATTTGTTTTATTGGATGGTCCATGCTTATTTCATTTGAATGTGGCGATAGGGTCCCGACCCTCTCTGTGCCAAAAAATAAAAAAAATATATTTTATTTATGGTTTAGGCATATATAGGAGATTCAAGTGAGAATTACATTAAATGAAACAATCATCTATTGCTCCAAAAGATAGCCCGATAGATTATTTTTCATCCGTGGTTCCTAACCTTTCCAAATCCATGCTCAGCTTGTGCCCATGTGTCCTGCATATATGACTTTCATGAATCAATTATGAGAATTTTCAGTTATGTCCAAAAGTAATCTTAAAACCCATTTTTTACAAAAATATCTAAAAATTGAAAAACATAATTTATTTACCTCAATATGCATAATATGGTGAAAATAAGGTGTATTCGGATGATATAATGTGGAAAATGATGGGAATTAGGTGGATTATTTATAAACAAAATTGACCAAAAATGAGGGCCAACATTGGTCATTGCTTAACTGCCAAAATTATTTGGAAGAGACTCCATAATCTCTACTTAAAGAAGAATGATATTTATTTAAATCACGTTGACTCTTAGGTCGAAGGTGATGAAGAAGAAGAATATGAAGTGGACATGGTAAAATTTCTAACCAATGCCCTAATATATTTGAAGAACATAGAGAAGGTAAATTGCACACTCAAAGAATAAGTTGTTCTACAATTCCAAGTGCAGGAAGCATAACGAAAATTAGAATAATTTGTTCAGAAGCGTGAGGTAGAAATAAGTCAAAAGCAAAAGGAACTTGATGTAGCTCTTACTAAAATATACAGGCTCAAGGAAAGGAAAAAGGAATAATTGCAAGACATGAAAAATAAGGTTCATATCCTCAATGAGAAAGATCAAGAAATAACTCACTTGAAGATGAAGGCAAAAGAAGCAAATATCCATGTGACAAAGGCACAAGCTCCATGTCCTCGCAAAGCAAGATTGATAGTAGGATCCCTCAAAGGCCAAATCAAAATGAAGGACAAAATAAGGTTAAAGATGTTGTTGCTCCGAGGAGTAATCAACAAAATGTTGCACCTCCTCCAAAAAGGGATGACTTCATAAGATCTACAAGGCAAGACAACAAATCCAGGTATCCTAGCACATTTAATGTTTTTTTTTCATGTTCTAACTTCGAGGATATGGCTAGGGATTGTAGAATGTATATATTATCATGTTCTAATATCCCGTGCCCCCATAAGATTGAGGGCATATATATATTCATCTTAGATTCCTTTTAAGAAGAATGTTAATGTTAGATCACTTTGTTTTTCATTTTATAAATTATATGTAAATATTCCAAGTAATCTTCCAAGATTTAATTTTCTTGTTGACTCATCCTAAAATGATCTTCTTTAGCATACCGATATCGACAATAAGGTTGATATTTTAGTAAGAATGTTTTTCTCGTCATCATCCCAATATACTATGGTTGATTCTCCTAAGTCCATAAACCATTTTAAGCATATCCCTTTAAAGTTGTAGGGAATAAACAAAGTTTTTGAGAATAATTTGTATATCCACATGTACGACATAAAATATCAAATTCAAACAATAAAGCATTAGGGTCTTTAGTGGGAACACCACAAAAGATTGGAAGAATGGAAGGAATAATGTTCTTATTTTTACCTTAGTTCACAAAATTGTAGGTGCATCTTGAATAGAAAACCCAAAATTAGTTTCATGATCCTAATCTTCTTCAACTATAGCTTTTCTTCCTCCTATAATGGATTCCTTCTCGTCATGTTGCGCTTTAGCTTTTATTTCCCTTTCAACTTCAATTCTTTCCCATTCTTCCCTTCTTCTTCTTTATGCTTCAAGTACTTATCATTCATGTTCACATCTTTATTTTGGTTCTTTTTCCATGTGTTCTCATTCTCCATCTACATTTTCCATTTTTCCTTCAAACAAATTTGACAAGTCTTTAGTCCAATCAAGATCTCCTGCTAGGAGTTCACTAGTCAAATTATGTTATTTTTGTTCAAATGGTCCTAGTTCTTCAAAGGCTAGTTGAGAGATTAGTTCATTGCCTTCAAGTTTGTCTTCTTTACAGATTCTTATATTTATCTCTTTAAGCACTAGTTGAGAGATTATTTTTCTTGATTATTCTATTGAAGGGGTTCCTTGTTATACTTGTTTTTGCTTAGTTTGATTTGTTGATAACACTTTTTTTTCTATCAATGTCAACCTCTTTCCTTCTGATTTTTTTTTGCTCAATTTGCTCAATAGTTATTATTCCAATTATGGTTGTGATTTATTGTTCTAATTTTTTTTTTTGGATGTTCTTGATATCACTAAAGGTTGACTAGTAGTGGGGGGTTTCTTTACAAATCTACTTTTTTCTATCGCTAGATCTAATATGAGAATGCCAAAATGAACATTATTAAAACTAAGTCTAACTTAAATAGGCAAATATAAACATGATTTGGGCTTGCGCCATACTCAACTAAAGTGAATAAGTATGTTTTTACCTATTGTATTATCACCTCCACTCCTCCAAATCCGAAATGTTTATATTTGTGAAAAATAAAATGCAGGCTTTAAAAAAGAATCTAAAGCTTAAATCAAAATGCGCTTCCTCAACAACAATACCAAAAATTTTAGGCCAACTAAGTACATCAATGGGGACTAATATTTGTATGAATATAGGAGTCTGTAAACTTAGAATCACAATATAACGTGTAGAGATCTAAGCTAGATAAATTGCCACTTTCAAGGATTAAATGTTAAAGTTAGCTAATTAAAATCAAAACTCAAAGTTATAGTCAAAAGTTAAAATTAAATCAAGTAAGCATGAAAAAAAAATTCTAAACTAAACACATTGCTTGAAATGTAGAGCACTTCCAAATGATTGAAATTGGAAACAATGACTAAGGGGGATTTGGTTTAATGGATTGGTAATCCACTAGGGCATCTCTTGCTGATGAGATCAAGTGGATACTATGCTAATCCTTTATTCAATCTAGTAAAATTAAACCCAACACCCTTCAAAAATTCAAGAATGCACTATGGCCTTTTCAATTTTTAAGAGAGAAAATGGATGGTCACTTGAGTAGTATTTTATTGATTTTATTAATTGGAGTGTACCTAATTCATTAATTTAGTCTAGGAAAGAAAGAAATGAATAATGATTCAAATAAAGCAAAGAACTATGGTGCTTATTAATACAATGTTAAGTGAAAAGTTGGGAAAGAGTTGGAAAGGTTGTGAAAGAGTTAGGACCTTCTCCACCAAGAAGGGTGGTGTATGGAATTCCTAGTGCTTTCCTCCAATTGTCAACTAGCTTATTTTCATAAGGAATGGCTATCCCATTGTCACTCAAAATGATCGAAAAAATAAATTGACTTCTTCATATTTGCTCAAAATCCTGCCAACTTCTTTCTCTTCTTGAAATTTTATTCGGTGCTCTCATCTCCATGGTATGCTTTTGGAAGGGCTTTATTGTTCCATCTCTATCCAATATTTATTTGAGAATTTATGGGAACACTCATTTCAAGTCAGAGGAAAAGAAGCCTTTCCTCTAGTGTTTGGATTTTCTTAGACTTGATAGTGGTCCTAAGTTTTAACAAAAGTTCAAGTATATCCAACAAGTTTTTTATGGCATTATTCTAACTACGCAACATGTAAATTCACCTGAAAACATAATTATTCCTAAATCACTTGCAAATGAAATGTACAACATTGCATCTGATTATAGTGATGTACTCACTATAATGATATTGGATGTAGATCAATGTGAAGAATTGAAAATCTGATCATAATTGGGAGTGGCTGCAACATCTACAAACCTTCCAAAGGCAATTCACCTTTACTACAAGCGTCAAACTGGAGATGTTAAGACTAAGCTCGCCATAGATGGAAAATGATTTACATTTGATAAATGGAGGTTACAACAATAATACGAAGATGTAGTATTGCACTCATGAGGGTTGACATGGGAGGTTCTACAATGAATCTTGGTGTAGCAAAGGCTATTGGTCAAATTAAGCCTTATAGGGTGGTGTTGACAAGCTGGAATGTACCGCCAATAACTATGGGGTCTCCATGGTGTGAAGTCCCAATTATACCTCACACAGTTCTGATAGGATCCCCATCTAGTACGTGGGCCCAACTGCCACCATGAATGTTTTCGCTCTTGGCTTTCAAATAAAAAGGTATCGGAGTGGGGACAAGAATGAAATGCCTAGAAAATGAAACAAGGCCAGTCCAAGATTGATAAAATGCATAAATAGGTGCAAACAAGTTACAACAACAATGTGAATAAGTATGCCATGAGAAGGATTAGTGAGCCAAAACTGCCTCAGACATATATAGACAAGAACATGCCAAAGTTTAATTGAAAATTATTTCCCAAGAGTTCACGAACATGGCATGGAATAAGTAAGCACAAATTCAAAATAAAATATACATGCAACAAGTACAAAATAGTCCATAACATATTGTTGGTGTGAAAGCACACATACAAATACAATGAAAACATTAGAAAAATGATACAACCACTATGAGTAAGCATGGGAATCTGTGCCAAAAATGAATAAATTCTTATTATTTATGTTGCAAATAAAAGTACATATACTACAATTGATCAAATCCCAACAATGTAGCATGGGATGTTCATGCCATTGTCCAATGCAAAAACCTAGCCTCACTAAAACTCACCCTACTAGCTTCCAAGAGCTGAGTGCCTCTAGCTCTCAAGCACAAATCAAGTATCTACTATTGGTCCTAGCTAAAGTGGTAAATTTCCATTCAAATCAAGCGTGAGGGTATATTTATAGAAATGAAGAGGGTGACCTTTCACCTTCTCCTCTGACCTTTCATCTACCCTCATTACTCTCGACCTTCATCATTGTTCTCTCTTATCTAGTGGTCGTTATATTCTCAGATCAATCTCAACATAGCCATTAGCATCATGGTGAGAAATATTTACATTATTATAACAGAGAAGACATGAGGAGAGTATAAAGGGTTCTTGGAAACCCTAAAGTCCTTGTTGCCAATATTGTTGCAATGATATGGAGACTTGCATAGGCCAATGAACCAAGTGTCTAATATATGTTTGTCTTCTATTTCTCCTCCTTTACATCCATCCAACTTTGATGTCATGCCTTTGAGCTTGTTGAAAGGTTTTTTGAAGCTTGTAAGGAACCAACTCGCCTGCAAATGGAAACGCTAGTTATGTAGTATTCAGTGAGAAACCCTATCTTCCTTTATATGGGCCGGTATTCTCATCCTTCTTCATCCTGTAAGAAAATTTCAAGGGTTATACATATTTGCAAATAAATAACACATTAAAACAAAATCATTTTACCTAAAGACAGACATTAATTGGACCCATGTATAGTCCCCTTTTGTGCAATGGTGTTGTTCAGAGCAGTGGCCTTTGCTGGATCTTTCTAAGGTTCCTCAATGTTGTTTTCACCCATATATCAACCGTCATCCATATGTTGGAAATACAAAGAGCGGGTTGAATCAATATTTCTTAGCAGTTAACGTTTTATTAATCTTTCTTAAAGCATTAATTAATTTTAGTTATTATTATTATTGTTCAGTAATAACAATAAACAACAATGCAAAATAGAGACAACGGGTACAAGATTTTTAATTGGAAAACCCGCTTAGGGTAAAAAACCACCGAACGCTTTTCTAATAAGTTATTTTAATTTTCAACCTCAACTGAAAAGAAAGCTACAACTTCCTAGAACTTCAAAAATCATTCTTCTCCAGCTCCCACTGGAACAACGCCCCGACTCCCTGGTTTTATCAACATCCAGTTGAATGGATGCCCCAACACCCAAGTGAGCCATAACTCACCCTAGCACCACCCTACCACCCTGAAGTGTTTAAACACACCAACCCGAAACACTTCAGGGTGGTAGGGTGTTTCTAGGGTGAGTCACCAGATGGAAATGGTAGTTATGCAGTCTTCAGTGAGAAACCCTAGCTTCCTTTATATGGGCTGATAATGTCGTCCTTCTTCATCATGCAAGAAAATTACAAGGGTTATACATATTTACAAATAAATAAAACATTAAAACACAATCAATTGACCTAAAGACAAACATTAATTGGACCCCTGTATAGTCCCTTTTGTGCAATGGTGTTGTTCAGAGAAGGTGGCCTTTACTGGATCTTTCTAAGCTTCCTTAATCCTGTTTTCACCCATGTTAGTCATCAATAATTTTCACTATCTGTAGATGACTAAAAATTGGTTCTAGATTTCTAAAAACAACATTCTTTGAACT
The DNA here is from genome assembly GCA_034641835.2 of Pinus albicaulis. Taxonomy (NCBI): domain Eukaryota; kingdom Viridiplantae; phylum Streptophyta; class Pinopsida; order Pinales; family Pinaceae; genus Pinus; species Pinus albicaulis. The sequence goes on along the minus strand of CM076573.1, from coordinate 385,319,126 downwards.
TTGTGAGTTTTAGAAATCACATTGCCTTCATTATCCTTATGGAAAAATTTTCAATATTTCATCAACGTGTCATCTCATGGTCACCCTGTCACTCCTAGAAGACTCCTTATGGGTTTGTGCCACTCATATCCATCCTCTTTTCCTACCTATGACCTCATCACTCTGTTTTTCCCTTGCCCATAACTTCACTTTCCATCTAGGGTTACTTATAGCCTAATTCCTTCCCATGTTCACTAGGTTCCTAAATCATTGATGGTCTCAAAACTATATTTGTAGGCTCTTTAGATAAATAAAGTACATTGGATTTTGGATCTTCATTACACCACTTTGTCAATACTTTGTTTTTCACTTGAAGCCTCCGAAGCCAATTTTCAGTCAAATACTAGGTCAAAGAGCCCTCTCACTAGGTCACTAGGGTTTCACATGGTTTAAGGTCAACATTAGGTGTTTTAGGCACTAATTTTCCTTTGCCAGAAAGTTTCCAAAGAAGTTTGTCTTATCAAAATCATAAACTGCAGGAGAAGAAAGGGAAACAAGTTGGTCTTGAAAGAAGAACTGCGATTTTGATCTGAATGGCCCACTTGAATATCAAAACACTGATCACTTACAACAAATGACCTGAAGGATGGCACACAAAGCCAGGCATGAAGAATATCTTGCAGAAATGATTGAAGAGAAGGTGAAATGAAGAAGTGAACTCCATGATAACAACAAAGGAAGGTTTTGAAGGAGCTGTTGTGTACAAGCATCCCAAAAAGTTGCCAAGGTGAATGTCTCATTGCCTCCAAGGGAAAAGGTATGAAGAGTATCAGTAAGAAGGGTGGGCTCAGTGTTTTCAATCACCTGTATTCATAAGTATCAGAGAAGGTAAAATGGTAAGCCAAACTTCATGGTGAAAGCAAAAGATAGATTTTTGGAGATGTCATTATGATAAGATCTCGAACTTGTGAAGGGTGAACTTGTCATGCCTAAATAAGAAAAAGAGATAAGTTCAACTCCATGCTGCAAGCAAAGGAATGATCAAGAAAGTCAAGCTTCTGTTGTGTGAAAACATCACAGAGGTGTCAAAGGGAACATATCATGCCTCCTTGACCAAAAGAAAGATCAAATTCACCAAAGCAAGCCTGCAGAACAAAGGTGTAAAGAGTATCAGTGAAAATGACAAACAAGAGTTTTAGACATTGGAAAATGGGTTGCAAAGGTAAAATAATTCATAAGCCCATTAACACTCATTTCACACTTCAATGAATCATTGTCACTTGCAGGAAATTAGAAATTTCAAGAAAATATAAAAATATGAGTTTTTAAGGCAAAATTGAAAATTTTTGCATGGCGCTGCGCCCCTGGGTTGGCGCTGTGCACTCGGAGTCGAGCGTTGTGCCCTTGGCGAAATTTCCCGTACATTTTTTCAAAGCGCTGCGCGTTCGCCTGAATCGCCCGACAGGCCAGGCAAAAAGCCTTTGGCACTAAGCACCTGGCACAACATGCTACGCGTTTGCCTGGCTCGACACATCGCTCACCTGGGCGCTGCGCGCTTGGCCAGGAGGGTCTCATACATCTTATGACCACTCAAAACATCTCAAATTGTTTCCATGCCTCTGTTAATCTGTCCTCCAAGTATTTTAAAAGGTAATTACACACCCTAGCCACCTCTTCAAGCAGTTTGGATGGTCTAAATTGGGTGAAATGAAACCCTAAGGAGGGAACCCTAATTTTCACACTTAAACATCATTGTGTAAAAACATTTCTCCATCTGCATATTAAGAAGACCAGTAAGGCACCTTGTTGAAGGATTGTTCACTCATCTAAGGCTATGCCTCCACTCACTTCATTCACTCATAAACTCTGTCCTCTACACTACAAACAGATTGACATTCAATGCCCTTCTTCCTATCAGTTTTATATCAGTGCTAGGAGTTATCTACACAGGGTCTAAACACTCAGCAGAGGTTTGTCATTTAGTCTTGCCTCTCACTCACATACCTTCACATCATAGTGAACCTCCTTCATCAACCCTCCAAATCCTTCACTATCATCTCAAAGTACAAGTGCATCTAAACATGAAGATGATAGCCATGAAGAACCAAGTGAGGTGGGAGTGGCCCTTTGATTTTGTCAGCAAACTCAAAGAGCTGAACGAAGATCACTCATTTAATCATCTACTCTATTGGTGATATTGGAAAAGAGAGTTCACCAAATGAATAGATATCATATGTAAGTTAGATTAGGATAGATAGGTAGGAAAATAAGCTCAACACTATGAGCATCTTTTAGTTTTAGAGTGCTAATCTAAAAAAGAAACAAAAACAGAGAAAATATGAAAAAGAGGGCAGGTTTAAAGAAGAGGTACAACCCCATACCCAAAAAAGAGTATTGGTGAAAGTGTGCAAACCTAAATGCCACTACTTGTTAAAAAAGAAGAGTCTTGTTCAGTCATCTAGCCTAATCATAACTGAACATGTTTTAAATTTCTACTGATAGGTTAGTGAAAGAAGATTTGTTAAACCATTTAAGCTTGACTTGTCAGTAGGTTAGATTAGGAAAATATTTTTGGTTCCAAATGCTCAAATTTGAACCAAAGAAGAGAGAGAGGGATGTATAACAAATTCCAAATCACAACCCTCATGTTTTCACTTTTACTTTTTGCAAATAATGTCTGTGTGTAGCTTGTCCAAAATGGCACAACCCATGACAAATCAGATTGCTTAATCTTGGTTTGGTCATGTTTTGAATTTCAAGTCAGCAAGATAGAGAATAAAGTCTGTCAAACAGCTTAATCTTAACAGATGGATAGACTCGGTAGAGAATAAGAGAGTTCATCAATCTAATCTGAACTCTTAGAAGTAATAAGGGTACAAGTAGATAGTTTTTTGTGCTTTCAAAAGAAAAATATGTCAAGGGTTTTCAGTCCAAGAGCACCCAAAAGAAGAAAAAATGTTAGGCAAAGTATGATGGGTAGGTAGAAATGAGGTTGAAGCAAACATGTCTTTTCAGGTTTTGAGATCATAGCTTCAAGAGAACATTAGAAAATGAAGGAAGAGAGATCTGCAAAGTACAAGTAAGGTACTGGTCTTCAAAACTCAAAGATTTGAACTCTGAGGTCTTGGACACCTCCTGAAAAGGAGTTTCCCTCCCCAAGTGGAGCCACTGTTAGTCATTAGTAATTTTTACTATCTGTAGATGACTAAATATTGGCTCTAGATTTCTAAAAACAACATTCTTTGAACATTGTGAGTTTTATAAATCACACTGCCTTCATTATCCTTATGGAAAGATTTTCAATATTTCATCAGCTTGCCATCTCATGGTCGCCCTGTCACTCCTAGAAGACTCCTTATGGGCTTGTGCCACTCATCTCCATCCTCTTTTCCTACCTATGACCTCATCACTTTTTTTTTCCTTTGCCCATAACTTCACTTTCCATCTAGGGTTACTTATAACCTAATTCCTTCCCATGTTCACCAGGTTCCTCAACCATTGATGGTCTCAAAACTATCTCTGTAGTCTCTTTAGATAAATCAAGTACATTGGATTTTGGATCTTCATTACACCACTTTGTTAATACTCTGTTTTTCACTTGAAGCCTCCAAAGCCAATTTTCAGTCAAAGACTAGGTGAAAGAGCCCTCTCACTAGGTCACTAGGGTTTCACATGGTTTAAGATCAACATTAGGTGTTTTAGGCACTACTTTTCCTTTGATAGAAAGTTTCCAAAGAAGTTTGTCTTATCAGATTCATAAACTGCAGGAGAAGAAAGGGAAACAAGTTGGTCTTGAAAGAAGATCTGGGATTTTGAGCTGAATGGCCCACTTGAATATCAAAACACTGACCACTTACAGCAAATGACCTGAAGGATGGCACACAAAGCCAGGCATGAAGAAAATCTTGCAAAAAAGATTGAAGAGAAGGTGAAATGAAGAAGTGAACTCCATTATAACAACAAAGGAAGAATTTGAAGGAGCTGTTGTGTTCAAGCATCCCAAAAAGTTGCCAAGGTGAATGTCTCATTGCCTCCAAGGGAAAAGGTATGAAGAGTATCAGTAAGAAGGGTGAGCTCAGTGTTTTCAATCACCTGTATTCATAAGTATCAGAGAAGGAAAAATGGTAAGCCAAACTTCATGGTGAAAGAAAAAGATAGATTTTTGAAGATGTCACTATGATCAGATCTCGAACTTGTGAAGGGTGAACCTGTCATGCCTAAATAAGCAAAAGAGATAAGTTCAACTCCATGCTGCAAGCAAACTAATGATCAAGAAATTCAAGTTGTTTTTGTGTGCAAACATCATAGAGGTGTCAAAGGGAACATAACATTCCTCCTTGACCAAAATAAAGATCAAATTCATCAAAGAAAGCCTGCAGAACAAAGGTGTAAAGAGTATCAGTGAAAATGACAAACAAGAGTTTTAGACATTGGAAAATGGGTTGCAAAGGTAAAAGAATTCATAAGCCCATTAACACTCATTTCACACTTCAATGAATCATTGTCACTTGTAGGAAATTAGAAATTTCAAGGAAATATAAAATATGAGTTTTTAAGGAAAAGTTGAAAAATTTTGCCTGACGCTGTGACCCTGGCTTGGCGCTGGGCACATGGAGTCGGGCGTTGCACCCTTGGTGAAATTTCCTGTTTATTTTTTCAAAGAACTGCGCACCTGGAAATGCGCTGCGCTTTTGCCTGAATCACCTGACAGGCCCAACAAAAAGACTTTGGCGCTGCGCACTTGGCCAGGAGGGCCTCCTACACCATATGACCACTCAAAACACCTAAAATTGTTGCCATGCCTATGTTAATCTATCCTCCAAGTATTTTCAAAGGTAATTACACACCCTAGCCACCTCTTCAAGCAATTTGGATGGTCTAAATTGGGTGAAATGAAACCCTAAGGAGGGAACCCTAATTTTCATACTTAAACATCACTGTGCAAAAACATTTCTCCATCTACATAATAAGAAGACCAGTAAGGCACCTTGTTGAAGGATTGTGCACTCTTCTAAGGCTGTGCCTCCACTCACTTCATTCACTCATAAACTCTGTCCTCTACACTACAAATAGATTGGCATTTCATGCCCTTCTTCCTATCAGTTTTATATCAGTGCAAGGAGTTATCTACATAGGGTTTAAACACTCAGTAGAGGTTTGTGATTTAGTCTTGCCTCTCACTCACATACCCTCACATCATAGTGATCCTCCTTCATCACCCCCTCCAAATCCTTCACTATCATCTCATAGTACAAGTGCATCTAAACATGAAGATGATGGCCATGAAGAATCAATCAAGGAGGAAGAAAACAGTGGGGCCTGTTGGTTCCGTGTGATTTGCAAGTTTGGCAAGAAAAAATGCTGCAAGGGGCCATATCAGAACCACTTTGGAATCCTAGGATCTAGCCATCCTGGATTCAGAGAGGGATCTCTCTATATGAGTGTCTTAAAATGACATGTCTTTATGCCTTGTTTATGATATTAGGCTAGTTATGAAGCTCTAAGAACTTGTTGGTTTGGTTGATTGAAAGGTCATTTGTTAGATCTAAGATTGGAGTTGATTGAGAGAATGTTTCAGCTGGAAGGATAGCCTATGAGACAACAATAATCCATTGGGCTATGGAGTCATAAAAGGATTTAATTATTCAACAACTCTTCAAGGGTTTTCATAGGGCAAGCCAACTAGATTAGATGGATCTCTTTAGATTAGGTAGTGATATGAAACAATAATAAGTTGTGAAGGCAGCAAAGCTATAGTCAGTTAAGAATCTTCTAGCTCTACTTAGATAAGAAAATCCTTTTAAGGTAATTGTTTGAAGCAAGCCAAAGGACAGGGCAAACCTTAGACTTATTTGGACAAAATTTTAATAAGAAAACCTCTAAGACAACAATCCAGTAATACTAAGAATACTTTCAGATAAAGAAAACATGTAAGATAATAGTGAGAGCAGCCTAAGATCAAACAGAAATAATCTAATCTGCTTTTGACCAACTCTCTAGGGATCTTTCAAAGCAAATTTTTAAGACAGACCAGAGGACAGGGCATACCATAGACTCCCTAGTTTAGACTCTACTAAGCATAATTTAAAAAGATCTTTAAAACAATATCTCAAGTTGTACTCAAGGAGCATGGACTCACCACTAATTTCCTTGGTTGCACTCTATTGAAATCATTCCTTAAAATAACATCTCAAGCCGTACCAATGAACATGGACTTACCAAAAATTCCCTGGTTATACTCTATTGAATCATTCTTAAAACAACTAGCTAGATAAAACTGAAGGGCAACTAAGAATCCTCCAATCAGACCTTTGCAGAAGAAAACATAAAGATAAAGATTTCAAACAGAAATAGGGTGCTATAACAGCAAATCCTACTCTAAATTTTCTGTTCTTTATTAGAGAATAGGAACAGAATGCAAAACATAAGAAAAACAATAACAGAGAGGAAAAACATCACCATTAGCATAGATCAAGGATCTTGTGAACGTGCTTGTTTTATTGATTTTCAAACCAGTTACATACTCCAGTACAATAGGTCTTTACAACTCAAATATTTCTCCATGCATCCTAGTATTCCTCAACTAGCTCAGCAGCTCTTCAATCCTCAAATTTAGCTAAGCAACCAACATTAATAATGAAGCTCTCATGCAATATTTATATGCAAATGTGGAGGTGAAATTGAAACTAGGGTTTAAGTGTTATTTATTACAGAGTTAATGATTTTTGACCTTTGAGACCCTGCAAGGCCCAAGGAAAAAATATTTGAAAGAGTTACTCTAAAATAATAACTTTGTCTTTAACTTCTGAGTTAATTTAGTTGAAATATTTGACTTTTAAGGCTTGGTAATAACTTTGCAATAACTATTGAGCTGCTTCCAAAATATCTCTGACTGTGTAATAACTGCCTAATGCTTTTATTGAAAGAAAACATGTTGTAGGTGGCAGTTTGGTCTTTGGGGGGGTAAATGCTTCCTTGTTGAGTCATTCGAAGCTATCATTGTATTAATATGCCTCTGTTTTAACCATTAAACTTTGTTTAGGCTTTTGAAATTTGATTTATCCTTCATAATCTGCCTTACTGTCTTTATCCCCCATTCTACTTTTTGATTGTTTTGTCCATTTGTCCTTTGTTTTTGAACCTTTGGCTTTCATCCTTTAATTACTGCTTACCTGGCTAATCCTTTATGTTTATCTTTTGATTTAAGATTAGGCCATTAATCCTTCTGCTTTCTTCATTTATTTACTGCTTCTTTGACTGTTTGTTTGGTCTGTGTGCAGGGAGGCGGTCTTCTTTGTGGCTGAAAGGTCAAATGTCCACCAAGGATCATGATCTTGGTGGTGACAGGGTTTAAACCTTCGCCTTTGTTCCCTTAAATTCATTTAAAACCCCTTGGATCGTCATCCGAGGCTTTCACTTGTCTTTTCTGGGCCATCAGAATGCCTTTTTGGGCATCCCCGCCATTTAAAACCTACACAAAACACAAACTAATCAGTTAAAAACCTGTGAGAGTTGGCCTGACTGCATTTTCAGGGTGTCGAGGTGGTCAGGAGGTGTGTTGCAGAGGGGGAGAGGGCGTAGGGGCATGGTTCTGGAGGCGGAACCTGGTGGATTTCAAGCGGAGGCGAAAAAGATTTGAATTTTTGCGTGGGGAGGGAGAAAGGAGTTTCAGAAAACCATAAGTGGTTTATCAGACACGTTGAGGGTGGTAAGTGGTATTGGAACAAACACATGCGATGCCACTGGGCGATCGATGCGTGGCGGGGCGAATACCGCCCATTTCGCGCGGGTTGAGAGTTTTAACACCCATCGCAAGTTTCTGCATGATATGGGTTTTGGGCCATCAGATCTCGAGGAGTGAGATCGACGGTGCGGAATGAGTTGGGGAGCAGAGTGCAGGTTTGGGGGGTGGAACCCACGGACAGGTGTCGGGCTGCGGTTGGGCGGCAGGGCCAAGTGGAAGGAGAGGCCTATTTATTTTGATTTTTCAAAGGTTCGGGGGGGTGGGGGGGGGCTCGAGCTTTATAAAAAAGGTCGGGTTAATGAAAAGGGGCAGAGGTTTAATTTATATAGGGAGGGGCTAAGGGATAATGGAGGAAGCAATTATATGGGTAGAAAGGGTTGGGGTTTTAAGCAGAGAGGGGCTTAAATGCCTGTTTTATAAAGAGGGCGTGTTTAGAACATAAAAATAGGGTTTTATGATAATTAAAAAGGCCCGATAGGTCTAAAAAGTTAGATTAAAACAATGGAAAAGGGACTTTTACATTGTTTAAGGTTCTTAGGGAAAAAAATGATGAATGGGGTAGATTTTTTAGGGGTTTTTAAGAGGGAAAATGAGTATTTGAAGGGAAGAACGAGTGAATGAGGAGGGAGTATGGAGGGATGGTGATAAGGGGAAAAAACCCAAAATGAGTCTCTTTGAAGCAGCAATGTAGTTATTTTAGAAGGCAAAGGCGAAGGAATTCAGTGAACAAGTTAGGCTTAGGATAATGAAGGCGGTGAGATTTCCAAAACTCACAATATTTTCACAAATTTTGTTTTTGGGAATCTGAGACCATTACTTAGTCATCTTCTGATATCAACAAAACTACTGATGACTAACAGTGGCTCCACTTGGGGGGGGGCAAATCCTTGGGGAGGTGTCAAGAACCTCAGAGATCAAATCTCTGGAAAAAGTAGATCTGCCTTGATTCTGCATATTGACATACCTCCATTTTAACATGATGATTTCCTGCTTTGGAGTTTGTGATCTGCAGCATTTGAATCATAACATGATTAATTTCAACCCAAACTTCTACCTACCCATCATACTTTCCTAGCATTTTTTCTTCAGTGGGTGTATTTAGACTTGCAAACCCTTTTAACATCAATTTTTCTTCTTTGAAAAATAGGAAACTATCTAATTCTACCCTTATATCACCCAAGAGTTCAGATTAAACTGATGAACTCATTATTTCTCTACCTACTCTAACTATCTGTTAAGTTTAAACTGTTTGACATATTTTCATTCTCTAATCTAAAACAGGAAATTGAAAACATAACCAAATCCGGATTAGACAGTCTGATTTGTTATGAGCTATGGCATTTTGTACAAGCTGCACATAGACTTTATTTGCAGAAAACTTAAAACAAAACTTTGAGGGCTTATAATCTGAAATTTGTTATGCATCCCTCTCTTTCTTTGGCTCAGGTTTTGATCATTTTAGAACCTTTGACTCTTTCCTAATCTAATCTACTGATAAGCCAAGTTTACACAGTTTGAAAAATCTTCATTCACTAACCTATCAGCATAAATTTAAAACTTATTTAGTCATGATTGGGCTGTATGACTAAACAATACTTTCTCTTTCAAAGTGGTGGCATTTGGACTTGCACACTTTCAGAATATTCTTTTTTGGTATGGGGCTGTACCTTTTCCTTTTCATCTGCACTCTTTTCTTTTTTCTTTGTTTTTGTGTTCATTTTTCTAATCTTTTCTTTAAGAAATGTTATTTACAATGGTGTTGGGCACCGAATCTGGCTATCTCTCTAACCATTTTTGCCATCCTTTCTAACCCTTTTTGTTTAATTACCAACATTTGCCATGTTAAATTCATGAGGTAAATGCCCCTGACTTTTCCAATTGGAATATTTTAATTAATGAAGTAAAGTTGCGGAGTTTTACCTAATTGCGGCACTAAGATCTGTGTTTGAATGCAGATTGGAAAACAGGAACCCTTGCTCCAGCAGTTTGCAACAGAATCGGTAACGGCCAGCTAAAGGGAGATTGCGCAGCTGGAATCACGATTCCCTGGGCATATTATCGGCCCTTGCTTCATCCAGGATATCTGATATTCGTTCCGTTCCAACCAAAGTCCATTTTTGAACGCGCGGTTATCATGTTTCAGGGAAATATGTTATTCCCATGTACTGTGTATAAAATGGACATTGTTCCTGTAATTGGGGGTTCCCGAAAGGAGATTGTAATCACATTTTTATAGATTAATAAAATACCTTTTGTTCCTCTGTCTTCAAGCGTTTTGTGACTAGCGCAACCCCTGAACAGAGAGCTAGGCCCGCTCTTCTGATCAGGTGTTGCATCTGTGTATGTGTGTGGATTATTTCTTGTTATAGTTGCTTCTATTATTTCTTACTGTTAAAGATTGTTTTGAATGTCCAAAATTTGATTTTACTTCACGACAATGTTTTGAATTTTAACCATAAACCCTTGGTTGGACGGATTGTGTGTTTGTTCCTGCATATACCTTGCGCGTTGCCTTGAAAGGACACGCTCTTGGATTGATAAAATTAATGTCAGATTAGGGTGGATAAATCATCCCTACCTGAACACCAACATTTTGGCGCCGTTGCCGGGGAGGCTAACAAGGTGCAAACAACGATTCGAACCAACCAGAGGGTCAATCTCTCGTCCTGGGGAGAGAATGAGCTTCTTCACTTTGCTTCAGGTCTTGAGTGTAGGTTTTGATTTTGGTTTGTTTATTTCTGTTTTTGTTTTGAGTTTTGGGCCATCTTCTTGTTTTGGGGAGGGAGGAGTCTTTTGACACCCTGCTTCAGATCTGGGAGTATTAGGTATTTTTGTGGGTTGTGTGGTTGTGGTTCTTGTCCCAGGGAGGGAGGATTTTTTGACGCCCTGCTCTGGGCCTGAAACCCTAGCTTTTTGTTTCGTTATCTTTCTCTTTTTAACTCTGTTATCTTGGGGAAGGAATGGTCCTTTGAAACCTTACTTCAATATTGAAGCATTGTAGGTTCATACACAGACCTTCCATTACACCAATTTTTGTATGAACAAAGAACCAAATAAGAGGGGCGGAGCGAGAGCCCCAAAGAGGGGAAGACCAGATTTGGGGAGAAAAACTTACATTCAGCAGATCATAGAAAAGGCAGAGTCCGAAGCATCTTCCCGCGCAACTGCAAGGCTAGGGGCTAGGAGAGTGAAGTCCGAGGGACAGTCAGTGGATCAGCTTGTGCAGGCCACGGTATCCCTGGGTGATTTAGTACAACAGGGTCCTCCAGTAGTAGAAGAGACAGTTAACAGTGGACCAGATCGAGAGGACCTTGTATTGGTATTAACAGAGGAAGAAATTGTAAGTAGAACATCGTTGGAGTCGGACTGCTCTAATAAGGGAAAGGAAGTTGTAGTCGAGGGATTGAACTATCAGGATACAGGAAAAATAAACGAGGAGGTATTGGTATCGCCAAGAGACCAGGGAAGCGCCACTAAAGTAACTCACATTCCAGTAGTCAGGAGTCCTCGACTATCCTCTACAGAGCCTATTGAAATCCCTAGCGATTATTGGAAGATATTTATGGCTCCCACAACCTCCACTATTGAATTTACCATTGGGAATTTGGGAGTTGGCGCGCCTACAAAGCCTATCCCATTATCAGCACTACCAAACTTTCATGGGCTTGTTTCAGAGGATACCGACACGTTTCTATTTGAGTTTGACAAAGTGTGCCGGGGCTATGATTACACGACAGATGCCCAGAAGTTAAATATTTTCCCTTCTACACTAAAAGGGACGGCTTTGCGATGGTTTATGGGCCTTGGGGGAAATCCATTTCCACATGGGATGATATGCAAACAACTTTTTTGGAAAAATACTAGGATTACTGCAAATACCAGAACATCAAGGAGGAGCTTTTCAAGTTCACACAAAAAGAAGACGAAAGTTTGGAAGATTGTGTTGAGAGGTTTAAATACCTCTTGCAGAGGTTAGGTCATTCTAATTTGGATAAGGAAATCTTGAAGGTTATCCTCCTTCGACCCTTTCGAGAGGAATCAATGGAATTATTGAATATTGTGGGAAAGGGAGACATTTCTAAGGAGACCGTTGAAGGTATTTGCGACTTGTGTGTCCAGTGCTCGAGGGGGCTTGCAAGAAACGAATCAAGGATCCGTTCAGTAAAAGGATATGGCAGGGGTGTTACGAAATCAGAAGTTGGGAACCTGCTAGACAACTTAAAGATGGATATTCTCAGTACCCTGTCAACACAAATTGACACTTTGCAAGTAAAACATAAGCAGCTGGAACTGGATAGGACCATGGAAATCTTCTGCCCGAAGTGCAAGAAGAATCATCTGGAAAGGGAATGCCCATTAAAGTCCCTAGAAAAATGTGACATCTGTGAGCTGAATCATGTGACAAGCTCATGCCCTTCCTTGCCAGGCCTGAAAGCGGTATTTCAAGGAGCAGGGGAGGACACGGAGCAACTGTACCTCATGGGCGCCAGGAAGCCATGGCAACTTCAACCACCGATGGGAAATCAAGGTATGTACCCAGATCCATCTTAGTATTTAATAAAATGAATCCTGAAAATATGCCTTGTCCCCCTATGTGGCCACAATACCAGTACCCACTGTGGCAGCAATGGAACCCTCAATTCAGTTTCCTTGGCGATGACCCTCTTTAGGGTAGTTTCCTCAACAGATGCCACAACAGCAACTCCAATTACCTTCCAATGTGCCTCCTGGCAATCAACCTGTTCATCCTTAGCTTCCAATGCAGCCTAACCCTAACCCCAACAATAAAGGAGCTCATCAAGCTGACGTTCTTAACCCGCCTTCGTATAGTATCTCTACTGCAGAACTGTATGAAATTAATTTGCGATCAGGTCGAACAGTTGATACCCAACCCCCTCCAGTTATCATTGAACAACTTGATAATGAAGAAAGAGAGGCACAACCGACCAATAGAGAACCAAAACAAACTGTTAAACGCCAAATGCCCCCTGTAAAACAACCTCAATATGAACAACCTTACCTAGAGAGACTAATTATGAGTAAACCAAGGCCACAAGTTGAATTCGACTTATTAGGAGAATTGAAAAATTTATTTGTTAAAATTCCCTTGTTACAAGCTATGAAGGATGTGCCAATTTATGCAAAGAATCTTAGGGAATATTGTTCAAAGAAACCTGCGAAGAAAACTAAGGACCCCCTCACTATACATGTTATGGGAAAATTATCGGACTTCATGATGGGGAAATCAATACCAGTGAAATATGGAGATCTGGGGAACTCGATTTTGACAGTACAGATTAATGGAGTGGAGATTCCAAATGTGCTGGTAGACCTGGGCGCTGCCGTCAATGTCATTACTACTGAAACCATGCATACGTTAGGCCTTCAAAATTTGAAGCATACACCCATAGTGTTGGAGTTGGCAGATAGATCCATAGTCAAGCTTGTGGGGAAGTTGGAGGACATGACAAGTTCAGTAGATGCATGGAATTACCCTATCGATTTCCTAGTATTGCATACACAATCTTCAGTAGGTGGTCACTCTTTGATTCTGGGTAGGTCATGGCTGGCTATCGCAGACGCTTATATTGGATGCCAATTAGGAAATATGGTCATTTCTAATGGCCATAACACCAAGAACTTGGTGCTATACCCACCGGCAAAACCAGATGCACCTAAAAAGTCAACAGGTGGCAAGAAGGCTGTATCTATGGTGGAAGTTGAAGAAGAGGAAGAAGTGAGACCGATCCTTACTATCAGGCAGGCCCTTCAGTTGAAGATGGAATCAGAAGATGATGTGATCACTTCCTTCATGAATGATCCTTGTTCCGTTTTAGAGTCAAACTAGCAGGTCTTAGAATCCATCCTAAGCTGTGAAACTCAGGAGGATATTGAAACAGCGGAAGAATTGGAAGAAGATGTTGAAGCACCTCATGAAAGTGTGCAAGTGGAGATAGAACCAGGGAAAACTCTGAATATCAATCCAGGTTTGTCAGAATCCCGGAGGAAGTAGTTGATAGATGTTCTTCAGAAGTATAAGGAAGCTTTCACCTGGGATTATTCAGACATGAAGGGGATTCGTGATAACCTATGCACCCATCACATATACATCAAAGAAGATTGTCGTCCTATAAGATAGCCTCAGATAAGGATGAATCCGACATTGAAGAACATTGTGAAAGAAGAGCTTCAGAAACTACTGGATGCGGGTTTTATTTACCCTATCTTAGATAGCCAATGGGTCTCACCACTGATAATGGTCCCTAAGAAGAATGGTAAATGGTGAATCTGTGTGGATTACCAGGAGTTAAATAAGGCAACGCAGAAGGGTCATTTTCCTCTGCCATTTATCGATCAAGTCTTAGACACATATGCTGGTAAGAAATTTTTCTCATTTCTGGATGGGTTTAGTGGATATAACCAAATCCAGATTGCTCCCGAGGATCAGGACATGACCACTTTCACATGTCCCTGGGAAACATTTGGATACCGGGTCCTTCCTTTCGGCCTATGTAACGCCCATGTGACTTTCCAGAGGGAAATTTTGGGAATCTTCTCTGATTTGATAGATGATGGTGTTGAAATTTATATGGATGACTTCACTCCATATGGGGATTCATTCTTAGAGGGGCTGAAAAATTTAGAAAAAGTTCTTGAAAGATGTATACAAGCGCGTGTTTCCCTGAGTACAATAAAATTTCACATGATGATGGAACAAGGAATTATTCTCGGGCATTTGCTTTCGGCTGAAGGAATCAAAATGGACCCAGCGAAAATAAAGGTAATTCTGCACTTTCCAACACCTAAAACACCCACACAGGTACGTAGTTTCATTGGCTGTGTTGGTTATTATAGGCGTTTCATAGAAAATTTTGCGAAAGTTGCACACCCATTATTTCAATTATTGACAAAAGATTCAGAATTTGTGTGGCCAGATGACTGTGATGCAGCCTTCACGAGAATTAAAGAATTAATCTGCAGTGCTCCGATTCCTAGAGGACCAGACTGGGCGTTACCTTTCCACATTCAGACAGATGCTTCTCAAACAACAATTGGTGCAGTACTGGGACAACAGGAAGATACAATACCTTATGCAGTCTACCATGTTAGTAAAAATTTGGCTCCTGCTGAATTGAACTACACAGTGACTAAAAAAGAGTTCCTTGCTGTTGTTTACGCCATCAATAAGTTCTGGCATTATATTACCGGGTATTCTACTTTTGTGCATACTGATCATGCAGCCATCAGGTATTTGATGAACAAACCTGTTACCCCTGGTCGTGTTACAAGGTGGTTGTTACTACTACAGGAATTTGATATTACTATAGTAGATAAACCAGGGAAGGATAATGTGGTTGCAAAATTGTTATCTAGATTAGAACATGATGGTAAGAATACACCAGTTGAAGATAATTTTCCAGATGAGCATCTTTTTGCAGTGTCTGCTAACACTCCGTGGTATGCAGATATTGCTAATTATCTTGCTACAGGTGAGGCGCCTCGTCACTTGTCCTATAAGGAGCAAAGTAAGATCATTCACGGGAGTGCCCGATATTCATGGATGGCAGGATATCTCTTCCATACAGGGATTGACCAGGAGATTCGGCGTTGTGTGGCAGGAAATGATATTTATGAGATTTTAAAGGCTGCACATGATGGACCTTGTGGAGGAAATTTTGCAGACAAACGAACAGGTCATAAGGTGCTGCAGATGGGATACTATTTTCCCTCCATCTTTCGTGATGCTTGGGATTATATTCGAAGGTGTGATAGTTGTAAGAGGATGGGACAACTTTGGAAAGCAGACGAAATGCCTCTTCAACCCCAGATAGTCCTTGAAGCATTTGAGAAATGGGCCATTGATTTTGTTGGGCCCTTTAACCCACCTTCTCATTAGAAAGCCTACATCCTAGTTTGTACTAATTATATAACCAAATGGGTGGAAGCTAGGGCAGTCACAAGAGCAACATAACAAGTAGTGTCAGATTTTCTTTTTGAAGAAATCTTTGCTTGGTACGGGACTCCAAGAGAAATTGTATGAGACGGAGGATCATAGTTCACATCCCATATGATAGAGAAATTGATGTAGAAATACGGGGTCAAACACAGAGTAACAACCCCCTATCATCCACAGGCGAATGGGAAAGTAGAGAGTACAAACAAGGTATTGGAAAATATCTTGACAAAGACAGTAGAAAGTCAACATGGCCGGGATTGGGCACAGAAACTTCTAGAAGCTCTATGGGCCTATAAAACAACATGGCGGAATACAACGGGGTTTTCTCCATTTGAACTAGTTTATGGGAAATCCCCCTGTTTCCAGTAGAATTTGAAATAAGCACACTCAGGACAGCTCTGGAAGTAGGCTTAGGTCTATCAGAAGCACAAAAAAACTGACTGGAACAGCTGAATGAGTTAGATAAGATTTGATCAGCAGCTGTATAGAGAACTACTTCTGTTCAACAACAAAGAATGAAATGACATGACAAATTTATCAAAACTAAGGTGTTTCATGAAGGGGATTGGGCGTTACTGTATGACTCCCGATTTAAGGATTCCAAAGGCAAACTCCGCACTCGCTGGATGGGACCATATCAAGTGGATGCAGTGTTCGACAATGGAACAGTTAGATTAATTACAATTGATGAGAATCAGATCACATTTTTGGTGAATGGACACTGTCTAAAATTATATCATCGTCCAGCTTCTAAAGATGCCTTTGTTAAAACCCTTTCAGATTCAGCTGATCTAATGGTTATTGCAGTAGAAGACACTCTCACTCTCCATTAAATCTGTCAAAAAAAAATTTGTGGTTATTACTCACTTGTTTGTGTTTTGCAGGAATAATAAAAGAATTATGGCCACGAGGAAAGTAACATTCGGTGTGTTACTCCATCAGTGTTGTTACAGAAGTAATTTGTTTCACTGATGCTGTTACTCTACAACTGCTGTTACTCTGTAGCTGCTGATACTCTGAAGTTGTTGTTACACCGTCGACGCTGTTACTTCGAAGTTGCTGCTACACTGCCGCTGCTGTTACTCCGAAGTTGCTGCTACACTGCTGCTGCTGTTACTTCAAAGTTGCTGCTACACTGCCGTTGCTGTTACTCCGAAGTTGCTGCTACACTGCTGATGCTGTTACTCCGAAGTTGCTATTACACTGTCAATGCTGTTACTCCGAAGTTGCTATTACACTGTCAATGCTGTTACTCTAAATTTGCTGCTACACTGCCGCTGTTGTTACTCTGTAGCTGCCATTACTCCGAAACTGCTGTTACTCCGTAGCTGACGTTACTCCGCGATTGCTGTTACTCCGCAACTGCCGTTACTCCGTAACTGCTATTACTCACTGTTGTCGTTACTCACTATTCACGACAGACATTTCTGCTGTTACTCCACCTTAAGGTGAGTTCACAGGTACGTCTCTGTTGACCTTATGGATTTAATTAAATATTCCAAAAGGATGGTTAAAACATGCCGAGGACGGTCGTCATTTAAGTTGGGGGGAGGGTACCGTCATAATGGCTGACGAAGTACTTAGTAAAGGTACTTATGACATACGACTTGTATCAAATCAATTTTAATGATCTTAAGTACTCTGTAATTATATCGTTGAGTTGGGATGTGTACTTGTACGCATAAGAGTCATATCAGTCACCCATCAAAATTTCGCATTAAATCTTAGAATATCTAACAATACTAATGCAATCTGTTAGTTAATTTCAAATGTACCAGTACTGTCTTACCCATTATATTCGAAAGTGGCCATGATGTTATTACAGTTAACAACAGTTTGGAGCCCTGTCACTCTCCCCTGCTAGCTAACTGTAGTCATCGTGCCGCTTCCTCCTCCGCAGCAATGGGTGGTCGATCTGTTGGCCATGAGCTTGATGATGCAACAAGAATCTGATGCAATCGGGAAGTATGGCAGGTATTCTAAAATGCAGGTTGGGATGTCTACTTTGATAGATTGAATGGCTGGGATGAAGAAAGTACAATGGAATTTGCATTAAATCTGGAGGAAGGAGTTTCTCGGATTCGTGGACTTGAAATTCCAGTCACAAAGGAAACTATTGCAGAGGTTAGTGGACTGCCACAGGGTGGAGAACGCTGGTTTTCCAAAAGAACCCCTTTTTTGGAATTCCTCGAAGCTTTTCTCCAAGCCAGAGAGAGCATCGCGCAGAAGGGCCGAGGATAGGATAGAACTTCATTGCTCCGGCCATGGGAAGTTGCAGAGGCTGTGATTAAATATATAACATGCGAGGGAAGATATTCCACTGTTTTTAAATACCACCTGCACATATTGGCGCACTTGCGGTTTCCCCAAGCGGAAGCCTTTTCAATGAACACGCCCTATTTTCTTCTAAGAAGCTTGAATTTGATGGCGAACTTGGCTCGGGAGGCGCAACAGGTGTTGGCGGTCCTTTCCCACCATGGGCTGGTGTGGTTGTTAGTGTTGAATGCCATTGAAAAGATTCTGATTCTGTGGGAATGGTTTCGAAACTCCACAGAGGAAGAAATAGAAGCTGCCACGGTTGCTAGGGCAGAGGAAACAGAAGCTATGCAAGAGGATGAAGGAGAGGACGAGGCCATGCAGGGAGATGAAGAGGACGATTATGTTGATCAGGAGGAGCCTGAGGAAATGGAGATGGAGACCGAGGAGTGTGAAGAGGAGTCGGCTTTCCAAATGCAAGCCGAATCGATTGAAGCCGAAAAAATTCCTACTGGCACTTCGGCCGAGGCTGCTCCACAAGAACCAGCCCAGTCTGCGGAGCCAATTGAGTAGACAGACAGTGTAATTGGCACAGAGGTCACTCCACAGGGATCCCCTATAAATATGGAACCTGTGGAGGAAGCAGTCGTTACCACTCCGACTACAGAGGTTACAAGGGAAATTGCGGGAGGATCAAGGAGTGAGGTTGACACTGCTCCACAAGAACCAACGTTGACCTCAAAATTGAATGGAGATAATTTGTTCCAGTTTCCTGTCTTTTTTCCTAAGGGACCGCGGGTAACCCGTTCCCCATAGCAAAGAGAAGAAGAAAGTGTTGCCATTCCTATGGCTTCAAATCTAAAATGAAGGCTACAACCGGAAGAGACCCCAACAGGAACACCAGCAGAAGGGAATCTTACCGGGACACCATTGTTTGAGGAGAATATACCTAACGAGAGAACAACCATTGGTGGAGAGGAGGGACCAAGTGGAGCGGTCCCAACAAATGCACCAATGGCGCATGAAGGCATAAAAAGAGTAAAACAAGAAAGAATGGAAGAAGAGCAGGCAGCAGAAATTGGATCGACTGTTGGCCCGACAGAGGCATTTCCGAGGGATTCACCTCCAGTTGCTGGAGCTGAGGGAATATAGGTTAAGCAAGAGGAAGCAGAGTTGTGCGGGCTGCGAAGACCACTTATCAAACAAAGATACCAACATCAGTTCAAGGAAACCATGCAGTTAAAAATGGAATTAAGGATTTTGAGAAGAAGAGTGCACAGAATGCAGAAGCAAATAAATAAGTATAAATGGCAAGCCAAGAGACCCAAGGTTGACAGGGTCAAAGCAGAAACTGATACAGATCCAATTGAACAACTATTTGAAGCCAGAGAGTATGCCTTGATGGCCAAACTATAGACGTGGAAGTCTACTGCAGCCCAGTACAAGAACGAGATCAAAATAACTGAAAAAAAAGCCTCTACAATTGTCTTCGGATATGTGGAGTGTATAGATATTATGAAGTTAAGGCATGCAAGGCAGCAGCTCAAGATGGAGCAGCTGGAAAAGCAAGTGGCCGAGTTGAAGAATGATAAGGAACAAATGTTCAAATTGGTGCAAGAGGTGATGGCATGTCGCCCTCCTGCTTCTTGCTATTCTTTATTTTTACATGAACGTTTTCTTTTATTTTGCATGGAGAGTATTAAGAATGAGGTCAGTTATGAGATTGAAGATGGCGTAAAATTCCTCCGGATCAAGAGAAATCATGATGTGCCAACTCAACATTTGATGTGTGAGTTTTATCTGCATGGGTATTTGTTACGGTTGGACAGAGACTTTAATCCAGTCCCATATGTGGGAGACATCCATATGAGGGCCCTCACCTCTTATGCTTTCAATCAAATTCATTAGCAGAAGGCTTGTGATACTTTTGAGTCCAATCAAGTCACAAAGCCGTTTATAGTAAGGGGGGAACATGGGAGGTCAGACACAGTGTACAATAAGCACCATGCCTTTTTGAAATTTGAGGAGAATAAAGAAATAATGCTAAGGACACAAAGGTGGTGCCTTGATCTTTGTATTAATCAATTAACTGTTTCTCAGAAAGAGGCCCTCGATTGTTGTTAGAAAAGATGGATGATGTCACCAATAGCTGTCTAGAATAGAGAACCTTTTGGGGCGCCTAATTTTGCGCGAGCACTTGCCAGGGTGCCTAGATATGTGGCATGCGTCCAAACATGTGGGATTCAGTGGATGGGGCTTCGGTTCCAATACCCTGTTATTTGGTTGCCTGCAAAAGTCTATACCCCTGCATACAACGTTCCAACAGATTGGTGGAAGGAAGTCCTCCTCTCAGATGGATTTAGAGTTCCTGGGACAGAGATGGCTCTAGAGTATAATCTTGCCGGGCTTCATGAAGCTCACAGTTTGAAGAACCCAGACCTACGGAGGCGGTGGACTGCATGAGGGCATGCAGATGGCTAGTTGGGGGGAGATGTTGGGCACTGAATCTGGCTATCTCTCTGCCCATTTTTTCCATCCTTTCTGACCCTTTTTGTTTAATTACCTACATTTTCCATGTTAAATTCATGAGGTAAATACCCCTGACTTGTCCAATTGGAATATTTTAATTATGAAGTAAAGTCGTGGAGTTTTACCTAATTGCGGCACTAAGATCTGTGTTTGAATGCAGATTGGAAAACAGGAACCCTTGCTCTAGCAGTTTGCAATAGAATTGGTAACGGCCAGCTGAAGGGATATCGCACAGCTAGAATCACGATTCCCTAGGCCTATTCTCGGCCCTTGATTCATCCAGAATATCTGCTGTTCGTGCCATTCCAACCAAAGTCCATTTCTGAACACTCGATTATCATGTTTCATGGAAATCTGTTATTCCCATGTACTGTGTATAAAATGGACATTGTTCCTGTAATTGGGGGTTCCCGAAAGGAGATTGTAATCACATTTTTACATATTAATAAAATACCTTTTATTCCTCTGTCTTCAAGTGTTCCGTGACTAGCGCAGCCCCTGATCAGAGAGCTGGGCCCGCTCTTCTGATCAAGTGCTGCATCTGTGTATGTGTGTGGATTATTTCTTGTTATAGTTGCTGCTATTATTTCTTACTATTAAAGATTGTTTTGAATGTCTAGCATTTGATTTTACTTCACGACAATGTTTTGAATTTTAACCATAAACCTTTGGTTGAATGGATTGTGTGTTTGTTCCTGCATATACCTTGCACGTTGCCTTAAAAGGATACACTCCTGGATTGATAAAATTAATGTCGGATTAGGGTGGATAAATCATCCCTACCTGAACACCAACAAATGGACAAAGCTTTGAACTGAAATATTTTAACAAAAGTAATGTTTGAGCGTCCTGCCATTTACAGGACCTCCAAAAAGTTCTGTTCCATCCATCTCATGAAAGAAGAATGCATTGTTACCTCTGGCATAATGAATGAGGCAAAGGTCTTTCCATAAAATTTCAAAATTTCCATGTTTGCCCTTATCTTCTCTCCTAGAATCCCATTTGAGCACTTTGTCCCCAATGTTGAAATCATTTGCCTTAGCTCTCTTATCAAACAACTTCTTGATGTTTTCTTGTACTTGTTGTGCTCTATTGTAAACTTCCTCTCTGGTTTGCTGCAACTATACAGTCTGATTCATTCTTGTTATCATGTCATCTTCTTCAGACTGTACCTCTTGGATCAACATCATGACTGGCACTTTTAAACTGGTTGAAATATTGCATCTGCTCCATAGACTAGCTGATAAGGAGACATCCCAATTGATTTTTTAGTTGTCAATCTGTCTGCCCATAGTGCATGTACTAGCTTGTTGTGCCATGATTTTTTATTTTCTTCCAGCGATTTCTTGATAATGTTTACCAAACTTTTGTTTGAGGATTCTTCCAACCCATTACCTTGAGGGTAATAAGATGTAGAATGGCCCAATGTAATCTGATATTTGTGGCAGAAATCCACCATCTTTTTAGATCTAAAGGTAGCAGCATTGTCAGTGATAATCTTTCTAGGACAGCCAAATCTGGATAAAATATGATTTTCAAGGAATTTAATGATGACTAGGTTTGTGGCATTCCTAGAAGGGATGGCCTCTATCCATTTTGTGAAGTAATAAGTTGCTGTGAGGATCCATTTATGTTGGGCAGATGAAGCAAGATGGATTTCCCCAATGAAGTCTAGGCCCCACTGTTGAAAAGGAGCTTCAACAGTGATAGGATGTAGAGGTAAGGGTAGCAGTTTTCTTTTGCCTTCAAATATTTGACATTTATGGCAGGCAATTACTATTTTATGGATGTCTTGAAAGAGTGTGGGCCAATAGTAACCAGCTCTAAGGATTTTGTTAACAGTGTTTCCAATAGAGGTGGCCTCCACATTCTCCTTCATGGAACTCATGCTTGATCTTATGTGCATCATTCTTAGGCAAACATTTAAGCAACAATCCACTAGCATTTTTCCAATATAAATTTTTATCTAAAATGCAGTAATTTACAACTTTCAACTTTAAAAATCTTGCCTTTGTTTTAGACAAACCAGGAGGGACATTAAGATTAAGAAGTACGTGTAAAATATCAGCATACCAAGATCAATTTAGAAAATAATCTTCAATAAGTGGAGTTGCCAACTCCTCCTGCTCATCTAATGCATTTAACATGTTTATATCAAGTGCTTGAAAGTTGGTTTTAGCCATAAGTTTTGCTAGTCCTTGGCCTTTGATGAGCTTAGTGGGTTTGATTTCCAAATCATATTCTAATATAACAACAATCCACTTCCCTCTTTTGCCATTAAGATCTTGTGTTAAGATGTCTTTTAGCACTGAGTGAGGCACAAATGCAATGATGTATGAGTGTAAAATGTAAACCCTGAAATATTTTAATGCTTTGATTAAGGCAAAGGCTTGTTTTTTCATTATGTTGTATTTCAGAGGTGCATCTCTTAATGACTTGCTGAAAAATGAAATGGGCTGCTCTTGTCCCTTTATGTTTTTTATGTAATAGGACAACAACAACTGTATGTTCTGATGCAAAGGAGAATATGAAGAAATCTTTAGTAAAATTAGGACTGATTAGAACTGGTGTTTGGGTGAGTGCTTGTTTTACCAGTTCAAAGGATTGCTTTGCTTCTAAGGTCCATTTAACCCCTGTCTCTCTTTTTAGCATGTTTGTAATGTTTCTAAGGAGTTCAGCTAGGTTGTGCATGAACCTTCTTAATAAATTGATCTTTCCAATTAAAGATTGCAGTTCTTCGATATTTCTAAGATGATTAATTTGCAATATCCCTTCAATCCTTTTTGGGTCTATCTTGATTCCCTCTTCAGATATTATACGGCCTAGAAGTTTACCTTCTTAGAGGCCAAATAGATTTTTCTTGGGGTTTAAGGACATACCATATTTTCTTCATTTCTCAAATACTTTTCTTAAGTGTATTAGGTGTTCTTCATCTGTTTTGGAATAGATTGTGATCTCATCAAGGTAAATCACAATGAAGTAACCTATTTCTTCTGAGAAAGCTATATCCATGGCTCTTTGGAAGGTGGCACCAGCATTCATTAAACCAAAAGGCATTTTCACATACATGAATGTGCCCCAAGGTGTAGTGAAAGCTATCTTAAGTTGATCATCAGGGTGTACCAGCACTTGGTTGTATCCTGAAAATCCATCTAACAAATAAATTCTCTTAGACCCTACTACCCTTTGTAAGATATGATCCATTTTGGGCAAGGGGTAATTGTCCTTTAAGGAGGCTTTGTTCAAGTTTTCGAAGTCTATACAAAGCCTTATCTCTCATGTTTTCTTCCTCATAGATACAAGATTGGATACCCATTCTGAGTATCTCACAGGGACTATAATTCCAGCATCATGCATTTTCTTGATTTCTTTCTCAACCAAAGGTAATTGCACAGGGTCTATTCTGCTCAATTTTTGTCTAAAAGTTTTCTGGTTTTCTTTGCGGGTTATCTTATGCTGAATTATCTCTGTATCACATGACTTTAAGTCTTCATAACTCCAAGCAAAAACATCATAAAATTCATTAAATAGCTCAAGATATTTCAGTTTTATGTGAGCTGGCAGTGTTTTGGATAATTTAATCATTTTAGGCTTTTCTTCACTGCCTATATTGCATTCTTCAACTTCTATTTTAGTGGGCTCCATCTTTGGATTTTTGGCAACATCATTAATGTCAAACAATTCTTCTAGGGGCACTAGTCCCTTTGGCAAGTTTTCAGTGTTAGTCTGTAGCACATCTAAATCTTGTTTTTCTAAATCAGTGCATATTTCTGTTTTATGTTTATGTTCTTTTGTCAACAGATTTATATCAGCAGTGTCAGGAGGTTCTTCTTTATAATATTGTTCCTTAGTAGGGCAGTCTTCTTCATATTCTGAGTCTGAATTTGGCACTTCAAACTCATTTCTGGACTGCAGGAAATCTTCTATTTGTCTATCTCCTTCAAAAACTTGCAAGTATCTTTCATTATCTGGAACTGCTAGTCTATATTTGACTTGGACTGTGTATTGTTTGCTTTGATGAGGTTTTAGACATGTACTTGCAGCAAAGGCTAATCCATTGGCAAGGATGTTTTGGTTTCTAGGGACAAAGATGAGCTCATATTCTGCAAAGGTTTTTAAAAGGTCAATGGTATCATCCCTATATGCTCTTATTCTTGGATGCTTGGTAGTGTATTCCCCATTTATTTGCTTAATAATCAATTCTGAATCTCCATGGACAGTTATCCTCTTGGCTCCTAATTTCTTCAGTAAGTGTAGTCCTAAGAGGAGTGCTTCATACTCAGCTATGTTGTTAGTGCATTGAAAATTTAGCCTATATGAGTGGCCTTCAGCATGATTATTTTTAGTGTTATGTACCCATATGCCTTCTCATACACCAGTTTTGCCACAAGACCCATCAAAACTCATACTCCATAGAGGTCTAATTTCAGATTTTTCATTAAAGTCATTTCTATCCTCTTTGTTATGTTTGTTGTGACAATCACCATTTTGTTCTTTGGGGTCTACACTATGTTCAGTTTTGTTTTATTCCTCAAGGTTTTCATTATGTTGAGGTTTTTCTATTTGGTTCCCATGATCAGCCTTATGTTGATGGCTGATTTGTTGCCTATGATCTTCATTGTGTTTGCTGTGATTTTCATAATTGGCAAACTATTTTTGTTGTTCCTCCTTCCCTTCCTCTTTTTCTATGGCTGGTTTCTCATCTTCTAATCGTTTCTCATTAAGATTTTCATCATTGTAAAGAATGAATGAGTCAAGGTTTGTGTGGATAGAATAAGGAGGAGAGTTATCTGGTTTTTCTTGAATGCTAACCATGTACTTCATGTGTGTTTCCCTATATAGTCTTCTTGGTTGAATAAAGATAGGGATTGTGCCATAAGTGATATCCATTGGTAGGGTGCCTTGGAGTTTAGCACCCCATGATCTTGAAAGGAGCATTCCGTATTTAGGAGGTATATCAGCTACAACTATATCCATCACTAGGCTTTTAGCTGGGATTTGTGCTAAGTTGACACATAGATCTTTTATTAGGCCTAGGCTCTGCTGGAATCAAAAGAGTATAAATCTTTGTATGGCCTAGTTACCTCAAGGCCTAGTCTTTCCATCACTACTTTAGGCATGTGAATGTGGGAGGCTCTTGAGTCAAGCATGGCATTGTGCAAAATTTTATCATGGATTTTTAAACTGACATAAAATGGAGGAACCCCTCCTTCTTGAAATTTCCCTTCCACTTCTAGTCCAAACAGAAGCTCAAGTTTGTCATCATTTAAATTAACAGAATCATTATTTTCTCCTATGTTCAAAGATCTTAAAAGTTGTGATTGTTGGCTCGAGGGGTCCTGACCCAGGTTTGGAGGTTAAGGTTTACCAACAAACCCCTATACTACTGGCCCTTTCAGTAGTGACTTGCTTACGCAAGCCAAAGTCTCACTCGAAGCAATATGGGAGGGTGTTGGAATTAGGTTTCCGCACCTTGGGAGAGGGTAGGTAAGTCAAGCAGAGTTGCGTTCGACTTCACAATATCAGATCATATATCCCAGAACCCAGATCTATGGATCCCTTCGCATCCATGTGCGGAATACCAATTATAATCACAGTAATCAACAGATCATAAAATCATAGAACAATAACGCAACTAGCACAACTATTCTTGCATAAAGTATAACAGACAGATCCAGATCAGATGTTAACGCAACATAAGCAAATAACACAGTCACTTTCGTAGCTTAACTCAGAACCACGCATAACATATATATTTGTATCAACAGATTCAAATATTCCAACAACCTTCCGCTTTCATTAATCCTTCAGATGCTTTTACAATACCTAAAACCCAACTTGCGCACACAGCAGCAAGGTCCGCACACAGTAGGACTAAGGATCTCTGCGCACACAGCAAGCAGGAGTCCTTTCCCCAATAACCCAAACAGATCTATTAATTCCTAATTCACACCAAGCTTAATTCATTCCTCCTTATTGACTCAAAATGTCCTTCTATTTATAACGATCTAGCCTAATCTTTCATGTGGTTCGCAAACCGTGGTTTGCGGACTCTAGGTCTACCCTTTGAACCATTACAATGCTTTCGGGGTTTTGACCCACCCCAAAACCCCTGCACTAGACTAAAATATGCCAAAACTATACAAAAATACTCAAAACTATCCCAATTCGCAGCCTTTGGAGGACCCTGTTCCAACAGCCCCCCAAGACAATCTTGTGACTCGTCCCGAGTCACTGTGGTGGTGGGGTCTCTACCTATGCACGAAGTTCATTGATGGATGTGACCAGCGGGGGCAACACTTCTTGACTTTGAGCAGCAGCACTCTGCGTAATATCCACAAGCTTTTATGATGTTGGTCATTCTGTCGCAACGGTGACACTCTCTAGTGTCTGATTTAGTCGCTTAACAACAACATAAACATCCTGTGAGAGCTGGAGGGTTACGTTAGCCCAAGGATTTAAGCATTCTCTGATGACGTGCTTCTTATGCCGGAGCTCCTCAATCTCATCTTGGAGGGTGCTGCTGGTCCTCAATCGTACCAACTGTTGTGCAGGAACCAAGGTGGGTAATGTAGCCCCTATCTGCTCGAAAGATTCCTCCTTCTGCCGCAAGTCCTGATTTATTTTTCGGAGGATCGGATCGTGTTGGACCTTGGTCCATAACTGCATGGCTTTCTCTAATAACTTAGCACCCCGAGCGATCTGTTTTGTAATGGTGTTTGTAGCCGCGGTCACCAGCGCAACGCGTTGGGCTCGTACCTCCGGAGGTGTTTCAGGCTGCAATTTGGCTTGTAAGTCAGTGATTTGCTGCTCCAGCTGTGTCTTAATGACCTGCATTTCCATTCTGGAAGCCTTCAACGCTGCGACCAATCCTTCAACTTTAGCCCGGGGGGTAGCTGTGGCTAGGATCTCTTTTGTAACCTCCGTGCAGAGCTGGTGGATCAATGTTTCAAGCTCCGCTTGTTGTGCGACAATGAGGAGTACTTCCGTGTTCTGCTGTGCGATGGTCTGATCGACCATACTGAGTTGTTGGTGTACTTGCTGGTCCCGATGGTGAATCTCTTGAAACACAATGGTGTGGAGACCCTACAATGCTCCATGGGGCAGCTTGGCTAGATTCAACTGCACCACTGTACCTTCTGTTGGGGCTAGGCTGTGGTAGTTGACCATGCTTGGTACCCGTGTTTCCCATGTGGGAACTTCAGGTGAGACATACAGGGGTGATTCACCCCATGCTATAGTGTCAATGTCCTGCAGAGTTGCATCAAGCGCCTCTGTCCCACCTACTAACCCAAATGTTCCTATAAATTCATCCTTCAAGGTCTCCTAGTGACGGGTGCGCTGATGTAGCTCCGCATCTAAGTACCACGCAGTGGGAAATGGTCCCAGGGCATGAGCAAACAAATGAACCCACTCTTTGGTAGTCCTGTCACACCACCGTTCTATCCAAGTGAACAGATATTCACGTGGGTATTTTAGCCCAAGGAACATATTGACTCATAAGTCAACTAGGGCCTCAAATCGTAGGATCATCATATCCCGACACTCTTCCCAATCCTGGAATGCCTCCTTATGCGTCTCCCACCATCGCACAGGTGTTCCACGCATGGCTAGATTAAGGGCCCATAACCTTAATTCCCTTGGAACCTCAGCTTCGAATGCTCGTAAAAATTCCTTAATATTACCAGAATCATCAAAATAAGGTAGGTCTCTTACCTCTGAGGAAACGCAATGGAAGTCCTTTGTGACCCGAAGATATCGCAGCGCAGAGACATCATGTAACTGTCTTTTCCAGTTCTCTATCTCCCCATCAGAGTCAGAGAAGCATTCACTGTCCTTTTTCCAGCAGAGTACTCCATCCGCCATGGGGTTGATCCAATCTTCATCCCGCGCAGTCAACTTATAGATGTGATCCACCTCCTCTTTGTCGCGCACAAGTTCTATGTATCGTTCGCCTTCTGCAGGATCTAATGGTACTATCACCCTTGTACCGTTATTCTCAAACACCATTCTTCTCTTCTTCAAATTAATGATACCTCCCATATCTATGGCCCAGTCTAATCCTAGAAGCACAAGGTAGGGGTCCGCATCTTTTAAAATCTAAATGACTTCAAAATCAGCCCGGACCTTGACCCCTGCGATGTCCACCAAGATCTTCGATAGTCTCCCCAAAGGTATGATCTTTTGCTGATTGGCGATACACAGCTGGATAGTGGACCATTCCAACTTAGGTTCCCCCATTCGTTGCCAAGGCTGTTTAGGTAATACATTCACATCTAACCTTAGGTCCAAAATAACTTGATCCATCTCGTAATCACCAATCTGCGCAGTCAATCGCATACCAGTACGTTTTTTATACCTATATAGTTTGTGTACGTCCTTGACTTCCGGAGGGGGGCTAGGTCGTGCTGCGCAGCTATCTATTAATGCATGAAGATTTTCCACAGCCTTTGGGTTGCGCAACAACTTCATACATGCCTGTAAAAAGGGTTTGACCTCCTCATCTTCCTTGAGGTCTCATGGCGGCTACAAAGTAGATGCCCCTGCCTCAGTAGAGTTTGTGTGAGCGATGACCAATGTTTCTTCTTCTTTTCTTAGATCCAAACCTTCTTGCTTGATAACTGCTTGTCGGATCAAAGGTTCGGTCGCAGTCTTCTCCCCAGGCCCCGCGGTGGCCATCCCACTGCGTGTTAGGACATTCACGCTTGAATCTTTGTCTCGCAGTTCAGCCTTAACCCTCTGCACATTCTGCGTAGGTGTCGGCTACTTATCCTATATCTTTGCTATCAATACCGGAAAATCTTCAAATGCATGGTCCAGCTGTCTGCAATACCGGCAGGAATGCCTTGTAGGATTTGGACAGTCCTTGGAAAAGTGTCCTACTTCCCCACAATTATAACAGATTAGTTGCCCTCATCCCCGACTTGCGCTTCCACCTCTCCCTCCTCCCCTGCCCCTAGCTAAGGAGCCACCTGCGCTCGAGAGGGATCTTGGCGAGGATGGATCCAACTGTACCTTATAGAGGTTCCCTTGATCGATCATCAAATCATACGTTTGGCAGTTTTTTTCATCGTGTCCTATCGACCTATAGAACCTACACCATTGCTGCTTTACCTCTGGGATATACGCAGCAAGGCAGGGAAAATTGTTTGTATCGTGCAGCCCCGCAACGCGACAATCATCACACCATAACGCCGGCCCACTTGATCCTACAACTTCCCTAGGGCGCAACGGACTAGGTCCCCCGGCCTGCATATAGTCTACTAATAGAGGGTAGTTATCCTTGGTGTGACCATTCGTCCTGCATCGTATACACCATCTTTCAGGGCTAGCTTCTGTTCCTTGCTCCTTTCGCAGGTTTTGGATCTCCGTGTGCATTGCCTCCAATTGTCCTTGGATCTTTTGGACGCCTAGCTGGGCATCATCTCTAGGTGCAACTTTTAATTTCATAGCGACCTCCAAATCTTTTTCCTACGATTCGAACGTTTGATGACCCATAGGTACGCGCAGGTGAGGCAACAACATAGCAATGGACCATTTTGTGTGTTGTTTGTTATCATACTGAAACCCTCCTTCTCTGATCACCTTCTTCAGTTGATGATCGGCCTCCCACACAGAATCAGAGGGCCCCTGCTTTAAATCTTTTAGATCAACCACTATTTGAGAGTAGGACTTAGGATTCTTGAACTGTTGCTTCAAGGCGTTCTTAATCTCTTCAATGGTCGTGTTTGCATGCTGGCCGATGTATCCCATGTACCAGTCCAAATCTCTTCCTTCGAAGGCAAGGGACAACTGTGCCCTCTTCACCGTATCATTAGCTACATTCTGTGCAGTCCAGACCGATCCTGCGACACACCATAATTGATCCATGTCTTCATCTCCCACACCCTTAAAGGTAGGCAACTTCACGTGCACAGCCATGTCATATTCCAGTGGTGGCGGAGGTGTAGGTGAGTTCTTACCCCTATGCTGGTTAGAAAGTGGTGTGGCTGGAGGACTGTGCGCAGCTGCTTCTCTTACCGGACTGTAGACCGATCTATCTCCTTCTTAGTTGGTCCGATAGTATTTGCCACTTTGTGTTGTACTCCCGTCTAGATTGGAGGTCATTCATTCGGTGTGGCTACACATAATACTCTTTTCACACAGTAATGTCTTAATCAGTAGTGGTAAGGTCTTCAGAAACTTACCCTGGAAACCCTTGAAGAATATTCGCTCTACTTCATAGTAGGAGACGAACTGATCGATGGAAAATTCTGTTACGAACCCTCGTAGCACACTGTCCACCCAGTGGTCCACCGTGCGAGTGATGGTGTTATCAGTCTTCTCTAACTGCTGGATCATTTCAGGGGTCTGAAATTCGACCAAACTTGCGAGCCACTTCTGGAGCTCGATAACAATTGTTACAAAGAAGATCTCCACTGTGTGACCTGCTCATCCTTTCAACACTTCTGAAATTCGACCAACCTTGGGAGCCACTCCTGGAGCTCGATAACAATTGTTACAAAGAAGATCTCATAGATCTCCGTGAAAATATACCTATTCTTCCACTATTCGGTGGTCAACCTCTTACTGCAGTTTTCTTTTACTGCGAATTCCTGAACTTGTTCAAACCATTGATCAATTTATTTTCTTTCAGGTTTCCAATACGGCCTTGGCATTACCCGATCCCTCTCTCAAAATGCTCCTGGTCCCAGCAACAGAACCATTTGTTGGCTCGAGGGGTTCTGACCCAGGTTCAGAGGTTAAGGTTTTCCAACAAACCCCTATATTACTGACCCTTTCGACAGTGACCTGCTTGCGTAGGCCAAAGTCTCACCCGAAGCAGTATGGGAGGGTGATGGAACCAGGTTTCCGCACCTTGGGAGAGGTTAGGTAAGTCAAGCAGAGCTACGTTAAACTTCACAATTATTAGATCATATATCCCAGAACCCAGATCTATAGATTTGGCTCGAGGGGTCCTGACCTAGGTTCGAAGGTTAAGGTTTGCCAACAAACCCCTATACCACTAGCCCTTTCGGCAGTGACCTGCTTGCGCAGGCCAAAGTCTCACCCGAAGCAGTATGGGAGGGTGCTGGAACCAGGTTTCCGCACCCTAGGAGAGGGTAGATAAGTCAAGAAGAGCTGTGTTCGACTTCACAATTATCAGATCATATATCCTAGAACCCAGATCTATAGATCCCTTTGCATGCACAGGCGTAATACCAATTATAATCACAGTAATCAACATATCATAAACTCATAGAATAATAACGCAACTAGCACAACTATTCTTGCATAAATTATAACAGACAGATCCAGATCAGATGTTAACGTAGCATAAGCAAATAAGATAGTCACTTTCGTAGCTTAACTCAGAACCATGCATAACATATAGATTTGTATCAATAGATTCAGATATTCCAACAACCTTCCGCTTTCATTAATCCTTCAGATCCTTTTACAATACCCCAAACCCAACCTGCGCACACAACAACAGAGTCTGCACACAGCAGGACTAAGGATCTCCGCGCACACAGCAGGACTAAGGATCTCCGCGCACACAGCCAACCAGAGTCCTTTCCCCAATAACCCAAACAGATCTATTAATTCCTAATTCACACCAAGCTTAATTCATTCCTCCTTATTGACTCAAAATGTCCTCCTATTTATAATGATCTAGCCTAATCTTTCATGTGGTTTGCAAACCATGGTTTGCGAACTCTAGGTCTACCCTTTGACCCATTACAATGCTTTTGGGGTTTTGACGCACCCCAAAACCCATGCGCTAGACTAAAATATGCCAAAACTATACAAAAATACTCAAAACTGTCCCAATTCGCAGCCTTTGGAGGACCCTATTCCAACAGTGATTTATATACACCTTGAGTGACTAATTCTATGAGAGGAATAGAGATTTTGATTTTAGCAATTTCACTCTCTATACTAAAAGGTGTCTGAGTTTTAGGAACGTTTGAATCAGCCTTCTTAGTCACTGTTTGAATCAGCCTTCTTAGTCACTGTTTTCTCAACAAATTTAGATTGCTGGTTTTTATTATGAACAACAGTTAAAATGGTTTTATCAGGAGCATTCGCTGAGGTGCTAGTGCTACTTGGGTTTCCACATTGTTGGCCACTAGGTTGGCTATTTTTTCCTTTGTTTTTCTCAGAACTTTCAGCCACTGTGTTATTGTTTTCTGCTGCCTTTTTAGAAATATTTTCAAAATTGTTTCTTGCAGAAATTTCAGAGGTTTTCTTTTTGGGAGTGTCTTGATTCTTTTTACTTCTAAGGTCATATTGTTTGTGTACTTCCATTATGGAATTTTAAAAGCCTTGTTTGTAGTGTTTAGATTCTATGCTCTCTTCTTCATAAGGTGTAAATATACCTTGTTCTTCTTCAGTGAGGAAGAAAATATCCTCATTTTTTACTCCCATTAAGTTTATATGATTTTCCTCTGCTTCTTCTATTATTCCCTCATCTTCATCAGCATAATTTTCTTGAAAGGGAGGTCTGATTTGCTGATCAGGACCTCTTTGTCTAATTTGGGGAGGGTTTCTTCTGAAGTTCTGGTTTTGATTCTGAGTTTGATTTCTGTTTTGAGGAGCTATTTGGTTTTCTCTAGGATAAGCTCTCCCATTGACAGTCATCCTCTCCATCATCCTTTCCATGGTTTTTACCAAGTTTTCAAGCTTTGTGTTAGATGTGGAGGGTACAACTTCTTCCCTATAGGTGACCCTTTTCTCATTTTTCATCCTAGCTCTTTTGGCAATCATATTTTCCTCTACACTTACTGCTCCCCTCTGCATATCTTCTAAGGTGAGGGGTTCTCTTTCTCTTAATTGGTAGGCCATTTCTGGATCAAATCCATCAGGAAATTTCATTAGAGCTAGGCCTTGTGGAGGTTTCATATGTACAGGTAGGGAATTGTACACACTATTAAATCTAGTGTAGTACTCTTGTACACCCTCTCCAACATTTCGCTTAATGTTTTCATATTCTGATAAGATTTGGAGAGGGTTCTTCTTGACTTCCCATTTGTTTAGGAATAATTGATGAAAAGCAGGGAGGTCGTTAATGATGTTAGGGGTTAAGCCTTTGAACCATTTTCTTGCTTCTCCCCCTAGGCTTTGAGCAAACATTCTAAGTTTAACAGTTTCATCATCTATTTCTTGTCTATCAAAGTAGTCATTCATCTTGTCCACATGTTGTTAAGCAGTAGTGGAACTACTAGCATCACACAAAGGAATTTTGGATTGATAATCCCGTGGTAGAACAACTAAAGGTAAAGGAAGGAATAAGGGAGCATACCATGTTGCCATGGTATGGACTTGTGGAAACAATAGAGGGTTAACAAGTGGGGGTGGATGATGAAGTGGAGTGGTTTGAACAGTGGATGCATGGGTGGGTGTAGCAGAAGTACTTGAACTAGCTAAGTGATGTTGAGTAGATCTAGGATGTGAGAAACCAAAGTTATGGAGAAAATGGAGATCAGAAGGAGTGGAAGGGGAGGCTTCCCTACTGCTACTTTGCTGTGATTTTACAGGCTCAAGGTCTATCTGGTTTATACCACTTTGTGACTTGGTTCTAGATAGGTTTCTTATATAGGGTAAGTCAACTTGGGTATTTTGCAAGGCTGTAAGGTTTTGAGGGAAAGAACTTGCTCTGTGGATTGGTCTATCAACAATTGGATTTTTAGATATAGGAGACTTCCTAAGTATGTTTTCAGGATTGTCAACTATTGCTGGGTTAGGATGGGCTCTGGTATGGATTTTTCTTCATACCCAAGGATAAGAGAGGTTGGTTAAGTATGATAGTCTTAAAGAAAAAACCAATATGTATAAAGAAAATATTAATCCAAAATAGTTTTCTTAACTGGATTTTTGTGATGTTTTAATGATAGAATAAGTATCCCTGTGGAGTTTATGGAAAACCAGTGGGGTCAGTAGGCCTACTGAAAATCAGTGGAGTCACCAGGTGGAGGATTTTTTACTTGTTTTATAGGACTGGTTGTTGTCCACCATCAACAATCAGGAACCATTCTTGGCTGACACTTGATTCATTTTGAACTTTAAAATGAGGTTTTTCTAAGTTCTTGAAGTTATCTATTACTCAAATCCCCAGTATGGTCACCACTATGTTGGCTCCCTGTGATTTGCAAGATTGGAAAGAACAAATGCTGCAAGGGGCCACATCAGAACCACTTTGGAATCCTAGGATCTAGCCATCCTGGATTCAGAGAGGGATCTCTCTATATGAGTGTCTTAAAATGATATGTCTTTATGCCTTATTTATGATATTAGGCTAGTTATGAAGCTATAAGAACTTGTTGGTTTGGTTGATTGAAAGGTCATTTTCTAGATCCAAGATTGGAGTTGATTGAGAGAATGTTTCAGCTAGAAGGATAGACTATGAGACAACATTAATCCATTG
This sequence comes from Pinus albicaulis, assembly GCA_034641835.2. Lineage (NCBI taxonomy): Eukaryota > Viridiplantae > Streptophyta > Pinopsida > Pinales > Pinaceae > Pinus > Pinus albicaulis. Next base: position 385,284,254 of record CM076573.1, on the reverse strand, counting down.
GGCTATGGAGTCATAAAAGGATTTAATTGTTCAACAACTCTACAAGGGTTTTCACAGGGAAAGCTAACTATATTAGATGGATCTCTTTATATTAGGTTGTGATATGAAACAATAATAAGTTGTGAAGGTAGCAAAGCTATAGTCAGTTAAGAATCTTCTAGCTCTACTTAGACAAGAAAATCCTTTTAAGGTAACTGTTTGAAGCAAGCCAAAGGACATGGAAAACCATAGACTTCTTTGGACAAACTTTTAATAAGCAGACCTCTAAGACAACAATCCAGTAATCCTAAGACTACTTTTAGATAAATAAAACATGCAAGATAACAGTGAGAGCAGCCAAAGATCAAACATAAATAATCTAATCTGCTTTTGACCAACTCTCTAGGGATCTTTCAAAGCAACTTTTTAAGACAACCAAAGGACAGGGCATACCATAGAATTCCCTAGTTTAGACTCTACTAAGCATACTTTAAAAAGATCTTAAAAACAATATCTCATGTTGTACTCAAGGAGCATGGACTCACCACTAATTTCCCTGGTTGCACTCTATTGAAATCATTCCTTAAAACAACATCTAAAGCCGTACTAATGAACATGGATGCCACTAGGCGATTGATGCGTGGCGGGGCGCATATCGCCCATTTCACGCGGGTTGAGAGTTTTAACACCCATCGCAAGTTTATGCGTGATATGGGTTTCGGGCCATCGGATCTCGAGGAGTGAGATCGATAGTGCATAATGAGTCGAGAAGCGGAGTGCAGGTTTGGGGGGTGGAGCCCGCGGACAGGTGTCGGGCTGCGGTTGGGCGGCAGGGCCAAGTGGAAGGCGGGGCCCATTTATTTTGATTTTTCAAAGGTTAAGGGGGTGGGGGGGCTCGGGATTTATAAGAAAGGTCGGGTTAGTGTAAAGGGGCGGAGGTTTAATTTATATAGGGAGGGGCTAAGTGATAGCAGAGGAAATGGTTATATGGGTAGAAAGGGTTGGGGCTTTAAGTAGAGAGGGGCTTAAAGAAATGTTTTATAAAGAGGGTGGGTTTAGAACATAAAAATAGGGTTTTTATGATAATAAAAAAGGCCCAATAGGTTTAAAAAGTTAGATTCAAACAATGGAAAAGGGACTTTTATATTTTTTAGGGTTCTTAGGGAAAAAAATGATGAATGGGGGGGGATTTTTTAGGGGTTTTTAAGAGGGAAAATGAGTATTTGAAGGGAAGAAGGGGTGAATGAGAAGGGAGTATGGAGGGATGGTGATAAGGGGAGAAAACCCAAAATGATTCTCTTTGAAGTAGCAGTGTAGTTATTTTAGAAGGCAAAGGTGAAGGAATTCAGTGAACAAGTTAGGCTTAGGATAATGAAGGCAGTGAGATTTCCAAAACTCACAATATTTTCACAAATTTTGTTTTTGGGAATATGAGATCATTACTTATTCATCTTTTTATATCAGCAAAACTACTGATGACTAACAGGGCCAATGAAAATGATTCTAAAGCCAGTGAGGAGTCAAACAAGAAAAAATCAAGCAATGAATAAAGTGCCAATGACTCTGAAACAGTGAGGCTCATATCAGTACAGAAGGTAGTGCAGAGACTAGTGCATCAGATAGTGAGGAAGGTAACAATGAGAAATCAAGTGTCAACAAGGGATAGGGAAATAGTGAATCAAGCAATAAAAAAGAACCCAATGCTGAGGTAGGTGCCAATGAGAAATCAAACAAGTGAAGAAAAGAGCAGTGATGAAGAAAATAACAGTAAGGAAAGATAAGTGAGGGAAATGAGGCCTATGAAGGGTATGATGAAACCAATAAGGCTAAAAGAGAAAGAAATGCTTGGTAAACTAGCTGATCTATCCCTAACAAACATGCCAGACATAATTTACAAACAAAATCCAACTTTGAGCACATTTTTGCACTTATGAATTTTTTACTGTTTTAAAATGCCAAGGGCTTATGCGATTTTTATTGGGGCATCCATTGGGGGGAAACTTGAAATTTTTAGGTTCCTTAGGCCAAGGACATCACACTCACCAAGTTTCAGCTCATTTGGAGCAAAACTGGTCCTCCAAAAGGGCAAAAAACATGCAAAGTTTCACCTTTCTGCCTTGTTTTTAGGGCTAGTGCTACGCCCTTAGCAGTCTTGAGAGATTTGGTTTTTGAATAGGTTAATGAATTCTAGTCAGAAAACCAAGGGCAATTTTGGAAAGTATACTTGCAAGCTTTCAACGAGCTATCACGGAGCTCATTTCAACACCGGGAAGTCCTTCAAAACTCAGCTGCAAGGTGACCTATTTTTCCGGTGTAGGCGCTACGCCCTTGGATCTCTGTGCTACGCCCTTGCCAAAAAGTCAAAAAAAGACACAAATTTATGGAAAATAGATATTTTGAAGTTTTAGCTTAGTTTTTTTTTTTTGCCTGCAAATCACTCCAAAGTTAGGTGTTAGAAGTTATTTTTCATTTATTACATTAGATATTTTGTGCCTTGGGCCTTGCATGGTCTTAATGGACAAAATTGGCATTTATGAGTAGTTGTTGATATTTTGAAAACCTTAGTTAGGGTTTTGACCCTCCAATGCAAGTTAAATAGAGCATGGAGGCCTCATTGTATGTTGTTGGTTAGTTGTTAAACTGAGCATAGGCTCTGAGTTGTAAGGTGTTTTTGGCTTTGGAGCATTGTGAAGATTTTGGACTGAATATCAATGAGGCAAGCCCTTTGTAGGATTCATGAGCATGGCTAATGTTGATGTCTTTCTCATTTTGTTTTCATTTTCTTATGTTTTACATATTGTGTCATCCTTCTCTTGCATTAGAACAAAATTTTTAGGTTAAGGTATGTTGTCAAAAGCACATTAAGTTTGTCTGATTCTCCTGCTCTCATGTTTTCCTCTACTTGTTCATTTTAGGGAATTCTTAGTTTCTCTCTAATCCCACTCAGCTTCTTAACCTCAAGAATGATTTAATGGAGTCAGTGCCAAAGAGGTTTATGGTTTTCCCTGCCCTTTGGAATCAGTTAAACATTGTTTTTGAGGTCTTTTACTTTGAAATATTGCTAAATAGGTTTGATTGAAGAGGTTCATTGTTTTCCCTGCCCTTTTTTCCATCTTAAATGGTTGCTTTGAAGTTCTTTGTAGTATGATTGATGAAATTAGGATTTCCCTGCTTCTTGATCATTACTATATGCTGCCTTGCATGTTTTCTTTCTTTGAAGGTAGATAGCTAGAGAGGTTAGGAGTTCCCTACTCTCTAGGGTTTACTTGACTGTTGTCTTAATGTTTGCTTGTTAGGGTTTAGTCAAAGAAGTTATTGGTATGCCCTGTCTTTGGTTATTTCCTTATGCATAGTAATCTCAAAGGCCCTTGTTGTTTTAGTATTTTTCAAAGGATTCTTAACTGCCCTTTTGCACCTACTTTGTTCACAATTTAATGTTCACTACACTCACATCAGCCTTGAAGATCCATTTGGCTTTGTTATACTTGCCCTCCGAAGCACCCTTGACCCATTGTTTTACCTTCCTCGACCTTCTACAGACTCCATAGCCCAATGGTCTAAACCTATCCTAATCTATATGTTTTGCTTGACAACCTACCCAACCAAACAAACAAACCCTAATCCTTATAACTAGCCTAAAATCAAACCCATAAAATCAAACAAGTTAAATCCTTTACACAAGTATAGAGAGAGCCCTCTCTGAGTTTAGGAAGGCTAGGTCCTAGGACTCCAAAGACTAGTTTGATGTTACCCTTGTACATTTGGTCTTGCCAATCTGCCAAATTACGGGGACCTAACATAATGGTGATCACGGTGGAACTTTCTGAGTCAATGACAATATAAGTATTCCTTAGGACCTCAGAAAACCCACAAACATCCTTATCTTGGTATTCATTTTTTGATGGTGGACAACAATTACATCTTTAAAACAATAGACATCATCCACCTGGTGACTCCATTGGACTTCAGTAGCCCTGTTGACCCCACTAGTTTTCACAGATTCCCCTAGGAATGCAGTAATCAATACTAATATTGCTGATGGTGGACAACAAATTTGAAATCATCCACATGGTGACTCCAAAACTCTCAATAGACCTAAAGAATCCTCTGGTAGAAGACTATATATTGGTTGAAAAGATGCAGTGACCCTTTTTGATTAACAAAGTTGGATCCAAGAATACAACGAAGATATGCCCCAATGAGTAGAGATCATATCCCTGGATTCCCACACAAATTACCTCAGATAAATTGGGACAAAAACCTAGCTATGTTTCAAGGTGAAAAATTTGATGACCCTTTATTACACCTCATCAAGTTTCATATACATATATGGGGGTTAAAAGTTGAATGGCGTGAGGACTGCCTTATGAAGATGTTCATGCTAACATTAGAAGGGAAGGCAAGGGAATGGTATGAGGGTCTAAAACCTGCTAGTTTGTTTTCCTTAAATGATCTCCACAAGGTATTCTATGAGCATTATAAAGAAAATTCTCCATCTTTATCATTGGCTGAAAATTGTTGTGATCAATCTCAGGATATCATACAATACCTTGTAGGTGTTGATGAAGATTTGGAAAATTTGCATCCTGAAGACCTATTAGCAGCCATTCATGAATTTCATACTCAAGTTAACTGTCATAAAAACCAAGAGAAGTTAGATGAGGAAGAAATCAATCAATAAATAGAAGAAAACCCATAGGATCTCTCTGAAGGCACAAGTGATGATTCACCATCCCTTCTAGGTGAGGCTCAAGAAGACATTTAGCCACAAAATCAACCTTCACAAGAGAAAGAGAGCTGTTGTAGTTCTATCCAAAGAAAGAGAAAAATGCCTCCTCTTTTAATTGAAGAGGAAATAAATCAGATCCTAAACATGCAGCCAGCCTCTAAATCTTCATGTGAACATAACATTTCTATTCATTTTCCTGCTAACCCCAACTACCACAAATCAGAAAATGGATTTGTAGATAAATTCAAAGAAAAAAAATCTGATAATCCAATATGTCTGATTAGTGACATTACTTATGTTGATGATTTTCCAAAATTTGATCAGTATGATGATGGTTATACTCTCCAAACAGAAGCTAATCTTGTAGAACAATCAATAGTTGGTTTGTGGGAGGAAGTTCAGTTTCATCAACTTGAAAACAGTAATCAACCAATACAGATCATCTATGACACTAATGAGGAAAGTCTACAAAGTTTGGAAGTAAGTGAAGGATCTCTAACTCCTTGTTCTACCTCATTTCAGTCCATCAGAAATAATTTTCATGTGATTAGAAATCAACAACCTTTCAGTGTTGATGTTGAGGTTAGGGAAGATAATGAACTTCTTGAGCAAGTTGTTAATGAGAAGCCTTTTCCTGAAAGGGTTGAGGGAATCATTTATGACATAAAATCTTCCTTAGCTCCAGATTTGCAGCCACCAAGTTCCACTGAATTTCAAATTTCAGATGAAGGCATGAAAATTTATAGTCACGTGAGAGTTGTTGCACTTCCTTCTCAAGAAGATTTATTGCCAAAGAGTACTCCTGCCCATCAACAAGATGGCCTTCACACATAATTCAACCCACTCAATCAGAGCATATCAAGTTTTCTATAAGACAACATTGCAATATATGATGAGGCTGCCAATTCAGATGATGATGAGGAAGAGGAAGAGATACTTTCTCAAAAGAGTCCCAAGCTTATTCAAGTGGAGGAAGGAGTAGTTCGAGATGAAGGCTATTAAAATCCTCAGAGCCAGGTGTTATTTCAAGATCCCTTTGTTGATTTCCTAGAGACATTTGAAAAGGGAGTAAAATATGTCAAGAGCAGCTTGATGCAAGGTTTAAAGAAAATTTTAGTCACTATTGTTCTAACTCAAGTGAGGTGGGAGTGGCCTTTTGATTTTGTCAGCACACTCAAAGAGCTAAACAAAGATCACTCATGGAATCATCTACTTGATTGTTATATTGGAAAAGAGAGTTCACCAAATGAACAAATATCATATGTAAGTTAGATTAGGATAGATAGGTAGGCAAATAAGCTCATCACTATGAGCATATTTTAGTTTTAGAATGCTGATCTAAAAAAGAAACACAAACAGAGAAAAGATGAAAAAGAGGGCAGGTTTAAAGAAGAGGTACAAACCCATACCTAAAAAAGAGTATTGCTGAAAGTGTGCAAACCTAAATCCTACTACTTGTAAAAAAAGAAGAGTCTTGTTCAGTCATCTAGCCTAATCATGACTGAACATGTTTTAAATTTCTACTGATAGGTTAGTGAAAGAAGACTTGTTAAACCATTTAAGCTTGACTTGTCAGTAGGTTATATTAGGAAAATATTTTTGGTTCGAAATGCACAAATCTGAACCAAAGAAGAGAGAGAGGGATGCATAAAAAATTCCAAATCACAACCCTCATGTTTTCACTTTTACTTTTTTCAAATAATGTCTGTGTGTAGCTTGTCCAAAATTCCATAGCCCATGACAAATCAGATTGTTTAATCTTGGTTTGGTCATGTTTTGAATTTCATGTCAGTAGGATAGAGAATAAAGTCTGTCAAACAACTTAATCTTGACAGATGGATAGACTAGGTAAAGAATAAGAGAGTTCATCAGTCTAATATGAACTCTTGGAAGTAATAAGGGTACAAGTAGATAGTTTTTTGTGCTTTCAAAAGAAAAAATGTCAAGGGTTTGCCAGTCCAAGTGCACCCAAAAGAAGAAAAAATGTTAGGAAAAGTATGATGGGTAGGTAGAAATGAGGTTGAAGAAAACACGTCTTTTCAGATTTTGAGATCATAGCTTCAAGAGAACATCAACAAATGAAGGAAGAGAGATCTGCAAAGTACAAGTAAGGTACTGGTCTTCAAAACTCAGAGATCTGAACTCTGAGGTCCTGGACACCTCCTGAAAAGGAGCTGCCCTGCCCAAGTGGAGCCACTGTTAGTCATCAATAATTTTTACTATCTGTAGATGACTAAATATTGGTTCTAGATTTCTATAAAAAACATTCTTTGAGCATTGTGAGTTTTAGAAATCACAGTGCCTTCATTATCCTTATGGAAATTTTTTCAATATTTCATCATCTTGCCATCTCATGGTCACCCTGTCACTCCTAGAAGACTCCTTGTGGGCTTGTGCCACTCATCTCCATCCTCTTTTCCTACCTATGACCTCATCACTCTGTTTTTCCCTTGCCCATAACTTCACTTTCCACCTAATTCCTTCCCATGTTCACCAGGTTCCTCAAGCATTGATGGTCTCAAAATTATCTCTGTAGGCTCTTTAGATAAATCAAGTATATTGGATTTTGGATCTTCATTACACCACTTTGTTAATACTCTATTTTTCACTTGAAGCCTCCAAAGCCAATTTTCAGTGAAAGACTGGGTCAAAGTACCCTCTCACTAGGTCACTAGGGTTTCACATGGTTTAAGATCAACATTAGGTGTTTTAGGCACTACTTTTCCTTTGCTAGAAAGTTTCCAAAGAAGTTTGTCTTATCAAAATCATAATTTGCAAGAGAAGAAAGAGAAACAAGTTGGTCTTGAAAGAATAACTGGGATTTTGAGCTGAATGGCCCACTTGAATATCAAAACACTGACCACTTACAACAAATTACCTGAAGGATGGCACACAAAGCCAGACATGAAGAAAATCTTGCAGAAAATATTGAAGAGAATGAGAAATGAAGAAGTGAACTCCATGATAACAAAAAAGGAAGATTTTGAAGGAGTTGCTGTGTACAAGCATCCCAAAAAGTTGCCAAGGTGAATGTATCATTGCCTCTAAGGGCAAAGGTATGAAGAGTATCAGTAAGAAGGGTGAGCTCAGTGTTTTCAATCACCTGTATTCATAAGTATCAGAGAAGGTAAAATGGTAAGCCAAACTTCATGGTGAAAGCAAAAGACAGATTTTTGAAGATGTCACTATGATCAGATCTCCAACTTGCGAAGGGTGAACCTATCATGCCTAAATAAGCAAAAGAGATAAGTTCAACTCCATGCTGCAAGCAAAGGAATGATCAAGAAAGTCAAGCTACTGTTGTGTGAAAACATCACAAAGGTGTCAAAGGGAACATATCATGCCTCCTTGACCAAAAGAAAGATCAAATTCGTCAAATCAAGCCTACAGATCAAAGGTGTAAAGAGTATCAGTGAAAATGACAAACAAGAGTTTTAGACATTTGAAAATGGGTTGCAAAGGTAAAAGAATTCATAAGCCCATTAACACTCATTTCACACTTCAATGAATCATTGTCACTTGCAGGAAATTAGAAATTTCAAGGAAATATAAAAATATAAGTTTTTAAGGCAAACTTGAAAATTTTTGCCTGGCGCTGCGCCCCTGGCTTGGCACTGCGTGCCTGGAGTCGGGTGCTGCACCCTTGGCGAAATTTCTCGTTATTTTTTTCAAAGCACTGTGCACCTGGCAATGCGATGCGCATTTTCCTAAATCACCCGATAGACTCGGAAAAAAGCCTTTGGCGCTGCGTGCCTGGCACAACACGCTGCGCGTTTGCCCGACTCGACACCTCGTTCACCTGGGCGCTGTGCGCTTGGCCAGGAGGGCCTCCTACATCCTATGACCACTCAAAACACCTCAAATTGTTGCCATGCCTGTGTTAATCTGTCCTCCAAGTATTTTCAAAGGTAATTAAACACCATAGCCAGCTCTTCAAGCAGTTTGGATGGCCTAAATTGGGTGAAATGAAACCCTAAGGAGGGAACCCTAATTTTCATACTTAAACATCACTGTGTAAAAACATTTTTCCATCTGCACACTAAGAAGACCAGTAAGGCACCTTGTTGAAGGATTGTTCACTTATCTAAGGCTGTGCCTCCACTCACTTCATTCACTCATAAACTCTGTCCTCTTCACTACAAATAGATTGAAGTTTCATGCCCTTGTTCCTATCAGTTTTATATCAGTGCAAGGAGTTATCTACACAAGGTTTAAACACTCAACAAAGGTTTGTGATTTAGTCTTGCCTCTCACTCACATACCCTCACATCATAGTGATCCTCCTTCATCACCCCCTCCAAATCTTTCACTATCATCTCATAGTACAAGTGCATCTAAACGTGAAGATGATGGCCATGAAGAATAAATCAAGGAGGAAGAAAACAGTGGGGCCAATGCAAATGAGTCTAAAGCCAGTGAGGATTCAAACAAGGAAAAATCAAGCAATGAAGAAAGTGCCAATGACTTTGAAATAGTGAGGCTCATATCAGTACAGAAGGTTGTGGAGAAACTAGTGCATCAGACAGTGAGGAAGGTAACAATGAGCAGTCAAGTGTCAATAAGGGAGAGGTAAATAGTGAATCAATCAATAAAGAAAAAGGGAATGGTGAGGTAGGTGCCAATGAAAAATGAAACAAATGAAGAAAAGAGCAATGATGAAGAAAATAACAGTAAGGAAAGAGCAGTGAGGGAAATGAGGCATATGAAGGGTATGAGGAAACCAATAAGGCTAAAAGAGAAAGAAAATCTTGGTAACCTGGCTGATCTATCCCTAACAAACATTTCAAACATAATTGACAAACAAAATCCAACTTTGAGCACATTTTTGCACTTATGAATTTTTGACTATTTTAAAGTGCCAAGGGTACAGCGCCAGCTTTTTCTTGGGGAATCCATTGGGGAGAAACTTGACATTTTCAGGCTCCTTAGGCCTAGGAAATCACACTCACAGATTTTCAGCTCATTTGGAGCAAAACTGGTCCTCCAAAAGGTCCAAAAACATGCAAAATTTCACCTTTCTGCCTTGTTTTTAGAGTTGGCGCTGTGCCCTTAGCAGTATTGGTATATTTGGTCTTTGAATAGGTAAATTAAGTCCAATCAGAAAACCAGTTGCATTTTTGGAAATTAGACGTGACAAGCTTTCCAACGAGCTATCACGGAGCTCATTTCGACATTGGGAAGGCCTTCAAAACTCAGCTGCAAAGTGACCTATTTTTCCAGTGCAGGCACTGCGCCCTTGCCAAAAATTCAACAAAAGACACAAATTTATGGAAAATAGATTTTTTGAAGTTTTTTTTTTGGGAAAATCACTCCAAATTTAGGTGTTATATGTTATTTTTCATTTATTACATTATATATTTTGTGCCTTGGGCCTTGCATGGTATTAATGGACAAATTTGGCATTTATGAGTAGTTGTTGATATTTTCAAAACCCTAGTTAGGGTTTTGAACCTCCAATGCAAGTTAAATAGAGCATGAAGGCTTCATTGTATGTTGTTGGTTAGTTTTTGAACTGAGCATAGGCTCTGAGTTGTAAAGAGTTTTTGGCTTTGGAGCATTGTGAAGATTTTGGACTGAATATCAATGAGGCAAGCTCTTTGCAGGATTCATGAACATGGCTAATGGTGATGTATTTCTCATTTTGTTTTCATTTTCTTATGTTTTAAATATTGTGTTATCCTTCTCTTGCATTAGAATATAAATTTTAGCTTAAGGTATGTTGTCAAAATCACATTAAGTTTGTCTGCTTCTCCTGCTCTCATGTTTTCCTCTGCTTGGTCAGTTTAGAGAATTCTTAGTTGCTCTCTAATCCCACTCAACTTGTTAACCTCAAGAATGATTTAATGGAATCAGTGCCAAATAGTTTTATGGTTTTCCCTACCCTTTGGAATCACTTAAACATTTTTTTGAGGTCTTTTACTTTGAAGTATTGCTAAATAGGTTTGATTGAAGAGGTTCATGGTTTTCCCTGCCCTTTTGTCCATCTTAAATGGTTTCTTTGAAGTTATTTGTAGTATGATTGATGAAATTAGGAGTTCCCTGCTTCTTGATCATTAGTATATATTGCCTTGCATGTTTTCTTTCTCTGAAGGTAGATAGCTAGAGAGGTTAGGAGTTCCCTGCTCTCTATGGTTTACTGGATTGTTGTCTTAATGTTTGCTTTCTAGGGTTTAGTCAAAGAAGTTATTGGTATGCCCTGTCATTGGTTATTTCCTTATGCATAGTAATCTCAAAGGCCCTTCTTGTTCTATTATTTGTCAAAGTATTCTTAACTACCCTTTTGCACCTATTTTGTTCACAATTTAATGTTCACTTCACTCACATCAGCCTTGAAGATCCATTTGGCTTTGTTATACTTGCCCTCCGAAGCACCCTTGACCCATTGTTGTACCTTCCTATACCTTTTGCAGAATCCATAGCCCAATGGTCTAAAAATCTCCTACTATATCTGCTTTTATTGACAACCTACCCAACCAAACAAACATACAAACAAAACCTAATCCTTATAACTAGCGTAAAATCAAACAAGTTAAATCCTTTACACAAGTATAGAGAGAGCCCTCTCTGAGTCTAGGAAGGCTAGGTCCTAGGACTCCAAAGAATGGTTTGATGTTACCCTTGTACATTTGGTCTTGCCAATCTGCCAAATTATGGGGACCTAACAACCCATATATCTATCGTCATCCGTATGTTGGAAATACTGAGAGGGGGTTGAATCAATATTTCTTAGTAGTTAACACTTTATTAATATTTTTATAGCATTAATTAATCTTTAGTTATTATTATTATTGTTCAGTAAGAACAACAAACAACAATACAAAATAGAGATAGTAGGTACAATATTTTTTATTGGAAAACCCGCTCAGGTTTAAAAACCACCGAACGCTTTTCTAATAAGTTATTTTAATGTTCAACCACAACTGCAAAGAAAGCTACAACTTCCTAGAACTTTAGAAATCATTATTCTCCAGCTCCTACTAGAACGACGACCCGACTCCCTGGTTTTATCAACATCCAGTTGAATGGATGCCCCAACACCCAAGTGAGCCATAACTCACCCTAGCACCACCCTACCACCCTGAAGTGTTTACATGCACCAAGCCAAGTGAGCCATAACTCACCCTAGCAACACCCTACTACCCTATAAAGAAAAAAATTAAATACAAATGTGTGGACTCTCGTACCAGGGACAATGATCCATGATACAATGTTATTACAATGATTTTCTTTGACTAGAATATAACACAAGGACCTAAACAATCATTGACTCAACAAATCTAGAACCCTTGACTCAACTGACTACTAGTCCCATCACAAGGCTATTTGCCTTCTTCAACTCTAGGAAACTTTAGGCTTCCAAATTAGAAACAATAGCCAAATTACAATGAAAAATATTTACAAATGACACTCATACATACCCAAATGCTACTAAATTTTTCTACTTCTTTATCACTGTCTTCTTGACCTTTCACGTCTTGAAATCTTCCTCAGTACTTCACTGCTCGTTCTTCAATGAGTTCTAACACTATTCTTGCATTCAATGTAGTGGTCAATCCTACAAGAGAAGGTGCACATACATCCCAATCCAAAAGAAAAAAAATAATTTAGAAATAAATCCCAACCTTGATTACTTACCTTTGCCTAGAATCACAAGTCAATTTAATAATAATAATAATGATTGTAATAATTCTGCAATAATTACAAAACAAAACTGGGTTTTCTTGATATGATGAAGTGTCCCCTTGATTATTTTACACTATTTCTTGACAATAATGACATATATATGTTCCTAACAAACTTAGAACAATACAATAAAAAACCTGAAATCTAGACATAATTAACACATTCCGTGACTGCACGCTTGACACAAACTTTCCCAGTGTACATGAAATTAGAATTGATACAATCCTACACCCAACGCTAGTCAAAACTTGGACTCAAAAATTAAACTTAAACCCAATCTAGCCTTAGACATAGACCTAGACTTTGCACAAAACTTGACACAATCCTAAATACTAGCCCAAACACAACACAACACTACAAGACTTAATGCGCCCCTTAAACATCGTTTTTGATCTAAAGACAACTACAAAATGATTTAGTCCTCAATGAACCAGACTTCAAGATAAAGGTATCTTTAGGAGTACTTGTAGGTAGAATCGTGTGAAGGAAAATTTATAACCGAATCTCTTGTTGTTGGTATTAATATAAGAAAAAATACTTTCAGGAGATGTTCATACAGCACATCGATAAACTGACTGGAAGGATTATGCAATTATTGTTGGGAAGATGGTATGATTGGATGAGGGAGCTATGCAGTCCCAACATCCAGTGTCAGAGCTTGAGGCTGCGTAATGCATAATTCAGCGTAGGCAATGATATGGGAGAGATTGCGCATTGCGAAGTCTCAGTGGCCAAGGATGCAAGCTAGGGCTTGAGACTATGCAGTGCGCAGTGGGGCATACCTGTATTTCACATTGTGTAGTCCTAGAGGCCAATATCTAAGCTTGGGCCTCAATATTACAGAATGCCCAGCTGGGAAAAGTGAACTCTGATAAAGGGAAAGGCATATTTTCCCAAGGGAAGTGTGAAAATCTAGCATATTTGAGAGATAATGAAGGCTTGAGTGTAGATATGACTGAGTATGATTGAAACATGACAAATCGAGTGCAAAATATGAAAAAATGAGAAGTGATCGAGATCGGTGAGGAGAGTTGTCGTAATGGTGACCATCGGTAAAAAACAAAGAAACCGATGCGACACTTGTGAATGGCAAGTGATAACTTGAAACAACACTTCTACAAGCTAAAGCAGTGCCAACATGCATGCAAATAAAAGAGAAAAACATCACCCACACAAGCCGAATGACAAAAAGTGACAGAAAAAGTGACTAAAGGTGATAAATGAAAAACTCACCCGGAAAAGCGACGAAAATCTTACTGAAGATTCCTTGATCTCCTCGGGAATGTTATAGATCTAAGATTGAGTGTGAGAATGAGCTTTATGGGCGTCGATTAAATAGATTTGAGAAATTAGGGTTTATGAAGCGCATGCCACAAATCAAGGGAAAAGCGACACATGGCGACATTTTCCAAAAATAAAAGGTGTGCTTCCTTCGGGTTACTAAAAATAGATCCCTAGATTCTAGGAAAGCTTTTTTCTTTTTTCATATTTTTTGCTTTTCCGGGAAATGTTTCCATGCACATCACTGACAAGGATTGCACAATTTCAAGGAACTGACAGCTCTCCAGTTCAGTGTTGGGCTACCGGTCATGAATGCACAGTTTCTGAGCTCAAGGCTAAATGCCAGTCATGACTGCACAATTCTGAACATCAAGGTCAAGTCTGGCTCCATGAATTGCGCATTTTCTGGAGGCAAGCCTAGAGCTGTTGCACAAGGCTTATACAAGAGGTTAGCTTGTGACTTAGAAAATATTTGTAGAGTGAAGAGAAAGTAAACACAAGCATGACTAACGATAAACATTACTCAAAGCATGAATACCTGATAACAGTGCAAGGTAAGCTCCTGTGAAAAGTAGGGTAGGCTCTAAAATCTAAGCAATGGAAACATTTTGGAGGATGGTTGTAGTGGCTACAACGCTGGAGACACACTAGTAGAACTCGAGCTCTCTAAATGAATCTTGTCTCGTGTAAAACCAGTCTAACCCTTCCGAAAGTATTGTTCAATTCATCGATTACCACAACTACCTTAATTATTCCGAGTTAAAGACACAACCCCTTCCATCCTCTTCATCTGTGGAACACTAACCAAGCCATGTCACACTGAGTTGTTTCGATTGGGGATGAGGAGTGTTAGAACTATAAATGTTAATAGTCTGACTGCCATTGTATCATTGTTTTCAAATTTTTCTTGTTCCCTAGCCTATGTCAAAGTTCTAGTCATCTTCAATAAAAGCCAAAAGGAGTCTCGAAACCAAAATGTTTTTTAAGTTTTATAGGTGGTATTGTGTCTTAGGTTCATAAAAGAAGTTAAAACTATTGTTTTAACTTAGGTTAGTGTCAAAATTTATTGGTCATTTTAGTAATAAAATAATAGTTTCTCTTTTTGGGTTAATAACTATTTCTTCGAATTGAAGGTTACATTGGTGACACAGAGAAAAGGGCAGCTATTTCTCTGAAATTTGTTTACATTGAAACACAGAGATAAGGGCAACTATTTCTCCGAAACTGCATAAGGAGCTGGAAGGAGTATTTTTCAGAGAAAACACCATTCTCCTTTATCAGGTGAAAATATACTGCTCTTTGAATGTTGAAGGTCCACTGAAACAAGAAGTATTTCCTTGATGAAAGGTGTCTATTGGAGGATTTATTAAAAGGAGTTAGAAAGCCAAGTAAGGCATATATTTTTTACAGAAAATTTGGTTTTACAAGCAAACTTAGTAAGTAGCTATTACCTGGAAAATTCATGCAAGGAGCATTTTTCCGAGAAAAGAACATTCTCCTTTGAAATTAACATGAAATTAATTGAAGATATTCTATGTTATGATATATTATTCCTTTTTAAAAGGGTAATTATTTCTAAATTAGAAGTAATATTATAAAGCAGTGATTATATTGTTGGTGGAGCTAACAGATAGCTATTCATTATGGCTCAAGCAGAAAATAAGGTACAAGGTATCAATCTTTTAATGATGTGGAGGAGTGATGTATTGCAAAGGGTGACTTGGCGCTCATATTTGAATCATTTCAAATCCTTTCAATTAAACCATACCATGATTAAAGGCACAGATTCTAGAGGAATAGGTTTGCTGTATTCATGAACGATTTCTCCAAGATAGTCACAGCTAATAGTGTTACATTTTCTAGCAAACAACATGTCATCTCAAGCAAGAAAGGAGGGTTGCATGTAGGGTTTTTGTCTCTAGTTGGAAAGCTGTATATTATGGCTATATTTGCAAGTGAAGGAGAAGCACACATTTTTGGCTTAGTCAACAAATGCAGCTATCTACAGGATTTCTGATAATAGGTTCCTTTTGCAGAAAATCAGGTTTTATCAGCAAACCCAGAAGGCAACTATTTTTTCCTAATTTTTTGTATAAAGGAAGTGGAGGCAGTTTTTGTTCAAGTCTCGAAGGGTACTACTATGGAGTAGTTACATGCATGCATTATCAACAAAAGAAGCTACTGCCAGGTGTCATTTGATCAAGCTCCTTTCCAAATTCCAGAATTCTGTTTTTGCACTTTTTAGGGAAACAACCACATGTCATCTTCAGCTGTTGTTTGCACTTTTTGAGGAAGTAGTTATACCATAAATGAGGAGCAGCTTGCCACATCATTCCAACCATTTCTAATTACAAGCCATCATGCTGTTTATTTTATTTGTTTTTATTATGATGCACCACTTTGTATTAAAGTTTAGGATGAGCTTCACCTTACGTATAGGAATATGATAACTCCTCCATAACATATTCACACTTTTTGTGGAAATATCAACATAATATCTTTGGTATCTATATGATGAAACTCAAGGGAGAAGGGGTTGGTGTTTTATGAATATTTTGATCATATGGTCAGTGTAATTTTCAGTGAATGATATTAGGAAAGACTTTTGAGGACATATTACCTACTTGATATGTGTATCGTTAATCTTTCCATGTGTTTCCACCCCTCATTTTATTCAGTTTCAGTTTGTAATTTCAGATGAAGTTGTATGTTTTTATCAGTCCCTTGATATGTCCATGTATTTTGTCAACTTTTGTTAGTCTTACATAGTGAGCTTTCTTGATGAGATATACATAATGAAAATTTAAAGAGCATTCCTTATGACAATCACTTTTCATGATATTTCAGTAAGATTATTGTAAATCTTGATATAGCCTTCTCTTGTTGAAATATTGTCAAACTGTTCCTTGTGTTATTTTTCACCAAAAGCAGTGGATTTCTGCTTTGCAAACCCACTATCTCTTCTTTTATTTCACACTCTCTTCTCTCCATAGGCTAAAAACTTACATTTTTTCTACCCCATCAGGAGTCAATACCATCATTAGTATGACAGTGAACTTGACTGAAATCTATTTTTAGTGATTGAGGGTTTAAACCACCTACCAATCATATAATCCAAATCATTAAATTGCCTTAGAGCTTAGGATGTGACTGGTTAAACACTTGAAGCAGTCCAAGTGCTGATTCCAACACTAACATCTTTTGGTGCGTCTGTCGGGAGACGAAGGCCTTGAAACGAAGTATTCTCCCGAGTGTCTTGTTTTAATTGCTGAAGATCAATTCTTGATGTTGAACAATAATTGGAGACTTGAATATGACTGCAGTTTTTTCAACCGACGACTCCATTTTTCTGGATCCAGTGGCAACTTCATAGGGATGCAGAGATCAAATTTTCAGTGGAAGTTTTGGAGGAACAACTACACCTTTCAGAATTCTGAAAGGAACATCGTTGCTGAAGTAACATTTCATGTTTTTTCTCATTCAATAGCTGATGATTTGGAGTTCTCTTATAGTGCAGACATTTAATGCTTTATGAGTATCCCACGTTGTGATTATTTTCATCATGAGTTGCACTATGTCATGATATGGATTCTTTCAGGTTTTCCTTAGATTCAAAATCCATATGAGGTTTTTTTAGTTGTTTGAATGGTTGTGTGACAAGTTCCATATTGCATGAATATTTCCATTCAAATTAGATTTAGAAGTAGGAGAATGAATAAGTTCATTGTTTTGACCATTTTTTTTAGAAGGTTAGATTTCAGTTTTTAGTTTGAATTTAGCTTTAGTTTCGAGAAATAAGCTGCAGAAGATCGAAATATAGCTTATGACTCCATTACCCAATGGCTAGGCATGTTGGTATTTTTGAGTTAATGAGTAGAATTGTTGGTTGGAGAAATAAGGGCTAGAAAAGGCACTGGAGCTACGGTCCTTGAAGCCTCACAGGGAGGACTTCATCCATAATAGGAGCCACTGTTAGCACTATAAATGTTAATAGTCTGACCGCCACTTTATCGTTGTTTTTGAATTTTTCTTGTTCCCTAGCCTATGTAAAATTTCTAGTCATCTTCAATGAAAGCCAAAAAGAGTCTCAAAACCATTTTTTTTTAAAGTTTTATAGGTGGTATTGTGTCTTAGGTTCATAAAATAAGTTACAACTATTGTTTTAACTTAGTTTAGTGTCAAACGTTATTGGTCATTTTAGTAATAAAATAATAGCATCTCTTTCCAGGTTAATAACTATTTCTCCGAATTGAAGGTTACATTGGTGACACAGAGAAAAGGGCATCTATTTCTCTGAAATTTGGTTACATTGCAACACAGAGATAAGGCAACTATTTCTTTGAAACTGCATAAGGAGCTGCAAGCAATATTTTTTAGAGAAAACATCATTCTCCTTTATTAGGTGAAAAGATACTGCTCTTTGAATGTTGAAGGTATACTGAAACAAGAGGTATTACCTTGATGAAAGGTGTCTATTGGAGGATTTATTAAAAGGAGTTAGAAACCCAAGTAAGGAAGATATTTTTTACAGAAAATCTGGTTTTACAAGCAAACCCAGTAAGTAGCTATTACCTAGAAAATTCGTGCAAGGAGCATTTTTCAGAGAAAAGATCATTCTCCTTTGAAATTAATTGAAGATCCTCTATGTTATGAGATATTATTCTTTTTTAAAAGGGTAATTATTTATAAATTAGAAGTAATATTATAAAGGAGTGATTATATTGTTGGTGGAGCTAAACTATAGCTATTCATTATGGCTGAAGCGGAAAATAAGGTTCAAGGTATCAATATTTTAATGATGCGGAGGAGTGATGTATTGTATACGGTGACTTGGCGCTGAGATTTGAATAATTTCAAATCCTTTCAATTAAACCATACGGTGATTAAGGGCGCAGACTCCAAAGGATTAGGTTCGTTGTTTTCATGACCGAGTTCTCCAAGAAAGTTACATCTAATAGTGTTACATTTTCCAGCAAACAGCTTGTCATCTCAAGCAAGAAAGGAGGGTTGCGTGTAGGGTTTTTATATCTAGTTGGCAAGATGTATATTATGGCTATATCTGAAAGTGAAGGAGAAGCACACTTTTTTGGCTTAATCAACAAATGAAACTATCTACAGGATTTATGATACTAGCTGCCTTTTGCAGAAAATTTGGTTTTATCAGCAAACCTAGAAGGGTGCTACTATGGAGTAGTTACAAGCATTCATTATCAACAAAATAAGTTGCTACCAGGTGTTAGTTGATCAAGATCCTTTCCAAATTTCAGAATTCTGTTTTTGCACTTTTTGGGGAAACAACCACATGTCATCTTCAGCAGCTGTTTGCACTTTTTGAGGAAGTAGTTATACCAGAAATGAGGAGCAGTCTGCGAGCATCCTGCCACATCATTCCAGCCACTTCGAATTACAAGTCATCATGATTCTTATTTTATTTATGTTTATTAGGATGCACCACTTTGTATTAAAGTTTAGGATGAGCTTCACCTTACGTATAGGAATATGATAACTCCTGCAGAAGAGATTCACATTTTTTGTGGAAATATTAGCTTAATATCTTTGGTATATATATGATGAAACTCAAGGGAGAAGGGGTTGGTGGTTTATGAATCTTTTGATCATATGATCAATGTACTTTTCAGTGAATGATATTAGGAAAGAGTTTTGAGGACTTATTACCTACTTGATATGTGTATTGTTAATCTTTCCATGTGTTTCGATACCTTATTTTCTTCAGTTGCAGTATGTAATTTCAGATGATGTTGTATGTTTTTAATAGTCTCTTGATATGTCTATGTATTTTTTCAACTTTTGTTAGTCTTACACAGTGAGGTTTCTTGATGAGATATACATAATGACAATTTAAAGAGCATTCCTTATGACAGTCACTTTTCATGATATTTCAGTAAGATTATTGTAGAGTCTTGATATAGCCTTTTCTTGTTGAAATATTGTCAAACTATTCCTTGAGTTATTTTTCACAAAAAGTAGTGTATTTTTGCTTTGCAGACCCACTGTCTCTTCTTCTATTTCACACTCTCTTCTCTCCATAGGCTCCAAACTTACCTTTTTGCTACCATATCAGGACTCAATACCCTCATTAGTATGACAGTGAACTTGACTGAAATCACTTTTTAGTGATTGAGGGTTTAAACCACCTACCAATCATATAATCCAAATGATTAAATTGCCTTAGAGCTTAGGATGTGACTGGTTAAGCACATGAAGCAGTCCAAGTGCTGATTCCAACACTAACATATTTTGGTGTGTCTGTTGGGAGATGAAGGCCTTGAAACGAAGTATTCTCCTGAGTGTCTTGTTTTAATTGCTGAAGATCAATTCTTGATGGTGAACAAGAATTGGAGACTTGAATATGACTGCAGTTTTTTCACTCGACGACTCCATTTTTCCGGATCCAGTGGTGACTTCATAGGGATGCAGAGATCAATTTTTTAGTGGAAGTTTTGGAGCAACAACTACACCTTTCATAATTCTGAAAGGAACATCATTGCAGAAGTAATATTTCATGTTTTTTCTCATTCAGTAGCTGATGATTTGGAGTTCTCTTATAGTGTAGTCATTCAATGCTTTATGAGTATCCCACAATGTGATTATTTTCATCATGAGTTGCACTATGTCATGATATGGATTCTTTCAGTTCTGGCTTTAAGATTCAGAATCCATATGAGGTTTTTTCAGTTGTTTGAATGCTTGTATGACAAGTTCCATATTGCATGAATATTTCCATTCAAATTAGATTAGAAGTAGGAGAATGAATAAGCTTGTTGTTTTGACCATTTTTTAAGAATGTTAGATTTTAGTTTTCATTTTGATTCCAGCTTCAATTTGTAGAAATTAGTTGCAGAAGATCGAAATCTAGCTTATGAATCCATTACCCAATGGCTAGGCATGCTGGTATTTTTTGAGTTAATGAGTAGAATTGTTGGTTGGACAAATAGGGGTTGGACAAGGCAATGGAACTACCGTCCTTGAAGCCTCACAAGGAGGAATTCATCCCCAATAGGAGTCATTGTTAGCACTATAAATTTTAATAGTTTGATCACCATTGTATCACTGTTTTTGAATTTTTCTTGTTCCCTAGCCTATGTCAATGTTCTAGTCATCTTCAATAAAAGCCAAAAAGAGTCTCAAAACCAAAAATATTTTTAAGTTTTATAGGTGGTATTGTGTCTTAGGTTCATAAAAGAAGTTAAAACAATTGTTTTAACTTAGGTTAGTGTCAAAATTTATTGGTCATTTTAGTAATAAAATAATAGATGCTCTTTCCGGGTTAATAGCTATTTCTCCGAATTGAAGGTTATATTGGTGACACAGAGAAAAGGGCAGTGATTTCTCTGAAATTTGGTTACATTGCAACACAAAGATAAAGGCAGCTGTTTCTCCGAAACTGCATAAGGATCTGCAAGGTGTATTTTTCAGAGAAAACATCATTCTCCTTTATCAGGTGAAAAGATACTACTCTTTGAATGTTGAAGGTCTGCTGAAACAAGAGGTATTACCTTGATGAAATGTGTCTATTGGAGGATTTATTAAAAGGAGTTAGCAATCCAAGTAAGGCAGATATTGTTTACATAAAATCTGGTCTTACAAGCAAACCTAGTTAGTAGCTATTACCTGGAAAATTCATGCAAGGAGCATTTTTCAGAGAAAAGATCATTCTCCTTTGAAATTAATTGAAAATATTCTATGTTATGAGAAATTATTCCCTTTTAAAAGGGTAATTATTTCAAAATTAGAAGTAATATTATAAAGGATTGATTATATTGTTGGTGGAGCTAACCTATAGCTATTCATTATGGCCGAAGCGGAAAATAAGGTACAAGTTATCAATCTTTTAATGATGTGTAGGAGTGATGTATTGTATGGGGTGACTTGGTGGTCAAATTTGAATAATTTCAAATCCTTTCAATTAAAACATACCATGATTAAAGGCACAGACTCTAGAGGATTAGGTTCATTGTTTTCATGACCGAGTTCTCCAAGAAAGTTACAGCTAATAGTGTTACATTTTCCAGCGAACAACTTGTCATATCAAGCTAGAAAGGAGGGTTGCGTGTAGGGTTTCTGTCTCTAGTTGGCAAGATGTATATTATGGCTATATTTGTAAGTGAAGGAGAAGCACACATTTGTGGATTAATAAAAAAATGCAACTATCTACAAGATTTCTGATAATAACCGCCTTTTGCAAAAAATCTAGTTTTATCAGCAAACCCAAAAGGCAGCTATTTTTTCCTAATTTTTTGTATAGAGGAAGTGGAGGCAGTTTTCGTGCAAGTCTAGAAGGGTGCTACTATGGAGTAGTTACATGCATGCATTATCAACAAAATAAGCTACTGCCAAGTTTCATTTGATCAAGCTCCTTTCCAAATTTCAGAATTCTATTTTTTCACTTTTGGCGGAAATAACTACATGTCATCTTCAGCTGCTGTGTGCACTTTTTGAGGAAGCAGTTATAACAAAAATGAGGAGAAGTATGCCAACAACCTGCCACATCATTTTAGCCACTTTGAATTACAATCCATCATGTTGTTTATTTTATTATGTTTATTATGATGCATCACTTTGTATTAAAGTTTAGGATGAGCTTCACCTTACATGTAGGAATATGATAACTCCTCTAGAACAGATTCACACTTTTTGTGGAAATATCGACATAATATCTCTGGTATATATATGATGAAACTCAAGGGAGAAGGGTTTGGTGGTTTATGAATCTTTTGCTCATATGATCAATGTAATTTTCAGTGCATGATATTGGGAAAGACTTTTGAGGACTTATTACCTACTTGATATGTGTATAGTTAATCTTTCCATGCGTTTCCACACCTCATTTTCTTCAGTTGAAGTTTGTAATTTCATATGTTGTTGTATGTTTTTATCAGTCTCTTGATATGTCTATGTATTTTTTCAACTTTTGTTAGTCTTACGTAGTGAGCTTTCTTGATGAGATATACATAATGACAATTTCAAGAGTATTCCTTATGATAGTCACTTTTCATGATATTTTAGTAAGATTATTGTAAGTCTTGATATAGCCTTCCCTTGTTGAAATATTGTCAAACTGTTCCTTGTGTTATTTTTCACCAAAGCAGTGGATTTCTGCTTTGCAGACCCACCGTCTCTTCTTCTATTTCACACTCTCTTCTCTCCATCGGCTACAAACTTACCTTTTTACTACCATATAAGGACTAAATACCCTCATTAATATGACAATGAACTTGACTGAAATCCATTTTTAGTGATTGAGGGTTTAAACCACCTACCAATCATATAATCCAAATCATTAAATTTCCTTAGAGCTTAGGATGCAACTGGTCAAGCACTTGAAGTAGTCCAAGTGTTGATTCCAACACTAACAAGGAGTATTGAGATGCACAAGTAAAAGAAATTTGTTAGAGTCTTTATTTTCATCTTTGGTGTTGCTCCGCTGCCATCAAGCCTGGACAATACCCTGACAGAGTCACTTTAGAAACACCAACATTGCTCCGCTTCCAGCGAGATTGGACAATACCCTGGCGGAGTCGCTTGCTTCAGCTCTCTGTGCAGGAAGCCTTTCTCTTCTTTCGCCCCTTTTTTTTAAGTTTTTCATTGTTCAAAGAACTATGCATAAGCACTTATTTATTTCATGGGGTGGAAGAGGGATTTTCACTTATTGAGAGAAGAGGTTGTCCTTTCATAGAATGATGTTTATATACACCTCTAACATACTTTTTGCTAGTATGAATCTTTTGTCGAAGCGTACGAAAAAAGACCACTTTAGCTACGCATAACTTATAGCCCTAACATCAAATGTGGCTGCCAATATCTTCAGATCTGCAGTTAGTTGATCAAGACAAGTGCTGCAAAAAACCAGATCTATGCATAGAAAGACAAGGTTTGTTTAATATTTCCTTTTGGGGTTTCCTGTTTAGACCATAAACAACCTAATAAATGTGTTTTATTAATTTATTTTACATAGTGAAAGCAATTTTACTTAGGGTAAAATTGGTCTTACATGGTGTACTTGGGTCCATCTAATGATAATAGGTTAGATGACCAAAAAATGGTGTAACAGATTGCCCCCCAGCGTACGAGTGTTAGGAGCAAATCGTATGACCGAAGTACGTTGTAAGAACTCAATCACCAGACATCAAAAGGGAAGTCAGAGAGAGAAATGTAAGGTAGACTAATGTGCTGAAGAACTAGACCCTGAGGAGACGAGACTTGCAGGTGCAACAAGTCTCTTTTTATGAGAGAGGTGCTGTCAAGGCGGCCCCGGGGGAGGCAGCCTGTGCCTGGCAGGGACAAAGAAAATGCAAAAGAATAGTGTGTCCGGTAAACAAGAGTAGGACCATAAAGTACAGTCGGCATAAACATGAGCCAGATAGAAATACAATGAGGGATCCCATATACATGTTGTGCCTGGGATAACAGCCAGGACTTATACAATAATATCTGAGTACATGAGATAAAAATACAACCCAAATGCCCCCTACAAGCGAGGAAGGGCTCACAAAATCTGACTGATACATGCAAATCAAAGAGGCGCTGCAAGCGGTTAAGGCCAACATCATCAAATATATGGAGCTGCATCGAAGGCTGCAATGAAGAGGTCATCCGGGCATGTGGGGGGCTACCTGCAGGGCCACCCCCTCGTGAGGGCTGAGACATCTCACACACACCCGGGCATCACCAATAGCTGCTGCTGCATCACTGGACCATCAAGCATATGGATCTCGATCATGCT